>CM069459.1:15664423-15829945 GCA_035610835.1 Ophiura sarsii | reverse complement strand
CCCCCCCCCCCCCCCCCCCCACCCCCCCTCCTACCTGAAAAACTCAACTTGTCACATACTTATAGGGGCTGTCTTTACCTTTGGAATTTTGTTCATGGATATGTTGGCCAATTCTGTTGTGCCCTATCTGAACGGGCAATAATTCTTTATGATTGCCCTTTTTTATTGTGTGAAAGTAGTAATGGCGAGCGTAGCGAGCGGGAAATTGTGTCATATTTTATACATTTTGGGTGGTTTTGTGAGTCTTTATAACCCAAACAAGTTAGCCTACATTCTGAGCAGAAACGTATAATCAGTAAAACATTCTACTTTTGTGAGCATTGGTGCAAAGCTGAGTCGAGGTGAAAAACATGGAAAAATTACATTTTTTTAAATCATAAAATTGGATTTTGTTACATTATACACCCGTGGCTCTAATTTCTTGACCATTGATGATTATATTAATGTTTTTCCACCAACATCATCCGAGGCACAGACAAGATTTGCTGTCCAGAAGTCGTCTCATAGTAACACATTTTGAAGTTGATAGGTTTTAATAAAATATGCGCAAATCGCAGAAAAAATTGCATTTTCACTCCAAAATAATCTCTAAAATCACCTCAATCACAACCGTCTGTATAGTTTTAAAAAAAGTTACACAACCCCCCCTGTTTAAGAATAAAAAGTAACATTACCTCCCCCCTATTTCAACATATGAAAGTTACATGACCCCCTATAGTTTACCCAACCGCCCTCCAGCATAAATAATGAACGGTCCCTAAGTGCTGTTGAACTATACTGTCACGAAGTATCTAAAATTATTATCAAATGTCCATCTAATGTGAATAAGTGTTGCCAAAATGGCTCAAACAATTTCTTATTTGTTTCTTACATACATTGTAGTTTTAATTGAACAAGATGTTACATTGGTGTCAAACGTATACACAAATTGGGCTATAAATTGCGGTTTTAGTAAATGCACACAGGATGAGGGACTAATTAAAGATCTGTGATTAAAATGGTGTACATTTCACACCTTGCCCTTAATTGGCGCGTATTGCGGTTTGACGAACCCTATCATCACCACATGTGGTCTGGCTACTGTCTTGTCTTCCTTGGCACTGCTATTGGCCAGTGTGTGCATGATGTCATCGGGGTATCGTGTTGCATTGTGGTCTAGTGCCGGATTCTCGGCACACATTTGTCCAAAACTGTAGGGCCACTCTTTTGACTCGGCTAGGATGGCTGATAGTGTTTCTATATTCTATCTTAGTATAGTATTTCCCTGGATAGTGATAGTGGCCCTACGAGGAGGGCTATGATTTCCCTGAGTGGCTGGGAACCCTGTCCTGGGAACGCGGTTAATTGACGATATGGAATATATCGTGTGGTTTGACTTTCTTGTTTACACGATATGGATCAGATTTCATACGTGATAACCAATGAGATTGAAGTATTTACACTTACTAAACGATAAAGCTTTATATCTTCGGTTCAATAATTTGTAGTATCAAACTACAAATATATTTGGATAGACTTCACTTGTAGAATACATTTGATGCCAAACTTGTCTTCTTTTCTTAGGCCCATTAAAGGTGTATGTTCCGATCATTTTTGGGGCTATTTTTTTTCACATCGTGATATTTTGATATCAGAAGAATCCCCATATTTTTTTCATTATGTATGTAAACTCTTAGGGGCCAGAAATGTTCCATTTAGAAATCATAGGCTAAAACGTGGTGAATTACTGCTAAAGGTGGTTAACCACCAGCCAGTTTGTGTACTAGTCAATGGGCAACATTCTTGTGCCCTTGTGCTTCTAAAATTAGAACCATTGGAGTTCTCAACTCAAACTTTGGAATGTGACAATTTTAAGGAAGGCCTTTCATATAAAATAGAAAACGTCAAGTTGATAATCGGGCCAGCAATCAGAACATCTACCTTGAAAGAAAGATTTGGTCATGGAACTCAAAATACCATAAATGTGATCAACTTGCAGGATGCCTGGTTTGTGTAGCTTTAATCATTTGCCACAGGTACCTCACACATGCAGCTTTAGGAAAAGGGCTTTCACTTCTCATATTTTCATCCAAAACATAATAATAGTGTTCATAATAAGCATTATTTCATTCTGAAAGTTTAAAAAGATCATCATGGAAAACCTTTTTCTTCACTACCTCTCTCCCTCTCTTGCTCTTTCAATTAATTACATTAGCTCAATACACTCCGCATTTATATAAAAGTACAGTTGTACAGTTCAGAATACTCTCTTCTGTAAGTTGACAATGCAGATGTTTGATATCGAAATAATTCAACAAGTTTTCTCTATCCAAATATGTTTTCATTTTTATTCTGTAAATTATTTTACCGAAAATATCAAACGTTAAAAAGATATTGACACTTTTAGGCCACCCTGTATGCCTTGCTTCCTTACCTGCATACTCATGTATTTCATATAGCGTGGATTATGCCCCGTTAAATCTTCTAGGCATTTGTCATATCTCTCTTTGGCTTTTTACTTTGGGCCACCCTGTATGCCTTGCTTCCTTATCTGCATACTCATGTCTTCCATATAGCGTGGATTATGCCCCGTTAAATCTTCTAGGCATTTGTCATATCTCTCTTTGGCTTTTTACTTTGGGCCACCCTGTATGCGTAGCTTCCTTACCTGCATACTCATATCTTCCATATAGCGTGGATTATGCCCCGTTAAATCTTCTAGGCATTTGTTATATCTCTCTTTGGCTTTTTCTTTTGGGCCACCCTGTATGCTTTGCTTTCTTATCTGCATACTCATATCTTCCATATAGCGTGGATTATGCCCCGTTAAATCTTCTAGGCATTTGTTATATCTCTCTTTGGCTTTTTATTTTGGGCCACCCTGTATGCTTTGCTTCCTTATCTGCATACTCATATCTTCCATATAGCGTGGATTATGCCCCGTTAAATCTTCTAGGCATTTGTCATATCTCTCTTTGGCTTTTTACTTTGGGCCACCCTGTATGCGTAGCTTCCTTACCTGCATACTCATATCTTCCATATAGCATGGATTATGCCCCGTTAAATCTTCTAGGCATTTGTCATATCACTCTTTGGCTTTTTACTTTTGGGCCACCCTGTATGCTTTGCTTCCTTACCTGCATACTCATATCTTCCATATAGCGTGGATTATGCCCCATTAAATCTTCTAGGCATTTGTCATATCTCTCTTTGGCTTTTTACTTTTGGGCCACCCTGTATGCTTTGCTTCCTTACCTGCATACTCATATCTTCCATATAGCGTGGATTATGCCCCGTTAAATCTTCTAGGCATTTGTCATATCTCTCTTTGGCTTTTTACTTTTGGGCCACCCTGTATGCTTTGCTTCCTTACCTGCATACTCATATCTTCCATATAGCGTGGATTATGCCCCGTTAAATCTTCTAGGCATTTGTCATATCTCTCTTTGGCTTTTTACTTTTGGGCCACCCTGTATGCCTTGCTTCTTTACCTGCATACTCATATCTTCCATATAGCGTGGATTATGCCCCGTTAAATCTTCTAGGCATTTGTTATATCTCTCTTTGGCTTTTTCTTTTGGGCCACCCTGTATGCTTTGCTTCCTTATCTGCATACTCATATCTTCCATATAGCGTGGATTATGCCCCGTTAAATCTTCTAGGCATTTGTCATATCTCTCTTTGGCTTTTTACTTTTGGGCCACCCTGTATGCTTTGCTTCCTTAACTGCATACTCATATCTTCCATATAGCGTGGATTATGCCCCGTTAAATCTTCTAGGCATTTGTCATATCTCTCTTTGGCTTTTTACTTTTGGGCCACCCTGTATGCCTTGCTTCCTTACCTGCATACTCATGTCTTCCATATAGCGTGGATTATGCCCCGTTAAATCTTCTAGGCATTTGTCATATCTATCTTTGGCTTTTTCCGATTCCCCTTGACAACGTGATACCTTATCTTGGATCTTCCGAATCTGGTGACATAAACAAACAAAAAGCAATAAAATCTTCATGATCTTAATACTTTCCATGCGACAGGCGTCTGCAGACAACACTCCAAAATTTCATACCGAAGGAATTGACTGATGACATTCACAAACAGTCAAAGGATTCATTAGGAGTTAGGACTATGCATATAGGGGTCTCCAGCAAGTAAAAGTGTCATATGAGGTCACTAGGGTTCATTGACCTATACTGGGGTAAGACATGGTCCGATTTGGACCAGACTTTTATCGTCTTGTTCGGTTTAATGACCCAAGAAAATAAATCAATCGTTACAACGAGGTTGATGGTCATTGAAGGGTCACTATAGGTCAAATTGTGAATATTTTCCAACATTTAGGCAAAAGATTCCTTATGTCCATGCACACATAGGGTTTTAAAGATTAATAGTGTCAGGTTGTAAGGGTCACTGGGGGTCATTGACCTATTGTCCGATTTTTAATCAATGAAGCCAATATCCGTGCTTCTTGAAGCACAATTAGCTCTAGTTTTTGTTGTTGCCATTTTCTACAAACCTTGGCTCAGCATTAAGAAAGTTGCATTCAAAATTGTTGGCCGCATATAGCAAACACGCATTTACGCCAATGGGCGGTAACATTCATGATTCTAACCAAGTATGCCCTTGGATACAGTCGTCACACAGCACTTATGAATCCCCCCCCAATGAGTCCAATCATTTACCTGATCTGGTGATAGCGCCGAATCATTATTTGCTGCCTGCTCTTGGATCAATGCTCCTTTCTCTGACTTACAACATGTATGGAATACCTTCTTGGTTTCTTGCAATTTTCTATATAGTTTGGCCCACTGCTTTTGTGCCTGTGAGAGAAACAAGATTGAAATAGACAATGAAACATGATTAATTGAAATATTCCTGTATGAAGACCAGGGAGTATATTATTTTTGGACAATACTGTAAAAGTGGAAATTTCTGTGTGTGTAATTTTTTCGCGCTTTGCAAATTTTGAACAATTTTGCCCATTTTTTTGTTTTGCAATGTTGAGCTTCCTTATTAATTACATAGTCCTACATACAAAATGAATATATTTGTGCGTTTTTATTTTTGTGCTTGCTGATTTTAGCACATTTTCACTTTTACAGTATTATTGGAAAAGTAATGCTGATTCCATACTAAGGTCGCTTTGTAATTCCGATGACGTTTTTTACATCATTTGATATTCAAATGTTTACATTTTGTCAGCGACGACCCCACACAACTTTCCAAAACAGGTCGATGCATTTCAATTCAACCTATCTCGTGCGCGACTTGTTGTTCGATCTGTAGAGTAGCTGTGAGAGATTTGTGTTGTATATAGTCCACTCGACTAGAGCGACTTTAAGTCGCCACGGCCCGCGTTATGCCTTACAAAAAAAATCAACAATTTGCAACAGAAACTTTACAACAGCTAGTCGTCATTCACTTTTTAGTACAATGTTAGGACAAGCAATTATTGTTGTTTTCAAAGTAACTAACTCATTCCTGTATCAGTTTCAGGTTTAGTTAATCACACTGTTAATAAAATAGTCATGGGCAAATGTTGGCGAAACACCTCTTCCAAGTACTTCCTACAAGGAAAAGCAATTTTGTTAAACCATTTTGCACATGGGTACACATTTATCAGACAGAGAATCATGATTAAACAATATTTCCATAAAGAAAGGAAAACACCTGTGAGCGTATTATTTTTTGACGAGTTATTTTTGGACGAGTTATGGTGAAGCAAGTTAGCTAAGTAAGTAATAGAGAGCTTTCGATTTGGACGACGGACGCTTCTACGGCGGTAAGATGACACCTCGAGTCATGTGCGCATGCGGCGACTTAGCAATCCGTCGGGCGTCCAATTTCTGGGACCTGTCTTCAGCTTTCGATTTGCACGACGGACGCTTTTATGATGGTAAAACACAAAACATTGCCGTTGTCACCACGACGGTTGTTAGTCCCTTTACGTGTTGTAGCATTTAGAGGACCAACGGATGACAAAATTGATGCATGCGCACATGACTCAAAGTGTCATTCAATCGTCCTAGATTCATCTGTCGTGCAAATCGAAAGCTCCCTAATAATCAGCCCAAAGACAGCTCCCAGAAATTAGACGACCGACGGATTGCTAAGTCTTCGCAAGCGCACATGACTCGAGGTGTCTGTCATCTTAAGTGTCCGTCGTCCAAATCGAAAGCTCCCTAATATCAACAACTTGCAATCAGAAACTTTTACAGTCAGTTGGTCATTTTGGAACTCACTTTTTGCTAACTCATTTTTGTTGTTGAATACCTGACCCCAAATTAAAACTAGGCTTACAGTCCTGTGGCAAAACAGTGTTTATTAGGCCAAACAACAACAAAAAAGGTTTGTTTCCTGTAAATGCGCGCGCATTTCACCGAGACGCTAGATACATGCGCATAGAATAAACGGGGAAAAATGTTGTTAGGGCGCCATCTTTTGTCGAAATTGTGTCCAACAAGTTTCAAGATGGCGATTAACCACTTACGGCAAACACGAAAGTGAAAATCTGCGGCGAATATCACATTTTAGCAAGCATAAGAGCAACAAAAATGCACAGATTTGACTAAATAAAACCATTAAGTGAATCTCCAGCAAAAAAAGAAGAAAAAAAGAACCACATTTCGCATTTGACTTTTCAGGCTTGCTACTGGAAACAAACTTGTTTATTTTTTTGGCCTTACATTCACGGATATAGAATTCCTTGTTAAAATACCAATAGCACCTGAGGGTCTGTGGTGATTCATATCTTGTCTGGGTGTCATTTTGAAACTAAATCGAAAGAAAATGTGACCTGCCATAGAATTGTATCATGATATTATTTTAAAGAAAATCTAATATAAAAAAACAACTTTCCAAATACCGCATACTATATGCATTGGTTCAGTGCGTGTAGGCGGAGCTTGAGGAAAACGACATGCTCATCCAAGCAGTGTGTGGATCGCGCAGTACCCTAAATAATAAAAGGAACAGTGGTTTTGACTTCAGGATCATGATCAGCCATATGATAATCTTATAATGAGTCCACTTTATAAAGAATGTATACTGTAAAAGTGGCAATTTTCACATGATTAAATGTTCACGCTTTGATGACTTTCAGCCATTTTGCTTGTTTTTAAATTCGCGAATTGAGAGTTCATTACATAGACTTATAGGCAAAATAAATATGTTTGCTTGTTTTTATTTTTGCGGTAGCTGCTTGGAGCTCGAAAAGCGTGAAAATTAATGTAGCGCGAAAATGTCCATGTTAACAGTACTTCCTTATACACTACAGATGATAAAAAACCAAAACACTATAAACAAACACTGCTGTTAGTTTCCCTTGTTGTAAAATCAATGAGTGTCCAGATACAAACCAGAAACCAAAATTAGAAAGAAACATTACCAATATATCCTGAAAGGAAGGCTATAGTTTAATCAGTTCCAAATTGGTGAGAAATATTTGGTTTCATCATCATCATCATCTACCTATACTGTGCATAAACCTCTTATTGAGTATACTCGCACAATGTATCCCTGGAACCTAGGAATACAAATATGAATGTACACAGACCGGGACGATCCCCTACTCTTTACGAAGTAGTCTGTGACCTTTTAACGTTCTCGGATTTTGCTCTTCCGGTACACGAGACCACCATTTCTACGTGACTTCTGAACCACGAGGCAATTGAGACTAAGTACCTTGCCCAAGGATACAAACATGTTGGCTTTAGCGGGGCTCGAACTCACAACCTTTGTATTGTGAGACCTGCGATTTATCCACTAGACCACACATGTTTTTATCTGTCCACACAGGAAAGTAATCCAAGCGTCCAGATGCACCTAGTTTTGGGTGCCAAACACATCAAGCATATGATGCACAGTTCACTTGATATCTTCATACGCGCCTGCATCCTTCTGTATTCAGTCGCTGCTGTTAGGACGCTTTGCAAATTTGGAACCAATTAAACTATATATATTATGTCCTTTTCAAAACAAAACTGTGCATCTAGAACGAACAAGGTCTTAGGTCAGAAATCGTTCAGTGTAGCTGGTCCATAGTTTTGGAACAAACCCCCTCATACTATAAAAGAAACTGACAATAGCTCTCAGTTTTGTAGTGATCTAAAGTCTCACCTTTTTACATGCTATACTGATTTGTGTCTGTATCACATGCCCTATGATCTAAAATGGATCTAAAATATGCACTGATGTCTAGTTTGAACTTTACTTGGAACGGCGTATAGCAGTGACCAGACAATGCAAACTTATTGCAAGGCCTGACCACCAGTGTGTTAACCAAATAGGCACCGGAATATGCACTGATGTCAAGTTTGAACTTTACGTGGAACGGCGTATAGCAGTGACCAGACAATGCAAACTCATTGCAAGGCCTGACCACCAGTGTGTTAACTAAATAGGCACCGGAATATGCACTGATGTCAAGTTTGAACATTACTTGGAACGGCGTATAGCAGTGGCCAGACAATGCAAACTTATTGCAAGGCCTGACCACCAGTGTGTTAACTAAATAGGCACTAGAATATGCACTGATGTCAAGTTTGAACTTTACTTGGAACGGCGTATAGCAGAGACCAGACAATACAAATTTACGCATAGCAAGGCTGACCGGTCCGATAAAACCAAATATCTTTAGGGCAGTCAGGTAATCAAGGAAAAGATTACTTCCTTGGGTTAAAACCAATTTCAAATTAAATGCATACCATTATCATAATTTGATCATCAATTTTACCTCAGCAGACAAGAAATAATGAATTAAATCCTTGATTTGATTTAGTCTCTCAATGCTCACAGCGGGGTATAATATATATACTATACTTTCAGTGCAGGGAAAAACTCAACGCTTTTGACAAAATGGGAAAAAGACTCGTCACTCAGTCGCTTGTGAGAGAAAAAGTGAAGGATGGAAGAGGGAAATGGGCGAAAAAGGTGATCATAGTATAAATCTCATTGCAATTTAACACTCTCCACGCGGCTATTAGGTTTACTATATATATATTCCAAACAGATGTTTCAAAAGCCTTTGCCAACTTTCTAAAGTCTATCTCAAGAATTACTGAACAAATACTAGGCATGTTTGCACTTATTTTAATGCATTTCGCATTGTGATTCCAAATATGGTCATGTTTTTCAATAATTTTGACATTTTTGAAACATTTTGTAAAATTTTGGAACTGTCGTCTGCAGACACCCGCCGCGTGGAAAGTGTGAAGATACAGTGGGTGTTTGAGCATTGTTTGGGGAAATCTAAGAATAAAATATTATTTGATAACAAACATAAGATGCATTTTACTCTGTCCACGATTTGATACACTATATCCTAACCTCTTGCTAACACTATTTCCGGTGTAAGTACAGCAAAGGTTGTTTCATGTCAGTTACAAATATATCGACTAGACATATGTTTGTAATGACATAATTTCTACGACCTTCTTTACTTTGCAACTCACATTTCAAACATGGTGAATTATCAAATTCATCATCTCAACATCACCATAATGTATTTGCATTTTTATCAAAATATTCAACCGATATTGACCTAGGAGATATTTCCAGATTGCTTCCATTCCAGACATAGCAATGTCAAATTCAGTAGGATTGCAAATGATTCAGCATGAACAAAATTGCTTTGAAGAAAAAGTTACAAATGGTGTCACAATTTTGATGTTCTAAATTATAACCGAAAAGTGGGCTGAAAAATCAGAACAAACTACTCATGAATTATGCCTAAATGAAGGGGGTGGAAAAAAACACAATCTCATTTTCCTACCCCTATATAACATATAGGGGGTGGACACAATGCAATCTCATATTTTCCCTACCCCTACACAGATTATATGACAACATTTCCAGGGTATGCAAGGATGTTACTAAACTGATATTATGCTTAACACTTTCCATGCGGCAGGTAGCTGTAGACGACATTCCAAAATTTCACAATATGTTTTAAAAATGTCAAAATTATTGACTTCATCATTACCATATTTGGATTCACCATGAGAAATGCATTGACATAAGTACAAACATGCCTAGTATTGGATCAGTAATCCTTGAGATAGATTTTGAAAGTCAGGAAAGGTTTCTGAAAAATCTGTTTTGTGTTTGGTAAAACTAATAGCCGCAAGGAAAGTGCTAAGATAGGTGACTGACTCCTGTATCAGTTTCAGGTTTAGTTAATCCAACAGTTGATAACAGATTCATGGAAAATGTCAACATCTCTTCCTGGTACTGTATTACAGGTTAAAATCGTTTCGCACATGGGGTTATTATAATGGGACCTATAACAGGGGTAGAATGTCGGCGCGAATCTGCGAATCGATTCGCGTAAAATCACTACCGCGTGAATCCAGGTGGATTCGCGCAAAAGAAGAGGAATTTATTTTTTTGAACTTTTTTTTAAAACTTTTTTTCTTTTTCTTTAAAGTCCAAAACAGGACCTTAGATGACTGGTATTTGACCCTTAGTCAACAAACATGCCGAATTTGGAAGTTGTGCAAGCTTATAGCCTTATTCTTGATATTATTTTCATTAATTTCGCAATAATCCATGGATTCTCAAAATTGGCAGAATCTAGATGGACTCTCGCACTGCAGCGCGAATTTCTAGGCCTGTATAATCTGTTCTATCATTTTTTGATCATTTCAAACAATTCCCAGATGTCCAATGCGACGCCTGCGTAACCATAACAGCCGCGTAGTGCAAGGACACCAATGGAATGTAGTGCGTCATTACACTGCGCATTGTGCGTTCAACATTTGGATGAATGCTAGTGTGATGCTCTGATCCAAACTGAGAAATTAATAAACTGATTATAGCTATAGTTTCGACAAACTGCTAGTGGAGTGGAGACCAATGGTGTAGCTAGGTTATTCATATGGGGGGGGGGGGGGGGGGGGCGATAATGAAAATGAACCGACAAGACTTTTGCGAACATTTTCGACTTTACACGTATTTGTTGCACGATTGAGCTTCATTTTGGCTCTAAACAAGCTTGTACCAAAGAATATTGCATTTTGGGAAGCCATGCGCGTGAACATTTTTCATTTGTGCAATCTCAACTGACACGACATCAATATTGAGGGGACGGTCGCCCCCCCCCCTGGCTACGCCACTGGTGGAGACCCCACTATCTATTTTCCATTTCACTTGATAGTATTGATGCATGTAACAGAGAAAGACTGACAAAACAAAAAGCAACCTGTTCTACGGGCATACGCCAGCGCTTGAGAAATAAGCTTTCTTTAATAGAATATATGCTTTTCTGGCTCAAAAGTTTTCGGACTACGCAGCAAAATCAGTTTTTGGTACAAAATGACAAAATGACACTAAATTTAATTTAAGACACTTCTTTATTTTATTTTTTCATAAACATTTTTAGTTTTTAAAAATTTGACCTCAAAAATGCATTTGTTGACCTTTTTTGTATACTTTAATATACACCACATTAATATTTCAAATGTGACAGCACTTGATAAATTTCATATTTTTTTAATAAGCACCAACGTAATAAAAGCTGATGTGCTCATCTTTCCAATGATACTAAATGTGTAGCATACACTGGTTTTAATGCTCAGAAACTTGCTTGAGAATATGGGGAGGTCTCAATCTGAATGTGCCAAAATCATCAAAAGTCAATAAAACATCACTCCACACTGTAGTTGTCGCTGTAACTATAGCACTTCATTAAACCAACAACAGAGTTGTTATTTTGAGCGCAAAATAGTGGTGAATTTGGCCCATTTTGATTGAGACCTCACCATATTCTCAAGCAAGTGGCTAAGCACTGAAACAAGTGACTGCTACTAATGTGATATGGTGAAGAGAAATAAAGAGAAACATATCATCAGCTTTTCATTGATATGAAACACAATATGAATATCACTAAACATCTGAAAAATTGGAGTTTGAAAAAAAAATGTCTGAATATTTCTGAGGAGTATAACTGCCATAATTTGAATAGTAAAAAAAAAAAAAGTTGACAAAGTCAGGGTCAGATTTTTTTTTTAATTTTTGAAAATTTACTGCACAAAAACACGTTTTTTATTTTATTTTTTTATTTTTTTAATATTTTTAAAATATTTTTTTATTATTATTATTATTTTTTTTAAACAAGCAGATACTACTCAAAAACACGTTTTCTTTATTGTTACGTGCTTCTTTCAATTTTTTTGTTTTTTGAAAAAAATTTAAAATAAATAAATAGCGACCCTGGATTTCCGAAAATTCGGGTCGGTCGGAAAGGGCAAGTCAACTTTTTGTTGTTGTTTGGCCTTACCTTTCTAAATGCTTCTTCTGCCTCATTGACCTCCTTGAAGCCATTCATCATCTTCTTATGGTAGTTTTCTTTCTGCCAGATTTTAATGTTACTGTGTACTTCTGTCATCAACTTTGTATCTATCTGTGTGTGGACCTCGTATAGTGAATCGGCCTCAGTTAAAGCTGATTTCCAAGCAGACTTGATGGTGCCATATTCTGGACCTATAAACAGGATAATAGTAAAACAGTGATATTAAGTGGATGAAATATTTCCATCCTAAAGGTAAATAATTGCCATGATTACTGACTTGGGCGCTATTCTGTGTGTGGACCTAGTGAAACGATATTGAGTGGATCAAATATTTTCATCTTAAAATAAAATAACTAGAAGCATGTAGACTGATATTGGGTTCGATCATGATTTTAGGAATAATTTAGAATATGTTTGAAGAGTCGTGTTGACATCGAAAGCTATGGAGCTCAAATAACATGGTTCGAAAAAGGTATCTAAATTATTGCTATAAAATAACTGATTATTATGGCGAAAAACACGGTCAGCTTAACTTGTCACGGTTTGCTTATTTTTCAGTCAATTTACTTTCATTTTTTGGAAAAATAAAATAGATTAACCTCACTTTATACAAACAAAATTAATATAATGGTTTAATGCACATATCAAGGTCAAATGGCCGTTTCAATCCGTGCACAATTTTTTTGATTCACCCTGTATTGCTCTCTCTTGTATCCTTATCATCAACTCTCCTCCCTCTTCTAATAACAGCAGCAATTTGATAAGCCTTCTGTCTGAATGAGCTCATTCCACCTTTTTTTCTCCAATGTTTCAGCATCTTTGCGTACTTCTTCTCGATATCGGATCTCTCTTGTATCAGCATCATCAACTCTGTGGACAGCCTTTAGCCATCGTCTTATCCAAGCACCCATCCTTACATCAATAAGCTTTCCTTTTTAAAAAGACACCCTACCTTTATCTATAAGTTCACTCCATCTCTTGCTCCAATGTTTCAGCATCTTTGCATACTTCTTCTCTATATCCGATCTCTCTTATATCAGCATCATCAACTCGGTGGACAGCCTGTAGCCATCACCTTATCCAAGCACCCATCCTTACATAAATAAGCTTTCCTTTTAAAAAAAGACACCCTACCTTTATCTATAAGTTCACTCCACCTCTTGCTCCAATGTTTCAGCATCTTTGCATACTTCTTCTCGATATCGGATCTCTCTTATATCAGCATCATCAACTCTGTGGACAGCCTGTAGCCATCGTCTTATCCAAGCACCCATCCTTACATCAATAAGCTTTCCATTTAAAAAGACACCCTACCTTTATCTATAAGCTCACTCCACCTCTTGCTCCAATGTTTCAGCATCTTTGCATACTTCTTCTCGATATCGGATCTCTCTTATATCAGCATCATCAACTCTGTGGACAGCCTGTCTGTAGCCATCACCTTATCCAAGCACCCATCCTTACATCAATAAGCTTTCCTTTTTAAAAAGACACCCTACCTTTATCTATAAGCTCACTCCACCTCTTGCTCCAATGTTTCAGCATCTTTGCATACTTCTTCTCGATATCGGATCTCTCTTATATCAGCATCATCAACTCTGTGGACAGCCTGTCTGTAGCCATCACCTTATCCAAGCACCCATCCTTACATCAATAAGCTTTCCTTTTTAAAAAGACACCCTACCTTTATCTATAAGCTCACTCCACCTCTTGCTCCAATGTTTCAGCATCTTTGCGTACTTCTTCTCGATATCGGATCTCTCTTGTATCAGCATCATCAACTCTGTGGACAGCCTTTAGCCATCGTCTTATCCAAGCACCCAACCTTACATCAATAAGCTTTCCTTTTTAAAAGACATCCTACCTTTATCTATAAGCTCACTCCACCTCTTGCTCCAATGTTTCAGCATCTTTGCGTACTTCTTCTCGATATCGGATCTCTCTTGTATCAGCATCATCAACTCTGTGGACAGCCTTTAGCCATCGTCTTATCCAAGCACCCAACCTTACATCAATAAGCTTTCCTTTTTAAAAGACATCCTACCTTTATCTATAAGCTCACTCCACCTCTTGCTCCAATGTTTCAGCATCTTTGCGTACTTCTTCTCGATATCGGATCTCTCTTGTATCAGCATCATCAACTCGGTGGACAGCCTGAAGCCATCGTCCATACGCTTGACTGTCTTACGAAACTGACCGATCTCCCAAAAGCTGCTGCCCGCATCAATAGAATTGAGCTGATTGTCATCACTGTAGGTGGACATGGTGATGCCGCAGGTGGATTATATACCGCTTACTTTACTGTGGTGGTGATACTGTTGATAAAACAATAATTATAGAAACAATATCATTATCACCAAAAAGGTTCATAAGGATCGTTGATTGTAATATAATATGGAAGGTTCATTATACTGATCCAGTGTAAGTACTCACGTGTACGTTTCGGACACAACTGTATCCTTTGTCAACACTTGTGGTAGTGATGATCTTGACGACTCATGACGCTTTTTGCATTCTTGGAGTTGCCAGTTGATTTATCATCTGGGGATTTTTTGCCAGATGATAATAGATCATCAAAAACGTGAGTGAGGTAGTATTGCCCCTCGTCGCGGTTCATCGTTGAGGTCCCCTTCTTAAACCAAGTCGATAAATCGGAGTCGATCAAATTCACCTATGAACAAGAAGTGGAAGGGAAATTGCCCTTTCTAGACACCCTAATCGTCAGAAAGGAGGATGGTACAGTGAAGCTCCTGGTATACAGGAAGCCAACGCACATGGACCAATATCTGAATTATCAATCCCACCATCCACTCCACCAGAAGCTTGGCGTAATCAGAACTCTATATGACAGAAAGAATCGGATAATTACCGAAGAGGAGGACAAGAAAGTGGAGGAGAAAAAAGTGCAAGATGCATTACAAGTATATGCGGCTACCCACCTTGGTCATTCGACAAAGTGAAAAAACAGATGGCTACTCCCAAAACAAAGAAAAAGGAAAACATCAAGAAAGATGAAGACACCAGGAGCCGCGGGTTTGTTGTCTTGCCTTATGTTAAAGGTGTCTCCGAGCGAATCGCACGAACAATGAAATCCTACCGAATCGGCACGGCTATGAAACCACACTGCACAATTCGGAATCTAGTGGTACATCCCAAGGATAAACGAGATCCTCACAGCATTTCGGACGCCATTTATGATATTCCATGCAGAAATTGTGAAAAGAGCTACATTGGTGAAACCGGACGACAATTCGGCACAAGACTCGGCGAACACAAGAAAGAGGCAGAAAAGGCTAACAAAACAACAACCACTAGAGCAGGGAGAAAGGCATCGCTCACTCAGGTCAACAAATCAGCAATAACAGACCATGTTGTGGACGCTAATCATGTCATCGGGTGGGACGAGGCAAAGGTTATAGGCACGGAGCAAGACAGGTATAAGAGATGGATCCGAGAGGCTATAGAAATCAGGAAGAAGGGGACCTCAACGATGAACCGCGACGAGGGGCAATACTACCTCACTCACGTTTTTGATGATCTATTATCATCTGGCAAAAAATCCCTATAGAAATCAGGAAGAAGGGGACCTCAACGATGAACCGCGACGAGGGGCAATACTACCTCACTCACGTTTTTGATGATCTATTATCATCTGGCAAAAAATCCCCAGATGATAAATCAACTGGCAACTCCAAGAATGCAAAAAGCGTCATGAGTCGTCAAGATCATCACTACCACAAGTGTTGACAAAGGATACAGTTGTGTCCGAAACGTACACGTGAGTACTTACACTGGATCAGTATAATGAACCTTCCATATTATAATATCATTATCATTATCGAGGTATGTCAAACCATTGTGTTGAGATCATAAGCTTAATTTTCAAATTATTGTCTACCAACACAGATGAACTTTCACGCTAATATCATTATCAATCAAAGAAAACTAATTATCAAGAAAGGTTAACCTGGATTCCTGGTCAATTCAAAATGTGTTGTGATACTGGATCATATAAAATTGTTATTAGAGATTATGACATAATATCAACGGTACTATAGACTGATCAGCTCTCAATTGGCGAAGCCTCCTTTACAGCAGCGAATGAATACATAAGGATGCGGGCGCACATGAAGGCACATTATATGCGTGACACGTGCGTGTATCCGAAACCGTCTGCGTGTGGCCATAATTGAGCTCATATGCCTGGAATTTTGCTTGGGTGCAGAACGATAAGAACCAAATATTTCTCGCCAATTTGAAACTGATTAAACTATATATACTCCTTTTATCCACCTTCTAGATCAGATCAGATCGCATTCCAGTGAACACACTTTCTAAATTCTTTTATGTGCTACACAGCTACATGTATAGCATTTACCAAATCAATCAAAGACCAATTCAGCACCCCCATGTAAGGCAACAAAAAAAAAGTTGTGTTGCCCTCACAAGCCTAAAATTGGGAAGGACGTCCGGCTGGATTTTTTTAAATTTTTTTTTAAATTTTACCAAATCAAAGACTTTATACCTATTATTTCAGTCAACATGTGTAAAGATACTAAGGAAAACGCTTACTGGATGTAATTTCAACCTAATGGTGAATATTTTGGTTTCTTGCCCATCACTTTTCACAGATTGGAAGATCTTGAGAAAAAAATGTTGGAAAAAAAATCTTGGAAAAAAAAAATCGTGAAAAAAACAACAACAAATACCCAGACCACATTCTCAGAATTTTGACCCGGCCGGATGAGGGCAACACAACTCTTTTTTTTGTTGCCTAATTCCAACAGTCACTTTGAAAAAATTGACATCACTGCACAGAGGGTAATTATTAGGTCAATGGAGGATTATTTAGACTCAGTGTCTGTAGGTACTTGATTCTGTGATATTACTGTAAAAGTGGTAATTTTTCGTGTGATTACATTTTTGCACTTTTCCAATTTTCATCCATTTCGCTTGTTTTTAAATTCGCGATTTGAAAGTTCATTACATAGAGATATACATGAAATAAATATGTTTGCGTGTTTTTATTTTCGCGGTAGTTGCTTGGAGCGTGAAAATTAATGTAGCGCGAAAATTACCACATTTACAATATACATTTGTACACTTTAAAAAAGAGCACAATAAGCTTGAAAAATGTTAGTTAGAGAATCAGTATAATTTTTTAGCACAGACCAAAACAAAATGTTCCCAGACAGTGTTCAATTTTTTATTTCAATATCAGGTTTCAAGCGGATAACCATAAAATCAGTTTATCCGCCGATATTTTTGGTTGTCTGCCAAATCATCTACAGTACAAATATTCAAAAGTATGGTCATCCAACTGATAACCTGCATTGATATTTAGGTTATCCTCCAGCATTTTTGGGCTTCAGGAAGCCCGGATTACAACTTAATTTGAAAACTGCTCCCAGTAGCCAACTGCATTTTGCAGGTAAAGGTGGGTGACCTCATTTGGGCCAACATTTTTCTCTTGGTGTTTATACCATTCCATATAAAGGCATAACCATTCCATATGAAGGCATAACCATTCCATATAAAGGCATAACCATTCCTTAAAAGGTATAACCATTCCATATGAAGGCATATCATAAATACAGTCATATTCCAAAATTTGACTTAACACTTTCCATGCAGCAGGCGGCTGCAGACGACACTCCAAATGTTCACAAAATGTTTCAAAAATGTCAATATTATTGAATTTTAATACCATGTTTGGAATCACCATGGAAAATGCATTACAATAAGTACAAACATGCTTAGTATTGGTTCAGTAATCCTTGTGATAGACAGTTGGGAAAGGTTTCTGAAAAATCTGTTTTGTATATATGGTAAAATTAATAGCCGCGTGGAAAGTGTTAACTATGATAGCTCCAGCAGTTTTATGAAAAAAGCAAAAATGCACTAATTGTTTGCTTTGCCCTTGGCTTTCTCCCTATTCGCTATACACAGTGAACTTGCCTCTTACTCATCGGTTTTATATAAATGACTGTAACAACAAAAACTCAACCGATGATAGCAAAGTATACATTTTTGGAAAACTTTCAAATAGGGGAATTCAAAAATGCAGTTCAAATCAGGATCGGGTGCATACCCAAAAATGTTATTGGTAAACTCTAAAAATATGAAACTTAAACGTTCGAGCTCATTCACTTCCCGATATGTAATCAAAGAGTAACCCTTTAAAACCATTATGTTCCGATGGGTAATTTCATGAGGAACTCAAATATGCATAGTAAATCATGATTGGGATATAAAAATATTTTATTTAAAAATAATGAAATGTTCATACATGTATTTGAGCTTTAATCAAAATATGAAAATTTCATTATTTTTTTAAATTGTTAATCACATTAGGTCCTATCTAATTTTCAATATTTATTTGGATTCCTCATGAGATTTCCATTCAGAAATTATATACTTTTTACGGGTTAGAGCAAGTAATTTTTGCGATTTGTAAATTCAAATCACAGATGGTGTAAAATGTAAAAATCTGGAAATGCAACGTGAAGGGTGGCTAGTTCAAAACACATGGCCTTTACTTGGCCTTAAACATCAATGCTATTTCAAACGCTGGAAGAAAAGTTGTCAACATAATGCATCACAATGCAATGAATTATGAACCACAATTCTATCAATTCAATGGGAAGTGTTTATTGTGCATTTAACAATGGAAATGTCGCTAACCAAGTGCCTGTGCATCTCTCTTTTGTACGAAGTGTGTCGGTTTAATTACGATGACAAGTCAGACAATTAAAAAAACATTAAAATATGAAAGTGGTATGCACCATAAATACTGGAGAGTATATGTATGCACAAAGTATTCCGACCACCAAGTGATCACAGTTTCCAACAGTCTCTTTTTTTGCGAAGGTTTAATGTTGGTATAGATTATTTTCTGTGGAATTTTCCATTTCTACAATTAGATAAAATACAATGGTTCATGAAAAACTGGTACAATACTGTAATAATTGCAATTCACAATAAAAAATATTACTTATGACTTTGATAGGGTTGTTTGATCAAGTTTTTTTTGTCTATAAAATATTTACCAATATTTTCAAAAAATGTCAAAACAATCAGTCTGCCACCCTCCAAAAAAAGACAACATCAATAACAAACAAACAAACAAAAAATAACATCAATTTTGACAAATATGGATTGGTCAAGCTTACAGATTTCTTTTTCTGACCTCAGGATAATGTTAAAGTAGAAATTTTCCTTTAACAAGGATACCCGGTTTTTATGTGCAGCTATCACAAATAGGGCTTGTTGTTGTGGCTAACATCTCATCAGCCCTCAAATTAACCACAAAGGCACCGAAGGCAATTGACGTCGGTGCCCCACCTAGTTGCCTCGATGCCCTCAACTTCTGGCTGTTTTTACTCCATTAAAAAGTACATAATTGCCTTGGTGCCCCTTTCAAATTGCCTGAAATTGCATTGCCCTTTCCATTTCTTAATTTGAGGGCTGCATCTCATATCATGTAGCTAGCTTTGTGCAACATAATTAAAGGCACTAGATCTGAAATAGCTGTTAAATTTTACCTAAGTTTTAAGTGGTAAATGGTCAGGTCAATTTTAGTAACTTTCAACATCTTTTACGGATAAAGCTTTTTTGCGCTAACATCTCAAGACTAGCGGTATTATCGCAACACATGGGATCATGAATAGTGTGTAATTCACAAGGGCTAGCTGTGTACAACATAAGGCCGTATCTGAACATCTCAAGACTACCGGTATCAATCAATACATGAATAGTGTATTTATTTACTAGAGTTGTGTTTCACAAGGCCTTATCTACAAAATCTGTAAAAATGTACATAAATAGGTGACTTAAAGGGGCATTAAAAGATGTGGCGGAGGCAGCACCCTCAATTACAAAAATATATAATAAAAACTGGGATTTGTATATTTTTACAATTGTATTAACATGCATGCATAGGATTCACACCACTAAATAAATAATGGAACCGCCCACGAAAGGCCTGTTGAATTGGTTGGGATGACACTCCTCTAATTGAAATATATAAAAATGCTTCAAAAGTAGTGTTGTTGGCCAAACTTTTGATCAGATGATTATTAAATGAAGATTATCAAACAATATCAGTGCAAATTTTCTTCTTTGACCATTTTTTTATGATTTTAAAGTCATTTTAGGGACTTCAAATAATTGATTAGAATTGCTTAGACCTAACCTAGGCCTGGGCAATCTACAAACATGCGTATCTTCGACGGGCCATATCTCGAAAATTTTGCCTTGACCTTATATATATTTATTTTTTTACAGCGGAAACCCAAGACCATAATCTTTACAGTTTCACACAGAATGCAAAGTTGAAGCAACCAGTTGCTTTATAAGCGAGAAAATGGTGTATAATTATCGTCCATTTTACACAGTAAGCACAGGAAATTTTATTAGTGGTTTGTACTCTACACTCACACCTATATAAAGATTAAGAAAAATCAGCCCTCTTTGTACATCAAAACGTTGATTCAAACATGCTGATCTCCGCTAGATCAGCATATTACGTCAGACAGTATCCCCCTGCAGCACGCGTGATTAATATCGCGAACCATATTTGCACAGAGGGCATTTTTCAATAAATAGCGATGGTATTCAAGTGTTGCTGTATTTTGTTAGTAGAAACAACAATAGTGGCAATTTTTAATGTTCATCTTGAATTCTGAAGTAAATAAAAAAAGAATAAAAAATGTCATCACCACTTAATGTCCCTTTAAACTAAGCTAACTCAGGATAAGTATACATGTAGCAGATAGCACTATTTTGCGCTAACAAATCAATACTATCGGTGTCCTCAGCAATATATGAATAGTGTATTATTTACTAGAGTTAGATAGATATGTACATGTATATCATTGCATATCAAGCATATAGCTAGCTGCACTCTTGTTTACACTAATATAGTAGCGTGTGCGCCCGGTGGCATAGTACGGCAATGGAGACAAACCGCTGTTCTACTATAGGCCAGACTGACCTGGAATTTTAAAATTTTGTTCAAACATTTTTAAAACAATTTTGGAAATTTGTTTGCAAAATCCAAAAAATACTGCAAGTCACGACTTGAGAATCCCCCTGGCTGGGAGATCAACTAAATGAGGTCAAATGTCATATATGGGTCATGTGCCCCCAGTGTTCATGTTTATTTTCTCCAAGTTTGAGGTCAATCGGGCAACTTTAATGATTTGACCTCTATATGACCTTTGACCTCAGATGACCTTGGATGACTTCTAATTATTTTTGACATGTTCCCTTGGTGTTCATTGCACGATGTAACCCCTTGGCGACCTTTGACCTGGGATAACCTAGTAACTGTTGACCTCGGATGACCTCTAATTAATTTTAGACATGTTCACTCAGTGTTCAGTTTCTTTACTCCAAGTTTGACGTCAATCGGGCAACTTTTACGATTTGACCTCTGGATGACCTTTGACCTCAGATGACCTAATTATTTTTTGACATGTTCCCCGGTGTTCATTGCACAATTTAACCCCTTGTTGATGTTTGACCATGGTTGACCTCTACTGACCGTTGACCTCGCATGACCTCTAATTTGTTTTAGACATGTTCCCCCGGTGTTCATGTTTCTTGTCTCCAAGTTTGACGTCAATCGGGCAACATTTACGATTTGACCTCTGGATGACCTTTGACCTCAGATGACCTCGGATGACCTCTAATTATTTTTTGACATGTTCCCTGGTGTTCATTGCACAATTGACCTTTGACCTTGGTTGACCTCTAATGACTGTTGACCTCCCATGACCTCTAATTTGTTTTAGACATGTTCCCCCGCTGTTCATGTTTCTTGTCTCCAAGTTTGACGTCAATCGGGCAACGTTTACGATTTGACCTCTGGATGACCTTTGACCTCAGATGACCTCTAATTATTTTTTGACATGTTCTCCGGTGTTCATTGCACAATTTAACCCCTTGTTGACCTTTGACCTTGGTTGACCTCTAATGACCGTTGACCTTGCATGACCTCTAATTTGTTTTAGACATGTTCCCCCGGTGTTCATGTTTCTTGTCTCCAAGTTTGACGTCAATCGGGCAACGTTTACAATTTGACCTCTGGATGACCTTTGACCTCAGATGACCTCTAATTTATTTCAGACATGTTCACCTGGTGTTCATGTTTCTTGTCTCCAAGTTTGACGTCAATCGGGCAACTTTTACGATTTGACCTCTGGATGACCTTTGAGTTGACCTCAGATGACCTTGGATGACCCCTAATTTATTTCAGACATGTTCAACCGGTGTTCATGTTTCTTTTCTCCAAGTTTGAAGTCAATCGTGCAACTTTTACGATTTGACCCCTGGATGACCTTTGACCTCAGATGACCTATACAAATTAGACCCCAAAACAAGCAGCCACATCTTTTGACCATGGTCTACCTATCGCTGATGGTTTGAAGTCAATCCGTCCATCCGTATAAAAGATACAGCATTCAGAAAAAAGGCTAACCAAAAGGCACACCCCTACGCACACCCCTACATACACACACACATACATGATGACAAAATCCCCTTCTGGTTTTATAAACCAGGGGGATAAAAATGCAAAAACATTAAACTATTTTTAAAGATGAAAAACAATGACATGTAAAACACTCTCTCTCCAACCCCCACCTTATTTACCCTACACGTGTACATAAACTTTAATAAAAGATATATCCCCGATTAATACACCAATTAAGTAGTGTTGAACCAATCAGAAAGTAAGAAACTAAAATAAGTGCATTGACAATGTCTAATTTCATTCTGCATATGCGCCGTACAATACATGCACCACATGCTTTGTTTTGATTCGTTGTTCAGGCAGCACAGGTTCACCGCTTTATTATTGCGGGTGTTAGCACACTTGTTACATGTCTTTATTCATTATTTTATAGATCACAAGTATGCTAACAAAATGTTGTTCTCAGAAAATTAGAAAAATCAATGCACTTGCGCAAATGTTGATATGCTCACAATAGCAATCCCCCTGCGGAGTTGTGCCATTATTCACAGATCAACATCGGCAAATGTGCATTGATTTGTCTAGTCTCTTTCAAACAAAACATACGCATTTATTGACTTATGATCATAGATTAAGGTTGTTGTTTTATCACCTACTGTAAGACCTAAAATATTGTTTGTGTGGCATCAACTGACTATGACCAACCAAAGAAAACCTATTGACCCACAATCATTTTTTATTTGAATTTTGTAAATAAAAATACAAAAATAGAACAAAACCTGAACAAACGATCATGATTTCTTTTTTAAATATCATTTGTGTACTGAACTTAATTACAAGGTACATATTATATGGTATGGAACATTGAATTCAATCTTAGTAAAAATGTGATATCAATGCAAATTCCAGTTTACGGATGCAGTATTTTCGTACCAAGTGCCACAGCAAATTATACACACGCTAGGACATTGGATATCTATAGTCAAATGCCTGATAGCAGTTTTCATTGGAAATGCGCTCTGACGTCACATTTGTACTACTTCAGGTAGAAGAGGGGGATACAGACAAACACACCAACACTACTTTTATCTTCTACGCCAAACAACTTATTTTATTTTGATTTAACAAACAATCAATATTGACATCTACCCATCAGTTCACCAAACAATTCATCTGACCCACATTTTGCAATCACCAGAAGGAACAATTTGTGTTTCAAATAATTGTAATAACATTTTCTTCCGTTGGATTTATTTATATTCCCCTGAAGGGTTTCATCTTACAAGTACTCACATTTGGTATTATATCTTTATCATGAATTTGTATTAAACCAGCTCAGGTAAGATGAAGATGAAGAGTGGTTCTACAATCTACATCTCTTGATTCAAGATTTAAAATTTGCAAATAGAGTGAAATAGCCCCAGGGCCCAGGGGGGTGACACTGACATTGGAAAGGGGTATAGATATGTGCCGCCCTAAATACCCCCTTTTTCACCCTCTTCCGCTAGCTCTTAAGACCCTCCCACTTTGAGCCTGCATCAGCTCTTAAGACCCCCATTTTATTGAACATTCAAAAATCGCAAAAAATGTGCGTTCTTACTAATCAATTAATTATGGTTTTGGACCGGGATCACATTTTTTGAAGACAAAATACCAACTAAATCGCCGGGAACCTGCAGGGATTCAATCCGGGGACATCCGGACCCCGGCCCTATGTCCCACCCACTAAGCCACGGCCCTCAGCTACTCGTTCTCGCAGTATAATGTTCACTATATAGGCTCCGTTGACTACGTCATCGAAAACCAGCGGCACAGGCGCTTGGAGATGGACTTAGGATTAGCATTTTTTAGCATTCAGGGGGGTTATGGTTTTAAAGACCCTATTTTTTGTCATAAAATTCTCAGTTCAGTTCCGAAGCCCCCCCCCCCTTTTTGAGACCCTGGGTGGCACACCCCCCCCCCCCCCCCCCCCCCCCCCCCCCCGGAAATAGCTACGCACGGAGAGAGAAAATGATTATTCTGAATGTCTGTAAATTGACAATTGTAATCACAAAAATCAAACTCATATATTTTTATTGCAGGATTAGGTTCATGGATAGATGATATACATGTGGATGGAAAGTACTCAACATATTTTCAGAATTGAAATTCATGATTATATGCATGAAGCAGAAAAGCTGAGGATAGGTCTAGAAAAATGCCAATTTCCTGGCAAGATTACCGCATTTTCCCTCCAAGAAAATGTCCTTCTTGAATTCAATATACTTTTAAACTTAAATATCCTTTTTAAACACAAGATTTCCCTGCCAGTGCCAAGAGAGCTTTTTTAAATGCCTGCTTTTTTGTGCTAGCCCCAACGGGGGCTTGCACTTATACCCGGTATTGGTCAACAGGCAGCTTGGTGCTGTGACGTAGATGAAAGGTACCCGGTAGTTTATTTTAAGGGTGGGCATCGCCACCATTTTTCATGTCGCGATATCGCTGCTAAATATGTCACGATATCGATAATATCGTGATATATTTTAAGACTTAGAAAATGCTATTAATGGGTCAGATTTCTTGCCGAATATGCCATTTTTTGCCGTCATTATTTCGGCAATATCAGTAGCAAACTACACAATCACAACCAATCGCCATTTTCTCTTTCTTCCTATCATGCAATAGCAACTGACCAAAATTATCATTACGCATGCATTGCAACCGTGGGAAAGGTCAATTTACAATTTTTCATTAACAACATTTCTTTCGGATGTTTTCGACTTTTCGAAGCCCCAGAAATGACGTCATGCTAGTAATTCGACGCACATGTTTTGACTCGAGATTTCGCGAGATATTGCGAAATTGTCACTCGTTAGTAAAGGCTCGGTTCAACCATATGCAATTAAGCCTTCAATCTACAAAATTGCAGTGTCTGTTAGCGAGGTTCTTTTTTATGAATGAAAAGCCACGAGCAGCATTGTTTTATTTATTAAATAATAACGGAACCGAATTAAAGAAGGAATATGAGTGCTTCATTATATTTACAAAGGTAAAAACGGACTACAATCTTACGATATTATTGCCAAATCGGTGACTTTATTAAGCTTTCTCGTGGGCATTTTTGGGTCTATAATTTATCGTGGGAACAACGTTGAAGCATGGTAAATTATCGCGATGGGATAATTAATATTTTATCGCAATATTATCGCGTAGCGCGATATCGCCCAGCGTTAGTTTATTTTAATGGAATAAATTGTATTGAAAACTGGAAACCATAGCTGGTGACGTCAGAGCACCAGGCTGCTGTAAGTGGGTTTCGTAGGAATCGATCTAACGAGTATGCGTTATTTATGGCTCCGTGTGTCACTTGGCACAGAAAACCTAATTGGTATATCACAAGGGTTAAGCCAAAAGATATTTTCATACGTTGATATTGATTGGACGAGAAGTATCGATGGCTTTGATTGGACGAGAGATGTGTTGAGTTGTTTACGTGATCACTGTGATAGTTTGTAGTTGGAAGTTGTCTTGCTACGCAAATGTATCGAATGTTGTAAACTCGCCAAGATAAGATTCGTCTCTCTGCGTTGTCTTCTTCGTATTACATGTATCATGGTTAAAGCAGAGAGATGTTATTAACTATCACAGCAAACAACTCCCTGGTTAAAGGGCTGTGTACTACTTTTTTATAACAGCTCATAATCTTAGAATTAGATCAAGTTTTAGACTCGATTTAATTCATACGGTGAATTTTTGGGTGACAGAAGGTTTATTTTCAATGCTTTCCGCTATTCTATGAAGATTTTTAGCCGGGATTTTTCGTCTCAGACATTTATTACGTAATGTTTTGACATATTGTTTTCTAATTGATTAATCGGGACCACAGATTACATGGGCTCATATCCTGTCCAGAGTTAACTCTAGAACAGGTCTGCACCTGATTTTTGTCTGTATTGTTATTTTTGAGTGATTTTTGGCCAGTTTAACCAGGGAGGTGTCAAATAGACACCTCCCTGGTTTAAAACCAATGAATGAATTCAGTGTAGTAAGCTTACCATTTTAAACTAATACAACTTCTGACTTTGATATTTCTAATCCGAGATTTAACCACCCAAAATCATGTTTATGGTGCTACAGATAGGGCATTGATTTTAGGACAACAAATGTCTTTTGATCACAAATCTGTTACCGATTTCAAACGTAGCTCAAAATATGATATCGTATCCTACAAATAGGGACAGCAGTCCCAAATAGGTCGTCTGTTTATATGGGTAGTTTGGTTGCAATTGTACTTCATCTGTTTAAATGTAATCAATTTTACATATGCAGCCAATTTTACATCTTAACCTCAGATGACCTTGACCTTTATCCTATTTTGTCCACAATTGGTAGGAAAAAAGGTGTTTTTCCTTGCGATTTCAACGGAACTGTCATTTATGTTGTCAAATAGGTTGCGGATTGACCGATCAGTGACACCGATATCATAGGTAGCTCAAAATGAGATATTGTGTCCTAAAAAGTAAATCAGGGCACATTATATGATATTTAATTTATCTTATTTTGTCCACAATTGGTATGAAAAAAGTGTTTTTCCTTGCGATTTCAACAGGACTGTCATTTATGTCGTCAAATTGGTTGCGGATTGACCGATCAGTGACACCGATATCATACGTAGCTCAAAATTTGATATCGTATCCTAAAAAGCAAATCAGGGCACATTATATGATATTTTGCGTATTTTGTCCATAATTGCTAGGAAAGAAAACCCTTTTTTTCCTTGCGATTTCAAATCAAACGTCATTATGTAGTCAAATTAGTCGTGGATTGACCGATTAGTGACACAGATATCATACATACATGTAGCTCAAAATGTGATATCGTATCCTTGAAAAGCAAATCAGGACACATTATATAATATTTTGTCCGGAATTGGTTGAAGAAAAAAATCCTTGCGATTTCATGTTGTCAAATTGGTTGCGGGGTGACCGATCAGTAAAACTGATATCATACGTAGCTTAAAATGTGATTTTGTATCCTAAAGCATATTATATGATATTTAATCTATTTTGTCCAGAATTGGTTGGAAAAAAAATGAAAAAGAAAATATTCCTTGCAATTTCAATGTGAACATCATTTAAATATTTAAATTGTTTGCAGATTGACCGATCAGTGACACAGATATCATAAGTACCTCAAAATGTGATATCGTATCCTAAAAAGCTAATCAGGGCACATTATATCATATTTTGCTTATTTTGTCCACAATTGACAATTGGTAGGAATTTCATTTATGTCGCCAAATTGGTTGCGGATTGACTGATCAGTGACACAGATATTATACGTACCTCAAAATGTGATATCGTTTACTAAAAAAACAAATCAGGGCACATTATATGATATTTTGCCTATTTTGTCCGCAATTGGTAGGAAAAAGCAAATTGTGGCACATTATCGCCTATTTAACCTATTAGATGGCTTTTATCAAAACTATTCAAGTCTTTCATTTGTACTAGCACTTCTATTTTAAAGGTTTTTTTATCAGGCCTGGCTGAGGACAATGAATGCCCAGACTCCTAACTAAAAGTATTCACTAAAATGCAATCAGAATCAGATAAATCTGCATCATGCAATGCATTTTGATTGAATCAGTAGTCTGGTAAGTTAATCAGTAGTCTGGTAAATTTAACAACTTCCGATGTCAAATGTGTAATTTTTTGTTCCTAATATATACCAGTGACAGTTATATACAAAGACCGGTCTCACAATTAGAAAATTGGGCCACCACTGAATGCCCGACCTAGTTGCCTTGATCATGATGCCCTCAATTTTTGGCTGTTTTCACTCCACTCAAAATTACATAATTGCCTTGAAGAACGTTGGTGCCCCTTTCAAATTGCCTCAAATTACTAATTTTGTATACATTGTACAAAATACAAATATGCAAGGACTATTTTTCATTAAAAAAACCCGTTAATAAAACATGGCAAAATATACAAACATGTAGACTAACTAGACAATGGTTATGACCATCTTGGCAAAATGAACAACACACAGTCCTTGCAACAAAATTATTATTTCCCCCCTGTACATGTATAAGAGCGGGTCACCATCTCATCATCATGGGATGGCCGTGGGCCGTAACAGGCTACGCTAGGTAAAGATCAATAGATATACACCCCTAGTTAAAATCTGAACACTGACATAACACATGTACTGTGTCTATGTCCTCTGCCAAGTCACAAGGAATCTAATTTGAAGCGTCTTCACCATACAATTTACCCAGTATGCGTCGTCAAATGCTCCACACTTTCAGGAATTGGCTATACAATCTTAAAAGTGTATAGCAGTTTTATACTACCGTACATGTTTTCATTTCAATGTAAAAGTAACAGTTTATCATTTTTAACTATCGGTCGCGGTAGGAATTTGACAACAATTTGCCACACATTTTTTCTTCTTCACATAAAGCGATCACTGGTCATAAGTACATCTACATTATAAGTCGATGCGTCGTAGTTGGCCGCATCACATTTCAATTCTACACAACAGTCAGATTTGGCTTTAAAAACCCTAACACTACCATATACCCCAAAATACCACAAGGTGCCTTCTTGTGATATTTTGGGGTATTTGGTATTCCACACACATCTCAAATGCTTGTGGTATTTTGGGGTATTTGGTACTCTATGTGCTACGATAACGTGGTATTTTGGGGTATATGGGTGTTGATGCATATGAAACACACGTGGTATTTTGGTATATACCACAACAGTATGCTGTGGTATATTGGGGTATTTGGTTTTCTGTGTGCAAGAGTCCTGGAGTATATTGTGGTATATGGTATGTAACCATCTTTTACCTAGTACTGGATATGTGCATGCATGACCAAAGACCACAAAGTACCCCAGCAGAATTTTGTGGTATTTTGGGGTATTTGGCTGTCTATGTACAAGAGTGTTGTGGTATTTTGAGGTATATGGCAGTTGTCCTAGGAAAGTATGAGGGGAGTGTTAGGGTTTTAATAAACATTCAAATATTTGGATCAATTTTCCTTTAAAAAAAGGGTAATGAGGAAAACACTTATTAAAGTTTTTATTTGGGTGAAATTTGTACAAATTGCTGGATCAATTTTCCTAAAACAGGGTAACAAGGAAACACAAGTTGTAAAGTTGTTCATGTTGGTGAAATGTGTACACATTTAATAATTAATGTATCAATTTTCCTAGAAAAGGGTAATAATGAGGAAAATGCTAGAAAGGTGGTGAAATTTGTCAGCTCTTCTTTTTCACACTATCATTGATCAATGAATAATATGGTAGCTCTAAAAAAGGACTATTTTCCGAAAAGATTGTAATTCGTGTAAAAGTCACCTTTGTATGAATTAAGAATTAAGGGGACATTTTTCTGAACCCTTTCTGATAGGATTTATTATGTACATGCATATTACAAATCTGGGGAAGAGGGATAATCAATAATGACAGCCACCCCTCTAAATTATGCATTTTTCTGGTCACTAACCCCAAACAATGTCATTCTTTATAGTGCTTCTATTTCCTAACCACCGCCCAATTGTAAAATACAGTTGATTTTTTGTTCACAGATCCAGCTAATGTCATTATGCCATGAATAGATAACAATTAAATGCTTATTGTTAAAGTATGTAAATGCGTGCTGCCATGCAGTTGAGTGTATAATGCAACCAATTGCGATTATTTTCACTGTTTAAGCTATGCTGACCGGTCAGTTTATTAATTACCAAACTAAGTGGAAATTGTGAGTGTAGTACAAGGGGTACCCCTTTGAAACCATATATTTCTATAAATGACTAGATTTAAATGGATGTGAAATTTGGCGGAACTTTAAGGGGCTAGATAGATTACAGGGCTTAAACTACTTCATGATAATGAGGGCTATTTTCAACTTTCATCAGATTTGTCCAAAAGTAGGTCTCATCATCGTGTGTACATTTTGCCATTGACAAATATTTCTGTTGACAATTCGTGAAACTTTGAAAACAACAAATTTAATAATCGTAATCATGATGGGTGGTGTAGGAGCTGGAAGTGGGTAGCACTTAGATGGAACTAAAATCACATCACTACAAATGAATATTAAGTTTGGTAAAATATTTTAAAAAACTGGAAAAAATCACAAATTGTTAATAAACTTGTCAAAAACCACTACAAAAAGGCCCGAAAAAAGTATATCTGTATAATTTAAGCCTTTTTAAAGGAAAAATTGTCATGCCTGAAAATATAAGTATTCATTTGTTTAAAACTATTCTCTAATTTGTCCTGTTGCCCTTTGTGGTATTGCATTCAGTGTGACAGCTTGCTTGTTTTGATTACGTACCATTAATGACTACCCACACAACAGGAGTCTGCAATGAACCTGAACCCACCAAATATTTGTTGATGTATAATTTGACAGATTGAACAAAATACAATAAATATCTCAAAGTTAAATGCCTTTTTAGAGCATCACCTTTTATTAACGCAATTAAAAAGATTTGACCATAGATCCTAGGATCTATGGTTTGGTTTTACTCACAAAGTCATCCTATCCCTAATTTTACTGTAAAAGAAAACCTCAATAAAAATATTCTCAACAATATTGTTAGGGAGGTAGCCTGTATGTACAAAGTATGGTACATGCTTTAAAATGTTCCGATCTGTTACGTCATTACTCCAGGCACCCAAAATGTCCTTAAAACTAAGCTGTTTTTTACAGTGTGAATTCATGTGTTTAATCCATGTTGGGTCCGCCCATTGGGTTAATCTGAGTAGAATCAGGTCAGATTGGGTCCATTTGATTCATAATAAACACTTCAAAAGAAGTAAGTTCCCCTTTAGGGGTTCCCTTATATTTCCAAAACAATACATTGGAATGAAATGGGGTTTTCAGTCAAATGATTATGGGCTTCATACCAATACTTGACCAAAATTTCAAATCAACAGGTTCTGTCATGCTCGAGTGAGCCCGTATTGAATGACGGAATGTCCCATTTCAAAAGTTGCTAAAATTCTGGTACAACAAGAGTTGGACTTCCATATCGAGTAGCGCGCCTCATCAACACTATGAGAAATCGATGTCGTCAATTGATACAACAACCTGGGGGATACACACACTACTAAACATTATTTTAACAACTTTTGAAATGGGACATTCTATTATTCAATACAAGCTCACTCAAGCATGACAGAACCTGTTGATTTGAAATGTTGGTCAAGTATTGGTATGAACCTCATAACAATTTGACAGAAAACCCATTTCAACCCAATGTATATTTTTGAAAATATAAGGGAAACCCTGAAGGGGAACTTACTTCTTTTGAAGTGTTTATATCAGGTAAACTTAGGTCTAGACTACATCCCACCAATATTCCTTTGGGCTATTTAAAAAAAGATCAATTCTAAACTGATCCTAATTGTTATTTTGTCATTTTGGTGTATAAAAAAGGTCAAATAATAGAAGGTGCAATTATCCATTTTGAGGGGGAATTTTTGCACTCCATTTATTTTGTGTTTTGCACACAACGACTATCGCCCAAAACTTACCTAATATTTTTCTGACTGTAGTTCTATGATTAAAAGGAAACTAAAATTTCAATTCAGCAATGTTGTGATATTGTCTGAAATTGATTCAGCACAAAGTATTCACTGCAACAAACAACAGTACTTCATGGCAACGTTGCATACATAAGATAAAAAGTTACTATTTTTAGTTTTTTCTCGCTTCTTACTGTTTCTTCATTTTGCAGTTGCTATTTATTGACTCGCTAAACCAATTAACGCTGTAAGCAAATACCAGAGAACTGAAGCAATATAAATGCATTGGGCGTGAGAGAGATTGTGTGTCATTGTCATTAAACAGGGAATCTGATATTTTCTATAGTAGATTGGCTAGCAGGAATGTCCATGGTTGAAAAACTTCACCAACGCAAACAATAAACACATCCGATAATTATTAGTCTCCCTGCTACCGGGGATAATTCTTGAGGGTGGAAAACCCTGCCTGGCCAAAATGTGTGCCAATTTAAAACAATGTGATTTCCAACATTTTTCACTCTTGAGTAACATTTTTAACAGTGAAAATCAAAAGCAAATAGTTTTTTGGGTTTTTTTTGAAGAAGTCTGAAGAAGTCAACCGAACTGGTTGACGAAACCGTCTAAATGTGAGTAAATTTATTGGATTTGTTCAACAAAATATCAACTTTCATAAAAGCAAATAGTATTTTTGTTCCCCATTATAAACAGTGTTTGCCAGGGAAGGGATAGACAGCATTTTCATTGGGTAAAAGACTTAGAGGGTGGAAAACCCCAAAAGATACGACCAAAATGTGTGCCATTATAGTATTTTAGACAGTAAATCAATGTCATTGCCAACATTTGTCACGATTGAGTAACATTTTCAGGGTGAAAATCAAAAGTGAAGGGTATCATTCTTTATACTATAGGGCGAGCGAAACACTTATTGAAGCAAAGAAACTATTCTGTTATATCCCCACCGGAGCTCGAAAAAGTTAATTTTTTGAGACCATTTGACAGCAGCTATTTGCTGTGGCCCTTTGTGGCCTCTGGTAAGGTTAGGGTTAATGTTTTAGGAAGTGTTTTGTGTCCCCCCCCCCCCCCCCCCCAACCCATAATTCTTTCCAAAGGGGTACGATTTCCTCCAGTCGGGAGGCCCGTTAGCGCAATCAAATAGTCGTCGGACACGGGCGTCCCAGCCTGCATGGGCTGAAAAAGTAGGCAATACGGAAAGCTCCTTGCAGGGAAATTTGAGCATTTGGAGGGAAATGTTACTCTTTCATTAAGAAATGCATTCCATTTTGGAGGGAAATTTGCAATCGCTTGCCGGGAAAAAACCATGTTTCGATCCCCAGCACGGGCAAACAGATATCTTTGTTAATCATTCCCAAAAATTTGACCCGTTTTTCTCCCCTGATAGTTTAATTGTCAAAAACACGATATTAAGGGAGTTACGGTTAATAGAACTTTACCAAAAATCTCCTTTTTCTATTGAAATCGGACACATTTTTGCGGTGTCAGACAGAGTGCGAAAGGATAAGGAAATAATTTGCCGCAAAAGGCTGCAGTTGTCTCTCAAAGAAAAAGTTGAGATCTTAATACCAACCAAGGAGCTTTTTAAATGCTTCATAACGATTTTATGAAGAAAAATCGCTGTCAAATTGTCTTTATTTTCTTAGTTTTACAATGCCTATAAATTCTATCAATACCTCAAAATATGCATTTTACTGACAACTGAACCCTTCAGCCGCTACGATACACAATTAGGGTTTCCAGAAACTATCACTGTATCAGACACACCTGCTGCAACAAGAAATTAAGGCAACTTTTTGTATGGCACTTTTTGTATGGCTAACTTTGAACATTCCTATTCAATTTCAGACACTGTGGCTTATGAACTTATACTTAGAAAAAATCACTATTCACTACTGTAAAACACTATAATTTGGCGGATACTTTATTTCACGAATTTAAAACTGCTGCTATTTTAGCGGGCATTAAATTTTGCGAATCTGGATATTTTCCAGTTACTTTCAATGCCAAATTGTCAGTTTCCAGGGTATTTAATTTCGCGAATCCAAATCCCTCGTGAAATGTATTGGTTTTACAGTATTTCTACAATTTGACCACATGTTCAATTTTAGGCTTACTAAATTTGCCCTTGGATAAGTACACAAACTTCCAGTGATATACAGCATTGTGGGGATGAATCACTTCTGTTTTGCTATAATATCATAGATCACCATATTTTTGTACTTCATATAGTAGGTTTTACCATGGAAATAACAGGTTTTACTAACGCACTTGGGGTATACATGTATGTGGGTGGAATTTGGGTTGGGCTATTCTTTAAAAATACAGTACTGTAAAAGTGATAATTTTCATGCTACATTTATTTTCGGGCTCGAAGGAAATACCGCAAAATAACACACAAATATATTTCTTTTGCGTGTACGTTTATGTGATGATGCTACGAATCACAAATTTAAAAACATGCAAAAAACAGTTGAAAATCTGCAGATTGTGACAAATTTATCGCGCAAAAATTACCACTTTTACAGAATTTTTCTGAGATATGTATGTACATGTATACCTGCACTTTTAACTCCACTGCATGCCATGTACGAGTAGACCCAAAATATGCCTGGTAGCTCAATATACAGTGATGTCAGCGACAAAGGGGCCCAGGGGGGTACACTCAATTTTGGATAGGGGTGTGCCGCACAGGGTTTCAAAAAGGGGGGGCTACAGAACTGAACTGAGTGGATTTTATGATGAAAAATAGGGTCTCAGGAACCGATTTTTTTTCTTCAAAAAAGTAGGTCTTGAGAACTGCCTATAGTTCAATTTTGATTAGCAAGAACGCCCATTTTTTTTTTTTTTTTTTAGAATGAAAAATTTTCAAAGAATTTGGGCTTTGGAACGCAAAATTTCGTGATTTTTTGAATTTTCAATAAAATTGGGGTCTTAAGAACTGATGCAGGCTCAAAAGGGGGGTCATAAGAGCAGCAGAGGGTGAAAAAGGGGGTCTTTAGCGCAGCACATACCTATACCCTTTTCCAATGTCAGTGCCCCCCTCGGGCAAAGGGATAATGTACCGATGGAGAGTTTCAGCTTCCATAATCCGTAATTCTTAGATCAAGTCCTACACTTTATTTCATTTATTTTAATGGCCTGTGCCAATGAGAATTTAATTCCTTTTGGGCTAAAATTTAGAATACATTACCAATTACCATTCTTATTCCTCACTGTGTAAGTGTATTGGTCGTTCTTTAAAAGATGGTATAAGGAACTCCAAATTGTGTTTATTTTCTTAAGTTAACAATTATTGTGTCAACTGTCAACTCTTTAAAGGTATCTAGGGAACGCCCTCAACATCGAAAAAAAAAATTGAAAGCAGATTTTCTTGCAGATTTACATTTCTGATCATAAATCGTACATACATTCCAAGTTACAGGGCGATACGATTCTTAATTACTTCAAAATCGTGGTTTTATTGTGAAAATAAACTGTTGGATTTATTTACCGACAACTTATTTTACTCTAGTCTAAATTCACTCTAAAACCATGATTTTGAGGTAAATAGGAATTGTATCGCTCTGTAACTTGGAATGTATTGTACGATTTATGATCAGAAATGTAAATCTGCAAGAAAATCTACTTTCTAAAAAAAAATCATGAATAGAGGGCGCTCCCTGGAAAAGATCACATAATATTCATTTATTTGATTGCATATCACATTAAATTCATTTATTTTATTATTTTTTAATAGTTTTAAATATCAGTGGATATAGCACTGGTGGTGGTTATGCAAACTACTGGTCATGCAAGTAAAATACTGCATAATAAAGCAGACATTACACAAACATAAATAAACAACACATTACATTATGAGCGGCTGCCCACATAAACCTTTGCAGTTGACACAGAACTTATCTATTTTTGTCATATTTTGCATCACTCAAATGATAATGATCAACATGAAAATAAACTAGCATGTCTCAACAAGACACATCTATTCAAACTGACATGCGACATATTCTGTCAATCTCATCCCTTCACTTTAAAAGCATTTATCCAAACCTTCTGTACATTACATTGATGATATTGAAATGAGGTTTTGAAAGGAATGTGTTGGGACACAATAGAGCAGTCTTAACTTTGAGGCAAATGTTGACAATTTTATTATATTGACAGCTTGATACTACAGGGCGAGTCAAAAAAACTGCAACAGTGGAAAGAAGCTATCTTGTTTTCAAATCCAAGCTGATGTTTGAAATTTTTGAAACGTTGTAAGAACAACATAGTTGTTACTAATTTTATGTGTGAAAAAATGAAGTTAATCGCATTTTTCGTTTGCCTTTGGTGAACCCTTTTACCCATGCATTCATTTCACACGCTTGTCCACGAAACTCATGTCTCATGCATAATATTGTAAAATGCGTCTCTCATTAAAATTTGAAAATTAGAGTAAATTAGTGACGTTATTGGAATTTAATGCATCCTTTCTTGTTTACATGTGAGATGAAATAATCAATTTACATAACCCATAATATGAATTGTTTATAATGTTCTTAATTTGAATAAAAATTAAATTATTCCAAATTTTTGTTGGCGGGATATTTAAATGTGAAAATGAAATGTGTGCAATTTCAATTGAAAATCAGTTTGCTTGTGGACAAACAAGTAAATTGGGTTGTGCAGAAAAAGGTTCACCAAAGTCAGACAAGAAATGCGATTGACTTAATTTGTTCACATAAAGTTAAGAACAAATGCGATTGACTTAATTTAATAAAGTTAAGAACAAATATATCATTTTTGCAACATTTGAAAAAATTCAAACTTCAACTTGGTTTTGAAAACAAGATGGCTTTTCTCCACTATTGCAGGGTTTTTTTACTCACCCTGTATGTCAAGAATTAACCTACCAAGGGTGGTGAGGCATGAATTCTAAGAGGGGCATGATTGAGAGGGACCATGTACACCCCCCCCCCCCCCCCCACCTCTTCTTCTGTGGCTTTCTACTTCTTCTTTTTTCAAATTTCATTTTTATCGCCAAATCACTACGTGCCCCTTTAAATTGTGTTCCTAGACGATCATGGAGGGTTTGTGTTTGTGACACATACTGTCTGGGTCACGATCACATGACTATATAAAATACCTTTTACTTCAACATTGAACCAGTTATATCCATGGACTACTTACATGTAGGCAAAGATGTACAAAATTTCCACATGTACTGGTATTGTATAGGACTGCAAGTGTACATGATGACAGAGTTATCATTTATGGTACAGGTCAATCAACCTACTATGTGTACTGATCAAAGAATGGTCAAAGTTCATTTTGATTTTCCCAAACAAACAGATATTTTCACTTAGTTAATAAATAGAGAATGTAATCATTTGGTTTTCTTTTCTAGGCCAGATATATTCAAAGCCACTCTACTACTGGGAGGTGTTTATACTAAATGTTGTGGTTATGGTTCAGAGAGAAAAAAATTCCACTAAATACAGTAATCCATACATCAAACAAAACAAACTAGCCGTCTGTATACAGAGTTTCCAGAAGTTTAAATGCAGGTTTTCTCAGGCATGAAACTTGTTAATCAACAAAAAGACATGGTCTATAATTTAACCTTTCAAAATGAAAATATAGGACTTAGTGAAAAAGAGAGAGAAATGGGTTTTTTTCGTTCGTTTTCCATTTTCTCCCCCCCCCCCCCCCCAGCAAATCAAGGGCAATATCATCCAAGCCAGTATCACCAGTATGTTTTTGTAGTATTCTGATAGTACCAGAAATCTGCCAGATTAAAAAATGGTGCCATTTTCTGTTCTTGGAATAAATTCTACTTAGTCCAAGGTCTGTTCTGGTATAGAACCTTTAACTGATAGTTTAATCCAAGCCTTACTTTCCAAGAGAGGCTGTATGCAATCTCGTGCAACTACAATATTCCGGAAATAACTGTTGGAACACTTCAATGAAATCAACCCCCCCCCCCCCCCCCAGTCACCCCACCCCCATTTAATGTGGTTCGGAACCGTTTCATCTCCACGGTCTTTGGAACCCTCAACATCGACTGGGCACGTTGGTACCACCTGGCGCAGAAGTTTTTGGATGAAAAAATGGACCCAGAACATATAGTTTGCGCAATACACTGCGCAAACTAACCTTGACAGGCGTGTTCCAGTGGGGAGTTCGTCGCCACTGGTGCGAGAGGTCCCTGGATCAAATCCCGGGGGATATTTTGGTCGATTTTCCACGTTGAAGAAAAGATTCTGAAGAAGTGGGGGGTAGAGTTAGGGTTAATAAGGGAGACAAAAATAAGGTACCAACTCTGCTAAATAAATCATTGTCACTGATAATAAATAGTCTTTCCCTCATGGTAGTTGGGAAATGAACAATTCATTTCCTTAACCAGAATTTGAACCAGGGACCTCCCTATCTCTAGACTAGAGTTTGACTTGCGCTCTACCAACTAATGCTAACGAGAACAATTCGTATCGAATATTCAAAATGCATCTAAATGCTTAGGATTCAAAAAGTTGACCTTTTTTTAGACCATTTGATGTTCCACGTGAATCATGAAGCATGCGGCACAGCGGCTATTTGCTGTGACCGTATGTGGCCTCTGGTAAGGCCTAAAAAAAAAAGTTTGATTGGCGTAATATAGAAGAAAAAAATAGGGTAGGTAGGTCGGATTTTTTTTTGGATTTTTTAAATCTATAAAACATGAAATTTTATGTACCAGCACACATATACCATACAGACATAAACAAATGGCACAAATACACATTTTCACTGTGTTTTTTTCTTTTACTCACACACACACACACAAAAACCCCCAATATGTCTAGGGTCGGGGGTAAAAATAGGGTCGGTCGGGTTACGCCAATCAAACCTCTTTTTTTTTAGGCCTAAACACAAAGAAAGGTGTATGTTAACCCTAACTGCCTAAGCATGTTTTTGACAATTCAGAGGAGAAAAAAGGGTCACATTTTTTGGGGGAAGATTACTGTTCACCCGCGCCGCCACCGCGGAAGGTTGACGTCTAACTGATTTAGCTAATAGGGGAGGTCGAAAATGTTGACTTTTTCGAAACCATTTGACAGCTCACCGGATCGTGCAACGTGATAGAATGGTGAAGCATGTGGCACAGCAGCTATATTTGCCGTGGCCTTTTGTCTTTTGTGGCTTCCCGGGGGGGGGGGGGGGGGACTGACATTGGAAAAGGGTATAGGTATGTGCCGTGCTGAAGACCCCCTTTTCACCCTCTGCTGCTAGCTCTTATGACCCCCCTTTTGAGCCTGCATCAGTTCTTAAGACCGCCAATTTTATTGAAAATTCAAAAATCGCGAAATTTTGCATTCCAAAGCCCCAATTCTTCAAACATTTTGAGTTCTAACACCAAAATTTGCGTTCTTGTTTATCAAAATTGAAATTTAGGCCAGTTCTCAAGACCTACTTTTTTGAAAAAATCACTGGAGTTCCTAAGACCCTATTTTTCGTCATAAAATTGACTCAGTTCAGTTCTGTAGCCCCCCTTTTTCAGACCCTGGGCGGCACACCCCTACCCAAAAAAAAAGGTTGAGTGCCCCCCCCCCCCCCCCCGGGTGTGGCTTCTGGTAGTGGTAAGGATCACATAAAGAACCATGTACAGTATGTCAAACAAAATCAATGTGTAAGCTGACTACTGTTGCACACTGGAAACATTGTCCACCTACATCTACAAGTATGTAGAACCACATGCTACTGTTATTAATTTCAACAAATGTATATATCGCACTGTATGCAGAGCTTGTAATATTTACATTCAATATTTACATTGAATACTAAATATGTTGATTTATAGCGGTCAGTCACAATCAACCATTCAATTCAAAGTCCACAAATAGACTCTAGAGGTTTCTGATTCCTGTTATTTTTTTATTTCTATCATCAATTTTGAAGCATTGATTAGTATCCATATATAATATAGAGCATTGTGGTATTAATATATGGGAGGGTTGAACCATTCAGTTCTCCCTATGAGAAGCAGGGTGAGGTAATAAATATGGTCACATAAATTGTCCAAATTTCAGAAAGTTTAAAAAAAATTACAGTTTATTGCAATTTAACTTACAAAAACTACACAATTTTGTGAAAATGTTTGAAAACTATTTTAAAGAAGTCTCAAAATGTTCATCATAATTATTATGGGTCGGTTTGGCCTTTAGAGCGGGTTTTTTAGTTAGCCTTAATAGCTCTAAGGTAGTGTTCCCTTTATTAGGTTTTTGAGCTTGGGCCAATTCTACAGAATTGTTCCAAATTGATGAAGTGCTGGGGGGGGGGGGGGGGGGGGTCATCACTCACAGCATAGTTTAAAATATCATGGGTATTTTCATCAGTTTTAAGGTTAAAAAGTGGCTCAATGAACAAGAAAAAGCCTTTCCCCTCCCCCCTAAAAAATAAATTCCCAAATTCTGTTGGGCCAATTTGCCAAACTGCTGGGCTAACTTTGTGTCACACTCAATGGCCTAGAGGTAGTGTAGGCAAAAAACAAGATTGCGTTTTCCCTACCCCTATGTTAATGTTATATACCCTATATTATAAACTCAATAATCGGTACCGAAAATCTGAGATACATTAAATGGGCAAATTTCTTCTCTGTAGTTTGATACCTCATTCATAAGATTGAATTGATACTTTTGAAGTTATGATGATTTCAATAATCACAAGTAACGACAACAAAGTTGCATTAGAATTGGTTTCCTATGGAATGGAATATCATTGATTTGCATCACAGATGCATTGCTATCTCAACCAGTCAGGTATGGGATGAATGGTTAACAGGCATCAACAGGGAGTCGGTACACACACATTTTCAACGCATAATCACACACTGAGCAAGGATATCCCATTGAAACCCACTTTTAGTGCAAGAATTGTTTTGGTAGTTGTGGTCGATTAAACAATCATAACATCAACAATATCCACTCGATTTTTATGAATGAGGTATCAAACTACAGAGAAGAAATTTGCTCATGAAATGTATCACAGATTTTCCGTATCGATTATTGATTTTGGATTAGCCAACATTAAAGTGCCTGGTCAGGGACTTTCTGTGCTAGGTGTATGTTACATTGTAGGGGTAGGGTTTTTCCCTACCCCTACAGGGTAAACCGGCTCTGGGTATCAATTATTAAAAGGTGTGTCACAGTCACTATGGGTTGATAATCAACTGCTTGAGTGAACAAATCATTGTTAACTTTAACAAAAAAGAACAATGCTATCATTATACCATGATTCATTGATTCCATTGACTGACCATTAATCACTCAGACAGTACACTTAAGCTTAGGGATTTCCCGTGAATTTTTTAGGTGAAAACCGTGGGCAATTTTTGTGAAAACCGCGATTTACCGTGTTTATTGAGATTTCAAGAAAAATCCGCGCTGAAATTCCTTGATTTACGGAGCGGCGGTCGTATTTTTAGGCATTCGAAACAATTACCAATTCCCGGCGGCCTAGGCGGCCTTTCTTCCTCATTTTTTTGCCAGTGACTAAAGACAGCCCGTAGCTGCGTTGATGACACACGTGTTGTTAGAAATTTCGCATGAAAGTAGTAATAAAATCTCTATTTTTCGTACTAAATGCAAACAAAATGTTTGGTACGATGTTAATATTAATAATAAAGCTGTTTTGCGCAACCATTTGTACAAATAATAGCCCAATAAACATGTTTTTAATACTTTTCATACTACGTTTTTTAAGTTACTGTATGTAAATTATTATTTTGTTTTTCCTTGCGAGAGGTCATGACGTGACCTGAAAACATTTATAGTCGCACGTACACAAACCTCATCTCAACCAATCGGAGGACCCCGATCTATTTACAACATTATTATTGTAATTTATTCATCATCACGTGATTTATTTTCATCAATGAATTTTGTTTGCTGTTGTCGGCAAACCTTATCTCAACCAATCGGAGAACTCCGATCTATTTACAACATTACTATTGTAATTTATTCATCATGACATGTCAATGTTGCTGTTGTCTACAATGGCGTCGTTCATGATTTAATACTAGCACGTGCGTGTATTTCCCGGGGTGTAGTATTTTCGGTACCGTATTTTCTTTACAACAGTAATTGTATGCAATCGATATGAATGAATAATCACCCATTGAACGCCCTGGATTAACTTTTTATCAACTAACAACCTTTCTGAAGGGGGTGGCGTTTGTAAACAATCTCTTCGTTCTTTTGAATTTAGTTTGAAGTAGGCCTACCTATATTTCTTTAGAAGAAGACGGTCTTTTGTTTATCTCATTCAAATAAATTCGATATTATACAATTGAACTTCAATCAGTCGTGTCAAGTAGGCCTAGAGTTGAATGCACAGTACATTGTGCGTCGATATCGTCTTGAAAGGAAATATTTGAATTCGGAAAATTGATTTTTGCTATTAAATAAAACTGTAAAATCGGCTTGTCGGACAATTATCGCGGCTGAAATAACAATTCCGCGATTTTACGGTACTGTTTACAAATTCCGCGATTTTGATGATTTTAGCATGAATACCGTGAATTGCGGCATGAATACCGTGAACACGGGAAACCCCTAAGCTTAAGTACACTATAAACTGGGGATAAAGGGCGGTAAAAGTTGATTTTACGTTTCCTGTAACACTCTTTTTTTCACAAAATGAAGCAAATATGTAATTATTTATTACTAATACAGTATTCAGTTTAACAAAATAACAGCCATTATTTTTTTATTTTTTTTATTTTATTTTATTTTGGGGGGGGGGGGGGAGTCAAACTCGCTAGTTTATAAGGGTTGCTAGTCATAAGGCTCATTATTCATAATCTGCCCGTACCTAAACCCGTAGCCTAACCCCTACCTGACACTCAAAGACAAAGTTGCAATTATCTGTGTGACAGTGATCAATTTATGTGAACAAATGTGTGTAGCAAATTGTTGTCAAATTCCAAACTTTCGTTAAAAATGATAAATTGTTACATTGAAATGCATCTATAGTATAAAACTGATATACACTTTTAGATTGTATAGCAAATTCTGCAAAGTGTGGAGCATTTAGTGACACGACACTGGGTAAATCGTACGCTGTGCGTCAAATGAAAAAGCAGTTCTAATAAGGTTGTTTTTGAAGGACAACACGCGCCCGCGCGGGACTGTGCTTAAGGTTATCAAAATCACCCAATGTGTTTTATCAATTGTGAATTCGAGCTAAGGGTAGCTTTCTTGAGACAATAACTATGATCAAAATAAAACAGCTTAAAATTAGGGGGAAAATTACATTTAAGGCCAAATAAAAAAATCAACATGTTTAGCGTCCTCACTTTTTCAAAAAAAGGGAGGAGGCCCTTTTTATTTTTTGGCACTTTTTGGAGCAAATTTGTTCCAATTAGCGACAAACTTTGTGAACCTGAAAGAGGATGAGGCCTATTTAAATTGTTTTTATTTCATGGTTGTGAGGGGTTGGTCACCACAAAACTTGTTTAAAATGCATTATAAGAGAGAAACAAAGCTGTTACAAACATCTTAAACTCTGAAACACCTGAACAAAAAAGTTATGACTGAAATAATGAAGAAAGAAAAAGAAATCTGAAGGAGACCCCAAAAAGGAAGTGGGAGGGGACGCTAAACATGTATTTATTTTTATTTTGCCTAATATTAAAATTACGGGGAAAATGTATTCACATCCTTTTGGACTTGTAAGCATTCCTCCTCTAGCGACTCATTTTGTGCCAGTCCTTGCTAAGAAACACACACACACAAACCTGTTCTACGGGCAAACAGACCTCTCAGGTTGGGTTAGTCAGTTAGGCTTTTTTCCCATTCAAAATGACTGTAAACAAGAAATGTCTTTAAAAAGGACAACGCCTCAGCTTATATAAACAAGATTTCTGTTTCAATGGGGTTGGGTGTATGGTTTTCACAAATTATTCAAAGGAAATGTTAAAGGTGTTAAAGTGTAAAAATAATGGCATGTGTGAAGCTTTCTTATTATCTCCCCCCCCCCCCCCCCCCCTCCCCCTCCCCGGCCAAATAAATGTGTGTGTAAGTAATGTACCGTAACGAAAAGTAACTTAACGTAGCGTAAAGTAACCTAAAGTAACGAAAAGTAACCTAACGTAGCATAAAGTAACCTAACGTAAAGTAACGTCAAGTAAAGTAACGTAATGTAAAGTAACCTGAGGTAAAGTAACGTAACCTAACGTAATGTAAAGTAACGTAAGTTCCACTACCCCCATGATTTGCATAAACAATTCAGATTTTATGCAAATTCAATTTTGAAATTAGGATTAAGACATTGTCTAAAAGTAAAGTAAAGTAAAGAACCCATTTGTAAACATTTTCATTGGACAGTTATTTTCTCCATAAAACATATTCTTTCTCTTTTTCTACTTGAAAAGGTCTTTATTCTACCACCCTGTATAACAAGACATTATTTTATCACCTTGTTTAACTAGGCACTGTAAAAAATTCCACTGGAAATAACTATATACATTCATTCCAATAAATGAGAAGTCTTTAAAACACATTTCTTTCTCTTTTCTACTTGAAAAGGTCTTTATTCTACCACCCTCTATAACAAGACATTATTTAATGACCCTGTATAGACACTGTAAAAAATTCCACTGGAAATTATCGATACTCAATAATCGATACTCGATAGTAGTCAATAATCGATAAATTCCTAACTGGAACAAACAAACAATTAAAAATGTAAATTATGTCTCTTGCAATTGACATACTTGTGGATTTAGCCCACCTATATTCCTACATGTAGTAACTAGGACCTGCGAATCTCATCTGTCATTAAAGAGGTAGAGGTGGCGGAGCGGATAAGCGCGCTGTACCGTCAGTCGGGAGTTTTCATCAAAGCACAGAATCGTGGGTTCAAGTCTCCTTGAAACCAAGATTCATTGCTTACCCCAAAAAGTTCCTATTTAGGTCGGAAATCCTACAATTGCATCTTAAATTCAGTAAAGTTGTTTATCAAATTTTCTTTCCCTGGTTTAAGCTGATAATCGGATGTAATTGTAGAATTTCTCCTCTACTGTACCCCATTCACTGTGTACAACGTGCAGGTCTATATAGTGAATGTCAGTGCGCCGTGGTTTGGAGAGTCACGTTAAGACCGTTGGTCCCGTGTATTCAGACGCTTCACCCTGAACACGTTAAAAAAGTTACAGACCTTATCGTTAAAGGAGGTGTCCCGCAAGCATAAACATTTGCATTATATGTTAGAAAAATAACTATCGAGTCCAACTTTTGTAATTATATAGAACAAAACACCACACTTATGACAAAAACAAATAAAAACCGCAATCTCTCAACATGCACTTTTTAAACTTCGCGGCGATCGAAAGTCCCAGTGTCGATGATGTCATAGTAATACAATGCACATGCGCAAATTTGAGCACCGATACCCATGACGTCATCGACACCGGGACTTTCGATCGCCGCAAAGTTTAAAAATTGCATGTTGAGTGATGGCAGTTTTTATTCATTTTTGTGACTAGTATGGTGTTTTGTTCTCTATAATAACGTAATTTCGGCTCGATAATTATTTTTCTAACAAATAATACTCAATGTTGTGCTTGCGGGACCCTTCCTTTAAGAGTAGGGGATCATCCCGGGTCTGTTACCTGTACACAAAATCTCATCTCTCTAGGTGTCTGAGAGCTGCGACGTTTATATCCCAAATATGGAGTTTGTCGCAGAATCCAATAACTGGACATATCAAACTACTGATTCTTAAGTACGATGCCACAGGACTCAGCAGGAGTATTCACGCTCATGGTTGTGCCCGCTTTGCGAAATGTACGCATAAAACACTGCTTCAATGTGTTAGTTCAATTATAAATCCAACTCTAGCTAAGACCTGTTCATGAGTCACAGGGAGGACTGCGCATGATAGGTAAGTGCCGATATAAATTCTGATCAGACTGAATAAACAGGAAAGTTTGTTATCAGGGACTAGTACAGTACTGTAGTACTCTAGGTAGTAGGCCTAATTAATGAAGATCTACTTCTTGACAAAGTCAAAGAAGGGCCGGGTTATTGACAATAATGTATAAATTGACAGGCTTTTTGAAAAACGGAAGATGCGGGCCCTTTTTAAATTTTTCTTCTTTTTTCCCCTTCAAAATTGCCGATCCAAGATGGCGGAGGATTTTATGCATTTGGATATACTTATCACAGAATTTATAATAGCGTCATAGGTAGTATTTACTCCACCTGTGCATAGACTGCAAAAGAGAATATTTTCACGATTGAGAAAAAGTGCAGATTGAAAATGACTCGGATTTTTGAAAATTTCTTGAAAAAGACAATTTCATGAAAAAATTAAAAATTAAATTTAAAAAAAACAAACACAACTTTTCTTGATGCAGCAACCAAAACGGATGCGCACGAGGAAGAGAAACTACTTAATTTTTGTTATTTGGCCTTAGGACCTTGCTTGTTCCTTTATTACATAAATGACATCGCTAAAGGTTTAACATCAACTGCCAGACTCTTCGCAGATGACACAATGATCTACATGGCAGTGATGCCAAGTTACTCCAACAAGATCTTGATAACCTAAGAAGACTTGGATGATGGAAATTTACCCGGATTAGTGCAAAATAATCAACATCACTCGCAAAAGAAACATCAGACACTATCCATATTATACCCTTCATGAGCATCAACTCAAACATGTACATAGATCAGGTTTAAATCTCGGAGTAGCTACATTGTATCACCAGCGAACTAAAATGGAACAAGCATAAAGACAAGATCACAAATAAGGCAAATAATACTCTCAACTTCCTTCATCGAAACATCAACGTTCAAAATCACCAACTCAGTCAAAGCCCATGCCTATTAGTATTATAAATCACTCGTCAGACCCATCCTGGAGTACAGCAGCCCCGTTTGGGATCCTCCATCAGCTGTCCTGTCCAACAAATTGGAGAAAATACAAAGGAGAGCTGCCAGGTTTACCCTAAAACAACTACAGGAGAACAAGCAGCATTGGGAACATAATGCAACAACTTTCATGGCCCACCCTGGAAGACGACAGAAGGCAACAATAAAGTTCACCCAACTTAGTTGCCGTCGATGCCACCAAATACCAGCTGACTCGCAAAGACCACACCGCACCAACCAGAACAGAAAACTCCCAGGCTGCAATCGACACTCAACCAGAGACTACCATCATAGACTGTTCTTCTTTCCACGTACAGTCCGAGAGTGGAACAATCTTCCAGATTCAAGTTTTCAACTGTCCTGGCCAATAAGGTTTATCGCGAATCAAAAAAACAACATTGATTATCCTTTTCTGTTGCATTGTGGGATCGCAAAAGTGCAAAATCCGCCCCGTTCTGGATCTCACATTGCATCAGAAAAGGATAATCAATGGATTTTTTCCGATTGGCGATAAGGCTTATGGCCAAATCCTCAGCAGACATTCAAACAAGGTCAGCAATTCAAAATAACTAAATTTCTGACAGCTTCATCACGCGCTAGTACAACAAATCATACTTCGTGTTATTGTCATCAGTTGGTATCATTCATCATACATGTAGGGTATTTTGCATGTTTCACTATCTGTCCCCATCCTAAGTATGACTCCTTCTAAATATGATTTTTGTGGTAATTTCTGTATCGCTTACCAGAGCTCAAAAACACACTTCTTTGTGCTTGTTCTTATCTACTTTGTTGGGCTAAAAACCACCAAAATCTGTACTAAGGACCTTGAGTAGAGGGAAGACGCTGATGATGAGGCAAGGGCTCGGTTATAAAAATAAGAGCCTTCATTGATGAACTGGTTGTTGTTGTGAGGTAGATTTAAACCAATGATGCTGATAAAAGAGGCTTTTGAAGGCCTAACTTGAAGATCTTGGAAAGCTTGGAGCTTGAAGCCTCATCTTGGAGCTGGAATAATATCCTGGACTGGTAGCTACTGATTAAAGGCTTGCAGGACTTGACGTGTTAAATGATGCTTGAAATAGGGCAGATACCTTAATAAATCCAATAATGCAAAACATTTGCATAATTATGCATTTAGAATTAATAATCTCCAATGGTAGAGTCTCATTTCGGTGGCTCATAACATTAAGGTATCATTCCATAATTCATCACCATTCTATTCGGTAGATACTTGTAATTGTTTAGATCTAACTTGTTTTTATAAATAAACTTGGTTGAATAAATCAAGCAAAGAGAAACAATTATAACTAGGACAAGACATTAAGTTTCATTGTGTTCAAAGACACCTTGTATTGTCGTCCACCACTTCAGCGTGGGAAAATCATGCTGCTTAAATTCAATATAAAACCGCTATGTTGTGGTGTAGTAATGTCAGCCTTAAATGGAATACAACGAAATCCGAGATTTTATCGAATCGAACTTTCGGTAAACAATCGAAGTACAAATTGTGTATTTATTTCACTATTTCAGGGAAACTAGAAATTACTGAGTTTAATCTACTCATTGTCTTCTATCTATCTATCTATCTAGCCTATTTCACTCCACTGCAGAAGGAAGGCCTCTTCATCAATTTTCCATTTCACTCTGTCCTGAGCTGTCCTCTTCCAAGTAACGTTGCCATACTCTATGATGTCGTCTATCCACCGTCTGTTTGGCCTGCCTCTTCCTCTGGTGAATGCTCTGGGGATCCAGTCTGTTAATTTATGAGTCCATCTGTTGTCTTTCCTCCTGGCTAGATGGCCAGCCCATCTCCATTTTTTTGATTTTATTTCCAGTATTTGACAATTACTCATTGTCTTATTAACATTCAAACAGGAGCTACACGGCCGAAGCCGTGAGCCCTGCTTGAGTGCTCGTGAGTTGCTCGTGAGTTTCGCAATTCAGCCAAAGCTTAAAAGTTTTTAGTGAGCTCAAAATCGACCCTACAGGTAACCTATTTGCGGACGTCACGGTAATCGCAATCGAGTAAAATATTCTGCTCGTGAGCGCTCAGTGAGCCAAACATCTTTCTCACGAGAAAAAGGACCGCTCACGAGAAAAAGACTGCCGCTCACGAGAAAGACTGCCGCTCACGAGAAAATGGACAAGCAAAGAATTTATGAATTCAAATAGTTTCAAAACAACACCTAAAGATATCAAAAATAAACAAGACTTACAGTTTATGTTCAAAACAACTTTCTCCCTTTTTAGAAGTAATAACTTTGCTATAAATGTCCTAAAAGTGCCTAAAATCCGGGAGTTAAGTACGGCGAATTTGACGCTTTCAAGCAATGTATTTACAAGTAAAGTATAAATTATCTCGCAAGAATCAAACACATAAATCACGAAATCAGGACCTAAAATTATGACGATTGATGAGCTAACCTCCAAATAATTCAAGTAAGCTTATAATTCAATTATGTAGAAAACATGCATAAGTCTGAACATTTGAATTCCTAACATCATTAAATGTAGAGATAAGGTTTGGTAATTTCACAATATAAATAATCACTGTTAAAATCATCATATAAAATTGAGCAATTGGATAATTAAATTTGTTGACGCAAACACTTTACAAGACGGAAATCCATTTCCGTCACATTATCTACTCTTTCTCATCTATCTTGCCATGCGTTTAACATTTTATACAAATGCAATATTCCCTTGAAATTTAAGGTGAAATTCTAAGCCAATTCACTAAAGGCATAGTAAAAAAAATGACATGTTTCCCGTCCGGACTTTTTAAAAAAAAGGAGGAGGGAGGGTCTTACTATTTACTATTTTCCCATTTTTTGATATTTTTTTCAAGATGGCCGCCAAGTCGAAAGTGACCAACTGACTGTGTTGCAGACACTCCTAAACAGGATTTTCCACTCTAATTGCCAGAGGAATACAAATATGAAAAGGTTTACCTAATATATAGAGCCAAGTACACATTGTTTCTTTATGTTTTCTTCATTTTTCAGGTTGAATGAGGAACAAAACATCATTGATCGAAAGGATGTAGGCCTACATGTGTCGGTCCCCTAATTGCAAGCAATTGCTACGTGAATTTAGGTATATCGGTCCCCAGGGTACTATTTGAGAAGCCATGTCAATAATTCTGTGTCATGTATGGCATGAACATGCTATGAAATGATACAGCATTTCTATATTACACCTACCATTCCTATGGGCAAAGGATCAATCACTAAAAAAAAAAATTAAAAAATTAAAAATTAAAAAAATAAAAAAATTACAGAATTTTCGGATTTACAGAATTTTCGGAAATAGTAAATAGTAAAATATAGGAGGCGGCGGCCAAAAAGGAGGCGGGCGGGGACGGGAAACATGTTTATTTTTTTACTAGGCCTAACGGGGAATAACGGCACTAGCGATGTTTATCGAAAATCGGTGGCATGTTTTTTATTTAACCCTAACAGTTTTGTGTATCAGACAGGTAAACACCTGTATAGCCTGAAACCCCATTTGTAAAATGCCAGTAAAGGTCTGTACATCAGCAAATCCCACTTGGCCATTGCAAGGGTTGAGGTATTAACCGTTACCTTGGCACTGAGCTATTACTTGTGGCTAAACTCCCCAACCCCATAAAACCATGTTAAGTACTGGACACATTTTACTATCAGGCAATTGAACTGTAGGGGGGAGGGGTGAGATGCTTTATTTTAAAATAAATCAGGAGGTGGTAATTTCTTTTATGTTGGTAAGGGATCAGGCATTATTATTATTATTATTTTTATTGGATTTGTTATTCAGTGTGTCTAAGGGATCGGTCATTAGAACATTGTATTATAATATTGTTATCAGCCTACATTTGTATTTAAGGAAAGGGCTGTTTGTTTTATTTATACATGTACCATGATTACCAGGCTAATGTTTATGTTGGTAAGGGATCAGGCATTATTTTGTATTTATTTGTATCATTTGGGTTATGTTATTTAGTATCAGCATATGGGATGGGCCGTTTCACTCTTATTGTAATTACCAGGCTAGTTTATTTTATAGATAATATCAAGATGGTTATACTAAACTGTCATTATTTTGGGAGGTGATATTAAAAGGGGGTGAGGGCTTAGTAAATAAAAAGCCTCACATAGCATAGCAGATAGACATAGATTTTTACACTTTGATATGGCGGGGGAGGGGGACGTACACTTATTGTGAAATTTGAATTTTTAAAATAATTGTATTATTTATTGTTTGTAGATTCTTTTCTTCTTCCTTGGCTAACATATTCTTACAAATTAAGTTAAACCCCTCCCCCATGATACATGTCATATAAAAAATAAAATTACTAGTCCTAGTTTGTGCCGGTACCCAGCCAGTTCTACTGAAATAATAATATATGCTAAAGTACACTCCAAAAAAAATATGCCATTTTGTTATCGGCCATCCTTTAAGTGTTTCGTCAATTTGGCTATCTCTCTACACTTGAATATACAATCAATGGTGTCAAATTTAACATAAATAAAAAAATAAATACTGAGTTGTGGATAGCGAGCATATTCAGGGGAAGAAACACAGCTGACCCCAGGCAGTGCCATGAACTTATGTTTAGCTACTCAATACTCCATCCAATGACTCCCACGGTTGTGTTTAGTGTTATGGTTAGTGTTAGTGTTTAGAGCCAGTGCCGCCTTGGTGAGGCTGGTTGGTTGAAGGAATGCTACCGAACCACATAGCATCACAATCGACCATCATTGCGCTGACACTAATATATAGCCGAAGGTTTGTATATATATACACCCGATTTCTTGAATATACAATCAATGGTGTCAAATTTAACATAAATTAAAAAAAATATTGAGTTGTGGATAGCGAGCATATTCAGGGGAAGAAACATGGCTGACCCCAGGCAGTGCCATGAACTTATATTTAGCTACTCAGTACTCCATCCACTCCTCCCACGGTTGTGTTTAGTGTTAGGGTTAGTGTTAGTGTTAGAGCCAGTGCTGCCTTGGTGAGGCTGTTTGGTTGAAGGAATGCTACCAGTACCGTACCAAATAGCATCACAATCGACCATCATTGCGCTGACACTAATATATAGCCGACGGGCTGTATATATATACACCCGATTTCTTGAAAATGCAATCAATGGTGTCAAAACACATTATTTAATGCGCTCTCAACTAAATGGGCGGGAAAGTTAATGGGTTTAAATATCATGTGCTACATGGGCGGGAAAGTCGATGGGTTTAATGTCATGTGCAAAACTAGCAGGAAAGGTTCACGGGATTCAAATTATGTAATATTCATATTGGCTCTTTACAAATAGCCATGTGTCTAATCAAACCATCCGTGCACTGACAGCATTATTCAAATTTTGGTATATATAGCCACTGGAATCATTGCATACATGTACAATCAATGGTGTCAAATTATGTGCTGTAAGTACCGTACTTTTCAATAAATAGGCTGCGCACAAAATTTAATTTAAAGTTTTTTAATAAATTATATAAAAATTAAAAATATTTTGGCTGCAATAATTGACCAATTATTAGGTTTTGTGGCACCTAATCTTATTTCTCTCTTATAAATTAGCCAGGGTATTGGGAGAGAGGTACCTGGAGTTTAAGGTCATCCATAGTAAACTTGACTTTTAGTTAACCTTACAATCATTCACAATACCAAAAACATGACCATGAAACAATATTGGAGTATACCATTCATTATTTAGGTAATAGTAATCTTATTATTCAAGAATGATAATGTGGCATGTGTTCACATCATAAAATATTACATTTGTAGAACTTTTTAACAATTAGTAGGCCATCATTCTCAGGAAAAAATTAAGAATCATCAAGTGATTGTGGTATAACGTTGTATTATGGCGGGAAATATTGACCAATTACAAAGCAAAGGCATGGCACTTTACTAAGTTATATAACTTTTTATTATTTTTTTGGCGGGAATAATTGACCAATTACGTAGTAGTAACTCAAGGGAAAGTTTCAAGTATTGTCATGTGACATGGTGTTGTTATTATGGCGGGAAACATCAACCAATTAGAAAGTATTGATATGGTGCTGTATAATATTTATATAATGTTATATAGCATGTTACTTTTGGCGGTAATAATTAGCCAATCAACTAATGGTAACCTTGGTGAAAAAAATGTAATTTATTTGAATATTCATGTAATTGGGGATCCGGATAGTATATAAGGGCTTGCAAAAAATGATTCTTCCTCTCATATAGCATTTGGTTTTTGTACGACAAAGATCATACCTATAGAAGAAAGTATGTCGACCCGAAACTTACAAGCTTTACAATCTGCACTACAACCAGCTGAAAGACAGCTATTACTACAAGGCAGAGTTTCAAGTGAGACAGGTCAGCATATTCGCAGTTCGAGAAAACAAACCGAGGAGAACATGAGTGATGAGAAGAGAAAGAAAGCAAAGAAGGACAAGAAGAAAGCAAAGAGGAAGCAGAAAGAAAGGGAAAGGAAAATGCTGCTGCAAAAGAGTCAGGAAACAAACAGCGAAAATGAAGCCGGTACTAGCGGACAACGTGTCGATGATGATAGTCACGAGCAGAATGATATTGTGATTTCTGAGGAGCAGATGGAGACTGGAGAAGATCAACAATCTAAGGATAAAGGGGAAAAGAATGACAAGAAGAAAGCGAAGAGGAAGCAGAAAGAAAGGGAAAGGAAGATGCTGCTGCAAAAGAGTCAGGAAACAAACAGCGAAAATGAAGCCGGTACTAGCGGACAACGTGTCGATGATGATAGTCACGAGCAGAATGATATTGTGATTTCTGAGGAGCAGATGGAGACTGGAGAAGATCAACAATCTAAGGATAAAGGGAAAAAGAATGACAAGAAGAAAGCGAAGAGGAAGCAGAAAGAAAGGGAAAGGAAGATGCTGCTGCAAAAGAGTCAGGAAACAAACAGCGAAAATGAAGCCGGTACTAGCGGACAACGTGTCGATGATGATAGTCACGAGCAGATTGATATTGAGGTTTCTGAGGAGCCGATGGAGACTGGCGTAAGCGAGTCTGAAGAAGATCAACAACCTAAGGATAATAAAGGGGAAAAGAGGAAGATTGGTGACAAGAAAAAGGATCAGGATGGTAAGATGGTGACTGCTAGTTCAGAAGAGAGCAGTAAGAGAAAGAAGAAGAAGAAAAGCAGGCTTGAAGTTGTACCGATGAAAGAAAATGAAAATGATTTAACGAGGGAGAAGCATAAGAAGAAAAAACGGAAGAAGAATAAGAGACAAAGGAAAGACCAGCCAGGACCATCAACGTCTCAATCAGATGATCCGTTTGGATTTGTAGCAAGTGTAAGGAAAGATGATGACAGTGAAAATGGCGATAGTGAAGATGGCGATGGTGGCGGTGGCAGTGAAGGGGATGATGATGCTGGTGCTCGTGATGGCGTTGATGATGATGGCGATAGTAATGTCGGTGGTGATGGCAATGAAGGCGCTAATGATGATGATGGTGGTGGCAGTGAAGGCGTTAATAATGACAATGATGACGATGGTGCTCGTGATGGCGTTGATGATGCTGGCGATAGTAATGTCGGTGGTGATGGCAATGAAGGCGCTAATGATGGTGATGGTGGTGGCAGTGAAGGCGTTAATAATGACAATGGGGAAGGAGACGATAGCGGTGATGATGCTGGTAATCGTAATGGCGGTGATGATGCTGGTGATGGCAGTGAAGGCGTTAGTGATGATGATGGTGGTGGCAGTGAAGGCGGTAATAATGCTGGTGATGGAGATGGCAGTGAAGACGATAATGATGGCGGTGTCGCTGAAGGCGATGATGACGATAGTATTGTTGACAGTAGTGACGATGAGGATACGAGGCTGAAACAGTTTAGAGCAGAATGGCGACTAACCAAGAAACTCATGAAAGTGAAAAACCGAATGAGAGGACCAAGAGGGGATAGAGATGATGATGAGGAGAGTGATGAAGAGAGTGAGGATGAAGATGAAGAGGAACAGGAACAGGAACAGGAAGCTGAAGAGGAAGAGGAAGAGGAAGAGGAAGAGGAAGAGGAAGAGGAAGAGGAAGAGGAAGAGGAAGAGGAAGAGGAAGAGGAAGAGGAAGAGGAAGCGGAAGAGGAGGAAGAGGAAGCGGAAGAGGAAGAAGGTGGACATCAGGCTGGTCGTCCTAGACGAAGACAAAAAAGACCTAAAGTCTTCAAGGATCCAAATTCCGATAACGATCCAAGTAGTCCAGAGAGTGATGTGGACTTTGACCCATCTGTCGATATAGGTTGGACACGCCGACTTCATCGAATTCCTCAAACGAAGAAGTTCAAAGGTGCAAGACCGGCAGGGCCCAATTTCCCTACCAATGGAAAGTCAAAGTTGGATTTCTTTTTTGAATTTTTTCCACTTCTTTTGATCGCGAAGATGGTAACTTGGACGAATAAGACGAACCTGCAACCCAAGACTTCGATTCCAGAGCTAAGAGCATGGCTTGGAATTATTCTCATTATGGGTGTACAGAAAATGAACAACATCCGGGATTATTGGTCTGTGCGTGACGGTTTACGGAACATCCAGATTTTCAAAACCATGAAAAGGAAGCGATTTGAAGATCTGAGCAATTTTTTAACTTGCGCCGACCCAGATTCAAACCCAGAGAATTGGCCCACAGATACCGCAAAACAGAGAGGAGACCGATTCATCTTTATGAAACACCATCCGGTATTCCCCGTTCAGGAACTGTGGGACACTGTTGTTCTGAATTCACGCACAAAGTGGAACGCATTGAAGCATCTCGCCATTGACGAGGCCATGATTTTATACAAAGGCTGCAAAAGCATCTGCCACAAGTTTTTTATGCCCCTGAAGCCGATTCGAGCAGGATTTAAAGTGTATGCCCTCGCCGAGTCGGCCTCAGGGTTCATGCTTCATTTTGAAGTCCACAGAGATATTGGACGGCCGCAGAAGATGGTGGACATCGCATTATCTGTTGTTCGTTATCATTTGGGCAAATTCCACCACATATTTTGTGACAAGCTTTACACGTCCGTGCAGTTTGCCAAGGCACTTTACGAAAAAGCCACTTATATGACGGGAGCAGTTAAAGCCAATTCCATCGGGCTTCCAAATGATTTATCTGCGAACCCGAAGAAAAACCGGCGGTATCAAACGATCCAAACAATGAAGAAGACCAAGAGAGGGACCTTTTACACCCGTCAACGACTCCACATGACATTTGCTATTTGGAGAGATTCTTCTCTGATGACCTTATTGTCCACCGCTCATCAAGCATTTAGGGATAAGGCTCAGGATTTTGTTACTAGAAGATTTTCTATCGATGGTCAGCAAAAGGCTACAAAACATCAAGTCCCTGCTCCCCCACAAGTAATGTCATACACCAAGCACATGGGTGGAGTCGATCGAGCTGACCAGCTTCGAGCTTATTCGACATGTGCTCGCAAATCACAAAAGTGGTGGAGACAACTTTTTTATTTCCTTGTTGATGTCAGCCGTGTCAACGCGTGGATATCGTACAAACACGCTGCTATTTCACTTCAAACAGAGGCAGACAGAGCTAAACGATGGAAGCAGCCACGACATTCCATGTACATCATAGACTTAGCCACGGAGCTTATTGATGGATTTTCGGAAGGAAAAGTTCGGGTAGCAAGACAAAACATCAATGCTGCTCCTGTCCCAGCGCATAACGCTTCCAATCACCGTTGCGTCAAGATGACCCACATTAGTCGATGGTCTCGTATTTGTGTCCTTTGCTCAAAGCATGGGAGAAAATCAGCGAGTGGAAAAACCAAAAAGACGAGCAGCTATGGGTGCGATGCATGTAATGTCTACCTCTGCAAGGATGGTTGTTACGCGACGTTCCATGCAGCAGCAGCAGCAGCAGCTCATCCTACTTCTTAAATTCATCTAAAGATCCATCCTTCATCCTTCAAGTTCAAGGTTTCCCATTCCGGTTTTGAAGATCTGAGGCTGATTATATTTGTAGATCATCCTTCGATGTTATTCTTCATCGTTCACATGGTTTCATCACAACTTCTACTGAGGCTGATTATATTTCTAGATCATCCTTCATCCTTCACTTCTTCAGGGCGTTTCACCCGACTTGATACAGCGGGCTGATTTCAACGATGTTATTATTCATCGTTCACATGGTTTCATCACAACTTCTACTGAGGCTGATTATATTTGTAGATCATCCTTCATCCTTCACTCTTTCAGGGCGTTTCACCCGACTTGACACAGCGGGCTGATTTCAACGATGTTATTCTTCATCGTTCATATGGTTTCATCACAACTTCTACTGAGGCTGATTATATTTGTAGATCATCCTTCATCCTTCACTTCTTCAGGGCGTTTCACTCTCCAAATAGCAAATGTCATGTCATCGTTCACATGGTTTCATCACAACTTCTACTGAGGCTGATTATATTTGTAGATCATCCTTCATCCTTCACTTCTTCAGGGCGTTTCACTCTCCAAATAGCAAATGTCATGTCATCGTTCACATGGTTTCATCACAACTTCTACTGAGGCTGATTATATTTGTAGACCATCCTCCATCCTTCAATCCTTCAGGGCGTTTCACTCCGACTTAATAAAGCGGGCTGATTTCAACGATGTTATTCTTCATCGTTCACATGGTTTCATCACAACTTCTACTGAGGCTGATTATATTTGTAGATCATCCTTCACTTCTTCAGGCGTTTCACTCTCCAAATAGCAAATGTCATGTCATCGTTCACATGGTTTCATCACAACTTCTACTGAGGCTGATTATATTTGTAGACCATCCTCCATCCTTCAATCCTTCAGGGCATTTCACTCCGACTTAATAAAGCGGGCTGATTTCAACGATGTTATTCTTCATCGTTCACATGGTTTCATCACAACTTCTACTCAGGCTGATTATATTTGTAGACCATCCTCCATCCTTCAATCCTTCAGGGCATTTCACTCCGACTTAATAAAGCGGGCTGATTTCAACGATGTTATTCTTCATCGTTCACATGGTTTCATCACAACTTCTACTCAGGCTGATTATATTTGTAGACCATCCTCCATCCTTCAATCCTTCAGGGCATTTCACTCCGACTTAATAAAGCGGGCTGATTTCAACGATGTTATTCTTCATCGTTCATATGGTTTCATCACAACTTCTACTGAGCACTCTTTCAGGGCGTTTCACCCGACTTAACACAGCGGGCTGATTTCAACGATGTTATTCTTCATCGTTCATATGGTTTCATCACAACTTCTACTGAGCACTCTTTCAGGGCGTTTCACCCGACTTAACACAGCGGGCTGATTTCAATGATGTTATTCTTCATCGTTCATATGGTTTCATCACAACTTCTACTGAGGCTGATTATATTTGTAGATCATCCTTCATCCTTCACTTCTTCAGGGCGTTTCACTCTCCAAATAGCAAATGTCATGTCATCGTTCACATGGTTTCATCACAACTTCTACTGAGGCTGATTATATTTGTAGATCATCCTCCGTAGATCATCCTTCAAGATTTGTCATAAATTTGGCTATATCTGTCTTTGGAAGAGTCTTACTTCTACAATTTGCTTCAAGTGAATTCATCCAGATTTTAACAAGTACATCTTTCCAGTTAAACGTGGCTAAGTCTATGATCGAGTGTCGTGGCTCATCCTTCTTCCGTCGTAATCATACTTCGCTTCCGAGTCAATTCCGGGTGGGACATCCTCCATCCTTCAAGTTTTTCTTCAATTTGGCTATCTTTGTCTCTGTCAGAGTCTGACATGTTCTACAATTCGCTTCAAGGGAATTCATCCCGATTTTAACAAGTACCAGTTTCCAGTCAAACATCCTCCATCCTTCAAGCATGGCGTTCTCTTCCGTCTTAATCATACATCGCATTCCAAGTTAATTCTAGGTTGGACATCCTCCATCCTTCAACATTTTTCATCAATTTAGCTTTGTTTCTGTCAGAGTCTTACTTTTCCTACAATTCGCTTCAAGGGAATTCATCCTGATTCTAACAAGTACACCTTTCCAGTCAAACATCCTCCTACACTTCGAAGGAATTCATTTAGAATATAATAACACCCTGGATATATATGCTGATGGAGTTTGAATTTATCTCACTTTGGCAAAAAGGTTCACTCTTTGTGACAACATATTGCTTCCACTCGTCCTACATCCTTGAACCATTTTAACAACACCCTGGTTACATGTATATATGCTGATGGAGTTTGAGTTTTGCTCACTTTGGCAAAAAGGTTCACCTTTGGTGACACAAATATTGCTTCCAGTCATCCTCCATCCTTCAAGTGTTTCATCAATTTGGCTATCTCTCTACACTACGCTTCGAAGGAATTCATTTAGAATATAATAACACCTGGATATATATGCTGATGGAGTTTGAATTTATCTCACTTTGGCAAAAAGGTTCACTCTTTGTGACAACATATTGCTTCCACTCGTCCTACATCCTTCGTCATACATCGCATTCCGAATTAATTCCGGGTGGGACATCCTCCATCTTTCAAGATTTGTCATCAATTTGGCTATCTCTGTCTCTGTCAGAGTCTTACTTTTTTATCAATTTGGCTAACATATGCAGCTGAATAGGGATGGGCCACGGGGTTAACCTACCAACGCCAGGGTCAGAATTTCGAGGAGAATCTGAGAATCCATTCTCGCAAGGAGAATCCATAGATTTTTGCATCATTTGCAGGAATCCAAATGGATTCTCGCAACCTTTGACGAAATTCTGACCCTGCAACGCCACGTCCAAAGTCGTGGGACAGCTGCATTTAAAATTCAAAAAGACTATACATGATATATCTGAAAATTATATCAACAATAATTCATTCAATTCAATTTTGTGTGAAATTTTGTGTTTTGTTGTTATATTATTTTGAAATCAAAACAAATTAGGCTGGAGAAATGCAATATGCAACACAAAACACCTGGGTGTACAGGCATAAACACTGTGACTTCATATTTACTATGCCCAAACCCCCTCCAAATTCTTCCCGCCAAAAACTATTTTTACATATTACTATAACCTTACTCTGGAGTTTCATGCCCGTAAGGCAATCATACTAGTTTCAGAACTCACCCCCTCGCAAAGAAAAATTCATATGGTTATAAATTCACCACTCAAAACAAAATGACAAAATAATAAAATCGTGAAAATTAAGGCGCCTAAATTAATTGATACTTCTTGGTATGTAAATAGGAGTCCCTTATATCTGTAGCATCCATCATAGTCATCAGTAAATAAAGTATGTATACAATAGCCAACATTTTCTAATTGCAATATAAAAAGTGACCTTTCCCTAAGAACCACAAATTTAACATGCATTAGACGTCTCAACCCTTGGAAATCTCAATTCAAGTTCACATAAGGCGAGGTCTATACCCTATAAAATCCTATTTCATAAACACAGCTGTAAACACCCGTACATCATCATACACCATCTGGTCTAGTTGACATTGACCGGTCAGTTTGATACCTGAACCACACCAAATAGCAATTGGGTCACAAATGTGGTTTCAAAGGGTTGAGGGCTGTAAGGGTTAATAGACTCGTTTCAATACATTCAAAAAGTCACTGACAAAAGACTATAGCGGTTCTTGCCTCCACATATAAACCCACTCTCTCCACACCTCCAGTCAAAACTCTCTAACGAGAGTATTTTGGAGGATATACTATCCAAGATCCAAGATCCAAGAATAGAATACATTCGTAAGTTTGTAAAAAAAGTGATGTGCGTATATAGACGTTTGTTATTTGGCGATGGGGGATGAGACTAAATCTGGACCGTGTTGCCTACTGCTACTGGGAAACTCGCGAAATGTCTGAAAAAAATTCTGGCATTGCGTTTACACGGCGGAGAATTATGATTAAATATGGAATCATTTAGCATTTTCACGTTTTAAAAAGTGGCTGAAAAGAAAGATGAGGACTTTATGAAGGTGCGTAGCTAGTAATATGAAAATCAACGGGAATGCAGTTTTGCTGTAATTCCCCCGCCAATCATTCGAGAGCCTCTCACCATTCACTTGTACAGCAAATCAAATTGACAGTTTCTAGCAATAGTACGATTTCCCCATACGGTCGTTGGTAGGGGCTTTTAGTGCTTTAGTCTTCAACCTCTATGAAGTTTGCATTGAAACCGGAAGAAGAAGAAGGACTTGTAGTGTGTAGGTGCAAATGCATCTATCTTATCTATCTACTCATCCAGGCATGTCAGGCGTAAACACACCGGTTACTGATTCACTGTTTCAGTGAAGTGTGCATGTACGTGTGGACCGAATTGGCTTGAATTCGCAATCACTGTGAGACAAATTTGACCTTATACTACGGATTTATTAAACATCAAATTTCATTTTAAATAACTTAAATTGATTGTTTTGGTTCTTCTCTTACCTTTCACACCACTAAACAAATCGCAAACAGTTCAAAATTTCACTTTGCAGGGTCGATTTCAATCGCAGGTTTCCGTGCAATTATAATGTAAATTCTGATTATGAACGGGCGGGGCGATTTGAGTTCAAGATAAGATTTCTAACAACCTCTATGATTGGTCAAAGATAATTCAACATTACTAGAATAATACTCTTAATTTTGGATGTAGTTGAGTATTTAGAACCAACAAAACATAATTCACTGAAATAATTTACATCAATTATACTTAATACAACTGTAAAGCATATCATGTTATCTCATAAAGCCTTTTTTCGTCATATAATTTCATTTATTGGGTTTAGTCATTGACCAATCCAATAACGGTTCACTTTATTACGTGTCAAAAGCGTAGTAAACAAATTTGCATCCGACGTTGGTGGGGTACTGACAATTTTACAAACTCAACCCGGAAGTAAGTGTGCATTTTGACGTGAATGTAAACAAACCAGTGACAGCGCCGGTGTATTGATCAATCATGGCTCCCGAATTTGTACCAGATTTGTACGATTCACTCAGCAACGACGTGCAGAAATTGCGCGATTTAGGTAAAAGTTGGGGACTAGACGAGTATCAAATCAATAAATGTGTACAACGGTCGCTAATCACGGAGGAGAAACCGTCAAATTTAAGGCGCATTCGACGGATATGTTTTTGGTGGGTTGTGGTGATATTTTCGCTGATGGCTAGCATGTCGCTGTTTGTCACTACTGTGACACTTCACAAAGCTACTCGTCTTTTTGTGACGAAGCATTCCCAGGGTATCGCTTACCCTTTGATGAGGAGTATTAGGGTCATGACTTTGCCTATAGCTCGGACGTTTGATTTGCGCGGTAAGTTAGTTTTATTGCTCAGTGTACCGCGTAGCCAGAGGTGGGGGGGGGGGGGGGGGGGGCGATCCCCCCCCCCCCCAAAAAAAATATTGATGTCGTGTCGGTTGAGATTGGCACTTTCGGTTCATTTGACCAGAGGAATCATGGAATTATGATGGTCAAAAGTACGCAGATGAAAAATTTTTGGGGGCTATTTTATTGATGACACATGGCTATCGCCCCAAGCAACCCTTATCACGGATTCATGTTGAAAAAGACACCCTTTTTCTCTGAAATTGGCAATTTTGATACCCTTAGTACAGGTCCGCATGGATCCGCGTTGTGGTCGGAAAAAGCACCCATATTCCGCGTTTTCATTCACTCGGATGATTACAACTTCATACCTCACTGGCCCCCAGGCTATTAGTATAGTTCAATCAGTTCCAAATTGGCAAGAAATATTCATATTTTTGTTTAAGCACGATTTAGGCATACGCAAATGTCATGCATATAACGACACTGCGACATTGCGCGCCGTAATACGCCATTCAAGCTTTTTGCGCGCAACGCTCTTCTGAATTCATTCGCTGCTGTTAACAGGTTTCGCCAATTTGGAACTGACTGAACTAATATATGAAGTAGAATTGTCTTGTGAATTAGTAGAAGAGGTCAATGATATCAAAGTGTTCACATTATTCATTATTCATTCATTTTTTGGGGGGTTGGCATGAAGTGATGTGTCTACTGTCTAGTGAATAACCAATTATTATAGTAGTAGGTCTACCTGTGCTATCTATGTGTGAAGAAGAAGTTGATGTTATATTTTATCATAGTATTCATATTATTCATTATTAATTATTTTCTTTGTAGGTTGGCATAGAGTGCATTGTCTAGGGAATAACCCATTTTCTCAATATCAGTAGGTCTACCTGTGCTATGTGTGAAGAAGTTGATGTTATCAAGTATTCACATTATTCTTTTCTTTGTAGGTTAGCATGAAGTGGATTGTCTATAGTAAATAATCAATTATTCTCAAAAAGTAGATCTACCAGCTATGTGTGAAGAGGTTAATGTTATCCAAGTATTCACATTATTCATTATTCATTATTTTCATTGTAGCTTGGCATGAAGTGGAGTGTCTAGTGAATAATCCACTATTCTCCATCGGTCCATCCACCTGTACTATGTGTGAAGAGGTTGACAACATCCAAGTATTCACACAAACAATCCATAACTTCACAGAAGAATATTACAATTTTGGTACTCCATTTGTAATCAAGGTAACTATTTACCAAACCCTGGAGTACTCAAATTAATTTTAAGGGGTGTTCCGTTGCAGATTTTATATTCTGGCCCACTTTTAGAAGTTTTTTTACCTAAATCAATAGCTGATTTGACTGTTTCTTCATGATTTGGGACCACTGTTTGGGGTTCTCCAGCCCAAATCATACCCCATGTTTAGGAAATTTTGGCAAAAAACAGCGACCCATTTAAGTAACCAGACCTGAAGACTGAAACTAGTAAACCCGTACCCATGGTCTCATGCCCATACCTGTACCCATGATCTTGTGTCATACCTGTACCCATGGTCTCATGCCCATACCCAGTGGCGTAACCAGCGGGAGGGGGGGGGGAGCCCCCCACTTGGGAACCCCCCACTTGGAACGCCCCCAATGAAATCAAGTACGGCTGTAAATAAAATTTACAAAAAAAGTACACACCAAATCCCCCCAATAATGACGTCGTGTCGGTTGAGATTGGCACTGTCGGTTCATTTGACGAAAGGAATCATGGAATTATGATGGTCAAAAGTACACACACACCCCCGCATATGTCTTCCCAAAATGAAATATTCTTTGGTACACGCTTGTTTAGAGCCAAAATGTACCTCAATCGTGGAAAAATAGCTGTAAAGTCGAAAATGTTCGCGCGCATCTCTTTACTCAGAACAAATCTTGGATTGTCTTAGGAGCCCCCCATTTCAAGTCACTGCCCCTTCCTGCCCCCCCCCCCCCCCAATGAAAAAGTCTAGTTACGCCACTGCCCATACCTGTACCCATGGTCTCATGCCCGTACCTATACCCATGATCTTGTGTCATACCCCTACCCATAGTCTCATGTCCGTACCCGTACCCATGACATGACACAAAGACCATGGGTACAGGTATGTCTTGTGTCATACCCGTATCCATAGTATTGTGTCATCCCCGCGCGTACCCATGGTCTTGTGTCATACCCGTATCCATGGTCATGTGATCATACCCGTACCCATGGTCTTGTGTCATACCCGTATCCATGGTCATGTGATCATACCCGTACCCATGTCATACCCGTATCCATGGTCATGTGATCATACCCGTACCCATGGTCTTGTGTCATACCCGTATCCATGGTCATGTGATCATACCCGTACCCATGGTCTTGTGTCATACCCGTATCCATGGTCTTGTGTCATTACGTACCCATGGTCTTGTGTCATCCCCGTACACATGATACTTACAACCCTAAACCTTTCCGCTCATGCTCTCCCCCGCCCCCACCCCCCTCACCACCCCATTCAACCCCTCTCCCCAACCTCTGGATTTCTAGTGCTGATATCGAACTACCCCAACAGCTCCCACACTCTCCCCATATAATGTGATATTATATATTCTTTTTCTATGCAGGACCCAAGCAGAAAGCCTGTAAGATTTGATGACTTGAAGACCTTATATCAGTCTAACAAAGCAAGCCTGGAGTACAACGCATGGGGGATCGAGTGCTCCAATAGTTATGTCAAAAATATCAATGATGTTTTGAATAATGAAAGAAGCGTAACCGATATACTGGATTCCAATTTTGCTCTGCAATGGTGAGTATAAAAACAATAAAATTGTTTTTCACAGCTTTTTCAGTGCAACAGACTTCAAGATTATATTCTTCCTCAAACACCCGGAAAGGGGGGGTACCGGATAATTTTTTGGTAGGGATGTGCCGCCAGCAAAATGAAAATTGACCCAAACATGGCTATGAAAGGGGGTAATTCATGTACCAGACGCATGAAAAATAGGAACACATTTGGCTGCACAACTCCCATAACCCTCACATCCAATACCCCCCACCGGGCTCCAACCCCTCCCCGTTGATTTCTTGGCTACAATTATTTTTGATATTTTAAATATTGAATTTGACTGATGCGCTATAGGTCTGTCTGTTCCAAATTGGCAATTACGGCAGCAAATTAATACAAAAGATCATGGGCATACAAAGCTTGCATGACGCAACATGGCACGCTATGAATCGTATGCGTGATGTGCATATGCCAAAATAGCGTGTGTACACTTATGCCCGCGGAGAGATAAAAACACACATATTTCTCGCCAACCTGATTGAACTATAAAGAATTTAGGAGTTCTCAGTTTTTGCACATCCCTCTCTAGGCTGAAAAATCCCTAGTATTATCAAATACATGCACTCAAGGATTTTCTGAACATTGAAACAGGTTTGGTCTCTGGGCAAAATCACCCAATAACCCGGCCATTATTTTATGTTTAATCAGGAGGATCATCAAAGCAGGCAGCATGCGTCTCATCCGCGGCATTTCCCCCAAACCGTACTTCATTCCAGTGAAGGGGGAGGTTGCGTCGGAGATGTTCATATTCATAGATGCTCCAGCTTCAGAGGCCCACACCATGGTAAGTATTCTCTGAAGTTGTTAAAAGGAAGGAAGGTCCAGGGAGGAAGAGCACTTTACACTATTCGTAAGGAATTGAGTCAGCGAATCCATTTTTTAAGTAAAAAATCACTTTTTGGCACTTTTTGGGTAAAATTTCTCAAATTAAAAAAGTGTTTGTTAAAACAAAAGAAAACATTCATAGAGAAGTGTCTTTGGTGCAATTTAGGAATTTTTTACCAACAATTTACTTTGCTTTGTTAAGTAACGTTGTCCACAGATGAGCCAAAAAAGTGATTGTTTGGTAAAATTTGTGATTCTCTGACTCATTTCCTTTCCAAAAATGTATACTTTGATATACATCACATTAATATTCAAAAGTCACAGCACTTGATATATTTCTTATTTTTTTGGTTAACACCCCCTTCTTAATGCTACATATGCAACCCATGGGTGAAGGCTGTTGATGTAACGTGTACACATGCTTGATCTCAAATAAAAATGAAAATAGGTTTTAAAAATCTATGAAGGATATGAGTTAGTGGGTAATAAATGTTTTTTGTTTGGGTTTTTTTTTGCACCTGAGAGTAACAGATACCTTATGTTACTGTCCTTCAAACACAAATAGAGGGAACTATTTGAAAATGTTAACTGCAAAATATGTTATAATGGCTGTCTACATATTGACGAAAACTTCTCTAACCCCCAAAACGGTAAAAAACCCTGTCCTCCCATGCGATCACTGAATCACCTTCTAAAAATTCATAATTATACATCTTTAATCTTTCATCACAGCCACAGACATACTTTGGTAACACATGGTTGACTCAAGCATTGAGGTCGAGAGAGGTCACCTTGGCAAAGTTAACGTCTTATCTGTACAGAATCTCTCCACCAGTCCTAGTTCCCCCTTGGCCTATAAATATGACTAAAACTTTATACCTAATTATAATTTCAATCTTTCACAGCCACAGACATACTTCGGTAACACATGGTTGACTCAAGCATCAGGGTCGAGAGAGGTTACCCTAGCTCCGTTACCGACATGTCGTAAGAACTGTACAGAACTTTCTGTGGCATTAGACCCGGGCGATATATGTAAGTAGTCAGTTTTAAGCCAACAAAAAAATGCCTGTTGTACGGGCCTGACCGACCCATTTTGTTTCATTTGCAAAACAAATTAGAACATTTTGGGGACTTTTTGTGGAAAAACTGGGTTTTTTTAATTAAAAAGAACACTTTTTTTTTTTTTAATTTCTTTTTAATTTTTTTTTTTAATTTTTTAAATTCATGATTTCTTTTGGGGAAAAAATATGACTGATCCTACCTGAGAGGTTTGTTTGTTGCCTTCTATGTAAAGGGTTCAACAAAAGAAAGTATACCACTTTGTTTATGTCATTTTGAGTGATTTTCAATTTGTTTTTGTCCAAACAGGCTAGATAGGCATTTGGATGAATCTTTTAGGCATAATTTGATACCAAATTTGCCCCCTAACAACAAAGATAAACCATGATTAGCACCATTTAAAGGAAAATATCCCATTTTCAAAAGTCGCATTTCCAATACACAGCACGAGAAGAAAGGGCCAATTGTTAACACATACATCTGCCGTATTTATCCCGTACTGATCACCGCGCATATCCCTCAATGCGCGGGCTAATTCAAATGTAAACTGATGCATGGGTGAAGGATTTGAATGTAAAGGAATGTTATGGATGGGTAGAACATGGACAGATTAACCAAATCTTCTCGTGCTGTGTATTGGAAATGTGACTTTTGAAAATGGGATATTTTCCTTTAAATGGCGCTAATCATGGTTTATCTTGGTTGTTCGGGGGCAAATTTGGTATCAAATTATGCCTAAAAGAGTCATCTAAATGCCTATCTAACCTGTTTGGTCAAAAACAAATTGTAAATTACTCAAAATGAAATAAACAAAGTGGTATACTTTCTTTTGTTGAACCCTTTATTATACATGTAGAATTTGTTATTTTTTTAAATTCCTATATTTGATAAAGAACACATTTATAAGTAACATTTTTGACCATCTCAAATTTGTCTTTGAGTAAAAAGTTAGCACTATTTCAAACAAGTATACAGTCCAACATTGGTTATCTGACCCCCTTTTATCCGGATAACTCTGTTTTCCGGCTAAATGATCCCATAAGAAAATAAGTTTTATACAGCCTAATCACCTTATTTTCACATTCTTAAGCATGTAGTATGCTTAAATGATACAGTGTCACTGTAAGCGCCCCTCATTCCGTACCCATCTATTGTAACAATTTGTGCACTTCAGGACAGTCAACGCAAAATTACACATAATTTGATAATCCAGATTTTTCACTTATCCGGCCATTGCTTGGTCCCACCATGTCTGGATAACCAAGGTTGGACTGTATGCATTTAGATGAAAATTGCAACAAAGGTTTCCAAAAAAAAAGGTCTTTTAAGAGAGTGTGTTTTTCTGTTTTTAGGGATCTTTTAGTGACAGTGGATATTTTCTTTTTAATATAGTCTTTTGTTGAAATGTTCAATACAAATATGGGGACTTGAAGTGGCAGAGTGGCAGAGAGGCTCTTAACAGTTTTACATTTATGTTCCCCTTCCAAATATAGGAGGTTCCCCTTTCCTCTGGCCTAATAAAGTGGAAATTAATTTAAAACTATTCTTGTTTCTCTTCTTTTTGACAGTATTCTACAGTGGGTTTTTCTGGCAGATAAGTACATTTCCAGTAATCAGTGATGAGATCAGCATACAGTTTATGGGATCTTTCTTCTGAAGGACTTTACTGCTTGAGGAGATTATGTCATCATTCATTTGAATTGACTTGAGTACTAATTCCAGAGCGTGAACAATGCTTTAACGAATCTCTTGTTTGGCATCATTTGATGTCATAAACAGAATAAATGTCATACTATTCCATAGCTTTAAGCTTTTGTGAGTACAAGGGGTCACCAAATAAGATATTGCTTGGCCTGCCAATGTTGGTCTTTAAATTAAGAGATATAATTTATGGACATATATTTATCTTTTGTATTATTTATTTTTGTAGTAATGTATAATTTATTTTTACTATTTATTGTTCATGATTTATACACTCTTACATGTAGTACGTAGTAACAAAACAATCAGAAACTTAAATATACGGAGTGCAATGAAAATATCATATTGTACTCCGCAATTTATTTTAATTGGTTGTTCACGCAGCATGGGTTCACCGATTTTCACTGCAGGTGTTAGCAAACTTGTTGACATTTTTTTCATTCGTTATTACATCAAAACTACTCAAAATTGTGAATTTTGATTTTTTTTTATTGTGTTGTGTATGTATTAGGTCAATTTTGAGTATGTTTTGTTTCTCAAATAATTAGAAAACCAATGCACTTGGGCAAATGTTGATATGCTCACAATAGCACTCTCCCTGCATGGGGTTATGCCATTATTCACACATCAACATCAGCATGCATACATTGATTGGTCAAATTTCTCTTGGAACAAAACATACACATTTATTGACCTATAATTATTAGGGGTGGCTCTTCTGCCATCATCTTACTATAATTCACCGTATGTTGTATGTACAGTTAAGCCCACAATTATTCATACCCTTTGACAAATATGTGTTTTTTGCGTTTTTCTCATATCTATACCAGCTGGAGTGGTGGAAATTTTGCTTTACACTAAAGACAATTAGTTTGCAAGTACAAATCAATATATTTGGGCTCAACATTTTTTGCATAACAATAGAATTGAACAAGAATTGTGGTTTTATGCCTGTCCAAAATTATTCATACCCCATACCAAGTCTCAGGATTGAGACCACTTTTTGTGATAATACACATGTTTTTGACATTCCAAACATTCTTTATATTGTGTGATAGGCTTTTATATTGTTATGCAATTATTCCATACAATGTTGATGCATGACAAATGTGTCCTATTCAATGTACAGTGAGGGATATCATAGGACAACACTCTAGCTCTTTGACAGCATGGCGAAGGGGATCAAATAACTCAGTGAGGACCCTTTTTGTGCATTGTGAATGCTCACAAAGAGGGGAAAGGCTACAAAGCTATTTCGAAGCAATTTCAAGTGCCAAATTCCACCATAAAAAGCATAATTAGGAAGACCAAGACAGTTAAAATCACTTCAAATCAGTTAAAAACCCTGAAGAACACGGTCGGAAGCCAACAGTGTCCCCTTGTTTGACAAGAAAAGTATGGTGAAAGGCCAACAACAATCCACATATCACCGTCAATGCTCTCCTGAACAACCTTGTTGAGTCTTGGACCAAGATATTAAGGCAGACACTTCAGCAGACATAGTACACAAGAGTTCTCCATGGACTCCGACCAAGAAAGACTCTACTCCTGAAAAGAGACAATAAGAAACTCATCTAGCATTTGCAAGAGCACTTCTGGACAAAGATCCAAGTTTTTGGTCTTCAGTGTTGGGGTTGCTTAAGATGCAAGACAAGTTTCTCTGTGTCTCTTTTAAGGAGTAGAGTCTTACTTGGTCGGCCTCCATGGAGACCTCTCATGTGCCATATATGCTCGGAGTGTCTGCCATGATATCTTGGTCCAATAATTGCCAGGGTTGTTCAGGAGAGCATTGATGGTGATCTGTGGATTGTTGTTGGCCTTTCGCAATACTTTTCTTGCCAAACAAGGGGACACCGCTGGCTTCCGACTGCATCCTTCAATGTTTTTTAGTGAGTTGAACGTCTTGTTCTTCCTAATTATGCTTTGTGTGGTGGATTCTTGCACTTGGAATTGTTTCGAAATAGCTCTGTAGCCTTTCCCCTCTTTGTGAGCATTCACAATATGCATAAAAAAGTTATTTGATCTTCTTCGCCATGCTGTCAAAGAGCTAGAGTGTTGTCCTATAATATCCCTCACTGTACATTCAATAGGACACATTTGTAATGCAATAACATTGTATGCACACATCATGGAATAATTACATAACAATATAAAAGCCTATCACACAATAGAAAGAATGTTTGGAATGTCAAAAACATGTGTATTATCACAAAAAGTGGCCTCAATCCTTAGACTTGGTATGGGGTATGAATAATTTTGGACAGGCATAAAAACATAATTCTTGTTTAATTCTATTGTTATGCAAAAAATGTTGAACCCAAATATATTGATTTGTACTTGCAAACTAATTGTCTTTAGTGTAAAGCGGAAGTTCCAACACTCCAGCTGGTATAGATATGAGAAAAACGCAAAAAACTCATGTTTTCCAAGGGGTATGAATAATTGTGGGCTTAACTGTATGTATGTATGTATGTGTGTATGTATCCTGAAAAGGCTTTCTCATTTTGCATCTTAAAGCCGTGAATATTGCACTGATAATAGATGATGTCTTGAGACAGGTTATAAGCTATAAATGGCCGAAAACCGTACAGAATTGACAGAGATATGAGCAAAATTATGTCCAATTTAGGCCTTTTCAGCCCGGCTTTTGAGACTAATTTCTACGGGCTATGTTTGTTTTTCTCTGCGTACACTGTAACCATGCAGTCGGCGCGCGTTACACATAGCGCGCAGCAGTGCGCCATGCAAAATAAACGCGCACACGCACTACACCCACGCACCCCTACACACGCGGGCGGGTAAATATTGTAGAAATACGCTGCGCCACACGGGGGTTGGTTATGGTTTAGGCCTTGGGGTTGAGATAAGCCACGGGGCGGGGGCGGAGACGGGGACGGGGTGGGGACGGCAGGGGGGGGAGGGGGGCGGCAGCGGGTCATAAGGTAACGAAATAATGTGGTTTCTGATAAAACAAAACATGATATGGTGAATCTAAATTACGTAACATGGTGTCAGATGTGGGATTTGATACTGTATGCGACACGCTGGCGGACAAATATTGGAGAAATACGCCGCGCTACGGGAGATGGTTAAGGTAAGGCCTTGGCGTTGAGATAAGCCGCGGGGCGGGGAACTTTAGGCCTTGGTTTGAGATATGCCACGGGCGGGCGGGGGCGGTGACGAATGGGGGGGGGGGTGTAATGATGTAATGTGGTTTGGGAGGCAGGGGGTTAATGAAGAAATGTGATGCTAAATTGCGTAACGGATATGCCACGGGCGGGGCAGGGCGGGGGAGTGACTGGTGAGCTACGGGAGATGGTTAAGGTTTAGGCCTTGGAGTTGAAATATGCCACGGGGCGGGCGGGGGTCTTTTAATTGAAATTTGAAAACTTCTGAATTAAAACAAAAATGTTTTAAATATTTGAAATTTGAAAACTTTTGAATTAAAACAAAAAATGTTTTAAATATTGTTCTAATCCTATGTGTTTCGTCATAAATTTGCCAACACTTATGTGTTGTTTCATTTTGCAGGTGTTCTATCTGGTAGGCCCTACTCCCTAGCGGGAGAGCCCGTCCGAAGGACGGGCGTTCCGCTAGTGCTTATAATTGAGCCTGGCTTGATCATTTTGCCAAGCGTGTGTCCGCACAGACCGACTAGTTAAGCATAAATCATATTTGTTTCAAATATTTTTGAGGGCTCAGTGCCACAAAAGATCCTATCTGTAATAGCTGCCAGTTGTTATATATGGGGTTGGTTATTGGCTGAGCAATTGGTATAAACTAAATGTAACTCAGAGCAGCTATTGCAGGTAGGTCTTTTTTATGTCGAGATATAATAAGAGTGATGTGAAAAGTCACGATCTGTAATAGCTGAATGAGAGCGGCGTCGTTGTTCTACTTAAAATAATACTATCGTCCGCATTTATGTCAGACAATATAACACGGGTACGGTCTAAAAACAATACCTTTATTCTCTAATTTTAGCAGGGCTGTCAACTCTCAGTCTCCTGCCTATAGTTCAATTAAACAAATTTAAACCGCACATCCCCAACCAGTGATTATTTGAAATTCACGCCCGGTTGTCTGTGTTGAAAGTGCTGATAGCCATACCACTATCGTGACGTCATCGTAGCTAAAACCGCCTCAACAGCAACATGTCGCTGGATGGTATCACGCAGGAATTCAATGCATAAATCGATAATATCAATACATGAACCAGAGATTCAGACATCTCGTAAGTCTTTCGGCATAGCTTTGATCAATATGGCGACGTCCATACATGCGATTGTTTTTCTTTCTAAAGCCGATTTTGTCTTTACGCGGTACTTTTAAAACTTTAACCTATAGAAGTGGTCTGTATAATAATAATGCTACATATCTGAGCGCTAAAGTTCCATGGCCCGGATTTCCTTTAAATACACGCGAAAACGGACAATATTGCATTGAAAGTAACAGCTAAGATTTCCAGATTCGCTACATCAATAATAAACACATACATACACATTCTTCAATTTGTTGTTAGTCCTATTATTTATTGTCTACATGATATATACACATTATATTACGTTAGACTTGCACCATGATATCTAATCAATTAATAATTGCCCTTTAAGTTTGGTTGCTCGCTGCAACACTAATATTGAGGGCTTAAAACCAGACCCGCCTATGTCCAAAAATGGCATTTTGAGAAAAACTAGTTTGAAAACAGCTACATGTATGTCAAAAATCTTATGGACATAACACTTTTGACTTTTGCTTGTGCACCCTGTATTCAGTATTGGACATACATGTAGTCACTTTTACTTTATCAATATGATACAACATACTTAAAGAGTATTAGTGGGCTTAACATATTTTTGCCTAAATTGGACATGGGTGGGTCTTTTTTTTTAATAAGCCCTCAATATCAACCCAAAACAGTGTTCCATATAAGTAGTCCAATCTATTATGTTGACAAATAAGCTCAATGTTTAATTAGTTTCAATGGGACAAAAAAGTAGCCCCTTTAAGATACATTCATGGATAATAAATCTGAAGTTATGAATACTAATTTTGAGCCATAACCAAACAAGGATATAATTTCAATTTCAAGTAAGTGCTCATAATTTTTGAATCACTTGTCAATATTAACCTTAACTCGCGGTAACCACTTTTTCAGATTTGTTCTCCCCTGGAGAAAAGTGATCCCGGAAGTCACCTTGACCCCTTGGGATTAAAACCACGGACCTCCAGCACACGGGCCGACTGACAAGTGTCAAGGCTACTTGGCTCAGTATACTTCGCCAAGTATATTGCCTGGGTCCATTTTTTCACCGAAAAAAACTACAACGCCGTGTTATACAAAGCGGCTGGCGGTGTGGTTGTCGTGTGGTGTAGTAGGGTTAGGGTAAATGAGGTTATCTGCAAAAAAGTAGCATTTCAAATGATCAATACAATCAAATATAATTTTACCTATGTTACACACCCAACTTCAGACTCAATTTGCCCGATTGCACTTTTACACCTAGCTTCCAACGCAGCCCAATTAAAGTGTAACTTTAGTAATACTGCAAGACAATATGCTGGTACCCTGCATCCTCAATCCCAACACCCACCTAACCAAAGGAGGTGTGGGGAGCCAATGATGCAAGGAACCAACACAGCTTTATTATGCCCCATTTTTAAATAAACAAATTTGGGATCTGTCTAACACCCAATGTAGTTGGAACATCAAATGTTCTGTGTCAAAATGCTATTGGATATGTACAATACACTACTTTTTATTAATGTTTTATCAAAATAATTGAACATATCATGCATAGTTAATCAAAATATATGACAGAAGAAGATGTTGACAAGGACTTATGACACAAAACCTAGATATTCTTATCTTATCTGACAAATAAAACGAGAAAAAAAATATACTGTTATTGCGCCATCTATGCCCATATTTGTCATAGGGTTGCGTGCATCACCCCATTCAAATATTAACATAAAATAAACGATGAGTTATTATCAAACAAGTTATGGTTTATAACTACGGCACATACCCACATGCCTGTCTCAAGATCAGAATAGCTTACAAATACAGAGTCAAGTTGGTTTCCCACATTCATAGCTGTATATAATGCACTAATGAGCTTGTATTTTAGGCTCTGTCTGATTTACCTTAATTGCGTTATCTCCTCTGGATTATCTCCTCTGGATTATCCCCTGCCCCTCTGGGCTTTGTTATCACTAGTATACTGGTTGTGAACATAACCGTTGATTTGAAGAGGTATATTGCTATAGCAATTATAACTAGAGGTCAAAAGGTCAAAGTCCATATATAGACCATGAACTTTTTTAAGTATGTGACAAATTGTTTAGGAAGTTTCAACTATCATTTATGACATAACATATATATGGCCAATGAAACTTAATTGTTACATTTCCCATAACATTTTTTTTCAGCTCATAATGAGGTCATTTTTTCTTATTTTCGAGATTTCGTTACTTCGATTTCAAGCCCGGATTTCACAACACAAACCTATACAGGATAGTTGAATTCTGCACTTTCACATGACCATCAGATATTTCAAGTAAAGGCTGTGTACTTCATGCACATAACACAAACAAGCTGGGCAAAGTTAACACTCGCTTCTTCTTTTGTCTATACATGCCAACAAATCACAACGCGGGCAGGTTACGGGAAACTATGAATCAAGTTTTGTTGGCCTTACTCATCAAAATTGCAAGTTCCACATTTTTAAAATCTCAAATGCAAATGACATTTTTACGTTTTGTTACCTTATCTCTTGGAATTATCTTACCCCCTGGGCACTAACTGCCTATATAAAAGTGTTATTATGATTGGTTAATTACAAGACATACTCATTGTAATAACCAATTAAAATACAGCTTCTAAAATGTTTCACTCCACTCTTTATCAGGGATACAATTATGCTAACAATGTGTCTGATTGGTGCAATAAATGATATATCCATCTTTCTGACCAATCGGCAGGTAGTTCTCAGGGGGTTGACTCATTTTCTGATTTGCCTTCTCTAAACAAGTAGGAAAACAAAGACTACGCTTTATATTTTATATACAGAGCAATGCAGAGTGAACCACACGATTAGGTGTGGGAGCATCTTTGTTTTGTCAGTTTAACAAGTTAAGCTTTATTTTTCTTATTTGGAAACTCATTACTTTATGACCTTTGCCCACTCCTGAAAATGGGTTAAAGTTGATGTTTTGGAAATGGAGAGTTGTAATTTGGGTTATGGCATCAATTGAAAATTTACATATTGCAGTTTTTCAGAGTCTTAAACTATAACCTCTATGCTCACACCCCTGCAATTCAAATGGTACACTCCTGACAGCGAAAGACAAGATTTACTTTTCATTTTGGATCAGAAGAAAACAAGTGACAATTTTGATTGTATGTTGAGAAAGGGAAAAATAGAAAAAGCAATGTATACTATCAATTCTGTTTTTAGCCATTAATTATCAAATCTTGTATTTTGTACTTTCAAAATATGGATGGATATTTATACATACAACTCATACATATTTAGCGAAAAATATAGTGCACAATTACAAATAGCAATGTACAGATGAAAAATATTCTACACTTAACCAAGTCCATGACAGCATAAAGCATTGCAATGCTGTTTAGTGCTGTAACATAATATTGGTTCAGAGCCAAACTTGCTAGGGGCGCTGCCCATCTGCAAAAATCTTGTATGGTGAAATTTTGACTAAAATTGGGCGATTTTATTGTGTCAGGCTTGCCTTTTGGAGGGCCCCTGTAGATTGGGGATCAAGATCCCTGGTAAGTACAGGACAAGTGTGTTGAATTCAGTAGTTACATCAAGTAAAGAATAGATCAACGTCCAACAGCGCCCCCACGTGTTATTGGGGCTGACGAAAGGCAAGCGAGTTACTGCTAGAAAGCTACCCCACTGAGGTAAGCTTATTTACTGTTGTGAGAAATAATAATCTCAAAAATAATTTTGCCCAGTATTTTGAAATATCACAATTGGCTTTTATTTAAACAGATAATAGACCAAACCTATTTGAAAGAGTTGCATGCTTGGAGAACAAGTGGTTTTTTTAAATCTTTTTCGATGTACATTAAAGCTTGCCTTCTCCTTCTAACAAATGGTATACCATATGTCTCCATCCAATGGCAACAAAGCATTTTGTAGAATGTGATCATGCAAAATGAGTTTAAAATCGAAAATATCATAATTTTTGTTTTCTACATGATTTTATTGAGTATTTGCAATGATACATTTGGCAGAAAACCCCATTTTAAACGGACACATAATGCCAAAGATTTTAGCAATTGAAGGGTATTAAAAACAATGGAAAACAAAAGAATATCTACCCTTTGTTTGGTTATATCTCAAAATCAACATTTGTGAGTTCTGACTCATTTTGCTTGATCACATCACATATGTACTAAAGCACTATCTTCAACTAATGTATACAGATTTTAGTTTTTGACTATTTATAAGATGTGAATTGTTAATCAAGTTTTGTTTTTATGTTTTAATTGAGCTTAATGTGATGTTATTGTTATGCCATGACTTCATGGCTCAAAATTATGCAGGACTCTCAGTTCCAGGTATTTGCCATAACAACGTACCTGCAAATTTCCCGTACCGAATCGCAATTTGCACCTTAAAAATCACCAACTGCGATACAACTCTCAAAGGATGGTGCAACATTTTGCAGCCCTAAATCAAATTGCTATCGTGAGTCACCTAAAATTGCACCTTGACTTGAAGGAAGTAAGGTGCAATTTTACAACTCAAGAACATTTTTAATTTTTCAGCACTGCATAAAGCGATGCTACAAGTGTGAGCCCAATTGAGAAATTGAAGGCCCCAAATAATATATTTGTTTCCTTGCAACAAGTATGCCTAAATAAATCTGGCATTGAATTTGGTAATTATAAAACAGTCCTTTAAATGAAATATTCCCATACATATGGTGATTCTGAAACAATGATGCGTGAGTAGACATCACATAAATGAGTAAATCTCAAGCCCCATAAAAAGGTTATTTATATGTCCTAATTACTAATGGTGTCAAAACAACAATATATGTGACACACAAATAAAAACAATTATCACCATTTCATTGTTTGTACGTAATTATCAAGGTAGGTATTACCTAACAATAATAAGGTGCTTTCAAAACAATTATCACCATTTCATTGTTTGTACATAATTATCAAGGTAGGTATTACCTAACAATAATAAGGTGCTTTCAAAACAATTATCACCATTTCATTGTTTGTACATAATTATCAAGGTAGGTAATTGCAATAGCGCAGTTATCGATACATCAACATTGGTATTTTCAAAATTATCATTATTATTAATATTCTGGCACATTAAATGGCAACCCAGCACAAAAGTTGGGACCATATCATAATTATATAGTTAAGACATATGCTAGGTTGTTTTCTCAAATTCTATGATTTTGGGCTGGCGTTTTCTTAATTTTAATCGACTATGATCAGAAAAGGTTGCTCCTGGTATTTTAAGTTGGTATTTTAAGTTGGTAGCCCTAATTGATTCAAATATTGTATATCATCGATATACAATAGAACATATTGATATGTCGCACGTGTGGCCAATATCCCAACACATCGTCCCACAATTGATAACAGCAATAATGTTCATCGCTAAAAATTTACTTTTCACACAAATTTATCAAATCATCTTGATAAAATGTGAGACAAATTTGGTGTTACTTGTTTCAATTGGTGAAACACTCTTAACATTTTACCTCAAGCTTTCAAAACGTCCATGTACCAAAGTAAAACCTTTGGTTTAATTATAGAACATCTTCAACACATTTTTCCAATGAGGCCTTATACAGAATGATGCATACACCCTCAACAAATAAGATTTTAAGGTCTTCCTATAATACATTGCCCTAACGCGAGCCAACTAAAGCTTTTGTCACACGATGCCTTTGTCGAGCTCTTAAGTTTTAGAAATAAGAAAAAAGAACAATGATAACTAATTTATTCATTGATGTAAACTTAGAACCTAAGAGCTCCAACAATGAACGTGCTATAAAGCCATGATTCTGTGCATATGTCTATGGGAACCGAGACAAATTGGAGACCATGATTAGGGCATTTTGCAAAAACGCAATGCATTGTGGTACACTGGTGGTGTCTTTAAAATCTTCTTTGAATCACAAAAGGGTGTTCTGTAGTTACACCAACAGTTTCATTTCCACTTAAGAACTGATACAGTTATACACCTGTAGAAAATCTGAACATTACTCCTACAACTTTTCTGCCAAATTAATCACCGAATGTAGCACTAAAAATGTCTACTTTGAAAGTTCCTCATTGATTACTTTTCCTACATTCTGACGCGTCACATTTCATGGCTAAAATATCAAAAACGGTATGAAACATTTGGGCTCACAGCCAGGATTTATACAAAAAACAGGGGAACATGTTTTATCAGGCCCAAAATAAGAAATATGTTTGTTTGTCAAATCTCAACCTACACTAATTTTCAAATATTTTCAATACGTAAATGCAAATAAAAAAATATCTCTACAAAATCAATCACAGTCCATAGAGGAGAGATGACAAACAGACCAATGTTTTTGTTAGGCCTACATTGGAGTTGACCACCTATTTGAGAAGATCTTTGATGACTTGTGATTCTGCTGCGTCGCTATATGACGTTCCATCCGGTGTTTTGCCGTCTTTTTTAGCTCCCTGTAAACAAGGTAAAAAACAGCAACAAAAAACATTTTAGTACGGTATTTATAATGCGCGACATATTCACATAATCGTGATCTGGACGGCTACCCTATTGGCCCAGGAGGGGGTGGGGGGGCCCTATTGGCCCAGGAGGGGGGGGGGGGTGGGCACTGATAAAGGGTAGTGTGTGGTTCGGAGTGGGATAGTCACGTTAAGCTGTTAGTCCTGTGTATTCAGACACTTCACTCTGAACGTGTTAAAAGTTGCCGACCTTATTGTTATGAGTAGGGGATCATCACCTGTTACCTGTACAAAACCGTCATCTCATCTCCTGAAAAAAGGAGAAAAAAAATGATCGACCGACACGACCTGAGAGGTCAGTTTGCCAGTACAACATGGATTTGAAAATAGAAGTAATCTTAAATTCCCGAAATAAAGTATCCGCTAAATTATAGTGTTTTACAGTACTGTATATATATGATGAGGTCCTGTCGGTTAAGTAAAATATCAATATGCAATAAACTCACAACTTCTATTCCCCCAACGAAACCTTTTTGCCACATCCTCCCCATTTGCAGAATGATCGAATCTTACCCAATTAATTCATTCCCAACTGGAATTCAATTACTGTAAGACACTTTTATTACTGATATTTAGCAGCATTTAATTTTGTGAATCTGAATTGAAAATGTTACTGTTACTTTCAATGCAAAATTGTCAGTTTCATGGTTTTTTATTTTTGCTAATCCACATCCCTCGCAAAATTAAGTAATTTTACAGTAATTTGCAACGATAACAGAATGATGGTGCCAACAAGAATGTTCATCTGAGACTGATAATGTTATATATTTTTTCCAATTAAGAACTCAAAATTATTCAACAAAGATGCAAAATTAAAATATCTCCAACCTCAGGAGCATAAGGATAGATTACAGGAATGGCGTTTTAAAGGTCCGGGGACCATGAACCCTTAGATTGACAGTTTTGACTAGAGTCTGTGTCCCAATACTATGAACATAATTCTAACAATGCGTGTGTATGTGCGTGCATGAAAAAATGCGTATGTGCATAAGCTCGGAAGTGCGTACCAGGCGCTTTCCAAAACGACCGCGCTTCCTGAATGGTCAATTGTGATGCGCATGCATGAATAGTTGTTTGAACCTGATTTTACCTGAACCCTTAGTTTTCCTGATTTGTACCCTATGTATCTGCACGTCAGCTCCTAACCCGGATAGATTACCTGTACATTTGATGCGACTTACTTTTGTTATTAGCAATTTGACGCACTCTGTGTGGCCTTCCCAAATAGCAGCTAAGATAGGACTGATACCATGCTTATCATTAACCTGTAATCAAATCATTCAACAATACAATGTTATCAATAAAATGAATAACTAAACTATATTTCATTACCATATTCGAAATCATCATGCGAAATCCATTAAAAAAAGTACAAGCATGTACATGTATTGGTTCAGTAGTAAACCTTGAGAAAGACAATGAAAGTTTGGAGGTGTCTAAAAATCTGTTTTATATATAAACACTGCACAAAAAGAAAGTATCAACTTTTTCGAGGCGCCCTGTATATAATTCGTAGGACCCTAAATAAATTCAACAAGTGGGAAAGAACAGGCATTTCGTCCTGCGCATTTTGACACCTCATTTGTCACAATAGGCTAGCACCAATATTGATGAAGCAGTGGCTATTTGATGACAAATGATGCAGTTTCCATTGTTGCACTTAGCCCTATACCCATGAAAAAGTGTTAACAAAACAGTAAAAATCCAAAGTGTACCTCTTCATTCTAGTCAAACCCGGATGGAAAGTCATGTGGGTATTTCCATCGCTGCATATACATGTATTTTATATGAAGGGTTCAACAAAAGAAAGTATACCACTTTGTTTATGTCATTTTGAGTAACTTTTAATTTGTTTTTGTCCAAACAGGCTAGATAGGCATTTAGATAAATCTTTTAGGCATAATTTGATACCACATTTGCCCCCTAACAACAAAGATAAACCATGATTAATAGCACCATTTAATGGAAAATATCCCATTTTCAAAAGTCGCATTTCCAATACGCAGCACGAGAAGAAAGGGCCAATTGTTAACACACACATATGCCGTATTTATCCCGTACTGATCACCGCGCATATCCCTCAATGCGCGGGCTAATTCAAATGTAAACTGATGCATGGGCGAAGGATTTGAATGTAAAGGAATGTTATGGATGGGTAGAACATGGACAGATTAACCAAATCTTCTCGTGCTGTGTATTGGAAATGCGACTTTTGAAAATGGGATATTTTCCTTTAAATGGTGCTAATCATGATTTATCTTTGTTGTTATTAGGGGGCAAATTTGGTATCAAATTATGCCTAAAAGATTCATCTAAATGCCTAGCTAGCCTGTTTGGTCAACAACAAATTAAAAATTACTCAAAAGGACATAAAAAAGTGGTATACTTTCTTTTGTTGAACCCTTTATATAAAACAGATTTATCAGACACCTCACCCAATCCAAACTTCTCAAGTATTACAGAAAAAAATACTATAAGCATGTTTGTACTTATTTTAATGCATTTCTCACGATGATTCCATACATGTATGGTAATGAAATTCAATAATTTTGACATTTTTGAAACATTTTGGAATGTCGTCTACAGCTGCCACGTGAAAAGTGTTAATAACCTGCCTGTTTTGCTAGTATTTATGAATGGTTGCTTATTAAAATATGCTATTTCAATAACAAATGCAATAAATACAGCATTTTGATGTTTCACTAAGGCTAATGAAAGTTGATTCCATGTTTCCCCGTAACATTTGGTTCAAACCATAATGAGGTAACTTTTTCATTATTCATTATTTTGCAGCAGTTCATTATTTACAAAATAACGACCATTTCACCATCCAAAAATTTACGCCATCCAACCGTTGCATTTTTACATGAACTGTTCCGTGTTTACAGCAGCTCCAACACACCAGCTAAATTGCGCGGATGTATACGAACAAGCCGTAATCATCGAAGTCGATTTCTATGTTTAGGTTCCAATTGATTCAGAATGTAAACAAAATGCGATGTTCGATGAAGGAAATTAAAGAAAACACCGAAAAACTTCAACAATATCTCAAAAACGGCGGAAAAAATGGAAAATATCAAATAATGAACGATTTCGCTATTTTGACCCACATAACGCGGTCGAAAAAACCAAACGCGAGCGGGTTACGGGAAACATGGAATCAAATTTCATTAGCCTAATCTTCAATCGTTTAGGAATGCAATAATTCTAACAATGTATCTCATTGGTCCAACCGGAGCAGTAAATGTATTCCTCTCCAAGAACAAATCATCCCTAAATGCAGGGAATGAAATAAGAGCAACTGCTCTTGGGGAACCTGGGTAGTATTAAAATAAGTTTAAATAACCCTTAAATTCAAAAAGTTGTTATTAAAATGTTCCTAAATCTTTCAAAAATTGCATTTGTTTTCCAATTTTTTTAAAAATAAATCAATTTTACAAACCAAATTTGTAAAAATTATCAGTCATAAGTCAAAACTCAAACAAAATATGAGTCGTTTGGTCCTGTACAATACTGTTTTGTTTTCCCCCTTGGCCTATGCAAGATTCATCACTAAAAACTTGACTTACATTCACTTCTGCTCCTTTTGACACCAGGTATTCTATCACATCAAGTTGACCATAATCTGCGGCAAAATGCAGCGGCCTTCTGCCCTTAACCTCTACATTTACATCTGTTCCTGGCTGTAAAAAAACACCAGAAATGAGAGAACACTAAGGGTGATGATTTGAAAAGTACTATAGGGTGTTCCAGAATGATTTATACCGGGAAAGGTGCATTTATTTAGCCGTGAATACCATTGTTATCAGTCAAGATGCTTATGATGTTAAAGGGGCACTAAGAGATGTGTTGGAGGCTGCGCCCTCAATTTAATTATGATAAAAACTGGGATTAGTATATTTTTATAATTATATTACATGTATGCCCTTACACCTATAAGGATTAAGAAAAATCAGCCCTCTTTGTACAAGAAAACGTTGGTTCAAAATTGCTTGTAGAGCCACAACGAGCATGTTACGTCCGACAGTACCTCCTGCAGTACGCGTGATACATAACGCGAACCAAATTTGCATAGAGGGCGTTTTTCAATAAATAGCGATGATATTGTTTTAATCAAGTTTTGCTGTGTTTTTGTTAGTAGAAACAACAATAATGGCAATTTTTAATGTTCATCTTGAATTCTGAAGTAAATTTTTAAACATTTAAAATTTTCAACACCACTTAATGTTTGTCCCTTTAACATCTTCATACATTTAGCTTTCTGAGGAATTTTGAATTTTAAAATTCTGATATTTCTGACAGAAAATATGGACTCTTTAGTAAAAATGGTAAATTCAAAGTTTGACAAAAGTTACCTATTTATTGAAACTCGTAACATTACATAATTGACCCTGTTCGGCACAGTTACCGCACATGTAACTTTGGCCCACTTGAGAAAAACCTACTTGGATGATAAGATATTTCAAACTATTTTTATAAATAAGGTTTGTTAAGGTTCGTTTGAATGTTTTTTTAAAAAAAACAATATTTCTATGAATATTTTACAGATTAGAACGTAATAAATACCCAAAAAATAAACATATTGTAAAACTAGATAAAAATATTCCAAATATACATGGTAAATCATTCAATTTGTAGTGAGGTTGCTTGTTTTGACTTTTTACAAGTAATAACAAATAAATTGTGCTGTAAATGTTGATAAAGTGATTAAAGTGATTGTTTTAAATTGTTCTCATTATACTTTAACAAGGGCCAAAGATACCTACCCCATTCTTCGCTTCTTTTTCAGTCAATGCTGGTCTGTGTGTGTCGTAATCCAGAATGCAAATGCAATGAATTGGGTATTGTTTTGTCATGGTAAATTGTCTATCCAACCACAACATAAAAGTTGCTGAATATACCCAGGCAGTTGTAATTTGTTGAAAAAATATTTTGTCATAAAAATAGAGAAAATAATCCTGTAGCTTATATAGGTCCAGTTCCAAATACCCATGTACATGTAGCAGGGTAATGTTGTTGTAATTACCACAGGCTGAAAAAGTAGGCAATACGGAAAGCTCCTTGCAGGGAAATTTGAGCATTTGGAGGGACATTTTGGCATTTGGAGCGAAATGTTACTCTTTCATTAAGAAATGCATTCCATTTTGTAGGGAAATTTGGAAACGCTTGCCGGGAAAAAACCCATTTTTTCAGGCCATGGTAATTACATCAAATTAAAAAATGTCACTATAATTTTTTATAAAACTGTTCTCAAAATTTGACAATTTTTTTAATTTTTTATGGGCCAAAATTACCCATCAAGGGTCAAAGTAGCCCCATTCTACGGTAATCAAACTTCTATTCAATGGGCATTTGATAAAGCTGGTGTGGTTTGCAATGTGAACGTTTTACTTTTAGTTTTAGTGAAAGTGTACTTTACGACCTGAAATGATTGATAGTTTACTCTATCGAGATGTGTCATTGCCACATTTGGTGTCAGATGTGGGATTCTATAAAACACCAACAACTCTCCCAAAAATGTACTTAGCAGGCGACCAACTAACTGACAGTGCTAAAGGGGGATCTTGAATATTAAGAACAAGTTAACTTGTTTGAGACCATTTGACAGCTCGCCTGATCGTGCCATGAGATAGAATCATGAAGCACCCGGCACAGAGGTTATTTGCGGTGGCCTTTTCAATTGTAGCCTCGGACTCTTGAGAAGGTTTAGGCCTAGGGATAATAAATAGAACTACGATTCTTACGAAGGATATTACTATAGCCTAAGTTAAGGTGCGTTCATACTCCCGTCGTTGCGCATCGCCCGACGTCGACGGATATCGGTGCGCGAGTTGAAGCAATGCCAACTCTTGTCCGTCGACGTCGATCGATACGCAACGACGCGAGTATGAACGCACCTTTAGCCTAAAATTAGGAATTATTAAGTTAGGATGCCTATATCAATCATCCCTATAAAAATGCCCATGGAATAAGCAATTTTAAGCTTCTTGACTTACGCTTTTTTTATAGCACATAGTACAGCTTTTGGGCGTGTGCACGGGTTACATAAGTAGATTTAAATGTCAATTAAAACCTCAATGACCTACCCTGTCAACAAGTTGTCGAACCTGATCAAGATCTCCATTTTGGCACGCCCATTTCAATGCTTCTCCCAAATCCGACGACATTTTTATTTGTTTTTGTATCTTCTTCTAACTGCTTGTAAACGATAACAAGAGCACTCTTTAACTGAACTCAGTGACTAACGAAATGCCGTGTGGTCTAAATTTGCTTCTCACTTCCGCGTTCCACCGTTTACGTAATCGCTAATCTTTACGGTAAATTGACTCGGTTTTCTGGAAGTTGACGGCCATTGATATGATTAGATAGATTAGCCTCGTTTCACATCAAACCAGAGACGAAATTGACCCTGTAGTGTAAGGTGCCCAGTGGCATTGAGATATATTTTAATTTAACGTACACAAATTGTAAAATTAGTTATCATGGGTCAAGAGCAAATTTAAAAATATTTATGAGGAGAAAAATAAGCTATTGACACAACATTTCAATTACCAATTTATTTTATGATGGGTTTAATGAAAATTATAATCTCTATGAGTAAAAAAAGCGTATGTTGTGTTAATTCTTTCATCAATTTTAGCATGAACCGAGCGGTATAAAATATTAGCACAAGCAAGTTCCCGTAATATACAGTTGGTAGCAGTTGGGTGGTACTATTCAAGAAGTGGGTTCACATCTTAGTGAAGTTAAAAAAAATTTGAAGAAAAGTAAAAAGAGCCATTCCCAACAAATAAAGTTAACAATTTTGCTGTCAGCCATCGGACATAAGAAAATAATAGTTCTGATTGATTCAATTTCATTTGCCACACTGACACATATTGATCTTCGGTTGAATAAATCTTGGGGACGTGGGCCCTTTGGGTCTGTCTTGGGACCCATAGAGGCAAAAGATGCTGTCATTGGTGTTTTTGTATATAACATGATTGTTATAGTTCCTAAAATGCAAAAAGATTCATCCATGTTACCTCTTTGGCTGAATAAATCAGTTTTAAGTCAGTGTAGGGCCCTTTGGGTCTACTGTTTGAGGCCATGTACAGGCAAATGTTGCTGTCATTGGTATTTTGTATAACATGTATAATAGCTCTAAGGCAAAAAGATTCATCTATACACCTCTTTAATAAATCAGTGGGGGCGCGTGGGGCCCTCAGGCCATGTAGGCCTACAGGCAAAAATTGCTGTCATTGGAATTTTTGTTTATCCTAACATGTAATAGTTCCAATACAAAAAGATTCATCTATGTAGCCTACCTCTTCGGTTGAATAAATCAGTTGGGGTGGTGGGCGCTTTGGGGATACTGTCTGGGGCCCTTACTGGCTTAAGTTGCTGCCATTGGTGTTTTTGTAATGTATGTAATAGTCCCAATAAAAAAAGAGTCATCCGTGACCTCTTTGGCTGAGTAAATCAGTTGGGGGGGGGGGGGGGGGGGGGGGGGGGGGGCACGTGGGGCCCTTTGGGGCTACTGTCTTAGGCCCCGTTAAGACAAAAGGTGCTGTCTTTGTTATGTAATTGTGTGTATATCCTAACAAGCAATAGTTCCAATGCAAAAAGATTCATCCATGTACCCATCTTCGGCTGAATAAATTCAAGTATGCCTATAGTATTGGTTCAGTAATTCTTGAGACAAGACTTTGAAAATTGGGAACTTAATAGGTCTCTAACAAATCTCTTCCTGGTGGACAATTGTGCTGGAGGACCATTGGCCAAGCCTCTGCTTTTGGGGTCATTGATCCGGTGGACCACCAATGGTCTAGTTATACGTTGTCCATTGGTCTTTTGGACCATGAGTCAAGTGACTCATTGGTCTAGTGAACCATTAGTATAGTGAACCACTGGGCAAGTGAACCATTGCTCAAATGGACCATTGGTCTAGTGAACCATTGGTCTAGTGAATTGGTCAGATGAACCATTGGTCTAGTACATTTTTGATCTGGTGGACTTGTATCGTGAATTGGGGTCTAACAAAGCGGTTTAGTGGGCATATTGTGTCTATATATCGTTGGTGTAGTGAGCCATTAGTTTAATGGGTCAGTGGTCTAGTGGGTTATCAATTTGTCAAGTCATTGGATAAGTAAACCATTTGTCTAGTGTGCTGTGGGTATATAGTGAATCATCGGTCAAGTGCATCATTGGTCAAGTGAACAATTGGTCAAGTGAACCATTTAGTTTTAAAAAAAACACTGGTATAGTGAACTATTGATCTAATGAACCATTGGTCTAGTGAACCGTTGTTGTAGTGAACCATTGGTCCAGTGAACCATTGATCAAGTGAACCATTGGTCAAGTGAACCATTGGTCTAGGGAACCATTGGACTAGTGAACCATTGGTCAGAGGAATCATTGGTCAAGTGAACCATTGGTCAGTTGAACGATTGGTCTAGTGAACCAGATGAACCATTGGTCAAGTGAACCGCTGGTGTAGTGAACCATTTGACTAGTGAACCATTGGTCAATTCAACCATTGGTCTAGGTAACCATTGGTCAATTGAACCATTGATCAGATGAACCATTGGTCTGGTAAATCATTGGTCAAGTGAACCATTGGTCAGATGAACCATTGGTCTAGTACATTTTTGATCTGGTGGACTTGTCTAGTGGACCATTGGGGTCTAATACAATTGTTAAGTGGGGCATTCGTCTAGTGCTTGGTCTAGTGTATCGTTGGTGTAGTGAGCCATTGGTTTAATGGGTCATTGGTCTAGTAGACTATCAATCTGTCAAGTCGTTGGTTAAGTGAACCTTTTGTCTAGTGTGCCAAGTGAATAATTGGTCGAGTGAACTATTGGTTAAGTGAACCATTAGTGAAATGAACCACTAGTATAGTGATTTATTGGTCTAACGAACCATTGGTCAAGTGATTCATTGGTCTAGTGAACCATTGGTCTAGTGAATTATTAGTTAGATGAACCATTGGTCAAATGAACCCCTGTTCTAGTGAACCATTGGTCAAGTGAACCGCTAGTCTAGTCAACCATTGGTCTAGTGAACCATTGGTCAGATGAACCATTGGTGTGAACCATTGGTCAAGTGAACCGCTGTTCTAGTGAACCAATGGTCAAGTGAACCATTGGTCTAGTCAAACACTGGTCAGATGAACGATTGGTCTAGTACATTTTTGATCTGGTGGACTTTTCTAGTGGACCATTGGGGTCTAATGAAGTAGTTAAGTGGGCATGCGTCTAGTGTATCATTGGTATAGTGAGCCATTGGTTAAATAGGTCATTGGTCTTGTGGACTATCAATCTGTCAAGTCATTGGTTAAGCGAACTTTTTGTCTAGTGTGCCAAGTGAATAATTGGTCAAGTGAACTATTGGTAAAGCGAACCATTGGTGAAATGAAACACTAGTATAGTGAACTATATTGGTCTAATGAACCATTGGTCAAATGAACCATTGGTCAGTGAACCATTGGTCTAGTGAATTATTGGTTAGATGAACCGCTGGTCTAGTGAACCATTGGTCTAGTGAACCCTTGGTCAGATGGACCATTGGTCAAATGAACCAATGGTCAAGTGAACCATTGTCAAGTGAACCATTGTCTAATGAAACATTGGTCAGATGAACCATTGGTCTAGTACATTTTTTATATGGTGGACTTGTCTAGTGGACCATTGGGGTCTAATAAAGTGGTTAAGTGGGGCATTCGTCTAGTGTATCGTTGGTGTAGTGAGCCATTGGTTTAGTGGGGCATTGGTCTTGTGGACTATTAATATGTCAAGTCATTGGTTAAGTGAACCTTTTGTCTAGTGTGCCAAGTAAATCATTGGTCAAGTGAACTATTGGTAAAGTGAACCATTAGTGAAATGAACCACTGGTATAGTGAACCATTAGTCAAGTGAACCATTGGTCTAGTGAACCATTGGTCTAGTGAACCATTGGTCTAGTGAACCATTGGTCAGATGAACCATTGGTCAAGTGAACCATTGTTCTAGTGAACCATTGGTCTAGTGAACTATTGGTCAAGTGAACTATTGGTCAGATGAACCATGGGTCAAATGGACCGTTGGTCTAGTGAACCATTGGTGAAGTGAACCATTGGTCTAGTGATTCATTGGCCAAGTGAACCATTGGTTAGATTAACCATGATTGGTCTAGGACATTTTTGATCTAAGGGACTTGTCTAGTGGACCATTGGGGTCGAATGAAGCGGTTTAGTGGGTCATTTGTCTTGTGTATCGTTGGTGAAGTGAGCCATTGGTTTAGTAGATCATTAGTCTTATGGACTATCAATCTGAACCATTTGTCTAGTGCGCCATTTGTCTAGTTGTGGGTCATTGGTACATCAAACCATTTGCTCAATCAACCATTGGGCTGTTGAATTGTCTAATCAACTTCGACCTCGTTCATGGGTCTATAAAGTTTATAGACAAATGAATAGTGAACCATTAATTTATTTAGTCTTGTGACCCATTGGTTTGTTTGATCTCATGACCAATTGGTTAATTTGGTCTTGTGACCCATTGGTTCATTGGGCCTTGTGACCCATTGGTTCATTGGGCCTTGTGACCCATTGGTTGATTTGTACCCGTAGTGGTGCATTTGGTCTCGTGACCCATTGATTTATTTGGTCATATGTTTAATGTTCCATCTTGATGGCCATCTAGAGATTCCACACCAGTCATTAATGTCAGTCCTTGCCGAAGTCAATCAAACTTTTTTTGTCAGCTGGGCAACCTGTGGCCCAATGATTACAGAATTAATAAGAAATGGTACTTATTGCTCCCAAATGATTAAAGTTGTGGTTTAATCCTGATTTTAGGACTATTACCTTATACAAAAGTGCAAAAATAAATATTTTCAATGCATTTTGTAGGTTTTTTGGATGCGTTTTGATTGTAAATGTTCTGGTAACATTTCTCAACTTTTTCTGATAAATGAGGGCGCTACACCAGTTGTCCAACTGTGGGAGCTAATTTCTCAGAACTTTCAGGGATACCATATATAATTGTTTTGATTAAATAATAAAAGAATTAAGGAAAATGTCAAATTGAAAAATCCAGTCGCTTTATAAGCGAGGAAATGGGCTTTTTGTAACAACCATTTAGCATGTAAACCTATGGGAAAACCATTTAGTGGCATGAATTCTAGAGGATCAATGGTCTACTACAGGTCTACAGGGCGAGTCAAAAAGCAGTTTACCCGGATTGGCGATGTTTTAATTTTTTTTTAAATGACACTAGAGAGTTCAGTAAAGCATATATTTAACAAGCATTCTCTCCTGCTTATTAGGAAAAAAGAATGACACAAATTGATCATTGCTAAGAGGAATTATGCCTATTTTAATAAAGGTGCTCATTTTGCAAGCTGTCCACGGAATACTTGACAAAACAAATGTAAATTAAGCATTTTAGCTGTGTACTTACCTACCCTACAAACATGAGTGCTTTCAGTACAACAGGCATAACTTCTCTTAGGAATGATCAATTTGCTTCATTGATTTTCTCTAATAAGCAGCAGAGTATGTTTGGTAAATAAATGCTTTACTGAACTTTTAAGTGTCATTTATTTGTTTTGAAAAACATCACCAATCTCGGTCAATAGGGAAGTACGCAGCTAAAATGCATACTTTACATTTGTTTGGTCAAGTATTCCGTGGACAGCTTGCAACATGAGTACCTTTATTAAAATAGACATAACTCCTCTTAGCAATACTCAATTTGTGTCATTCTTTTTTCCTAATAAGCAGGAGAGAATGCTCGTTAAATATATGCTTTACTGAACTCTCGAGTGTCATTTGTTTGTTTTTTAAAACATCACCAATCCGGGTAAACTTCTTTTTGACTCACCCTGTAGTGAACCATTGTTCTTATGGGCCATCAGTTTAATGCAATGGTCATTGGTCTAGTGGACTATCATTCTCTCAAGTCATTTGTACGATCAATTCAGGCCATTTATTTAAAGAATAAAAAGGAATTATTTTTAGACTGTGCCAATGTTGTATTGAATAGTATGTGGGTGGTGGTGGAACAAAGACTCTGCAGGCGGAGTTGTTCTATGCAAACAAAATGAGGGTTGGCTAGAAAGACGTAACTCAATTTTTGATATATTGGTACCAAAACAATCCATGTCACCCTAATAGTCCAACAGGACTTATTCAACTATAGCCCGCTTTGGACTTGAAGACCATAACCAATGGTCAAGTGAACCGCTGGTGTAGTGAACCATTGGACTAGTGAACCATTGGTCAAGTAAACCATTGGTGAAGTGAACTATTGGTCAAGTGAACCATTGGTCAAGTGAACCATTGTTCAGATGAACCATTGGTCTAGTGAACCATTGGTCAATAAAACGTCTCAGAATTTCATTTAATTAGTTAGTCTTTCTAGTTGTCAACCCTCGTAACTAACATTTCACAAGAAACACTCTGCTAAAATGTGTTTATTAACTTGAAAAAAAGATTTCTTTGCTTGCAAGGTCACAACATCTTTGTAATAGAGGGGCTCATCAGGTTGCATTGAATACAAACTGCTCAGAAAAGTTTGGAAATTGTGTTTCAATCGCCAATTTATCGTATGGATCAAGATATTATACTGTAATATACTTCCTAGTTGTCAACCCTCGTACTATGGTAACTAATATTTCACAAGAAACGCTCTGCTAAAATGTGTTTATTAACTTGAAAAAAGACGTCTTTGCTCGCAAGGTTACAAAATCTTCATAATAGAGGGACTCATCAGGTTGCATTGAATACAAACTGCTCAAAATTTGTTGGAAATTGTATTTCAATCACCAATTTATTGAGTAGATAAATTATACTATAATTATCACCAAAAAGTTTCCGAAATTGTGTTTCAATCACCAATTTATCGTATAGATCAAGATATACTGTTAAACACTATATTTTGCGGATACATTATTTCACAAATTTAAAATTACTGCTATTTTAGCCGGCGAATCTTAAAATTTTACTGTTCCTTTCTTTCTTTCTTTATTATTTATTTATTTATTTATTGTCAGTTTCGCTGGTATTTAATATCGTAAATCCATATCCCTTACGAAATTAAATACCTCACGAAATTAAGTGGTTTTACAGTATTCGTATTGTGCTTTATATCAATAATTGTGTCCCTCTTCTTTTTAACGATACCTAGCTATTCTAGTGCTTAGTTATTTGCTTGAGAAAAGGGGGGGGGGAGAGGTCTCAATCTGAATATGCCAAAATCACCAAATATGCTCAAAAGTCAATAGAGCATCACTCCTCTTCTACACTGTAGTGATCAAACGACATAGTTGTTCTTTTGAGCGTGAATAGTGGTGAATTTGGCTCATTTTGAATGAGACCTCCCCATATTTTTAGGCACTGATACATGATTGATCGGAATGAGGTATCGTTGGACAGAGGAACACATCAGAATATCACAAAATATTCAAAAATAGGTCGTCCGTTTATATGGGTAGATTAAAAACAAGGTGGCTCTGAAACCACAGGCATCAGGCAACTAGAAAGAAAGAGGTTATACCACTAGTGGATCCAGGAGCGTCAAAGTGGGAGCTGCAAGTAGAGTTAAAACCTGTGTCTTATTTGTAACTCTACTTGCAGTCCCTGTTATGTAAATAAGTAAACATCCTGGAGTTTGGTTGCAATTGTACTTCATCTGTTTAAATGTAATCAATTTTACATCTTGACCTTTGACCTTAGTATGTGACCTTTGACCTCATTAACATATGAAGGTTTCCATGTTGCATCTATGACCGAAGTTTGGTTGCAATTGGTCATTCTATGGAAAAGAAATGGACAAAACAAGAAGTGTATACCAAAATTGTTGACACATATGACAGACAGGCACCTGACGAAGGATGCAGCTTGTCTTGTCTCCTACGGACGACCTAAAAATTGGTGATTGAAACAGAAATTCCTATCACTTTTTTGAAAGAAATTGCTAACTGTAATTCTGTTTAACCATTTTGAATATTTTATTAGTCTTATCTCCTCTTCTGTTTGATTTCTAAATAGATATAAAATCATACTATAATTATCAAAAATACAGGGTGTCCCCAAAAAATTACAATGTGACTTCAGGTGATTGTAACTTACTAATTGAAGTGTCAAAATGGAATTTAAAACCAATAAAATAAAGTCAAATTAATTTGCAGAAAACAACATTTGAATCGCTTCAGTACGTTACAATCACATAAAGTCATGTTGTAATTTTTTTGGGACACCCTGTATATCCCATACACCATTGCTAGTACTTGTGTACACACTTGCCTATTCGCCAAGTGAAACAACCGGAATTGACTTTTTGACTGTCGTAAGATGGCCGACAACAGTCAAAACAGGTGTGGAGGGGGGGGTCAGTGAACATACCAAGCGGGTACACATGCGCGTCCAAGCACCTCTGAAATGGACCCTAAATGGCGTAAACCAGAACACTATTTTGATAACACTCAATAATGCACCCCTAATGGCGTAATATAGTAATGCTCAAAATAATCTGAATTTATAATCATGTGACATTCATGCATGTGAATGTGTGATGCATGATGTAGAATGCATGCAAAATAATTTCCACACTTGTGACAATGAATAAAATCGGCAAGTATATCAATTTTGCATGCATACTAACATTATATTCTTTTTCACATTACTGTACTACGGGCGAGTCCTGTGGGGACTCCTCAGCCTAGGCTACTGTACCCCCATGCCATTGCCATACTGTACAATATTGTAACACACTTTCCGCGGCGTTCCTATGGATTACGATTTAACTTAATAAATACCAGTTGTGTACAGCAGTAATCATGGTTCATTGGTCGTGATTTGTTATCTTCACTATGCCTTATTTATTGTTATTGTGATCGTTATAGATAATCATACTCAGTCAATCAGTTATCACTGCGGCATCGGAAAAACAACAACAACGATGACTTTTCGAGTACCGACTTATCGCAGCTTGTCGCCCACACTGTCAAAGCCCCCACAGGACTCGCCCGTAGTACAGTAATGTATACACTGCCCTCTATACTACTTGGCTTAAAATGGTCCGTTGGTTACATTATGAGTTAAGGTTTGTTTGTTTGTTCGTTTTGGTGGTACCCCTTTTTCAGAAAGACGTCGACGACGTCATGTGGTGAAATCTGGACCCTTTTCAACGTGTTTTTTTACGCGGATGCATACTCACTTGGTATGTTCACTGACCCCCCCAGGGTGTGGAGTTGTTTATTTTTGTCGCCTAATGACATACATTCGTTTTTGTATGACCTGGCATCATCCCCCAATGAATACTTAAATGGGTAAAACTTGATAAAAGATGGCATAATCACCTAACTCTTATTGTGTATAAATGTTTGAGAAATTTAAGTCCATCATACATATCTGCCCAATTTGAATTTGTTCATAACAGCCATTCACATCTTACAAGAAATCACACCAGTAATACATTGGCTGTGCCAAAATTTAAATCCAATTCAGGCTTGCGCACATTTCATGTTAGGGCAGCCTATGCCTGGAATAGTCTACCAGCAGCAGTCAGAATTGAACTGGAGAACATGACCGTGCACCAATTTAAGTCTAAGATTAACGGACTCTAATTGTGTGCAAAGTACTTCTTAATTATATTATATTATTTTACTATTTCTGTTTGATTCATGTATTATGTGTAAATAGTTTAACATATCTTTGTAAATACTGTATTATTTTCTGTATGATGAGGGCCTGCTTGGAAAGCAGTGCTTGACACTGAAGCTGTTTACCTCAATAAAGAAAGATTAAACAAACAAACAATACAATGTACAAGTGACCTCCCACCCACCTCCACCCCCTGATCATAAATACATTTCTATAATGATCAAAACCACAAAAAAAGACAGCCAATCATGGATAATAATAATAATAATAATAATAATTAGTATTTATATAGCGCCTTTCCAAAGTGATCAAAGCGCTGTAATTTCGCTGCTGGTGAATCATCAGAATCAGGTCGCATCAACTAGGGTGCTGCCAATTTCTAGCGCAAACCTATCCGCACTTAGATTGTAACATCCACCATTTTTCAATGCAGCTCCCCAAATACCATTGGGTCAAGGAAGTTTTTGATAACCGAAACAACTAATCACAGATTTTGAAAGCAGGAGGAAACCGGAGATCCCGGAGAAAACCTGCGAGAGCGTGTATGGATCGTGATAAAACAAATGCACATAAAGCCCAACCGAGCACAGATTTTGGATAAGTTAATACTCATCAAAAGAGCAATCGTTGTCATTTGTATAGAGTATAAAAGTATAAAAGAGTATAAAAGTACTGTAAAACGCTATCATTTCGCGAATTTGAAATTACTGCTATTTTAGCGGGAATTTAATTTTGTGAATCTGAAAATTTCACTGTTACTTTCAATGCAAAGTTGTCAGTTTCGAGGGTATTTCACATCCCTTGCGAAATTAAATCCATTGGGAATCAAGTGGTTTTACAGTATATAAGCCAAGGTAATACAACATTTTTACACAAACGTCAATATCTATGGTCATCTTTATATACAGAGTGAATCAAGAAGAATTGTGCACGTTTTAAAACGGCCATTTGACATTGATGCGTGCATTGAACCATGGAATTGTTGTTGTTTGTATAAAGCTTTGTTAATCTAGTTTATCCTCCCAAAAAATGAAAGTAATCGACTGAAAAATAAGCACACTGTGGCAAGTTTCGTAAACGGACCGAGTTTTTCGCCATTCCAATAGGATTTACACACAGTAAAATTGGTTTTGCTAAAATGGTCATTATTATCACATTAATTGTCAAATGTTCCTGAATAATCATTATTTCACTCTGGGATAAGTAATTAATAGTCTGATACCGAGTTATCAAATGAAAAGGCAAATCTGAATACAAGCATCACCTGTTACAGACCAAGAAGGCAAGAAGTGGAGGCATGTCAGAGCCGAAGTGACAGGCTACACCACAACAGGGGAATGGTTAGAACTTAGAAGAGCTGTTCGCAACATGTTGGACAGGGCACACACATGTCTTCAGCAAAATGGTGGCCATGTCCAAGGAAGGCTTCATTAAAAAAACTTTTTTTAGTCGATTACTTTTATTTTTAGGGAGGATAAACTAGATTAACAACGCTTTATACAGACAACAATAATTCCATGGTACAATGCACGCATCAATCAAGGTCAAATGGCCGTTTCAAATCGTGAACAATTCTTTTTGATTCTTCAAATGTGAATTTCAAACACAAATTGTGAACCATATCTCATACGGCCATCTCCATGGTAATGTTAGGGTGTGGACCGTGTGGTTAACACTTTCCACGCGGCAGGCGACTTCAGAGGACAATTCCAAAATGTAACAGATTATTCAAAAATATTGAATTTCATTACCATTACCTTGAGAAATGCCTTACAATAAGAACAAACATGGCGTGTATTGGTTCTTTTATCCTTCAAATCGACCTTGAAAGTTCGGAATGGTTTCTGAAAAATCTTTTTTGTACATGGTAAAACCAATCAAACATGAATTGTGAAATATTTCTCATACAGCCATTTCCATGGTAAGCACTTTAGCGCAAAATAATCACATGACTCAATTAATATGTGACTATACTAGAATTACAGATGTTAGTCAAACCATCATTGATTTAATTTTTGTTTCTCGTCCTGAGCTTGTTGTAAATTCCGGCGTACATAGCTTAGGCCTTAGTGACCATTCATTGATATATGTAGTACGTAAACATAAGCAAATTAAACTCCCACCAAGGACTGTAAAATCCAGAAGCTTTAAAAACTTCAATGAGACAAACTTTACTAACTCTGTACAAAATATTGATTGGGATCAAATAACTTATATTGAGGATGTTAACACTGCACTTTCTAAGTGGCAATCACTATTCACTGACATGTGACACTCACGCTCCATTCAAAGAAAGAAGGATTAAGGGTCACCTTCCTGAGTGGGTCAATTATGACTTTCTCAAGTTTTCTAAAGATAGGGACTATTATTATGCCAAAGCTCATAAAACTAATGAGCAAATATATTGGGACAAAGCAAAGAGTCTAAGAAATAAAGTTAACAACATGAAATATCATCTTAAGAAAAATTATTATAATGATGCAGTTAATAATAATATTCATAATAGTAAAAACTTATGGAAAGTAATCAAGAAAATAATTCCCAACAAGTCCTCGCCTGTACCAAGTAACATAGTATATTCTGATGATGGCTCACCTAGTTCAAAGGATACAGCTAATGCATTCAACAAATATTTTACTTCTATAGGGGAAAAACTTGGTGAGAAGTTTGATAATGATATAAATAATAACTGTCCATGTAATAATTCATGTTCTGGGATTAACAATGATATTAATAATACATCTAATGATAAATTTAAGTTTTATGATATTACACCTGAATTTGTTTATAATCAAATTAATAATATGAATAATGATAAGTCAGCGGGGTTAGATCAATTTAGTGTTAAGTTGCTCAAATTAGGTGCACCCTATATTTCAAAATCTCTTGCTTTTATTTGTAATTTGTCACTGAGAAGCTCTGTTTTTCCTGATGACTGGAAAAGGGCAAAGGTAACACCTATTTATAAATCAGGGAATAAATCAGATGTCGGTAACTATAGGCCAATTTCAGTGCTGCCAATAGTGTCAAAAATTATTGAAAGAGCTGTTCATAACCAACTGTATAAGTATGTTTAGTACTAAGGGTATTCTTTCAAGTGCTCAATCTGGTTTTCGTGCAAATCACTCTACTACAACAACTCTACTAGATGTACAAGATTTTATTCTCAATAATATGGATAATGGTTATGTCACAGGTGCCATTTTTCTTGATTTAAAGAAAGCGTTTGATACTGTCAACCATAAAGTGCTAATTGATAAATTAAAAAGGTATGGTGTTGATGGTATTGAACTTCTTTGGTTTAAATCTTATCTCAGTAATAGATCACAGGCTGTAAATGTTAATTCTAATCTTTCAGAGTTTGAGCATATAAATATTGGTGTTCCACAAGGGTCAATATTAGGACCTCTGTTATTTATTTTATTTGTAAATTGTTTACCAAATGCTGTAAATTGTATAACTAAAATGTATGCTGATGACACCACTTTACTATTTAGATCAAAATGTCCTGATGAACTTTCAACTTCTTTGACATCAAACCTAGATCTAGTTGCTAATTGGTTGAAGGCAAACAAACTTACATTAAATATCAATAAGACTAAAGTTATGCTATTTGGTACCAGACATATGTTAGATCGATTTAATGATATTTCACTCACCTATAACGATGCTATGATTGAAATGGTTAGAGAATTTAAATATCTCGGTGTCAAATTTGATAGTACCATGTCTTGGTTATCACATGAGGCTGATCGGTTAAAGGTTAACATGGTTATGAAAAAATAAATTTCTGATTTTGATATTGATAGGTACCTCACAATGTTGGACAATATCTAGGCTATCTGAAACTGCATTTAAAAAAAATTAAAAATGTGGTACGTTCATGGAACAGTCCATTATTGTCCAAGGGGTGAAAACAAGTTGCGTCACGGACGGACATTTTAGTTCAAGTTCATCATGCTATATTTTTATGTTAATGTAACATTTTCAGAGTTTTGTGATGTAATGTTGATAGCTGACACACTTTTCCATCAAATAAGATAAATATTTGGGAAAAAAGTTCTGGGGAAGTTATATCGCTAGACTTGCGTTAACATTTTGATGTTTTACTGTCCGTCCGTGACACAAAAAAAGTTTAAAAGTTTTTAAACTAATTTCAAGGACAAAGTAAAAAAATAAAAACATAGTGAAGTATCTCCCTTATATGTATTCTTTCCCATGCAGGAGTATTAAATAATTAGGGCAGGCATAAATTAGTTAAAATCTTTAAATAAAAGTTGTCACGGACGGACACAAATTTTGTCACGGACGGACACTGTTAGCTACTGTTCAGTTCTGAGCACACAAGCAAAGCTGAATACCACCCCCCTTACCATTAAATTAACTAGTCCATACAGGTGTGCCCTTTATGCAAATGAGTAGGTTTGCTACAGCAGTGAGCACATGTTATGATGCTCACCAGGTGCACTGTAAAATTACTTGAAGTCAAATGAAGTCATTTGCTTATTTGCGCATTTGTGAACCCTCAGCAATCTTCTTTGGTGAATCTGTAGTATAGCTTGCGCTTGTTAACCTCACTGCCTGTACATGCTGAAATAATGCTTGCAAATAAAAGGGGTAGCATGAGATCAGTTAAAAGACACTGTTTAAAATTGCCCCATATAATAAGTGTATGTAAAATAAAAGCAAGTAACAGCATTGAAATCAGAAAGTATCATTTGAGATGTTAATGAGATGTTAGCACAAATTTAATTTTAAGCTTTGCACTATCAAAAGTTGCAGGCTTTTTCTTCATGAAACTTTGAAAAACTCAAAACACAGTTGGATGCCTACATGTATCCATTATCACTAACCTTTAATTACACAATTAATTGAACAAAAACTTATCAAAGGGTCAAAATTGTTTTAAAAAGTTGTATCACAGCATACAGTCTTTTACACAATTAATCGAACAAAATTTATCAAAGAAGGGTCAAAATTGTTTTACAAAGTTGTATCACAGCATACAGTCTATGTATATGATGCAGCAGGTCTATCTCTTGCCATTTATGGTAAGAGGGGCAGGATTCAGTTTGGCATTAGTACTCAGAACTGAATAATGTCCGTCCGTGACAAAATTTGTGTTCGTCCGTGACAACTTTTAATCACTGATTTAACTTATTTATTGACGCCATTGTTAAGATTCATTTCTACATGAGAAAGGGGGTATATAGGGGAGATAGCTCACTATGTTTTTATTTTTTCACTCTTTCCTTGAAAAAAGTTGTAAAACTTTAAAACTTTTTTTGCGTCACGGACGGACAGCTCTGCATCAAAAAGTTATCACAAGGGCAGGGTAATTACTTCCCAGAACTTTTTTTCTAAAATATATTTCTTATTTAATGGATAAATGTGCCATCTATCAATTTTTAATTAAAAAAATTGAAAATGTTTCATTAACATAAAATATGGCAAGGTCAACTTCTACTAAGAATGTCCGTCCATGACGCATCTTGTTTCTACCCCTTGGGCAATAATGGACTGTTCCGTAAACTATTCCACATTTTTTCTTCTTTTCGAATGCAGTTTCAGTTAGCCAAGATGTTGTCCAATATTGTGAGGTACATTTCAATATCAATATCAAAAAGTATTTTTTTCACACCAATGAACCTTGAACCGATCACCCTCTGCTATCAAAGTGCCAAATTCTGCAACCTTTGAATATAACCATCGCACTGGTTTTGGTATCTTGTGATCCTTTTTAATTACTAAGACTGAGAAATGATGACATACAATTTTTCTTACTATTTTGGAAGTATTTGATACCATTTTGTCATGTAAATAAGTGGCAATTTCAAAGTTCTTCAACATCTGTGTCCGTCCGTGACGCTAACAAATTTCCGTCTGTGACACAGTTTGTTACAGGTCTACCCTTCTCCTGTAAAAAATAAATCTGTTTTCAAATGCTGTGTATCAAACCATGTATCTCACTTACTATTTGACCTGGAAAGCTTGAGGAATATGGAATTGTTTAAATAGAAATTAAGAAGTACTAAAGGTCCGGAGAACCCTATTTCTGTCTTGTCCGTAGTGTTGGAAAAAGACTAATATCTTGTCTGATTTTTATTACTAAGACTGAAAATTCATGACTTAACATTTTTCTTACTATTTTGTAAGTATTTGATACCATTTTTTCATACTAAAGTGTAAATAAGTGGCAATTTCAAAGTTTTTTATGTAGTTAACATTTGTGTCCGTCCGTGACGCTCAAAAATGTCCGTCCGTGACAAAGTTTGTTACCCTACCCCTGTAAAAAATAAGAAATATTTTCAAATGCTGTGTATCAGATATTCAAACCATGTATCTTACTTACTATTTGACCTGGAAAGCATTGGGGAATATGGAGTTGACTAGATAGAAATTAAAAAGAAGCACTAAAAGGTAGAGAACCCTATTTCTATCTAGTCCGTCCGTGACACAAACATTTCCGTCGTTCTATTTTTAGTAACAAACCACACCTTATTTTTTTGTGTGTATTTCAATAAAGTTGATGATTCTCTATAACATTAAACATAAAAAGTTGAATAAATGTCAGTAGTTACTTTTTACAAACTGTTTTTCGCTCATGTTTTGCACAAACGTCCGTCCGTGACAAACCGATCAGCCTCACATATAGATTACTTAGCAAAAAATGTTTCCAGGAGAATTGGTGTTATTCGTCGTGTAAAGCATTTTCTTCCACATCCAACTCTTATAATGTTATCCAATGCTCTTGTGATTCCTCATTTTGATTATGCCAGCCCAGTATGGTCCAACTGTTCAAATTCATATCAAGCAAGACTTCAAGTCTTACACAACCGTTTAGCCAGAACAATATTATCTGCTGATATCAGAACACCAATAAATGACATGATGAACTTACTTCATTGGGCAAAACTAAGTGATAGATGGAAAATGCAAATACTTATTATTTTATTCAAATGTTTAAAACATATAAGTCCAACCTATTTATCATCCAATTTTGAATTTGTACATAACTATCACAATCATACTACCAGGAATCATTCAAGTAATACTTTAATTATTCCTAAAATCAACTCAAATTCTGGTATGCGCACATTTCTTTACAGATCTGGTCATCTGTGGAACAATTTATCACCATCTATTCGAATTGATTTAGAAAATATGTCACTCGGTCAATTCAAATCCTATATTTCCACTGTATCATAATTGAATAATTTGTATTATATTTAAACACTGTTAATTGTTATTTTGATGTATTTATGTATGTATCGAAATGAGGGCCTGCTTGGAAAGCAGTGCAAGTCACTGAAGCATATTACCCTCAATAAAGAAAGCATTAATAAATAAATAAATTCCGGTGTGGTTTACAATGTATAGTCAACATAAATAAATTGTGAAATATTTCTCATACAGCCATTTCCATGGTAATTTTCGGGTGTGGTTTATAGTCCTCTAGAATTAAGTCCTCATACGTGAAGTCGTCTATATTGTCAAATTTCCGCTTGAACTTCAGCGTCGGGAAAGGTTTTGGAGTTCTTTTAAGCTGTTGAGTAGATAGAAGAAGAAAAAAATAATAACAATTACTTTTTAATTAATTAAAATAGGAATTTCAATTTATACATTGCTTTGGTATTTTATTATAAGGCCCCCCCCCCCCAAAAAAAGTTGACTTGCCCTGTCCGACCGACCCGAATTTTCGGAAATCTAGGGTCGCTATTTTGTTTGTTTGTTTTTCAAAAAAAAAAATTAAAATTAAAATTAAAAAAAAAAAAATTTAAAAAAAATTAAAAAAATTAAAGAAGCACATAACAATAAAGAAAGATGAAAACGTGTTTTTGAGTAGTATCTGCTTGTTTAAAAATCAAAAATCAAAACAAAAATCTTTAAAACATGTTTTGTGTAGTATCTCCCTGTTTTTTTCCAAATAATAAAAAATAAAAAATCCGACCGTCCGACCCACACTCTGGCCCTGAAAGGGCAAGTCAACTTTTTTTTTTTTGCCTAATATAAAGCCAAGAGATCCGACCGTCCGACCCACACTCTGGCCCTGAAAGGGCAAGTCAACTTTTTTTTTTTTTGCCTAATATAAAGCCAAGAGGCGCATAAGTAGTCACTTTTTCCACATAACCCTATGCAATGAGCCCAATTTAAATTTTAATTGTCCGAAAAAATGGTGTATCCTTGGTGTAAGATATTCATGAATTAGACTAGTGTTAAAACCCTATTACTGAATAAAGCTGTATACTCCTTTAAACCTTTCACAATAGATTTTGTGCTAGGCCAATTTCATGCATTCTTACACTAAGGAGAAGAGAAAAAAAATTGCTTGTCCGTAGATGCAAAAAAATAGTTGGGTCGGTAGGTCGGATTTAAGTCAGTGTTAAATGGCATGGATTTGAGTGTAGGGACTTCAGTTGTGTCATCTACTGCACTCTAGGTCGAGGTCTCGTGACAACTGCCTTCTTTTCGTTGTCTACACACACCTGGCAAATTGGTAGCACAGTTTTTTAAAAAAGTGGTGTTTCAAAACATGTTTTCTTCCATTTTTATGATATTTATTTTTTTCACCAACAAGGTCATTTTATATATTTTTTGAAAAAAAATGGGGAAAAAAAATGTTCAAAACGTCAGTCGGGACCGTAGGATACAGTCGGTCGGACGAGGACAATCAAACACCTTTTTTTTTGGGGGGGGGGGGGGGTCTAAGGATAAACCCAAAATTGGCTCCGAAAGGGGGGGAGGTGGGCCAAAAACAAAAAAAACCACGAATATCGCTAATTTCCCAAATGTAGACCTATATGAGACAGACTTCTTTTTTTAATAATTAGCTTTTTGTGAGGGTCAACACAATTATATTATCCCTTGTATGGATAATATGAATATCAAACTTATTAAGGTCAGGGTCCTCAGGGAGTCTCCTTTTAGAGGGGAGGGAGGGGGCAGTGGGTCTTTTGTGACTGTTCCTTTAGGTCACCTGATCTGGCCAATATCTTAAGCAGTTTTTGCCATTGAACAATAGGTTTTATGCCTTTTAACTAAACAATATTAAAGAGAATATTCAATACTTTGCATTAAATGAAACATACCAGGATTCTTTTTTTGCCTCTTATTTCAAAATATGTCAAACAAGTTACCTGTTCCTTCAAGGGTTCAATGTGATTGAGATATACATGTGCATCCCCTATTGTGTGCACAAAATCTCCTGGTGTCAGTCCTGTAATATCAGCTATCATGTAGGTCAAGAGAGAATAGCTGGCTATGTTGAATGGTACACCAAGACCCTAAAACAGGAAGAAAAACTGTTATTTATACATGATTGATGATAATATGAACATTAGGCACAAAATAAAGTTTGTCTCTGAAACATTTTGCAAAAAGCCAATTATTTTATATAGAGAATTGGCAATGAGGTATGAAATTTCTTCTTTATTATCGGCCATGTTTAATTTGACCAGTTTCCAAATTATGCATATTATTTTGGTGTTGATTGAAGCCTTCAGAGAACCACAGCAAAACAAAGGAGAAAAGCCCATTGCTGCTGCATAGAGCTACACGCTAAAGTCTATTTCACAAAGTAATGCGTTCTGAGACAAACTTTTTGATTTGCCTTTCAAAAAACATGTACATTTTGCATAGGTAATGCACAAGTTTATCTAACGATTTTAACGTAGCTTTTGCGTATTCACATACATTATGTTCCCATCCCTTAACACTTTTGGACCGGTGATTTTGACATTTCGCCGGTAATAAATCATCTAATATGTTGTCAACCGCTGACTATGTAGCCCATTTTCAGGGTTATGAAGGTTAGTTTATGCCTTTGGGGCATAATATGTCCTTTGCAGTCTTTTAACTGGACCACATAGTGGGAAATAGACAGATCCGTAGATGATTTATTAGCGGCGAAATGTCAAATCACCGGGTCCAAAAGTGTTAAGGGAATGTACTGCTTGGATGAGCGTGCAGTTTTCCTGAAAGGCGAGCTACCACTCTTGAGTTAATAGCCTAATCCGGTTCTCTTGGGGATTAGACAAGGTTACAATTTCTTCATGTTAACTCTGTACTGTCTGTTATCAAATGAACAGGTGTATATGACCGGTTTGTTTGTGGTGATCTACCATAGGGCCAAAAAATAAAAATTCTGTCATCATAAAAGCATATCAGTGCCACTCTAAATCACAATCAGCTTTTTTTACCATTATGTACTATTTCTGTGCCACAAATCATGTTTTGAGCTGATAAAAACCACCACGTCTCATGTCGTCTGGTTTGCTACAAACATGATACTGCGCCCCCTAACGAACAATCAATTAACGTATTGGTAGGCACTTGTCCCATAGTTATATAGTCCCTGGTAGGACTGACAAGGTGTGATGTCATATAATAGAGGTATTGATCTAATCAATTCAATAACAGGTGGGGATATTTCTCACCATGAAAATTGTATAATTTTTCTCTGGCAAGCAAAGTTGCAGAGATTTTTAGATTATTACTCAAACCAACATCGCTGAGTAGACATGTTATGTTAAACATGTCCTATATTTAAGACCTTCCATCAGGGTCAGGTTTATCTGCAGACATCATGGTTTTATAGTTGATTTGATATACATGGCGCAAGAAATAATTTCTTGTATAAGCCGGGGAGCCGAGCTGAAATGATAATTTTGTGCTTAGCAAGGACATAATGTATTTTCAACAATATTGACATTTGTACATGGGTGTACGTCAGCCATTTTAGTTGGGGAAACGGACCAACGTTTGGATGTTGTAGTGTCCAGACCTCTCCAATTGGAGGCTTGTTATACGGCAGTGTTTTGAACGGAAACATTGTAAGTACTGTTTTGTATTATTAATGTTGTAACGATTGTATTTGAAATGTATAATTTGTATGGCTTCAAAAGATTGAGTTAATTTCATTTATTTTATAATTCAAAATTGTTCCGTACATGCAGCATTATTTTTAATGATTTAAAAAGAAACACTTATGTTCAGCTTCAAAATGCAAGCATTTATAATTTGACAAATTTTACGTTATATTGAATTTTAGTAGATTCCAAATAGTTTCTACACTGACATTTAAAATGAAGAGCATGTCAAAGTTTATAATTATGAAATAGTGTAAAACATTTGACTAAATGACTAACTATTGTAGTATATCCAATAGAAATTGATATATGAGACACTTGTTTGGATATGATTTAACCAAAATCTATTACAATTAATGTATTACAAATGGGAAAGATTATCCCAAACGTCTTTGGTAATCTCTTATTTTATTATAGGCCACCTTTGTTCCGTTACCAATCATTTCAGAGAAATTATTCTGTCGCCAATCCATTATGGAAATCCTTTAACGTTACGCTTGATGAAGTGGTGGATACGACACTGAACTTAACAACCTATGGGGGCTCTAACCAGGTGAATATAACTGTATCAGGAGATCAACCAAATTCTCCGAATAACCCCCTTAAAAACAGAACTCTATCCACGGAAGTATAAAGAACAGTAGTTGTTGTATAAGGAATACCGAGAGGAAGAGAAAGGAAAGAGATACAAATAAATATTATTATTAAATGAATAATCTACAACTATGAGATTGGATCTTTCGTCCTTTGAGTGACCAACTATTTGAATAGACTGCTAGGCTAATGAACCAAATTGATCACACTCCATAAGCTAGTGACACAATGGTTCGATAACATCAAGAGTATGAGTCTAATAAAGAGTATGAGTCTAATAAAGACTAAGCTTCTGGCACAAGACAGAGCAGTTTGGAGAAAGATGTTCCGGAGATGCGAAAATATGGTAGCTAATCGTCACAACAACGGAGGCCCAAGGCAAGGAAAGGCCCAACATGTATATAGGCCCATACATGTATATAGAAAGTAATACTACCCACTGTATGTATAAAGTAATACTTCCTATATACATGTATTTAGGAAGTACTACTTTATACAGGCTGAAGGGCCAGATGGAGATACAAGGTTTTGACAGAATAGCATTGACATAACTCTTCCAATCACTTACCATATCTCCAGATCTCTGATATAGCTGGCATGAGAGTTCACCATTGGCGACATAGAACTGTACAAAGGCATGGCATGGAGGCAGTGCCATTTTAGGTAAATCTAGAAATATAAAAAAACCCAGAAATAGGTCACACAAGAAATTTGGAGAATACATCCCAGGTCTAAATTCCAGTTGATCCCAGTTTAAACGCTGTCCATTTTCCATATTAAACCAACTAGTTTTAGATGTTTTGAACTGGATCTTAACTGGGTTTCAAAAATAGTTTAAACACCAGTTGAAGCTGCCCATTTTCCATATTAAAATCAACTGGTTTGAACTGGTTTGAACTGTGTTTAACTGGATTTTCAACTTGATGGAAACAGTTCAACTGGGCTCAACTGGAATTTAGACCTGGGAAGGATAACAGTTATTCTACAGACATATATTAACAATGTTAAAAGATGGTTGAGTAAGTAACGATGTGCCCACAACTTCTACTTGATACTTATTGACCCTGAGTGCTGATCAGGCAACAAAAAAGTTTGTCTCCGAAACATTTTGCAAAAATGCTAATTAGTGCTGTACGATTAAAAAAATGAAAGTTTTAAACGAGTGGCTGTGAGGGGTATGATTTCTAATGATTTTAATCGACCATGCTTAACTTGACTGGTTTCCAAATTATGCATATTATTATCGTGTTGAATCAAGCTTACATATTCAAAACCAATGATAGTGCTACAAAGACCACATATTTGGCTTTCATTCAAAAAAGATTTTTGAATTTGAACATTGCATCATGATGTTTCAACAATTTTAGTAGAACCCGGTATTTGAAAGCTAATCCACAGAATGGCAATAACACATAGTATTTTGGCTGGCTGATTGAGATATGCTAATCAATGAAACTACGAAACTAGTAAAAAACATGAAAAGTCACATGAATGTCAGAAACAAAATCTTAAAATGACTTGAAATAAATAGAACTGTGTTCAAACTTATGAATAATAAAAAGCCTGAATTCAAGAAAAGTTATAGGAGGCATCTGCTGATTCAGAAAGCAAACATCATTAGAAGACATTAAATCACAGGCAGGTGTGTACTTTCGGCGCGAATCCGCGAATCGATTCGCGTAAAGATTCGCGTAAAACCACTACTGCACGAATCCAGGTGGATTCTCGCCAAAAAAAATAAAATTAAAAAAAATAAACTTTTTTTTTTTTAAAACTTTTTTCCCTTCTTTTTAAGTCCAAAACAGGACCTTAGATGTCTGGTATTTGACCCTTAGTCAACAAAAATGCCGAATTTGGAAGTAATACAAGCTTAATAGCCTTATTCTTGATATTATTTCAATTAATTTTAAGAAGTGTTTGATTCAATTTGTGTACTATTATTTTCTAAGTATACAATAGTACAATAAATTTTTAAAATGCGGAATTTAAATTGAGTAAAAAGGATTCTCGCAAAAATATTCTGCGAGAATCCATTTGCGAGAATCCATGGATTCTCGCAAAATTCCTCTGCGAGAATCCATTTGGATTCTCGCAGGATGTCGCGAAAGTACACCCCTGACAGGAATTGGCTTGATAATTATACCATCCTGTGAATTTGAGAACAAAAAAGTGAATAGAACAGAAGTGTCATGGGAAGTCACGACACTTCCAATTACTTCTGACTTAACTGCCCATGCGCAAACCTTCTGCCGGACAACAACGCCAAAGCTCCTGATTGGTCAAATATAAACTGTAGCAGTTTTCACGGTCGTCATGCTGCGCCATGGAAGGTAAATCAGTGCGCCCAATTGCGCCACACGATGCACAAACCACTGACGCAGTGTAGTATGATAGCGCGTAAGCTCATGTTTATTCACGAGTTTATCAGCGCACACTTTTGGAACTGTATTTTTTCAGCCTTCACTTTTGAGCACCCTCGCAGGGGCCAAGCGTAAATAGGGAAGACGAAGGATACAGTCTAAGTATAGCCCTGGTGTTACCCTTGATAAAATAATGCACTGTAAAAGCTGAAATATTTGTGGTGGTTTTATTTTCACGCTTTTCGCGCAAATCTTTTTCCGCAAAAATTATAACACGCGAAAATATTGTTTTCAACATTCATGCAATGCATCCTGAAAGTCGCCCGCGAAAAAAACAATTCGCGAAATATCTATGATACCAAAATGCGCGAAAATATCTTTACGCAAAAATATTGGCTTTTACAGTATTGTTTACCTGGAGGATTCCATGCCGACATAATGATACGTCTGTCTTCAGGATTAGTTTTGATGGTTTCTATAACATTAGCTAGTTGATCCACACCTTGTCCGCTGTAGTCTGTGTGCATGTCTTTGTACTCGGCTCCAAAATGACGCCATTGAAATCCATATATAGGACCAAGATCATCTACAGTTAAAGGGACATTAAGTGGTGTTGAAAAGTTTAAATGTTTAAAAATTTACTTCAGAATTCAAGATGAACATTAAAAATCGCCATTATTGTTGTTTCTACTAACAAAAAACACAGCAAAACTAGATTTAAACAATATCATCGCTATTTATTGAAAAACGCCCTCTATGCAAATATGGTTCGCGTTATGTATCACGCGTACTGCACAGGGATACTGTCGGACGTAAAATGCTGGTCCCGCGGGATAAGCATTTTTTGAATCAACGTTTTCTTGTACAAAAAGAGCTGATTTTTCTTAATCCTTATAGGTGTAAGTTCATACATGTAATACAATTATAAAAATAAACTAATCTCAGTTTTTATCATAATTGAGGGCGCTGCCTCCAACACATCTCTTAGTGTCCCTTTAAAAGAATGGGAAAATACAATAAAACAGTGAAAATTATAGATTTTTTATGACTAGTTAATTTGGAGAACAAACTTTCTGGTCATAAAACACATAGCACTTGCTATAGGTCTAGGGTTCTAATGGAGTAGGTTTGGGGTTACCGGAATATCCAAAACAATATCTGTAAATATAACAAAGCCTTTCATCAAGGCGTTGTTGGTTGTGCATGAGCACCTTCACAAAAGTGTGAGCGCCCTGTGTAAAAATGTCTGATACAAGTTACAACGCCTTTCCACGCCTTTTTATTTGGGAATGTTCAACCCCCACCCTTTATTACTGAAAAGAGGACATTTTGATCATTTTGTGCATTCAAATTTGAAAAGGGCACTCATTGGAAGAAAGGACAAGAATTCTTGAAATTGTTTAATAGTTCCAAGTGTTATGATATCTCTTCTGCTTGTAATGTTTTATTTACTCATCTGTCTGCTATAGGGCTGGGGTTTTCGGGAATTCGTAATCCCGGAACCCGTTTTGTTTTTCGGGCGGGCCCGGGATTTTCGAAATTATTCATAAAAAAAAAAAAATTGAAACAAATAATAATTTAAAAAAAATAAGCTTACTTAAAAACCACCTTGTCTGCTAAATCACGATTATTTAATGCTATTTATAGAGGAAATTTATTTCATCAAATCAGTGCATTTTTGGTACTTTTATGCTCGCTAAAATGTGATATTTCGCGCATACGACACTTTCGTAAGCTCACGGCGAGTTTCCATGTTGAAAAAATGTCACAATTTCAACAATAGATGGCATTATATAACAACAAACTCAATCTTGTCAATTTAAAGATGGCGACTGTTTAATTTCAAAGTATATCGGACCCGATATCGGATACATATTTATGATATTACTAGCGCTAGCGAGCCAACAAGGTCAGTATTTTGATTATTTTGATGATCGCTGAGAAATTATTCTCCGCATGGAATTAACCCCCACCCTTTTTATTTTATCTCCACGCTTTATACAGCTACACCTTTTATATCAGAAATATTCTGACCAGTGACCCCCACCCTTTTGTTGATTTGTTGATTTCTGGAGTCCCATACCTTTATAAAGCGTGCCGTCCGGACTATGTATATCCATACTTGCAACCATCATATTCCTACTTAAGTCACATATGTAGACTTAGAGATAGGGAAAATGCAAAAGCACACAAAAAAGAAAAACACTTTTTTCATCCCACAGCACATTTTTAAAAGTTTTCTAAATTTAAAAAAAAAACATTGTTCGAGTCCTGCTGTGGTCATCATGTTGTGCTCTTGAGTAAGGCACTTTACCGCAATAACTCCTCTCTACCCAGGTGTATTTAAATGGGTACCGGCATTCTTCAGTGCTGGGAAGGTAACTGACTCGCTGTGGAGGAGGTGTAGCGAGCCCCACAAAGCAACATTATAAAAAGGAGCGAGTATGGCCCTATCGCTTTGAAAGGGAGATAGGCACTCCGCTCCTGGTATTACAGGATCGACTGCCTTTACCTTGTCTATTTACCAAAAATCAAAACTGCATTACATGACCTGTGAAAGTGTTACCTTTAGTTTGAATTTAGTTTTTAATTCAAAATAATCGTTTTGACAATTAAATAAGGAATGTGTAAACATCGAAAAGCGCAACATAGCCGCGTTTTTGTTATTTCTAAATGCACATGGCTTATGCACTTTTCCACAAATCAGGCAGCACATTTAGTGCTTTTTTTAAAAAGCGCACATTCCCTATCCCTTAGACCAATAAATCTGACACATACCTTCCTCGTAGTGGCTAAGCCCTCGCTTGTCCAAGAAATCTCTAGAACCGTTGGCTTTCCATATGAGGACATTTTTTGCTGCCAGTTCTTTTCCGCTAGTGCTTCCCTTGATGAGCCATAGTAATTCCTCTGCCACACCACGCCAAAACACCCTCTTTGTCGTCAGTAATGGAAATTGTCCTGGTGGTAGAAAAACAGGGTATGAATGGAGATGAATGGTTAGATTTGACTATTGTTACGAAATATTAATAAGGCCCTTCACAATCGATTTTGAGTTTCCTGTTGGAGGTTTAGAAAAGGGACGAGGTGACTTTTAAATATTAATTATCTTTTATTTTCTTTATTTTTAACCAAGTTGTCGCAACCAATTTCAACCCGTATCTTTTTTTTTAATTTGGGCCAAAAACCCAATCAAAAAATAATTTACGCATTTAGGCGACGAAAAAACAACAACCCTGGTTTGCAGGAAGGACCTGTCAAGCGAAAAAAAATTGATTGTTTAAACTAAAGTGTCACAAAAAATGTTTCGACATATTTTGGGCCAAAAGCTGCTGATTTTACATGATTTGAGAAAAAGCCTTAGCATAGCTATTTCTTTTTTTTAAATTGCATACAAAGTATAGCATTTTCCCAAATGTTTGTGAGACAGACCCCTTTTTTTGGCCTTATGAGATTGAGAATATTTTCACTGTTCTGTCTTCTGGACCTAAATGTCGTCACCTAAATGCGGAAATTCTTTATTATTGTGCTTTTGGTCCACTTTTCCGCCCTTTCGGAGCCTTTTTTTTTACAACTAAAAAAAAAGGTTGGGTGGTCACAATGAATGTAAAATCAGCATAATCTTGGAACATTTTGCCCACTGACCCCCAGCCCCCTTCATGTATTGCTTTAAGGCCACCTGAGAATTGGTATGCTCCTGTTTACATTACAAACCAGTACAAAACAGAATAAAGCTCCCTTGTTCCTTGTTCTATGGTCAAACAGATCTCTCATGTAGATTCAGTCGCCAGGTGTTTTTTGGTGATTTTTTTTGGAGGGGGGCATTTCAAAATTGTCATGAAAATGTTGGTGAATGTCAAGAATTGTTGAAGTTTCAAATAATTGAACATTAAAAAAATGGGTCGGGCCCATAGCACAGGGAGGTCATTGCCTAAGCAAGATTAAAATCTAAACTAAGTTGTGCAAACTTTAAGATGACACTCTACAATAAATGCAAAGAAATATACAATAATTTATCAACACATTTTTCACTTAAGTTGGAACTTACCCCTAAGATTGTATCTACACTGGGCACCAAATATAGACTTTGTTCCAGTCCCGGTTCTGTCACCTTTGATTTGTCCATGGTCAATAATGTGTTGGATCAAGTCTAGGTAATGATATTCATCGTGCTGTCTGGTCACTGGAGGCTTCTCGGGGTCTGAGGATGATGCTTCTTTGTTGTCAAGTTTCGGACGTTTTGCTACTTCGGCCCGATTTTCCTTCTCTGCTAGGATTGTGTCAAGTTGTTCTTGCATTTTGGTCGTTTTCTGCAGAATGCGAGGCTGCGAGGGAGACAAAACTTTGAAAGTAAAAGCCACCAGTTTTTAAACACAGACTACGGCGCTCACAAACTAGAAGTGCCAACAACAAAAGTTTCAAAAAATATTAGATTAGGTTTAAAAATTAGAATTTTGTCCCCAAGTTGAGTGTCTTTCAGGTAGTTTGGGCATTTTTTACTCAAAATTATTTTTGTTAGCTTTGGGTCAAAAAAGTGAATTTTTGTAATTTTCTCAACAAATCAACATTTTTGGTCATAATTGATGCCAAATTTGGATTCTCTGATCCTTTTCCTTTCCAATAAGGTGCTCCATTTGCGAACCCACAATGCAACAGAATAGGATAATCAATGGCTTTTTTTCTATTTGCGATAGGCCTAAACCTTATTATGTATACTTTTATATACATTTGAGTCATTCATAGTTCAATAATTATAATTACAGCACTCACAAATTCAAAAAGAAATTCCTTGAGTCCCTCCAGGAAGTGTCGAGTCCCTCCAGGAAGTGTCAACCCTTTTGGCGCCAAATTTATCAAGCACTGTCACTTTTAAACTATAAATGTGATGAACATTGTTAACGTTGATAATTTATTTTGGCTATTTTACATAAATTGTGCTGCAATTGAGATACAAACCATGCAAAATTGACTTCTTACACTAATATTGCCAAGATTGATATAGGCTATATTTTCGTTTTAAATTAAAATGTTTTTATTTAATTTTTTTACGAAAACCCCCGGCTTCTTTATACTTTGTTGCCACATTTGAGATATACAGTATTTTGGCCTTATGACACTGCTTTTATTGCGCTTTGCTATTTTTATTTTACCCAATTTTGCTAGGATTGAGGTACATTTTGGCTTCAAACGATCTTCTTGATTTGGAATAAATTTATCTTTTGAGGAAAAATGCTATCTTTGTATTTGAACATCATAATTTTACTATGATTTCTCTTATCAAAATTGAAGCAACAATGACAAAATTGGGGGACAGAGGAGCGGTCTTCTTCTTCTTCTTCTTCCTATAAAGTGCTGCCTTCAAATGGTTGAAGATAAACGCACTGTAGTTGTATGCATGTGTTGCCTCGGCAACAGGAAAGTTAAAAACAGGTGTAATATATACAATATTTACAGGTGTGGGTAAAAAACTGGTGATTTCAGATGACGATCCTTCAGCGCAGATTTGAAGGCGTCAAGGGTTGAGTATGCAGCAGGATCAATTTTGAGGTTGTTCCAGTCCCGAATGGTACGTGGGAAGTAAGAGTTGGCATACGCTGAAGAGCTGGTGTGAGGTTTGGTGAAACGGGAACTGTGACCCCTGGTAGATGTGGATAGATGAGTCAGATAATCACTCCACAGGATGTCAACCAAGTTGTATCTGGTCTTGAACATCATATGAAGGCGGCTGTTACAACGGCGTTCCTGAAGTGATGGCCAGTTGAGATGGTCCAGCATGGTGGATACACTGCTCGTTCTCCTGTAGTCTCCCATGACAAAGCGGGCTGAGCTGCGTTGAACTTGCTCGATCTTGTTGATATTGCGTTTTGTGTGGGGGTCCCATGCAGTTCCAGCGAATTCGACAGATGGTCGAATAAAGGTGGTGTAGACTGCTTCTTTGACTTTCCGGCTTGTGTGGTTCAGGTTTCTGGAGAAGAAAGCCTTGGTGCCCTTTGCTTTCTTGGAGATGGTGTCAATATGAGTATTGAAGCTCAGTTTTGAGTCGATATGCACTCCTAGATACTTAGCAGAGTTGGTAACCTCTAAGGCATGGCCATGAATGGAATATGATGCTGGGACTAGGTTGTGCTTATTAGAAACTTGAACTACTTGGCACTTAGCTGCGTTGAAACGCATCAACCACTTGGTTTCCCATTCTTGTAGGGCATCCAAGTCTTTCTGGAGGGCATCAACATCAGCAGTTGTAGAGATGTGTCTATACACGACGCTATCATCCGCGAACAGTCTAGTTGTTGAACTTGTAGTGCAGGCAGGCATGTCGTTGATGTAAGCTAGGAATAGTAATGGGCCAAGGACGCTGCCTTGGGGAACTCCAGATGTTACATTGGTCACATCGCTCCTCTTGCCATCGACAACGACGCACTGGGTGCGGGAGTGGAGGAAGTCTGTTATCCACTGCAGAGTTTGGCCTCTAATACCATAGTGATGTATCTTTTTCAACAGATGCCGGTGTGAGACTTTGTCAAAGGCCTTCTCAAAGTCGAGGAGGATCACATCAATTTGGGATTTCTCATCCAGACCTTTTGTGAGGTCGTCGAGCATGCAGATAAGTTGAGTTTCGCATGATCTCTTTTTGCGAAAGCCATGTTGTGCATCGGACAGGATATTGTTGGCAGTCAGGTGTTGGATAGCGGCAACATGAATGATGTGTTCGCAGAGTTTGCAGAGTACAGAAGTCAGGGATATGGGTCTGTAATTAGCGGCGTCGGAACGGCTTCCCTTCTTAAACAGCGGTACAATCTGAGCCGTCTTCCACTGCGATGGTAGTTGCCCTTGGTTGATTGATGCCTGGAATAATAGAGTAACTGCGGGAGCAATCTCTTCAGCGGTCTCCTTTAGAAGCATTGTGGGTATCCCATCGGGACCGGATGCAGCAAAAGGCTTCAGGTTTCTGAGAAGCTTGGTCACCCCGTTCTGGTTCACGATTATGTCCTGCATAGGAGGATGGTTGCTGACACCAAGGTCAGGAATTGGAGCTCCGTTGTCTTTCGAGAAAACCGAAGTAAACTGGCGGTTCAAGATGTTTGCTTTGGATCTGGGATCGGAGTGAATAAAGCCTCTGTCTTTCAGTGGAGCAACGCCGGAGTGGTCACGTCGTTTTGATTTTACTATTGCGCCCAACTTCTTGTTCCTACTGCCAGCAGGTTCGCTGTTGATGATGTCATGAATGAACTTGTTGTATGAGTTGCGACATACTTTTTGAGCTTCTTTCTTGAGGCGTCTGAAGCGAGCCCAGTGTTTATCTTTGTTGGAGCGCCGGGCCTTCTTGAAGGCTCGAGCTTTACGCCTCAGGATCCGTTTAGACTCTGTGCCAAACCAGGGTTGGTTGTATCTAGTTGAGCTGAACTTTGAACTTTGAACTTTGAACTTCCCCTCTGGCTATGCCATTATTGTCTTGCTATGCCGGGATCTGTGCAGGGAACGTACAAAATAAGGGGTGGGGCATGGAAACTTATATATAAAACAAAAAGAGGACTCTGTACTCTTCTTTAACTAGGCCTATCTCTCTTTTCATTCTTCCTTTTTCTCCTTTCTTTCTTTTTCTTCTTTTTTTTTTTTTTGGTGCCAGTGGCAGGGACCGGTGGGGGGGGGGGGGGGGGGGGGGGGCACGTGCCCCCAGGCCCCGCCAATGCATGACTTATCCTACCAAAGTTTGTCCAAAGACTTCTTCTGACCAAGACCACAACATATTCCAACACATTCTTCCACTGCCACTGGAGCGTATGAGGTTGACTTCGCTTTTCGGACGCCATTTTGAATTGGCGAACTCTACCAGGCACCTCTAGGTTACCGTAAATTAGTAGTGCTGTACGGTAGAGTTCGCCACTACACGAGGTAGAGTTCGCCTGTTTATCGTATTGATCATAACCTGAGTGTTTGAATACTTGAATTAAGTGTGACTTTTGGGCAATTTGAAAGGCGTGCTACGTGTTTTGATTGACCAGATTATTAAATGAGTAATGTAAAGGTCCTGTTATTATTTTCGTGGGGCCGTAGAGTTCACCTATTTAATATTATATCATAGTGAGTTTCTGTCAAAATTGAAGTGAATGGTATGATCAGGGGGGGGGGGGGGGGGGGGGGAGTCGGGCAAGTTGAAAGGGGCTGTGTGGCCCCGGGGGGGGGGGGGCACTCAACATTTTTTGGGTAGGGGTGTGCCGCCTCAAAAAGGCTACATAACTGAGTGGATTTTATGACGAAAAATCTCACGCCCACATCAATGCGCCTATGCGCTACTTTTTTCAACACACCTAGGTGGCATGGCAGTGACGTAACGTGTACTGTAGAGTTCGCCTGGACATTATTTTGGCGAACACAACTACTTTGGCGCCACTGGACAACAACCACTCATTTATTGGAACAATCTCCCTCATAGTCATATTACAATTCTGGACACCGCCAACCATAACCCCTTCAAAACAATGATATCCGGAACCACTTCAACAAGCACATAGCCTATAGGGCTTAGGCGCAGGCTAGCATCAACAAATAATGGAAATAGTGAGTAGTCTACCCACCCAGCCACAACAATCATTAAATTAATCATTAGCCTTAGGCCCTAAATAGGTTATGTCGACATTCAACTCTAGCGTGATGCGGATATTACCATTTTGCTGGAGTAACCAATCCAGATCCAGAACATGATATGATAATGTTATGTAATTGGACTGTGGTCATGGATGGTGGTGTTGACTGTTGTGTTGTTGTTCATTCATGATCACCTTTTTCTTTCAATTTTAGCCTTCACACATTATAGATTAATACTTGTCAAAATAGATTATCATTATTTTAGTAGGCCTAATCATAACCATTCTGGTTTGAGCTATACTTACATCAAAATGTGCGAAAATGTCGTCTATGAGTGCAAGGAATGCCTTGATGAGTGTTACTAGCCTGTTGCAGTTGGTTTGTTGACATCGAGTTTGGCGCCAAAAATTTGTAAAGCGGGAAATCGGTGACCCGGAAATAGATCTTACTTCCGGGAGCAAAGTTGATTGTTTATTTTGACAGAACTGCAAGTGGTGGCTATATCTTGCAGACCTGCCCATAGCGGGTAACTTTTGCACAGAGTGGGTAAAGATACAAAAGTACCTGCCCGACTGGCGAATAAACATTTTCGAACTCACAATGTAATTGTAACTTTGGAATTTCTGTTGGGCAGGTATTTTTTGTGAGCCTTTACTACTCTAAAAATCTGAGGTTCCAGCCTTGATTGATATCTTGCCTCACGTCCCGTACGGAATAATCTTTTTACGATTTCGTAAAGACTGCATACACAACCCATAAATCCTTGTAAATTCTCGCATGATTCCTGTTCAGAGGGTTTGCGCCGCAGACAGCGAGAAAATCGGAAAGAAGTTGATGATCTCTCCAGACCGTAAAACCCCGATTCTCTTGATCGCAACAGGTCTAGGTGGCGCTGTTCTAAAATATAACGACTCCTAAAATAAAACGACACCTTTGGAGTTATACGCATGCGCGAAATATAACCGAAAGAAAATGGTCTAGGCAGCTATTCCGATTGCCACGCAGTGACTACAGTCCAAGCATAGCAATTATACAGTCGGTGCACCGACTGTATTGCTATTCGTGTTCGTTTGATGGGGTGTATGGATGGATGTAGGAACTAGGAATGGATTAAACAAGGGTAAAAGCTAGAAGTTGTCATTTTCTGAGTGATTTTCGTTTCTAATATAATAATCTATAGTAGGCCTATTCCTTTTCGTTCCCCGGGGTTCGTTTTCCCTGTGTTTTCCCCGGACCCGTCTTAACGCCTTAGTTCACAAGTGAACACCCCTTCGGAATTCGTTGCCTATACCGATGAAAATCCCGGTACAAGTAGGGATTATGTAATTATTTGTATTATATTTGTTGTGTATTGAAGAAAAATCAAAAATCAAAAATCGCAAAATCTAATTAGCAGAAATTAATTATGAAGAAGTGTTGCGCAATTGAAACTGACTGCTCTGGGAAGCCCAGTAAACGTAGGGAGTGTAGATAAGTTTTTGGTTAACAATATAGTCCGTTCAGGCGCATTAGAGCCAAGGAGTCGTTTTATTTTAGCAGTCCTAAAATAAAACGACACCCATAATAGAACGACCCCTCATGTCTAAAGTACAGAGTGAAGATATATTTTTGGTTTAAACAATTGTTATATAAAATAGATCACCCTTTATGTATAAAGTATTATATAGTATTATATAGTCCGTTCAGGCGCATTAGAACCAAGGAGTCGTTTTATTTTAGCTGTCCTAAAATAAAACGACACCCATAATAGAACGACCCCCTTATGTCTAAAGTACAGAGTGTAGATATATTTTTGGTTTAAACAATTGTTATATTACCAGAATAGATCACCCTTTATGTATCAAGTATTATAAAGTATTATATAGTCCGTTCAGGCGCATTAGAACCAAGGAGTCGTTTTATTTTAGCTGTCCTAAAATAAAACGACACCCATAATAGAACGACCCCCTCATGTTCAAAGTACAGAGTGTAGATATATATTTTTGGTTTAAACAATTGTTATATTACCAGAATAGATCACCCTTTATGTATCAAGTATTATATAGTATTATATAGTCCGTTCAGGCGCATTAGAACCAAGGAGTCGTTTTATTTTAGCTGTCCTAAAATAAAACGACACCAATAATAGAACGACCCCCTCATGTTCAAAGTACAGAGTGTAGATATATTTTTGGTTTAAACAATTGTTATATTACCAGAATAGATCACCCTTTATGTATCAAGTATTATATAGTATTATATAGTCCGTTCAGGCGCATTAGAACCAAGGAGTCGTTTTATTTTAGCTGTCCTAAAATAAAACGACACCCATAATAGAACGACCCCCTCATGTCTAAAGTACAGAGTGTAGATAAATTTTTGGTTTAAACAATTGTAATATTACCAGAATAGATCACCCTTTATGTATAAAGTATAAAAGACAAGTTATATAGTCCGTTCAGGCGCATTAGAGCCAAGGAGTCGTTTTATTTTAGCTGTCCTAAAATAAAACGACACCCATAATAGAACGACCCCCTCATGGCTAAAGTACAGAGTGTAGATATATTTTTGGTTTAAACAATTGTAATATTACCAGAATAGATCACCCTTTATGTATAAAGTATAAAAGACAAGTTATATAGTCCGTTCAGGCGCATTACAGCCAAGGAGTCGTTTTATTTTAGCTGTCCTAAAATAAAACGACACCATAATAGAACGACCCCCTTATGTTTAAAGTACAGAGTGTAGATATAATTTTGGTTTAAACAATTGTTATATTACCAGAATAGATCACCCTTTATGTTAAAACTATAAAAACAACTTATATAGTCCGTTCAGGCGCATTAGAGCCAAGGAGTCGTTTTATTTTAGCTGTCCTAAAATAAAACGACACCCATAATAGAACGACCCCCTCATGTCTAAAGTACAGAGTGTAGATATATTTTTGGTTTAAACAATTGTTATATTACCAGAATAGATCACCCTTTATGTATAAAGTATAAAAGACAAGTTATATAGTCCGTTCAGGCGCATTAGAGCCAAGGAGTCGTTTTATTTTAGCTGTCCTAAAATAAAACGACACCCATAATAGAACGACCCCCTCTTGTACAAAGTACAGAGTGTAGATATATTTTTAGTTTAAACAATTGTTATATTACCAGGAGATATCACCCTTTATGTATAAAGTATAAAAACAATTTATATAGTCCGTTCAGGCGCATTAGAGCCAAGGAGTCGTTTTATTTTAGCTGTCCTAAAATAAAACGACACCCATAATAGAACGACCCCCTCATGTTTAAAGTACAGCGTGTAGATATAATTTTGGTTTAAACAATTGTTATATTACCAGAATAGATCACCCTTTATATTAAAACTATAAAAACAACTTATATAGTCCGTTCAGGCGCATTAGAACCAAGGAGTCGTTTTATTTTAGCTGTCCTAAAATAAAACTACACCCATAATAGAACGACCCCCTCATGTTTAAAGTACAGAGTGTAGATATAATTTTGGTTTAAACAATTGTTATATTACCAGAATAGATCACCCTTTATGTTAAAACTATAAAAACAACTTATATAGTCCGTTCAGGCGCATTAGAGCCAAGGAGTCGTTTTATTTTAGCTGTCCTAAAATAAAACGACACCCATAATAGAACGACCCCCTCATGTCTAAAGTACAGAGTGTAGATATATTTTTGGTTTAAACAATTGTTATATTACCAGAATAGATCACCCTTTATGTATAAAGTATTATATAGTATTATATAGTCCGTTCAGGCGCATTAGAACCAAGGAGTCGTTTTATTTTAGCTGTCCTAAATTAAAACGACACCCATAATAGAACGACCCCCTCATGTTCAAAGTACAGAGTGTAGATATAATTTTGGTTTAAACAATTGTTATATTACCAGAATAGATCACCCTTTATGTTAAAACTATAAAAACAACTTATATAGTCCGTTCAGGCGCATTAGAGCCAAGGAGTCGTTTTATTTTAGCTGTCCTAAAATAAAACGACACCCATAATAGAACGACCCCCTCATGTCTAATGTACAGAGTGTAGATATAATTTTGGTTTAAACAATTGTTATATTACTAGAATAGATCACCCTTTATGTTAAAACTATAAAAACAACTTATATAGTCCGTTCAGGCGCATTAGAGCCAAGGAGTCGTTTTATTTTAGCTGTCCTAAAATAAAACGACACCCATAATAGAACGACTCCCTCATGTTTAAAGTACAGAGTGTAGATATAATTTTGGTTTAAACAATTGTTATATTACCAGAATAGATCGCCCTTTATGTATAAAGTATAAAAACAACTTATTTAGTCCGTTCAGGCGCATTAGAGCCAAGGAGTCGTTTTATTTTAGCTGTCCTAAAATAAAACGACACCCATAATAGAACGACCCCCTCATGTCTAAAGTACAGAGTGTAGATATATTTTTGGTTTAAACAATTGTAATATTACCAGAATAGATCACCCTTTATGTATACAGTATAAAAGACAAGTTATATAGTCCGTTCAGGCGCATTAGAGCCAAGGAGTCGTTTTATTTTAGCTGTCCTAAAATAAAACGACACCCATAATAGAACGACCCCCTCATGTCTAAAGTACAGAGTGTAGATATATTTTTGGTTTAAACAATTGTAATATTACCAGAATAGATCACCCTTTATGTATAAAGTATAAAAGACAAGTTATATAGTCCGTTCAGGCGCATTAGAGCCAAGGAGTCGTTTTATTTTAGCTGTCCTAAAATAAAACGACACCATAATAGAACGACCCCCTCATGTCTAAAGTACAGAGTGTAGATATATTTTTGGTTTAAACAATTGTAATATTACCAGAATAGATCACCCTTTATGTATAAAGTATAAAAGACAAGTTATATAGTCCGTTCAGGCGCATTAGAGCCAAGGAGTCGTTTTATTTTAGCTGTCCTAAAATAAAACGACACCATAATAGAACGACCCCCTCATGTTTAAAGTACAGAGTGTAGATAAAATTTTGGTTTAAAACATTGTTATATTACCAGAATAGATCACCCTTTATGTTAAAACTATAAAAACAACTTATATAGTCCGTTCAGGCGCATTAGAGCCAAGGAGTCGTTTTATTTTAGCTGTCCTAAAATAAAACGACACCATAATAGAACGACCCCCTCATGTCTAAAGTACAGAGTGTAGATATATTTTTGGTTTAAACAATTGTAATATTACCAGAATAGATCACCCTTTATGTATAAAGTATAAAAGACAAGTTATATAGTCCGTTCAGGCGCATTAGAGCCAAGGAGTCGTTTTATTTTAGCTGTCCTAAAATAAAACGACACCCATAATAGAACGACCCCCTCATGTCTAAAGTACAGAGTGTAGATAAATTTTTGGTTTAAACAATTGTAATATTACCAGAATAGATCACCCTTTATGTATAAAGTATAAAAGACAAGTTATATAGTCCGTTCAGGCGCATTAGAGCCAAGGAGTCGTTTTATTTTAGCTGTCCTAAAATAAAACGACACCCATAATAGAACGACCCCCTCATGGCTAAAGTACAGAGTGTAGATATATTTTTGGTTTAAACAATTGTAATATTACCAGAATAGATCACCCTTTATGTATAAAGTATAAAAGACAAGTTATATAGTCCGTTCAGGCGCATTACAGCCAAGGAGTCGTTTTATTTTAGCTGTCCTAAAATAAAACGACACCCATAATAGAACGACCCCCTCATGTCTAAAGTACAGAGTGTAGATATATTTTTGGTTTAAACAATTGTTATATTACCAGAATAGATCACCCTTTATGTATAAAGTATTATATAGTATTATATAGTCCGTTCAGGCGCATTAGAACCAAGGAGTCGTTTTATTTTAGCTGTCCTAAATTAAAACGACACCCATAATAGAACGACCCCCTCATGTTCAAAGTACAGAGTGTAGATATAATTTTGGTTTAAACAATTGTTATATTACCAGAATAGATCACCCTTTATGTTAAAACTATAAAAACAACTTATATAGTCCGTTCAGGCGCATTAGAGCCAAGGAGTCGTTTTATTTTAGCTGTCCTAAAATAAAACGACACCCATAATAGAACGACCCCCTCATGTCTAATGTACAGAGTGTAGATATAATTTTGGTTTAAACAATTGTTATATTACTAGAATAGATCACCCTTTATGTTAAAACTATAAAAACAACTTATATAGTCCGTTCAGGCGCATTAGAGCCAAGGAGTCGTTTTATTTTAGCTGTCCTAAAATAAAACGACACCCATAATAGAACGACTCCCTCATGTTTAAAGTACAGAGTGTAGATATAATTTTGGTTTAAACAATTGTTATATTACCAGAATAGATCGCCCTTTATGTATAAAGTATAAAAACAACTTATTTAGTCCGTTCAGGCGCATTAGAGCCAAGGAGTCGTTTTATTTTAGCTGTCCTAAAATAAAACGACACCCATAATAGAACGACCCCCTCATGTCTAAAGTACAGAGTGTAGATATATTTTTGGTTTAAACAATTGTAATATTACCAGAATAGATCACCCTTTATGTATACAGTATAAAAGACAAGTTATATAGTCCGTTCAGGCGCATTAGAGCCAAGGAGTCGTTTTATTTTAGCTGTCCTAAAATAAAACGACACCCATAATAGAACGACCCCCTCATGTCTAAAGTACAGAGTGTAGATATATTTTTGGTTTAAACAATTGTAATATTACCAGAATAGATCACCCTTTATGTATAAAGTATAAAAGACAAGTTATATAGTCCGTTCAGGCGCATTAGAGCCAAGGAGTCGTTTTATTTTAGCTGTCCTAAAATAAAACGACACCATAATAGAACGACCCCCTCATGTCTAAAGTACAGAGTGTAGATATATTTTTGGTTTAAACAATTGTAATATTACCAGAATAGATCACCCTTTATGTATAAAGTATAAAAGACAAGTTATATAGTCCGTTCAGGCGCATTAGAGCCAAGGAGTCGTTTTATTTTAGCTGTCCTAAAATAAAACGACACCATAATAGAACGACCCCCTCATGTTTAAAGTACAGAGTGTAGATAAAATTTTGGTTTAAAACATTGTTATATTACCAGAATAGATCACCCTTTATGTTAAAACTATAAAAACAACTTATATAGTCCGTTCAGGCGCATTAGAGCCAAGGAGTCGTTTTATTTTAGCTGTCCTAAAATAAAACGACACCATAATAGAACGACCCCCTCATGTCTAAAGTACAGAGTGTAGATATATTTTTGGTTTAAACAATTGTAATATTACCAGAATAGATCACCCTTTATGTATAAAGTATAAAAGACAAGTTATATAGTCCGTTCAGGCGCATTAGAGCCAAGGAGTCGTTTTATTTTAGCTGTCCTAAAATAAAACGACACCCATAATAGAACGACCCCCTCATGTCTAAAGTACAGAGTGTAGATAAATTTTTGGTTTAAACAATTGTAATATTACCAGAATAGATCACCCTTTATGTATAAAGTATAAAAGACAAGTTATATAGTCCGTTCAGGCGCATTAGAGCCAAGGAGTCGTTTTATTTTAGCTGTCCTAAAATAAAACGACACCCATAATAGAACGACCCCCTCATGGCTAAAGTACAGAGTGTAGATATATTTTTGGTTTAAACAATTGTAATATTACCAGAATAGATCACCCTTTATGTATAAAGTATAAAAGACAAGTTATATAGTCCGTTCAGGCGCATTACAGCCAAGGAGTCGTTTTATTTTAGATGTCCTAAAATAAAACGACACCCATAATAGAACGACCCCCTCATGTCTAAAGTACAGAGTGTAGATATATGTTTGGTTTAAACAATTGTTATATTATAAGAATAGATCACCCTTTATGTTTAAAGTGTAAAAACAACTTATATAGTCCGTTCAGGCGCATTAGAGCCAAGGAGTCGTTTTATTTTAGCTGTCATAAAATAAAACGACACCCATAATAGAACGACCCCTCATGTCTAAAGTACAGAGTGTAGATATATGTTTGGTTTAAACAATTGTTATATTACCAGAATAGATCACCCTTTATGTTTAAAGTATAAAAACAACTTATATAGTCCGTTCAGGCGCATTAGAGCCAAGGAGTCGTTTTATTTTTACCAAAATAAAACGACACCCATAATAGAACGACCCCCTCATGTCTAAAGTACAGAGTGTAGATATATTTTTGGTTTAAACAATTGTTATATTACCAGAATAGATCACCCTTTATGTTTAAAGTATAAAAACAACTTTTATAGTCCGTTCAGGCGCATTAGAACCAAGGAGTCATTTTATTTTAGCTGTCCTAAAATAAAACGACATCCAATATAGAATGACCCTCTCATGTCTAAAGTATAGAGTGTAGGTATATTTTTGGTTTAAACAATTGTTATATTATCAGAATAGATCACCCTTTATGTTTAAAGTATAAAAACAACTTATATAGTCCGTTCAGGCGCATTAGAGCCAAGGGTCAATCCATTTTAGCTGTACTAAAATGAAATGACCCCGTAATAGAATGACCCTCTCGTGTCTAAAGTATAGAGTGTATATATATACACCTAGCACATAAAGTCCCTGCCCAGGTGCTTTGAGGTTGGCTAATTCAAAATATATGATCGGTTCCAAAAATCTGAGATATACATTAAATGAGCAAATTTCTTCTCCGCAGTTTGATACCTCATTCAACAAAATCGAATGGATACTTTTAAAGTTATGTCGATTTCAATGACCGCGCATGCAACAGAAATGTTGCACTAGGTATAGGAATCATTGATTTGTGTGTGATTACTGTCATAACTGTGTGCTATCTGAACGAGACAGATGAATGGGTTTTTAGTGATAACCGCAATGTGCGGGACAAAGGGTGTATCTGGCTGTGAAGAATACAAGTCTTAGCTGATAAGTTTGTGAGTTTTTCAGTGCGTAAATCCATAGACGGGTAAAACATCGATTTTTACCGTCTATGGTAAATCACACACAAATCAATGATTTCCTATACCTAGTGCAGTGGTTCTCAACCTTTTTGGCCCACGACCCCTTTTGACTTTCTTGATCAGTACCATGACCCCCCCCCCCCCCCCCCCCCCCCAAAAAAAACATGAAAAAAACAACCTGATTTATTCTAACTGAAACTGCTTAGTTATATGATGCGAGCGAAGCCAGCAGGAAATATAGAATTTTTGAAAGTTTCTTTTAGGTTTTTCTAAGCCTTTTTAGAGCGAAATATTAAAATGGTTCCCCAAAAAGCCATATTTATTACCCCTTCATGACCCCCTGGAAAACCCCAAACGACCCCCATTGGGGTCACGACCCCCAGGTTGAGAACCCCTGACCTAGTGCAACATTTCTGTTGCATGCGCGGTCATTGAAATCAACATAACTTTAAAAGTATCCATTCGATTTTGTTGAATGAGGTATCAAACTGCGGAGAAGAAATTTGCTCATTTAATGTATATCTCAGATTTGTGGTACCGATCATATATATTGAATTAGCCAACCTCAAAGCACCTGGGCAGGGACTTTATGTGCTAGGTGTATATATTTTTGGTTTAAACAATTGTTATATTACCAGAATAGATCACCCTTTATGTTTAAAGTATAAACACAACTTATATAGTCCGTTCAGGCGCATTAAGGCCAAGGGGTTAATCTATTTTATATTGAAGAGGTATTTTGCAAAAGGGCCTACATCCACTTTGGCTCTTATTGAGAAAAAGTCAAAAAACTGTTTCTGAATATTCAAGTTGAGCAATTGAAAAACTGAATGAATTATGAAAGAGGTACACTACATACTAATTGAAATTGAAATAAATTTTAAATGTGCTAGTTTTAATTTTTTTTTAAATCATGTTTACATTTTTTGAAAATTTGGATGTAGGCCCTTTTGCAACAAAACTCCATCTGTTTGTACATAAAGAAAAAATACGACACACAAAAAATCATTTATTTTAATCATTTAAAATAAATAAGTTTGATATTGAAATGTATAGGTCACAATCATATGTTTCAAGGAAATAAAGTCATTTTTTTCAAAAATACCTACATCTCATTGTAAACAGCCATTGAAGTTGTTGTTTTGTTGCAAAAGGGCCTGTATCCCGATTTAATTCTGGATACAGGCCCTTTTGCAACAAAACAACAATTTCAATGGCTGTTTACAATGAGATGTAGGTCTTTTTGAAAAAAATGACTTTGTTTCCTTGAAACATATGATTTTTCCCTATACATTTCTATATCAAACTCATTTTTTGAAAAAATGCACCATAGCCCTTTTGCAAAATACCTCTTCAATTGTACTAAAATGAAATGACCCCGTAATAGAATGACACTCTCATGTCAAAAGTATAAAGTGTAGATATATTTTTTGGTTTAAAAAATGTTATATTACCAGAATAGATCACTCTTTATGTTTAAAGCCATTAGAGCCAAGGGGTCAATCCATTGTACTAAAATGAAATGACCCCGTAATAGAATGACCCTCTCGTGTTTAAATATAGAGTGTAGATATATTTTTGGTTTAAACAATTGTAATATTACCAGAATAGATCACTCTTTATGTTTGTATACAACATCTATAGTCCGTTCAGGCGCACTAGGGTCAAGAGGTCAATTAATTACAGCAGTACTAAAATAAAATGAAATGACCCATCGACAACCTTGTCGGACGACGGTGGACACGACCGGCTGTTAATTTTGAATTGCCGTTGGTTTCAATGTAACAATGGATTTCGAATATATGACCCCATAAAATTCATGACACGTTGAAACTAAATTATTTCATCCTAAAGCCGCTGGAATTGGATAACCAACTCCATTGTCAGTATCATTTTTTGAATTTAATCCGTTGTTAAGCTTTCGTCCCATTCACTTGATCACGTAACCTCGTTCGCATATTTTAACCTGAATAATCGTGAATACGCTCGTGTCCAGCGTCGTCTGAACCTAGTTACTCATACCATTATGCCCTCTTCAGAAAGAGAAAATCAACCTTAGTCATCACACGAGGGCGGTAAAGAAAATTCCGTACTAGTCAGACGATGCCGGACACGGGCGTATTCACGAATATTCAGGTTATGCGAACGCGGTTATAATCATCGAGTGAATGGGGGTCATAATAATCAAAATCCATTATTACATTGAAACCAACGGAAATTCAAAATTTACGGTCGTTCGTGTCCACCATCGTCTGGTATTAGTCTGATCGCACGCTGGTGGACATGAATGGATTATAAATCTCCGTTTGTTTCAATGAGTACGTAAAGGTAGAATCTGATATGACCCCAGAAAATTCATACACGTTGGAACTCAATTATATCAGACCCAACCCACTGGAGTTGGTTATAACCCGTTGGATAACCAACTCCAGTTTAAGTGTCATTTAAAAAAAAAATCCGTTGTTATTTGTTCGTCGCATTCGCTTGATTTCGTAATCTCGCCGTCAGACAATGATGGCCACAAGATTCGATCATCATGTCTTCCATATTTTACACACGGCCCCTGGGAGGGTGCTCAAACGGTCCGCCATTTTTAAAGATGGCCACGCGCCTCGGACGACCCAATATGGCAACGAGAGTGCACCACTTTGAAATATTTTTAACAGTCATCGCCTGGTTAACGATGAAAATAATTTTAAAAATAGCATTTACAATGGAGTTGGTCAGCCAACTCCAACGGTGTTAGATAGGGGGAAAATCGTCTAACTATGATGTATTTTTCAAAATGATTTACATTCGCGATTACGTGTTATTCGAATACGAATTCAAAATGTAGGTTTCGCGTGGCCATCGCCGTCTGTATTATGTGATCTTTTCCAGGGAACGCCCTCAATCCACGAAAACAAATTGAAAGCAGATATTCTTGCAGATTTACATTTCTGATCATAAATCGTACATACATTCCAAGTTACAGGGCTATACGATTCTTAATTACTTCAAAATTATGGTTTTAGAGTGAAAATAAACAACATATTGTTACTCTAAATTAACTCTAAAACCATGATTTTCAGGTAATTAGGAATCGTATCGCTCTGTAACTTGGAATATATTTATGATGATTCATGATCCGAAATGTAAATCTGCAAGAAAATCTCCTTTCTAAAAAAAATCATGAATAGAGGGCGCTCCCTGGAAAAGATCACATATTGCATGACTTTAACATTGAATATTCGTGAACGAGCCAATGTCGGGCATCGTCTGGATATTAATCAGACGATGCATGCCTTTAGCATAGAAGAAAAGGGAAGAAAGTAAATATAAATAAGAAAAAGGAAAAGAGCCCCATAATTCCAAAACTTCCCTTCTGAAGCCAATGTTTCGTTCCCTCATAAAGGAAAGAGCGTCTTCCCATGGTACCACCTTGTGGAAAAGATAAATTTCTTCTACATACAAATATTTCCTTCTAACAAAGTTGTCCCGGAAGGAGCGTCCTGAAATCCTGATTCAATTTTAGCCTATAAGCTCCTAGCGGGTGTGGGTAGAGAATTAAACTCATGAGCTTGCCCTGACAATATAAATATACAATTTGCAGAAGGACTAGAGACCTCATTATTTTGTTTGATTGATATCAGGTATCACCTACCAGTACTAGAGTGGAGTACACCCTGATTACATTCAGGTGGTATTGACCATCTTAACTGATCTCAGTCGTACTCTGATCTTGAGTAAGTCTTTTCTAATTATTAATTCAAATGAGTGGATGCCCCATAAGGGTGTCCCGGGGCTAGCATAGATTTGCCCACTTGGCTAAAAAGGCTGGCTAGAGGAAGCAACGATATGTGGCTAATTAGCGACTAAAATTACTAAACATGCTATACCATCACAGACGTATAAGTTCAATGTTAACGCTACTAATCGCAAAAAGGACCGACGCTAATTCGCTAAAACACTACGATTTTTCAAGAAATACAAATTCTTAAGACACAGAGATGCAATAGGCCTACATCAGATCAATATACAAATCTTAAAAATTACAACAATTCACACAACATATTTATAAACATGATAAAAGAAAACATAATGCCAATGATACGCCCACAGGAAAGCCCTACAAAAAGGGTTTCTTTCCCATCGGGGTCTGTAAAAATATAAACAGCACATATCAAAACATCATATCACCCCCACACAAATATTGCACTTTTTATGATACAACTGCATACAAAAACGAATGAAAACGCAAGATAGAAAATGACTTTCAATGCCTTTTTTAAACTGCCTGTGGTTTTAGATGTATTAACATGAGCATGATGAGTAAAGAAAACTGTTTTGCACTACTGACATCGGCCTCCTTTAAAGCTTTAGGAACCAGAAAATGTGCTACACTGCCCTGGTATTATACCTGTCATCGAGAGTAGGGGAGAGCGGCGCTAGTCCGCCCTCTAATTTTCAGGCTTGCCTAGCGGACTCATTTTACAAGTTAGAAAGCTATCCTACTTCCAAAGGAAAGCTACGTTTCTTAGCTACATGTATCCGGGTCTGAAGTTTTAATAGTTACTTTGCTATGACCTGTGCAACTAAATTACACCGATGTCATTGAGCCCTTTCTTACAACTTAAAAAGGCTACGGTAAATAATGTGCCATCCGAAAAAGATTTGTCAATATGACATAATCTTGACAGATGTAAAAGTTTGTAGATAGTGGCTTTGCCAGCTTGGCGTTAAAAAACCTTTTTGGTTTGTTGTCCGAGTTCCTTTATCATGTTTATGGACGATCATTTCATACATACATACACACATACACCAGTCTGAGACTTTTTCAACAGTCACGTGATAAGAAACACGTGGTGGGTGGACTCGCCCCGAGGGCGGACTAGCCTCGCTCTCCCCTATCACAAGGTATTTGACAGAGATGTAAGATTGGCTCTAATGCGCCTGAACGGACTATATAAGTTGTTTTTATACTTTAAACATAAAGGATGATCTATTTTGGTAATATTACAATTGTTTAAACCAAAAATATATCTACACTCTGTACTTTAAACATGAGGGGGTCGTTCTATTATGGTGTCGTTTTATTTTAGGACAGCTAAAATAAAACGACTCCTTGGCTCTAATGCGCCTGAACGGACTATATAACTTGTTTTTAATACTTTATACATAAAGGGTGATCTATTCTGGTAATATAACAATTGTTTAAACCAAAAATATATCTACACTCTGTACTTTAGACATGAGGGGGTCGTTCTATTATGGGTGTCGTTTTATTTTAGGACAGCTAAAATAAAACGACTCCTTGGCTCTAATGCGCCTGAACGGACTATATAAGTTGTTTTTATACTTTATACATAAAGGGCGTTCTATTCTGGTAATATAACAATTGTTTAAACCACAAAAAAATCTACACTCTGTACTTTAGACATGAGGGGGTCGTTCTATTATGGGTGTAGTTTTATTTTAGGACAGCTAAAATAAAACGACTCTTTGGCTCTAATGCGCCTGAACGGACTATATAACTTGTTTTTAATACTTTATACATAAAGGGTGATCTATTCTGGTAATATAACAATTGTTTAAACCAAAAATATATCTACCTTCTGTACTTTAGACATGAGGGGGTCGTTCTATTATGGGTGTCGTTTTATTTTAGGACAGCTAAAATAAAACGACTCCTTGGCTCTAATGCGCCTGAACGGACTATATAAGTTGTTTTTATACTTTATACATAAAGGGTGATCTATTCTGGTAATATAACAATTGTTTAAACCAAAAATATATCTACACTCTGTACTTTAGACATGAGGGGGTCGTTCTATTATGGGTGTCGTTTTATTTTAGGACAGCTAAAATAAAACGACTCCTTGGCTCTAATGCGCCTGAACGGACTATAAAAGTTGTTTTTATACTTTAAACATAGAGGGTGATCTATTCTGGTAATTTAACAATTGTTTAAACCAAAAATATATCTACACTCTGTACTTTAGATATGAGGGGGTCGTTCTCTTATGGGTGTCGTTTTATTTTAGGACAGCTAAAATAAAACGACTCCTTGGCTCTAATGCGCCTGAACGGACTATAAAAGTTGTTTTTATACTTTAAACATAGAGGGTGATCTATTCTGGTAATTTAACAATTGTTTAAACCAAAAATATATCTACACTCTGTACTTTAGATATGAGGGGGTCATTCTATAATGGGTGTCGTTTTATTTTAGGACAGCTAAAATAAAACGACTCCTTGGTTCTAATGCGCCTGAACGGACTATATAAGTTGTTTTTTTTATAGTTTTAACATAAAGGGTGATCTATTCTGGTAATACAACAATTGTTTAAACCAAAATTATATCTACACTCTGTACATTAGACATGAGGGGGTCGTTCTATTATGGGTGTCGTTTTATTTTAGGACAGCTAAAATAAAACGACTCCTTGGCTCTAATGCGCCTGAACGGACTATATAAGTTGTTTTTATAGTTTTAACATAAAGGGTGATCTATTCTGGTAATATTACAATTGTTTAAACCAAAATTATATCTACACTCTGTACTTTGAACATGAGGGGGTCGTTTAATATGGGTGTCGTTTTATTTTAGGACAGCTAAAATAAAACGACTCCTTGGCTCTAGTGCGCTTGAACGGACTATATAAGTTGTTTTTATAGTTTTAACATAAAGGGTGATCTATTCTGGTAATATAACAATTGTTTAAACCAAAATTATATCTACACTCTGTACTTTAAACATGAGGGGGTCGTTCTATTATGGTGTCGTTTTATTTTAGGACAGCTAAAATAAAACGACTCCTTGGCTCTAATGCGCCTGAACGGACTATATAACTTGTTTTTAATACTTTATACATAAAGGGTGATCTATTCTGGTAATATAACAATTGTTTAAACCAAAAATATATCTACACTCTGTACTTTAGACATGAGGGGGTCGTTCTATTATGGGTGTTGTTTTATTCTAGGACAGCTAAAATAAAACGACTCCTTGGCTCTAATGCGCCTGAACGGACTATAAAAGTTGTTTTTATACTTTAAACATAGAGGGTGATCTATTCTGGTAATTTAACAATTGTTTAAACCAAAAATATATCTACACTCTGTACTTTAGATATGAGGGGGTCGTTCTATTATGGGTGTTGTTTTATTTTAGGGCAGCTAAAATAAAACGACTCCTTGGTTCTAATGCGCCTGAACGGACTATATAAGTTGTTTTTATAGTTTTAACATAAAAGGTGATCTATTCTGGTAATATAACAATTGTTTAAACCAAAATTATATCTACACTCTGTACATTAGACATGAGGGGGTCGTTCTATTATGGGTGTCGTTTTATTTTAGGACAGCTAAAATAAAACGACTCCTTGGCTCTAATGCGCCTGAACGGACTATATAAGTTGTTTTTATAGTTTTAACATAAAGGGTGATCTATTCTGGTAATATAACAATTGTTTAAACCAAAATTATATCTACACTCTGTACTTTAAACATGAGGGGGTCGTTCTATTATGGTGTCGTTTTATTTTAGGACAGCTAAAATAAAACGACTCTTTGGCTCTAATGCGCCTGAACGGACTATATAAGTTGTTTTTATAGTTTTAACATAAAGGGTGATCTATTCTGGTAATATAACAATTGTTTAAACCAAAATTATATCTACACTCTGTACTTTAAACATGAGGGGGTCGTTCTATTATGGGTGTCGTTTTATTTTAGGACAGCTAAAATAAAACGACTCCTTGGCTCTAATGCGCCTGAACGGACTATATAAGTTGTTTTTATAGTTTTAACATAAAGGGTGATCTATTCTGGTAATATTACAATTGTTTAAACCAAAATTATATCTACACTCTGTACTTTGAACATGAGGGGGTCGTTTAATATGGGTGTCGTTTTATTTTAGGACAGCTAAAATAAAACGACTCCTTGGCTCTAATGCGCTTGAACGGACTATATAAGTTGTTTTTATAGTTTTAACATAAAGGGTGATCTATTCTGGTAATATAACAATTGTTTAAACCAAAATTATATCTACACTCTGTACTTTAAACATGAGGGGGTCGTTCTATTATGGTGTCGTTTTATTTTAGGACAGCTAAAATAAAACGACTCCTTGGCTCTAATGCGCCTGAACGGACTATATAACTTGTTTTTAATACTTTATACATAAAGGGTGATCTATTCTGGTAATATAACAATTGTTTAAACCAAAAATATATCTACACTCTGTACTTTAGACATGAGGGGGTCGTTCTATTATGGGTGTTGTTTTATTCTAGGACAGCTAAAATAAAACGACTCCTTGGCTCTAATGCGCCTGAACGGACTATAAAAGTTGTTTTTATAGTTTTAACATAAAGGGTGATCTATTCTGGTAATATAACAATTGTTTAAACCAAAATTATATCTACACTCTGTACTTTGAACATGAGGGGGTCACCCTTTATACTTTAAACATAGAGGGTGATCTATTCTGGTAATTTAACAATTGTTTAAACCAAAAATATATCTACACTCTGTACTTTAGATATGAGGGGGTCGTTCTATTATGGGTGTTGTTTTATTTTAGGGCAGCTAAAATAAAACGACTCCTTGGTTCTAATGCGCCTGAACGGACTATATAAGTTGTTTTTATAGTTTTAACATAAATGGTGATCTATTCTGGTAATATAACAATTGTTTAAACCAAAATTATATCTACACTCTGTACTTTGAACATGAGGGGGTCGTTCTATTATGGGTGTCGTTTTATTTTAGGACAGCTAAAATAAAACGACTCCTTGGCTCTAATGCGCCTGAACGGACTATATAAGTTGTTTTTATAGTTTTAACATAAAGGGTGATCTATTCTGGTAATATAACAATTGTTTAAACCAAAATTATATCTACACTCTGTACTTTGAACATGAGGGGGTCGTTCTATTATGGGTGTCGTTTTAATTTAGGACAGCTAAAATAAAACGACTCCTTGGTTCTCATGCGCCTGAACGGACTATATAATACTATATAATACTTTATACATAAAGGGTGATCTATTCTGGTAATATAACAATTGTTTAAACCAAAAATATATCTACACTCTGTACTTTAGACATGAGGGGGTCGTTCTATTATGGGTGTCGTTTTATTTTAGGACAGCTAAAATAAAACGACTCCTTGGCTCTAATGCGCCTGAACGGACTATATAAGTTGTTTTTATACTTTATACATAAAGGGCAATCTATTCTGGTAATATAACAATTGTTTAAACCAAAAATTTATCTACACTCTGTACTTTAGACATGAGGGGGTCGTTCTATTATGGGTGTCGTTTTATTTTAGGACAGCTAAAATAAAACGACTCCTTGGCTCTCATGCGCCTGAACGGACTATATAAGTTGTTTTTATAGTTTTAACATAAAGGGTGATCTATTCTGGTAATATAACAATTGTTTAAACCAAAATTATATCTACACTCTGTACTTTGAACATGAGGGGGTCGTTCTATTATGGGTGTCGTTTTATTTTAGGACAGCTAAAATAAAACGACTCCTTGGCTCTAATGCGCCTGAACGGACTATATAAGTTGTTTTTATAGTTTTAACATAAAGGGTGATCTATTCTGGTAATATAACAATTGTTTAAACCAAAATTATATCTACACTCTGTACTTTAAACATAAGGGGGTCGTTCTATTATGGTGTCGTTTTATTTTAGGACAGCTAAAATAAAACGACTCCTTGGCTCTAATGCGCCTGAACGGACTATATAACTTGTTTTTAATACTTTATACATAAAGGGTGATCTATTCTGGTAATATAACAATTGTTTAAACCAAAAATATATCTACACTCTCTACTTTAGACATGAGGGGGTCGTTCTATTATGGGTGTCGTTTTATTCTAGGACAGCTAAAATAAAACGACTCCTTGGCTCTAATGCGCCTGAACGGACTATAAAAGTTGTTTTTATACTTTAAACATAGAGGGTGATCTATTCTGGTAATTTAACAATTGTTTAAACCAAAAATATATCTACACTCTGTACTTTGAACATGAGGGGGTCGTTCTATTATGGGTGTCGTTTTATTTTAGGACAGCTAAAATAAAACGACTCCTTGGCTCTAATGCGCCTGAACGGACTATATAAGTTGTTTTTATAGTTTTAACATAAAGGGTGATCTATTCTGGTAATATAACAATTGTTTAAACCAAAATTATATCTACACTCTGTACTTTAAACATGAGGGGGTCGTTCTATTATGGTGTCGTTTTATTTTAGGACAGCTAAAATAAAACGACTCCTTGGCTCTAATGCGCCTGAACGGACTATATAACTTGTTTTTAATACTTTATACATAAAGGGTGATCTATTCTGGTAATATAACAATTGTTTAAACCAAAAATATATCTACACTCTGTACTTTAGACATGAGGGGGTCGTTCTATTATGGGTGTCGTTTTATTTTAGGACAGCTAAAATAAAACGACTCCTTGGCTCTAATGCGCCTGAACGGACTATATAAGTTGTTTTTATACTTTATACATAAAGGGCGATCTATTCTGGTAATATAACAATTGTTTAAAAATAAAAAAAAATCTACACTCTGTACTTTAGACATGAGGGGGTCGTTCTATTATGGGTGTCGTTTTATTTTAGGACAGCTAAAATAAAACGACTCTTTGGCTCTAATGCGCCTGAACGGACTATATAAGTTGTTTTTATAGTTTTAACGCAAAGGGTGATCTATTCTGGTAATATAACAATTGTTTAAACCAAAATTATATCTACACTCTGTACTTTGAACATGAGGGGGTCGTTCTATTATGGGTGTCGTTTTAATTTAGGACAGCTAAAATAAAACGACTCCTTGGTTCTAATGCGCCTGAACGGACTATATAATACTATATAATACTTTATACATAAAGGGTGATCTATTCTGGTAATATAACAATTGTTTAAACCAAAAATATATCTACACTCTGTACTTTAGACATGAGGGGGTCGTTCTATTATGGGTGTCGTTTTATTTTAGGACAGCTAAAATAAAACGACTCCTTGGCTCTAATGCGCCTGAACGGACTATATAAGTTGTTTTTATACTTTATACATAAAGGGCAATCTATTCTGGTAATATAACAATTGTTTAAACCAAAAATTTATCTACACTCTGTACTTTAGATATGAGGGGGTCGTTCTATTATGGGTGTTGTTTTATTTTAGGGCAGCTAAAATAAAACGACTCCTTGGTTCTAATGCGCCTGAACGGACTATATAAGTTGTTTTTATAGTTTTAACATAAAGGGTGATCTATTCTGGTAATATAACAATTGTTTAAACCAAAATTATATTTACACTCTGTACATTAGACATGAGGGGGTCGTTCTATTATGGGTGTCGTTTTATTTTAGGACAGCTAAAATAAAACGACTCCTTGGCTCTAATGCGCCTGAACGGACTATATAAGTTGTTTTTATAGTTTTAACATAAAGGGTGATCTATTCTGGTAATATAACAATTGTTTAAACCAAAATTATATCTACACTCTGTACTTTGAACATGAGGGGGTCGTTCTATTATGGGTGTCGTTTTATTTTAGGACAGCTAAAATAAAACGACTCCTTGGCTCTAATGCGCCTGAACGGACTATATAAGTTGTTTTTATAGTTTTAACATAAAGGGTGATCTATTCTGGTAATATAACAATTGTTTAAACCAAAATTATATCTACACTCTGTACTTTGAACATGAGGGGGTCGTTCTATTATGGGTGTCGTTTTAATTTAGGACAGCTAAAATAAAACGACTCCTTGGTTCTCATGCGCCTGAACGGACTATATAATACTATATAATACTTTATACATAAAGGGTGATCTATTCTGGTAATATAACAATTGTTTAAACCAAAAATATATCTACACTCTGTACTTTAGACATGAGGGGGTCGTTCTATTATGGGTGTCGTTTTATTTTAGGACAGCTAAAATAAAACGACTCCTTGGCTCTAATGCGCCTGAACGGACTATATAAGTTGTTTTTATACTTTATACATAAAGGGCAATCTATTCTGGTAATATAACAATTGTTTAAACCAAAAATTTATCTACACTCTGTACTTTAGACATGAGGGGGTCGTTCTATTATGGGTGTCGTTTTATTTTAGGACAGCTAAAATAAAACGACTCCTTGGCTCTAATGCGCCTGAACGGACTATATAAGTTGTTTTTATAGTTTTAACATAAAGGGTGATCTATTCTGGTAATATAACAATTGTTTAAACCAAAATTATATCTACACTCTGTACATTAGACATGAGGGGGTCGTTCTATTATGGGTGTCGTTTTATTTTAGGACAGCTAAAATAAAACGACTCCTTGGCTCTAATGCGCCTGAACGGACTATATAAGTTGTTTTTATAGTTTTAACATAAAGGGTGATCTATTCTGGTAATATAACAATTGTTTAAACCAAAATTATATCTACACTCTGTACTTTGAACATGAGGGGGTCGTTCTATTATGGGTGTCGTTTTATTTTAGGACAGCTAAAATAAAACGACTCCTTGGCTCTAATGCGCCTGAACGGACTATATAAGTTGTTTTTATAGTTTTAACATAAAGGGTGATCTATTCTGGTAATATAACAATTGTTTAAACCAAAATTATATCTACACTCTGTACTTTGAACATGAGGGGGTCGTTCTATTATGGGTGTCGTTTTAATTTAGGACAGCTAAAATAAAACGACTCCTTGGTTCTCATGCGCCTGAACGGACTATATAATACTATATAATACTTTATACATAAAGGGTGATCTATTCTGGTAATATAACAATTGTTTAAACCAAAAATATATCTACACTCTGTACTTTAGACATGAGGGGGTCGTTCTATTATGGGTGTCGTTTTATTTTAGGACAGCTAAAATAAAACGACTCCTTGGCTCTAATGCGCCTGAACGGACTATATAAGTTGTTTTTATACTTTATACATAAAGGGCAATCTATTCTGGTAATATAACAATTGTTTAAACCAAAAATTTATCTACACTCTGTACTTTAGACATGAGGGGGTCGTTCTATTATGGGTGTCGTTTTATTTTAGGACAGCTAAAATAAAACGACTCCTTGGCTCTAATGCGCCTGAACGGACTATATAAGTTGTTTTTATAGTTTTAACATAAAGGGTGATCTATTCTGGTAATATAACAATTGTTTAAACCAAAATTATATCTACACTCTGTACTTTGAACATGAGGGGGTCGTTCTATTATGGGTGTCGTTTTATTTTAGGACAGCTAAAATAAAACGACTCCTTGGCTCTAATGCGCCTGAACGGACTATATAAGTTGTTTTTATAGTTTTAACATAAAGGGTGATCTATTCTGGTAATATAACAATTGTTTAAACCAAAATTATATCTACACTCTGTACTTTAAACATGAGGGGGTCGTTCTATTATGGTGTCGTTTTATTTTAGGACAGCTAAAATAAAACGACTCCTTGGCTCTAATGCGCCTGAACGGACTATATAACTTGTTTTTAATACTTTATACATAAAGGGTGATCTATTCTGGTAATATAACAATTGTTTAAACCAAAAATATATCTACACTCTGTACTTTAGACATGAGGGGGTCGTTCTATTATGGGTGTCGTTTTATTCTAGGACAGCTAAAATAAAACGACTCCTTGGCTCTAATGCGCCTGAACGGACTATAAAAGTTGTTTTTATACTTTAAACATAGAGGGTGATCTATTCTGGTAATTTAACAATTGTTTAAACCAAAAATATATCTACACTCTGTACTTTAGATATGAGGGGGTCATTCTATAATGGGTGTCGTTTTATTTTAGGACAGCTAAAATAAAACGACTCCTTGGTTCTAATGCGCCTGAACGGACTATATAAGTTGTTTTTATAGTTTTAACATAAAGGGTGATCTATTCTGGTAATATAACAATTGTTTAAACCAAAATTATATCTACACTCTGTACATTAGACATGAGGGGGTCGTTCTATTATGGGTGTCGTTTTATTTTAGAACAGCTAAAATAAAACGACTCCTTGGCTCTAATGCGCCTGAACGGACTATATAAGTTGTTTTTATAGTTTTAACATAAAGGGTGATCTATTCTGGTAATATAACAATTGTTTAAACCAAAATTATATCTACACTCTGTACTTTGAACATGAGGGGGTCGTTCTATTATGGGTGTCGTTTTATTTTAGGACAGCTAAAATAAAACGACTCCTTGGCTCTAATGCGCCTGAACGGACAATATAAGTTGTTTTTATAGTTTTAACATAAAGGGTGATCTATTCTGGTAATATAACAATTGTTTAAACCAAAATTATATCTACACTCTGTACTTTAAACATAAGGGGGTCGTTCTATTATGGTGTCGTTTTATTTTAGGACAGCTAAAATAAAACGACTCCTTGGCTCTAATGCGCCTGAACGGACTATATAACTTGTTTTTAATACTTTATACATAAAGGGTGATCTATTCTGGTAATATAACAATTGTTTAAACCAAAAATATATCTACACTCTGTACTTTAGACATGAGGGGGTCGTTCTATTATGGTAATATTACAATTGTTTAAACCAAAATTATATCTACACTCTGTACTTTGAACATGAGGGGGTCGTTTAATATGGGTGTCGTTTTATTTTAGGACAGCTAAAATAAAACGACTCCTTGGCTCTAATGCGCTTGAACGGACTATATAAGTTGTTTTTATAGTTTTAACATAAAGGGTGATCTATTCTGGTAATATAACAATTGTTTAAACCAAAATTATATCTACACTCTGTACTTTAAACATGAGGGGGTCGTTCTATTATGGTGTCGTTTTATTTTAGGACAGCTAAAATAAAACGACTCCTTGGTTCTCATGCGCCTGAACGGACTATATAATACTATATAATACTTTATACATAAAGGGTGATCTATTCTGGTAATATAACAATTGTTTAAACCAAAAATATATCTACACTCTGTACTTTAGACATGAGGGGGTCGTTCTATTATGGGTGTCGTTTTATTTTAGGACAGCTAAAATAAAACGACTCCTTGGCTCTAATGCGCCTGAACGGACTATATAAGTTGTTTTTATACTTTATACATAAAGGGCAATCTATTCTGGTAATATAACAATTGTTTAAACCAAAAATTTATCTACACTCTGTACTTTAGACATGAGGGGGTCGTTCTATTATGGGTGTCGTTTTATTTTAGGACAGCTAAAATAAAACGACTCCTTGGCTCTAATGCGCCTGAACGGACTATATAAGTTGTTTTTATAGTTTTAACATAAAGGGTGATCTATTCTGGTAATATAACAATTGTTTAAACCAAAATTATATCTACACTCTGTACTTTGAACATGAGGGGGTCGTTCTATTATGGGTGTCGTTTTATTTTAGGACAGCTAAAATAAAACGACTCCTTGGCTCTAATGCGCCTGAACGGACTATATAAGTTGTTTTTATAGTTTTAACATAAAGGGTGATCTATTCTGGTAATATAACAATTGTTTAAACCAAAATTATATCTACACTCTGTACTTTAAACATGAGGGGGTCGTTCTATTATGGTGTCGTTTTATTTTAGGACAGCTAAAATAAAACGACTCCTTGGCTCTAATGCGCCTGAACGGACTATATAACTTGTTTTTAATACTTTATACATAAAGGGTGATCTATTCTGGTATTATAACAATTGTTTAAACCAAAAATATATCTACACTCTGTACTTTAGACATGAGGGGGTCGTTCTATTATGGGTGTCGTTTTATTCTAGGACAGCTAAAATAAAACGACTCCTTGGCTCTAATGCGCCTGAACGGACTATTTAAACCAAAAATATATCTACACTCTGTACTTTAGACATGAGGGGGTCGTTCTATTATGGGTGTCGTTTTATTCTAGGACAGCTAAAATAAAACGACTCCTTGGCTCTAATGCGCCTGAACGGACTATAAAAGTTGTTTTTATACTTTAAACATAGAGGGTGATCTATTCTGGTAATTTAACAATTGTTTAAACCAAAAATATATCTACACTCTGTACTTTGAACATGAGGGGGTCGTTCTATTATGGGTGTCGTTTTATTTTAGGACAGCTAAAATAAAACGACTCCTTGGCTCTAATGCGCCTGAACGGACTATATAAGTTGTTTTTATAGTTTTAACATAAAGGATGATCTATTCTGGTAATATAACAATTGTTTAAACCAAAATTATATCTACACTCTGTACTTTAAACATGAGGGGGTCGTTCTATTATGGTGTCGTTTTATTTTAGGACAGCTAAAATAAAACGACTCCTTGGCTCTAATGCGCCTGAACGGACTATATAACTTGTTTTTAATACTTTATACATAAAGGGTGATCTATTCTGGTAATATAACAATTGTTTAAACCAAAAATATATCTACACTCTGTACTTTAGACATGAGGGGGTCGTTCTATTATGGGTGTCGTTTTATTTTAGGACAGCTAAAATAAAACGACTCCTTGGCTCTAATGCGCCTGAACGGACTATATAAGTTGTTTTTATACTTTATACATAAAGGGCAATCTATTCTGGTAATATAACAATTGTTTAAACCAAAAATTTATCTACACTCTGTACTTTAGACATGAGGGGGTCGTTCTATTATGGGTGTCGTTTTATTTTAGGACAGCTAAAATAAAACGACTCCTTGGCTCTAATGCGCCTGAACGGACTATATAAGTTGTTTTTATAGTTTTAACATAAAGGGTGATCTATTCTGGTAATATAACAATTGTTTAAACCAAAATTATATCTACACTCTGTACTTTGAACATGAGGGGGTCGTTCTATTATGGGTGTCGTTTTATTTTAGGACAGCTAAAATAAAACGACTCCTTGGCTCTAATGCGCCTGAACGGACTATATAAGTTGTTTTTATAGTTTTAACATAAAGGGTGATCTATTCTGGTAATATAACAATTGTTTAAACCAAAATTATATCTACACTCTGTACTTTAAACATGAGGGGGTCGTTCTATTATGGGTGTCGTTTTATTCTAGGACAGCTAAAATAAAACGACTCCTTGGCTCTAATGCGCCTGAACGGACTATAAAAGTTGTTTTTATACTTTAAACATAGAGGGTGATCTATTCTGGTAATTTAACAATTGTTTAAACCAAAAATATATCTACACTCTGTACTTTAGATATGAGGGGGTCATTCTATAATGGGTGTCGTTTTATTTTAGGACAGCTAAAATAAAACGACTCCTTGGTTCTAATGCGCCTGAACGGACTATATAAGTTGTTTTTATAGTTTTAACATAAAGGGTGATCTATTCTGGTAATATAACAATTGTTTAAACCAAAATTATATCTACACTCTGTACATTAGACATGAGGGGGTCGTTCTATTATGGGTGTCGTTTTATTTTAGGACAGCTAAAATAAAACGACTCCTTGGCTCTAATGCGCTTGAACGGACTATATAAGTTGTTTTTATAGTTTTAACATAAAGGGTGATCTATTCTGGTAATATAACAATTGTTTAAACCAAAATTATATCTACACTCTGTACTTTGAACATGAGGGGGTCGTTCTATTATGGGTGTCGTTTTATTTTAGGACAGCTAAAATAAAACGACTCCTTGGCTCTAATGCGCCTGAACGGACTATATAAGTTGTTTTTATAGTTTTAACATAAAGGGTGATCTATTCTGGTAATATAACAATTGTTTAAACCAAAATTATATCTACACTCTGTACTTTAAACATAAGGGGGTCGTTCTATTATGGTGTCGTTTTATTTTAGGACAGCTAAAATAAAACGACTCCTTGGCTCTAATGCGCCTGAACGGACTATATAACTTGTTTTTAATACTTTATACATAAAGGGTGATCTATTCTGGTAATATAACAATTGTTTAAACCAAAAATATATCTACACTCTGTACTTTAGACATGAGGGGGTCGTTCTATTATGGGTGTCGTTTTATTCTAGGACAGCTAAAATAAAACGACTCCTTGGCTCTAATGCGCCTGAACGGACTATAAAAGTTGTTTTTATACTTTAAACATAGAGGGTGATCTATTCTGGTAATTTAACAATTGTTTAAACCAAAAATATATCTACACTCTGTACTTTGAACATGAGGGGGTCGTTCTATTATGGGTGTCGTTTTATTTTAGGACAGCTAAAATAAAACGACTCCTTGGCTCTAATGCGCCTGAACGGACTATATAAGTTGTTTTTATAGTTTTAACATAAAGGGTGATCTATTCTGGTAATATAACAATTGTTTAAACCAAAATTATATCTACACTCTGTACTTTAAACATGAGGGGGTCGTTCTATTATGGTGTCGTTTTATTTTAGGACAGCTAAAATAAAACGACTCCTTGGCTCTAATGCGCCTGAACGGACTATATAACTTGTTTTTATACTTTATACATAAAGGGCAATCTATTCTGGTAATATAACAATTGTTTAAACCAAAAATTTATCTACACTCTGTACTTTAGACATGAGGGGGTCGTTCTATTATGGGTGTCGTTTTATTTTAGGACAGCTAAAATAAAACGACTCCTTGGCTCTAATGCGCCTGAACGGACTATATAAGTTGTTTTTATAGTTTTAACATAAAGGATGATCTATTCTGGTAATATAACAATTGTTTAAACCAAAATTATATCTACACTCTGTACTTTAAACATGAGGGGGTCGTTCTATTATGGTGTCGTTTTATTTTAGGACAGCTAAAATAAAACGACTCCTTGGCTCTAATGCGCCTGAACGGACTATATAAGTTGTTTTTATAGTTTTAACATAAAGGGTGATCTATTCTGGTAATATAACAATTGTTTAAACCAAAATTATATCTACACTCTGTACTTTAAACATGAGGGGGTCGTTCTATTATGGTGTCGTTTTATTTTAGGACAGCTAAAATAAAACGACTCCTTGGCTCTAATGCGCCTGAACGGACTATATAACTTGTTTTTAATACTTTATACATAAAGGGTGATCTATTCTGGTAATATAACAATTGTTTAAACCAAAAATATATCTACACTCTGTACTTTAGACATGAGGGGGTCGTTCTATTATGGGTGTCGTTTTATTCTAGGACAGCTAAAATAAAACGACTCCTTGGCTCTAATGCGCCTGAACGGACTATAAAAGTTGTTTTTATACTTTAAACATAGAGGGTGATCTATTCTGGTAATTTAACAATTGTTTAAACCAAAAATATATCTACACTCTGTACTTTAGATATGAGGGGGTCATTCTATAATGGGTGTCGTTTTATTTTAGGACAGCTAAAATAAAACGACTCCTTGGTTCTAATGCGCCTGAACGGACTATATAAGTTGTTTTTATAGTTTTAACATAAAGGGTGATCTATTCTGGTAATATAACAATTGTTTAAACCAAAATTATATCTACACTCTGTACTTTGAACATGAGGGGGTCGTTCTATTATGGGTGTCGTTTTATTTTAGGACAGCTAAAATAAAACGACTCCTTGGCTCTAATGCGCCTGAACGGACAATATAAGTTGTTTTTATAGTTTTAACATAAAGGGTGATCTATTCTGGTAATATAACAATTGTTTAAACCAAAATTATATCTACACTCTGTACTTTAAACATAAGGGGGTCGTTCTATTATGGTGTCGTTTTATTTTAGGACAGCTAAAATAAAACGACTCCTTGGCTCTAATGCGCCTGAACGGACTATATAACTTGTTTTTAATACTTTATACATAAAGGGTGATCTATTCTGGTAATATAACAATTGTTTAAACCAAAAATATATCTACACTCTGTACTTTAGACATGAGGGGGTCGTTCTATTATGGTAATATTACAATTGTTTAAACCAAAATTATATCTACACTCTGTACTTTGAACATGAGGGGGTCGTTTAATATGGGTGTCGTTTTATTTTAGGACAGCTAAAATAAAACGACTCCTTGGCTCTAATGCGCTTGAACGGACTATATAAGTTGTTTTTATAGTTTTAACATAAAGGGTGATCTATTCTGGTAATATAACAATTGTTTAAACCAAAATTATATCTACACTCTGTACTTTAAACATGAGGGGGTCGTTCTATTATGGTGTCGTTTTATTTTAGGACAGCTAAAATAAAACGACTCCTTGGTTCTCATGCGCCTGAACGGACTATATAATACTATATAATACTTTATACATAAAGGGTGATCTATTCTGGTAATATAACAATTGTTTAAACCAAAAATATATCTACACTCTGTACTTTAGACATGAGGGGGTCGTTCTATTATGGGTGTCGTTTTATTTTAGGACAGCTAAAATAAAACGACTCCTTGGCTCTAATGCGCCTGAACGGACTATATAAGTTGTTTTTATACTTTATACATAAAGGGCAATCTATTCTGGTAATATAACAATTGTTTAAACCAAAAATTTATCTACACTCTGTACTTTAGACATGAGGGGGTCGTTCTATTATGGGTGTCGTTTTATTTTAGGACAGCTAAAATAAAACGACTCCTTGGCTCTAATGCGCCTGAACGGACTATATAAGTTGTTTTTATAGTTTTAACATAAAGGGTGATCTATTCTGGTAATATAACAATTGTTTAAACCAAAATTATATCTACACTCTGTACTTTGAACATGAGGGGGTCGTTCTATTATGGGTGTCGTTTTATTTTAGGACAGCTAAAATAAAACGACTCCTTGGCTCTAATGCGCCTGAACGGACTATATAAGTTGTTTTTATAGTTTTAACATAAAGGGTGATCTATTCTGGTAATATAACAATTGTTTAAACCAAAATTATATCTACACTCTGTACTTTAAACATGAGGGGGTCGTTCTATTATGGTGTCGTTTTATTTTAGGACAGCTAAAATAAAACGACTCCTTGGCTCTAATGCGCCTGAACGGACTATATAACTTGTTTTTAATACTTTATACATAAAGGGTGATCTATTCTGGTATTATAACAATTGTTTAAACCAAAAATATATCTACACTCTGTACTTTAGACATGAGGGGGTCGTTCTATTATGGGTGTCGTTTTATTCTAGGACAGCTAAAATAAAACGACTCCTTGGCTCTAATGCGCCTGAACGGACTATTTAAACCAAAAATATATCTACACTCTGTACTTTAGACATGAGGGGGTCGTTCTATTATGGGTGTCGTTTTATTCTAGGACAGCTAAAATAAAACGACTCCTTGGCTCTAATGCGCCTGAACGGACTATAAAAGTTGTTTTTATACTTTAAACATAGAGGGTGATCTATTCTGGTAATTTAACAATTGTTTAAACCAAAAATATATCTACACTCTGTACTTTGAACATGAGGGGGTCGTTCTATTATGGGTGTCGTTTTATTTTAGGACAGCTAAAATAAAACGACTCCTTGGCTCTAATGCGCCTGAACGGACTATATAAGTTGTTTTTATAGTTTTAACATAAAGGATGATCTATTCTGGTAATATAACAATTGTTTAAACCAAAATTATATCTACACTCTGTACTTTAAACATGAGGGGGTCGTTCTATTATGGTGTCGTTTTATTTTAGGACAGCTAAAATAAAACGACTCCTTGGCTCTAATGCGCCTGAACGGACTATATAACTTGTTTTTAATACTTTATACATAAAGGGTGATCTATTCTGGTAATATAACAATTGTTTAAACCAAAAATATATCTACACTCTGTACTTTAGACATGAGGGGGTCGTTCTATTATGGGTGTCGTTTTATTTTAGGACAGCTAAAATAAAACGACTCCTTGGCTCTAATGCGCCTGAACGGACTATATAAGTTGTTTTTATACTTTATACATAAAGGGCAATCTATTCTGGTAATATAACAATTGTTTAAACCAAAAATTTATCTACACTCTGTACTTTAGACATGAGGGGGTCGTTCTATTATGGGTGTCGTTTTATTTTAGGACAGCTAAAATAAAACGACTCCTTGGCTCTAATGCGCCTGAACGGACTATATAAGTTGTTTTTATAGTTTTAACATAAAGGGTGATCTATTCTGGTAATATAACAATTGTTTAAACCAAAATTATATCTACACTCTGTACTTTGAACATGAGGGGGTCGTTCTATTATGGGTGTCGTTTTATTTTAGGACAGCTAAAATAAAACGACTCCTTGGCTCTAATGCGCCTGAACGGACTATATAAGTTGTTTTTATAGTTTTAACATAAAGGGTGATCTATTCTGGTAATATAACAATTGTTTAAACCAAAATTATATCTACACTCTGTACTTTAAACATGAGGGGGTCGTTCTATTATGGTGTCGTTTTATTTTAGGACAGCTAAAATAAAACGACTCCTTGGCTCTAATGCGCCTGAACGGACTATATAACTTGTTTTTAATACTTTATACATAAAGGGTGATCTATTCTGGTATTATAACAATTGTTTAAACCAAAAATATATCTACACTCTGTACTTTAGACATGAGGGGGTCGTTCTATTATGGGTGTCGTTTTATTCTAGGACAGCTAAAATAAAACGACTCCTTGGCTCTAATGCGCCTGAACGGACTATAAAAGTTGTTTTTATACTTTAAACATAGAGGGTGATCTATTCTGGTAATTTAACAATTGTTTAAACCAAAAATATATCTACACTCTGTACTTTAGATATGAGGGGGTCATTCTATAATGGGTGTCGTTTTATTTTAGGACAGCTAAAATAAAACGACTCCTTGGTTCTAATGCGCCTGAACGGACTATATAAGTTGTTTTTATAGTTTTAACATAAAGGGTGATCTATTCTGGTAATATAACAATTGTTTAAACCAAAATTATATCTACACTCTGTACATTAGACATGAGGGGGTCGTTCTATTATGGGTGTCGTTTTATTTTAGGACAGCTAAAATAAAACGACTCCTTGGCTCTAATGCGCTTGAACGGACTATATAAGTTGTTTTTATAGTTTTAACATAAAGGGTGATCTATTCTGGTAATATAACAATTGTTTAAACCAAAATTATATCTACACTCTGTACTTTGAACATGAGGGGGTCGTTCTATTATGGGTGTCGTTTTATTTTAGGACAGCTAAAATAAAACGACTCCTTGGCTCTAATGCGCCTGAACGGACTATATAAGTTGTTTTTATAGTTTTAACATAAAGGGTGATCTATTCTGGTAATATAACAATTGTTTAAACCAAAATTATATCTACACTCTGTACTTTAAACATAAGGGGGTCGTTCTATTATGGTGTCGTTTTATTTTAGGACAGCTAAAATAAAACGACTCCTTGGCTCTAATGCGCCTGAACGGACTATATAACTTGTTTTTAATACTTTATACATAAAGGGTGATCTATTCTGGTAATATAACAATTGTTTAAACCAAAAATATATCTACACTCTGTACTTTAGACATGAGGGGGTCGTTCTATTATGGGTGTCGTTTTATTCTAGGACAGCTAAAATAAAACGACTCCTTGGCTCTAATGCGCCTGAACGGACTATAAAAGTTGTTTTTATACTTTAAACATAGAGGGTGATCTATTCTGGTAATTTAACAATTGTTTAAACCAAAAATATATCTACACTCTGTACTTTGAACATGAGGGGGTCGTTCTATTATGGGTGTCGTTTTATTTTAGGACAGCTAAAATAAAACGACTCCTTGGCTCTAATGCGCCTGAACGGACTATATAAGTTGTTTTTATAGTTTTAACATAAAGGGTGATCTATTCTGGTAATATAACAATTGTTTAAACCAAAATTATATCTACACTCTGTACTTTAAACATGAGGGGGTCGTTCTATTATGGTGTCGTTTTATTTTAGGACAGCTAAAATAAAACGACTCCTTGGCTCTAATGCGCCTGAACGGACTATATAACTTGTTTTTAATACTTTATACATAAAGGGTGATCTATTCTGGTAATATAACAATTGTTTAAACCAAAAATATATCTACACTCTGTACTTTAGACATGAGGGGGTCGTTCTATTATGGGTGTCGTTTTATTTTAGGACAGCTAAAATAAAACGACTCCTTGGCTCTAATGCGCCTGAACGGACTATATAAGTTGTTTTTATACTTTATACATAAAGGGCGATCTATTCTGGTAATATAACAATTGTTTAAAAAAAAAAAAAAATCTACACTCTGTACTTTAGACATGAGGGGGTCGTTCTATTATGGGTGTCGTTTTATTTTAGGACAGCTAAAATAAAACGACTCTTTGGCTCTAATGCGCCTGAACGGACTATATAAGTTGTTTTTATAGTTTTAACGCAAAGGGTGATCTATTCTGGTAACATAACAATTGTTTAAACCAAAATTATATCTACACTCTGTACTTTGAACATGAGGGGGTCGTTCTATTATGGGTGTCGTTTTAATTTAGGACAGCTAAAATAAAACGACTCCTTGGTTCTAATGCGCCTGAACGGACTATATAATACTATATAATACTTTATACATAAAGGGTGATCTATTCTGGTAATATAACAATTGTTTAAACCAAAAATATATCTACACTCTGTACTTTAGACATGAGGGGGTCGTTCTATTATGGGTGTCGTTTTATTTTAGGACAGCTAAAATAAAACGACTCCTTGGCTCTAATGCGCCTGAACGGACTATATAAGTTGTTTTTATACTTTATACATAAAGGGCAATCTATTCTGGTAATATAACAATTGTTTAAACCAAAAATTTATCTACACTCTGTACTTTAGACATGAGGGGGTCGTTCTATTATGGGTGTCGTTTTATTTTAGGACAGCTAAAATAAAACGACTCCTTGGCTCTAATGCGCCTGAACGGACTATATAAGTTGTTTTTATAGTTTTAACATAAAGGGTGATCTATTCTGGTAATATAACAATTGTTTAAACCAAAATTATATCTACACTCTGTACTTTGAACATGAGGGGGTCGTTCTATTATGGTGTCGTTTTATTTTAGGACAGCTAAAATAAAACGACTCCTTGGCTCTAATGCGCCTGAACGGACTATATAAGTTGTTTTTATAGTTTTAACATAAAGGGTGATCTATTCTGGTAATATAACAATTGTTTAAACCAAAATTATATCTACACTCTGTACTTTAAACATGAGGGGGTCGTTCTATTATGATGTCGTTTTATTTTAGGACAGCTAAAATAAAACGACTCCTCGGCTCTAATGCGCCTGAACGGACTATATAACTTGTTTTTAATACTTTATACATAAAGGGTGATCTATTCTGGTAATATAACAATTGTTTAAACCAAAAATATATCTACACTCTGTACTTTAGACATGAGGGGGTCGTTCTATTATGGGTGTCGTTTTATTCTAGGACAGCTAAAATAAAACGACTCCTTGGCTCTAATGCGCCTGAACGGACTATAAAAGTTGTTTTTATACTTTAAACATAGAGGGTGATCTATTCTGGTAATTTAACAATTGTTTAAACCAAAAATATATCTACACTCTGTACTTTAGATATGAGGGGGTCATTCTATAATGGGTGTCGTTTTATTTTAGGACAGCTAAAATAAAACGACTCCTTGGTTCTAATGCGCCTGAACGGACTATATAAGTTGTTTTTATAGTTTTAACATAAAGGGTGATCTATTCTGGTAATATAACAATTGTTTAAACCAAAATTATATCTACACTCTGTACATTAGACATGAGGGGGTCGTTCTATTATGGGTGTCGTTTTATTTTAGGACAGCTAAAATAAAACGACTCCTTGGCTCTAATGCGCCTGAACGGACTATATAAGTTGTTTTTATAGTTTTAACATAAAGGGTGATCTATTCTGGTAATATAACAATTGTTTAAACCAAAATTATATCTACACTCTGTACTTTGAACATGAGGGGGTCGTTCTATTATGGGTGTCGTTTTATTTTAGGACAGCTAAAATAAAACGACTCCTTGGCTCTAATGCGCCTGAACGGACTATATAAGTTGTTTTTATAGTTTTAACATAAAGGGTGATCTATTCTGGTAATATAACAATTGTTTAAACCAAAATTATATCTACACTCTGTACTTTAAACATAAGGGGGTCGTTCTATTATGGTGTCGTTTTATTTTAGGACAGCTAAAATAAAACGACTCCTTGGCTCTAATGCGCCTGAACGGACTATATAACTTGTTTTTAATACTTTATACATAAAGGGTGATCTATTCTGGTAATATAACAATTGTTTAAACCAAAAATATATCTACACTCTGTACTTTAGACATGAGGGGGTCGTTCTATTATGGGTGTCGTTTTATTCTAGGACAGCTAAAATAAAACGACTCCTTGGCTCTAATGCGCCTGAACGGACTATATAAGTTGTTTTTATAGTTTTAACATAAAGGGTGATCTATTCTGGTAATATAACAATTGTTTAAACCAAAATTATATCTACACTCTGTACTTTGAACATGAGGGGGTCGTTCTATTATGGGTGTCGTTTTATTTTAGGACAGCTAAAATAAAACGACTCCTTGGCTCTAATGCGCCTGAACGGACTATATAAGTTGTTTTTATAGTTTTAACATAAAGGGTGATCTATTCTGGTAATATAACAATTGTTTAAACCAAAATTATATCTACACTCTGTACTTTAAACATGAGGGGGTCGTTCTATTATGGTGTCGTTTTATTTTAGGACAGCTAAAATAAAACGACTCCTTGGCTCTAATGCGCCTGAACGGACTATATAACTTGTTTTTAATACTTTATACATAAAGGGTGATCTATTCTGGTAATATAACAATTGTTTAAACCAAAAATATATCTACACTCTGTACTTTAGACATGAGGGGGTCGTTCTATTATGGGTGTCGTTTTATTCTAGGACAGCTAAAATAAAACGACTCCTTGGCTCTAATGCGCCTGAACGGACTATAAAAGTTGTTTTTATACTTTAAACATAGAGGGTGATCTATTCTGGTAATTTAACAATTGTTTAAACCAAAAATATATCTACACTCTGTACTTTGAACATGAGGGGGTCGTTCTATTATGGGTGTCGTTTTATTTTAGGACAGCTAAAATAAAACGACTCCTTGGCTCTAATGCGCCTGAACGGACTATATAAGTTGTTTTTATAGTTTTAACATAAAGGGTGATCTATTCTGGTAATATAACAATTGTTTAAACCAAAATTATATCTACACTCTGTACTTTAAACATGAGGGGGTCGTTCTATTATGGTGTCGTTTTATTCTAGGACAGCTAAAATAAAACGACTCCTTGGCTCTAATGCGCCTGAACGGACTATAAAAGTTGTTTTTATACTTTAAACATAGAGGGTGGTCTATTATGGTAATATAACAATTGTTTAAACCAAAACTATATATACACTCTGTACTTTAGACTTGAAGGGGTCGTTATATTATGGGTGTCGTTTTATTTTAGGACAGCTAAAATAAAACGACTCCTTGGCTCTAATGCGCCTGAACGGACTATATAAGTTGTTTTTATACTTTACACTTAAAGGGTGATCTATTCTGGTAATATAACAATTGTTTAAACCAAAAATATATCTACACTCTGTACTTTAGACATGAGGGGGTCGTTCTATTATGGGTGTCGTTTTATTTTAGGACAGCTAAAATAAAACGACTCCTTGGCTCTAATGCGCCTGAACGGACTATATAAGTTGTTTTTATACTTTAAACATAAAGAGTGATCTATTCTGATAATATAACAATTGTTTAAACCAAAAATATATCTACACTCTATACTTTAGACATGAGAGGGTCGTTATATTATGGGTGTTATTTTATTTTAGGACAGCTAAAATAAAACGACTCCTTGGCTCTAATACGCCTGAACGGACTATAAAAGTTGTTTTTATACTTTAAACATAGAGGGTGATCTATTCTGGTAATATAACAATTGTTTAAACCAAAAATATATCTACACTCTATACTTTAGACATGAGAGGGTCATTCTATAATGGGTGTCTTTTTATTTTAGGACAGCTAAAATAAAACGACTCCTTGGCTCTAATGCGCCTGAACGGACTATATAAGTTGTTTTTATACTTTAAACATAAAGAGTGATCTATTCTGATAATATAACAATTGTTTAAACCAAAAATATATCTACACTCTATACTTTAGACATGAGAGGGTCATTATAATATGGGTGTAGTTTTATTTTAGGACAGCTAAAATAAAACGACTCCTTGGTTCTAATGCGCCTGAACGGACTATAAAAGTTGTTTTTATACTTTAAACATAGAGGGTGGTCTATTATGGTAATATAACAATTGTTTAAACCAAAACTATATATACACTCTGTACTTTAGACTTGAAGGGGTCGTTATATTATGGGTGTCGTTTTATTTTAGGACAGCTAAAATAAAACGACTCCTTGGCTCTAATGCGCCTGAACGGACTATATAAGTTGTTTTTATACTTTACACTTAAAGGGTGATCTATTCTGGTAATATAACAATTGTTTAAACCAAAAATATATCTACACTCTGTACTTTAGACATGAGGGGGTCGTTCTATTATGGGTGTCGTTTTATTTTAGGACAGCTAAAATAAAACGACTCCTTGGATCTAATGCGCCTGAACGGACTATATAAGTTGTTTTTATACTTTAAACATAAAGGGTGATCTATTCTGGTAATATAACAATTGTTTAAACCAAAAATATATCTGCACTCTGTACTTTAGACATGAGGGGGTCGTTCTATTATGGGTGACGTTTTATTTTAGGACAGCTAAAATAAAACGAGTCCTTGGCTCTAATGCGCCTGAACGGACTATATAAGTTGTTTTTATACTTTATACATAAAGGGTGATCTATTCTGGTAATATAACAATTGTTTAAACCAAAAATATATCTACACTCTATACTTTAGACAAGAGAGGGTCATTCTATTATGGGTGTCGTTTTATTTTAGGACAGCTAAAATAAAACGACTCCTTGGCTCTAATGCGCCTGAACAGACTATATAAGTTGATTTTATACTTTAAACATAAAGGGTGATCTATTCTGATAATATAACAATTGTTTAAACCAATACACTCTATACTTTAGACATGAGAGGGTCATTCTATTATGGGTGTCGTTTTATTTTAGGACAACTAAAATAAAACGACTGACTCCTTGGCTCTAATGCGCCTGAACGGACTATAAAAGTTGTTTTGATACTTTAAACATAAAGGGTGATCTATTCTGGTAATATAACAATTGTTTAAACCAAAAATATATCTACACTCTGGACTTTAGACATGAGGGGGTCGTTCTATTATGGGTGTCGTTTTATTTTAGGACAACTAAAATAAAACGACTCCTTGGCTCTAATGCACCTAAACGGACTATATAACTTGTTTTTTAAACATAAAGGGTGATCTATTCTGGTAATATAACAATTGTTTAAACCAAAAATATATCTACACTCTGGACTTTAGACATGAGGGGGTCGTTCTATTATGGGTGTCGTTTTATTTTAGGACAACTAAAATAAAACGACTCCTTGGCTCTAATGCGCCTAAACGGACTATATAACTTGTTTTTATACTTTAAACATAAAGGGTGATCTATTTGGTAATATAACAATTGTTTAAACCAAAAATATATCTACACTCTGGACTTTAGACATGAGGGGGTCGTTCTATTATGGGTGTCGTTTTATTTTAGGACAACTAAAATAAAACGACTGACTCCTTGGCTCTAATGCGCCTGAACGGGCTATAAAAGTTGTTTTGATACTTTAAACATAAAGGGTGAAATTTTGGAAACAAATATTCAACCAATGTTTTCTTTACTGCATGTTTTACAAGTGCAAACATGTGAACTGCTAGTGGAATCGAACCACATTGCCCCACATTGCGTGAGACGATATTGGCACAGTGTCTGTAAGGTCAAGCTGCTCACTCTCTACTGTGACTTTCTTCAGGAGTTCCGCCATCTCTTCCATATTTGTTGCAAACAGGGTGGTTTCATCGGCATAACGTAGATTGTGTATTTGGTATCTACAGACAGCCCCCCTGGCCAATCATCCAATGCACGTCTCATTATAGACTCTGCATAAAGGTTGAAGAGTGCTGGTGACCTAGAGCAAACCAGTCACTATTTCCTTTGCTCAGTGCGCACACAGGCAGCTTGACCATCATACAGATTGCGAATTAGGTGGACGAGGTGGTAAGGGATTCCCATTTCATGCAGTGCTGTCCACAATGCGGAATATCTCACACAATCAAAGGCCTTAGCGTAGTCTATGAAGCACATGAAGAGCTCCCTCTGGAATTCAAAACATTTTCCCATTATGTGACGTACATTGGCTATCTGATCTCTTGTGCCGCGGCCTTTCCGGAAACCAGCTTGCTCAGCAGGAAGTTCACGTTCTAGATGAGGTCTGAGACGTTCGTTGATGATGTGTAGCAGGATTTTGCTTGCATGTGATATCAGAGCGATAGTGCGATGATTTTTACATTCACTAGCATCCCCTTTCTTTGGAAGTGTTAGGAAAACGGATCTCTTCCAATCCTCTGGCCATACTCTTGTCTTCCACACAGTATTGCATAACTTTTGCATAATAACAGCTACAGAATCATCAGCTTGCTTCAGGAGCTCACTTGGAATATCGTCTAGACCAGGTGCCTTTTGACTTTTTAACTTCTTGATGGCTTCCTGGACCTCTGATAGAAGAATATCAGGCTCATCTTCACCTAGTGGAGGCAGGGGAGACTCCTGTAAGCCATTTGTGTCTTCTTGGAACGCATACAGATTTTCACAGTAGCTTTTCCAACGATCCTTGATTTCGTCACTCTCAGTTAGGACCTTTCCTTGCTCGTCCTTGATGATAGCCAATCTAGTTGTCGTCTTTGAGGTGATGTTTTTTATACATCTAAAGAGCTCTCTGCTGTTTTTGTGAAAACTGTGATCCTCAAGTTCTTGGCATTGCTGTTGGATATGCTTATTTTTATCTCTCCTAGAATTCAATTGAACCTCACTTGAAAGTCTTCTGTATAGGTTACTGCCTTGCAGACCAGCTTCCTTCAATTGGCGTCTTTCATCTGCTAAGTTGATGGTTTCATGTGACAGCCATGATGTGGTCTTTCTCTTATATTTCTTTAATAGGAACATGTTTTTTGGCTGCACTGAGCATAGAGTTTTTGATGTCCAGCCAGAGTTCATCAGAAGTTGTTTCCTCGTCTCTAACCATCAGTTCTTGAAACAGATTTCTGGTCTCCACTCTGTATTTGTCATCAAGATGCTGCAATCAAATCTACAGTGCTACGGTAATTGAAAAGGTGGTTTGTAAGGGATTGTTTGTTGGTAGTCATTGAGAAAAAACTGGGTGGGCGCTTATAAGGGCATTGGCGCTTAATAGGGATAATACGGTACCCAAAATGTTTCAACATTGACTCCAGCAAATGTATTCAACCTTTTGGTAATATCCCTCCTGTGCATTTGTCATTTCGAGTATAAAATATTTTGAAATTTTGGTAACAAATATTCAACCAATGTTTTCTTTACTGCATGTTTTACAAGTGCAAACATGTGAACTGCTAGTGGAATCGAACCACATTGCCCCCATATCGCGTGAGACGATATTGGCACAGTGCTGGTTAGTATACACATCAACGCAAATAAGAAAACTGTTCAATAAATGTTTGGAAAAATATCAGGGCAATTTCATGTTGTCAATTTTGTTTAGACAAAGCAGTCAAACATCCATTTATTTATATAGTTAAACTTTTCATTGGTGAGGTTTTTATTGTTTTGGTAGATTAGGAGATCTTTTACATCTTCAAGTGATTAATCCATCTATTTCGGCTGATTAGAACACCAATTATCAGAGCTGCGAAGCTACACGGAGCCCGGAGACGTTGACCGGAGCCCTTTGTATTGGGGAATTTAGGGGGCGAGTATATTTCCCTGATATCGACTTGCTCTGAGAACTAAATGGTCTGGGGGCATTCAACTTTTTTTGGGGGTGGGGTGTGCCGCTCAGGGTCTCAACAAAAAGGGGGAGCTTGGGAACTGAATGAATTTTATGACGAAAAATAGGGTCTAAGGAACCGATTTTCTCGAAAAAGTAGGTCTTAAGAACTTGCTTGTTTTTCAAATTAGTTCAGTAAGAATGCACATTTTTGGTTTTGAGATTTTCAATAGAATGAGGGTCATTAGAACTGATGCAGACTCAGAAGGGGTCTTAAAGGGGCATTGAGAGATGTATCGATATATTAAATGAGCAAATAACGTTAAGATAATCATCAACATAGCCCAAATCCAAAATATCATACAATTCCGACATCGCCTTCATACCAAACTAAGCAAATAACGGCACTTCCGGGTTGAGATTTACCGCGAAAGTCCGTGAGTAAAACTCAGCATTTAAACTTCCGAATTCAGCACCTTAGTTTGGATATGATCAGGGTGAATAAGGTGGTTTTGTCATTAAACCGCAGACAAACGCAAACATTATCTGTGTCATCCAAATGTTTGCAGATTGACCGCTTAGTATCACCGATCATAAACGTAGCTCAAAATTTCATATCGTAACTGAAAGGGTAGATCTGGGCACATTTTTTTAGGCGACAAACCAAGCCCCAGGGTGTGTGTTACCATGGACTTATCAGATAAGTCCATGGTGTTACAATGTTGTGTGAAAAAGGTCAAAATGAAACGCAATTACGCCGCATATGCCTTGATGACAACAAAAAAAGAAGCCAGATCGCACACTACGTAACCTATTGCAGTGCTTGTATACCTTTATAATACCCTGGGATATTATGCCATTCACATTTCAATGTAATTTAACTATTGTAATAAGTTTTATAAACATGTTCACATTTTGGTCATTTTAATTATAAAATAAAACACTTTTTTATCATTAAGATTCTCTGTTCCTGGTACTCTTTCTGCACTTTGTAGATTTGCAGGCAGCCATTTTGAAAGTATTGTAAAACCCCTTCTGAGCATGTGCAGATCAATTAAACCAAGCTTCCCTATCAATTAAACCATGGACTAAACCTGGAGTAACCTGTGACCCTTGAAGTTACAGTTAGTCCAGGTTTAGTCCACCTTTAGTCCAGGACTAGTTAGTCCATGTTTTGAGAAACCGAAATGGAGTTAGTCCAGAATGTTGTGGACTAAACCTAGGCTAACTAATCCAGACTTAAAGTTAGTCCAGGTTTAAGTTAGTCCACCTTCGAGAAATTCAGCCAAAGGGTGATCGATTCTGGCAATATTACAATAGTTTAAACCAAGAATATATCTACACTCTATTAGCATGAGGTGTCAATATATTGCGGGAGACAACCCATTACAGTACAGCTACGATGGATTGATCTATCAGTTCTAATAATGGGCCTGAATGGACTATATACATGTTGTAAGTTGTTTTTATACATGAAACATAAAGGGTGATCTACATGTATTCTATTTTATCCCAGAATATTCCACAATATATTCTTTAAACATTAGAGGGTTTACTCATCAGTTCTAATGAGTCTGAATGGACTAGATGAGTTGTTTTATACATGAAACATAACTTTAGGTGATCTACAGGGTGATTCAATATAACGTTGACAGTTTTTTGAAACCATTTTTTTTTTAAATTCTGTAGATTTAAAAAAAATCTTTTTCAATATTCATCAACTATACGATCTTGTTCATCTCAGTCAGTACGCAGCCACGCGAAAAGCCGTTCCTTTTCTAACCCAGCAAAGCGACCCGGAAGTACTCACCCGTAGCGATACTGCTTCGCAGTCATAGTTGACCTCGTAATAGCACGATGTAAATGAGCTCTTTTCATGATTATAATCACACATTTCAAACACATTTGCCATGAAATTGTATAATAAAAAGGCATATTATGCAAATAATATTATCTAATATTATCTGTGAACTTCATGACATGTTGTATTTTCGGTGCAAATTATTGCAATCACACAAAACCCGAATTCAAGAAAAATTTGACGAAACTAAAGCCAAATTCACGGTAAAAAGTCACTTCTGAAGAATCAGGCATCACTTTTATCCATCGTATCATAATATTCATTGTCTTTTGTAACTAGAAACATGCTTACAATTTTATAAAATTATTTAGTCCGGTCAAGTGAATGCTTATAATATAGCTCCTCGAATCTTGTCTCGATCTAAATTCATTTCGTAGCGTCGATGGGTTGTTGATCAAGTGTTTAAATCTCACGTTTATATTCAGAATCGCTTGATAGCACAGATGGTAAAGGGTTCGCTTCGGGAGCGGGAGGTTCGGGGTTCGAAATCGATCTTTCTGCGCTACACAATGACATATGATATTTTTTTTACAGAAAGGCTATTCTGGTCAAAATGAATAAACATTTCACAATTTCATCACACAAAATGCATGAATTCTGACGTTTTCATTGGAAAAAGGTTTTTTTTTTTCAAAAATTTCAATAATGAATTCAAACGCGGGCATGAAAATGAAGCGCGGGCGTGTTACGGGAAACTAAAAATCAAGTTGGCGAGGCCTAACGGGGGATCGTAAGTTTCGTTTTCTGACTGAAAATCGGTGAAAATCAAACTCGGTTTTTCTTATCAAAAAGGAAGTCGGGCATCAATGTTTTTGATATGAAATTAAAGCTTAAGATTCTGTTAGTACGGAAATTGCTCTTAAAATATCGTACGAATTTTAGTCCGGTCAAGTGAATAGTTACAAGAAGCAAAGTCACAAAAGTTGTTAAATTCTAAAAGTAGCGATAAAATCACTGTTTGTGGACCAAATATGTCAGATTTGGCATCATATTATACTTCGCCATCATGGCTGCCAGCTAACCCTACCTCAATTAATTCAGGGAAAACAAACTTCTCGTAAGGTTTTAGCGCAAGGTTGACATCCTGAAATCGATCTTTGCGCGGGTTAGAAATCGGCAAGGTCAAGCATTGAAAGCGGCCTGTTGCGTACTGACTGATCTGTGCTGAAAATATCGTTACAAATAACCTTACGGTTGCAAAATAACCGCTATTTGAACAAAGTGACCCTATTTAGAATTATTGATTTTCATAGATTGGAAGTGTAATTGTCTATGCTCTATGCCTTAAAAGTGACGATGCCATTTAATGTTATCTTGCTGTAGACTTACCTGTGGACAAAGAGATTTGGAGAGATTCTCTTCAAATAACTATCATTTTGCCGCCATAGCATTATTAACATTGAGATTTTCAGCATAGATGGCCAAGATGATATTTTTGAGGAATATGTAAAAAAATTAAACCAAATCACACAATTTTGAAAAATATGGCATTGAAATACTGTCAAAGGTTTATTGAACCACACTGGTTGTGACGTCGCAGGTTTGAAAAGCCCAGTATTCAATATGGGGGTACGGGCATAAGTAGTCTGTTGCGACAACAAACTGTCCCTCATACCAATGCATCCTATACGTTATGATATATTAAACTCTCTTTTGAATAAACGCGTCAGTGGAAATTCAAACTAAAATTCCTGTACGAATTCACGATCAACGTAACAATTTGTAACTCGAACCCACAAGCACTCGGGGCAATGAATGTTCATCTATCTTTTCAGATCGATAGTTTCTGCGAATGAAAGTGTCAGGTTATTCATTATTGTGGAGAGGTTATTTCATAATCAATTTTAATCCGAGACACATGGCTTCAACAGAAAATAGCAACTTAGCTGTCCCTAATTTAAATGTTAAAAAACAAAATGAAATCTGCAATGTAGCCTATGTGGCCTATAGCCCCAATCAGAAGAAGCGAAGAAGATTTTGAGGGGGACCATGAGGAGGGGGATAAAAGAAATTGGTGGACGCACACATGATATAACAATGAGACAAAATTATACTGCTTTGCACAGTCCAAAAACCTAAAATAAACAAATTATGTGACAGCAGAATTTAATAACATGTAGGCCTACTCATTGTAATATCATACTAGAACAAAAAATATATTATATAACTACTGTTAATACTTACGTACATGTACTTCCTTACTTAGGTCGATCTTGATCGGTCTTCGTGATGGCTCGCCATATTACTCTGTCCCTCATGCATGCTTTCATCTCCTCATCAGTCAGTCCTGTTTCTTTCCCCAAGATGTCCAAGTATGTTAAAGCTTGACAGCCAATCAGTCAATAGCACTAATATATCAAAGTGTAAAAAACATTTTAAAAAACATGGTAAACTCTTGATATCGAATGCATGATATAACAATGAGATAATGAGTTTTTTATCTATAATGTGCAATATTCTCTTTTATATTAATTAAGTTACCTTGCCTTGTTTTTCAATGTTTTTTATCATGTAAATTTCATGTAATTTGGCCTTAGGGCCACGAGTGTGAAATATTAATAAAATCAATCTATCAATCAATCAACAAAAAAACATAGATGCCAACCGTATTCGCGTTATCAAACAGGGATCACTTAGGAAAAACGCAATATATTTGGTTTTGCCTAACAAATAGCAGCTTCTGATTGATTATTGGATTAATCAAGTTTTGGATTGATCCATTATCATTTGAGGGGTTAAAACCATAAGATTTTTAGAGGTTGGCATTGGTGGATGGGTATGTGGTCATTGGTGTTGGGTATTGGAAGGGAGATAGGAAGATGGCGTAAGGAGATGAAGGATTGACAAATATGATCTTTTGGTTGTTCTCTGTGTCAATTTGGTTGTTCCCAGTGTCTTAGGTTTCGAGTGGTTTAAGCGGTCAATAAATATATAGTTTGGGAAATTGGTTAGGGATGTAGTGAATGAGCGCAAGGGTGGGTTGACAAAACCTGTTTTTGGTGATTCCCAGTGTCATTTAGGTGATTCCAGTGTCATTTAGGTGATTCCCAGTGTCATTTAGGTGATTCCCAGTTGTCATTTAGGTGATTCCCAGTGTCATTAAGGTGATTCCCAGTGTCACTTAGGTGATTCCCAGTTTTTTAACCTCAAACACTGGGAACCATCAAGATGTCACTGGGAACCATCAAAAAATGCTATTTTGTCAACCAGCCCCCTTTTTATTCACCACAACTCCCCAACCTATTTTATTAAGCACTTTAATAAACAACTCAGAACCCAAAACACTGGAAACCCCCAAATGGGCCATTTTGACAATCCATCCCCTTCTTATTTACCACATCCCAGCCCAATCCAACATATATTTATTAAGCACTTAACCCAACTTGGAACCCAAAACACTCAGTAAAAATGACCTATTGAATGGCCTCCTGAAGCGCATATTAATTGTTAGGAGGGCTCTCCTTGATTTTTGTAATTCAACACATTAAGGGGGGACTAAAGGAAGTTTTTGGTTGAATTTTGTTAGTGCTGTAATTATTGAACCATGACTCAAATGTATATAAAATTATACTTTTTTGGAAAGGAAATGAATCAGAGAATCCTAATTTGACATCATTTGAACAAAGCTAACAAACATAATTTTGAGTTAAAAATGCCCAAATCACTTGATGATAATGTAAAGACACTAATGAAGGGACGATTTTTTTTTTGTTGAACCTAATCCATATTTTTTGAAATTTTGACAAAAAAGTGTAAAAAAAGAAAAATCCATTTTTTTTTCACGTTTTTTGGCACTTTTCCAAAAATATTAGATAAGGTTTAAAAAAAAAAAATTGTCCCTTTATTAGTGTCTTTAAAACATCATTATCAAGTGATTTGGCCATTTTTTACTCAAAATTATTTTTGTTAGCTTTGTTCAAAAAAAATGTGGGTACAAAAAAGTACATTTTGTGATTTTCTCAAAAAATCTACTTTATTGGTCAAAATTGACGCCAAATTTGGATTCTCTGATCCATTTCCTTTCCAAAAATGTATACTTTTATATGCACTAGCGGCGTACCCTCGCTACGCTCGGGTCCCCGCTAGATGATTATGCCACCCACCTACCTCTGAAACCACATAAACCCCCTACAACACCCACCAAACCAGGTTGATTTATAACCATATCCCTTCTAAAGGCATTATAAACCCCCTACAACACCCCCAACCCCAATCAGGTTGATTTATAACCATATCCCTCCTAAACCATTTACCGCGGCTACTGTATTAACCCCTACTTCTCAAACCGCATCAAGTTAACCCTCCGACGGTACTTTTAAAACCACATAAACCCCCTACAATCGCCCCCACACACTGCAACTACACCAACCAGGTGGATTTATAATCATAACCCTCCCTAACCATTTCCCGCGGCTACTCCATTAACTCTTAATCCTATTACAAAACATTTACCGTGGTTTACCCCCCCCCCCCCCATGCACACACCCAAACCAATTTGATTTATAATCACAACCCTCCCTAAACCATTTCCCGTGGCTACTTCATTAACCCTCGGTCCCTTAGATTGTTTGGCATGCCAACTTAAGTAAAGAAATCAGGTTGTTTCATTTCATTAACCCCGCAAAACGCTATCCATTATAGGCCTATCCTAAATCACTTCCCGTGGTTTTACACCACCCGCCCTCCCCCTCCCTCTCCCCCCTCCCCAACATGACACCAAATACCCTACCAACACACAGTGACTGTACAGGCTTCACGCCATGTGTAGGAGTGCGTGTGCCGCGCGCGGCAGTGAGCCCTTGCGCAAACATGCACGCGACGTGTTACCACGGTATGATTACGGGGTAGTACGTGCAACGCACAATCTTGTTCAATTCTAGTGGCATTTATGAGCCAAATCTGAGCGGTTTTTTTGCTGTTTTTGGAGCCAATTGTTAACCAATTTCACTGAAATAAACTTTAACACCCTTCTCGTTATTTCCTCTATCTTTCATGCAAATTAGGCGCCACTTTGATCACAACTAACGGAGAAATAAGGATAACAAACACACAAACAAACAAACAAACAAACATACACCGTTTCCAAATTTATA
>CM069459.1:15532674-15664323 GCA_035610835.1 Ophiura sarsii | reverse complement strand
TGTTCTATAATCCCCACTTACTTTTGCCCAACTTTTTTCCATTTACTTTTCCCCTCTTATTTTTCCTTTTTTGTCTCCATTTTTTTTCCTTTCCTTTTTTCCCTTTCCCTCCCCCCCCCCCCCCTTTTTCTCCTTTTTTTCTCCCTTTTGTTTCTTATTTTCTTCTTTAGGGGTGCTGCAGCCACCGCAGCACCCCCTGGAGAGGTGGAATTATACTTTATATCCATGAATCACTAACTTCAGTTGCTTGAACAACCTAACAGCATAGATTTCGAGAGCTCAATCTGTTGCTATCATGCTACACGCCAACGAAACACTACTAATACTATACTAGTTGTACTCTGCTACAGAAGCCCTAACAATCCTGACTCTATAGGCTAACAACGTCAAGTTGAGAGACCAGATTATCGCAACACAAGACCTGACTGGTGCATCTCACGTCTTATTAATGGGTGACTTCAACTTCCCAGAAATCAACTGGTTGAACTGCACCATCAGAGGGGTCGGTAGTCCATCGTCAGAGACAGAGCCACACAAGTTCTACGACACCATCCAAGATGTGTATCTCAACCAACATGTGGTCAAGAATACTAGAAGAAGAGGGGAACAAGTACCATCCATGCTTGATCATGTAATTTCTGGAGATGAGTTGATGATTGACGACATCAAACACTTAGCAGCCCTTGGGAAAGGTGATAACGACATCGACATACTTCTATAATGGACCAACTCTGACCTGGTCCTCACCAGGTATGTGAAATCTTTACTTTTTTACTGACAGTTTTAATGAATTTATATTGTGAGCAAAGGGTGGATATATGTAATTTACAGAAATTTTAAAGTTTCCATATCCATACATCGTCAAATTTAAGGGGTCCCTTCAATTTTGATCGGGACCCGCAAGTCTTTCCAATTTGAAACCTGACGCGTCACTACAAGAAAGTGAGAGGTCCAGGACGCGCAGACGCGTCAGAATGCGACCCCTGCAGAACCCTTAAGAACATTGGCGTAAAGCACATCAGCAGAAACAACTCGTGAAGCAGTTCAAAAGTAAACAAAAATCATTAGTCAGAGATGCTATCCTTGAGCACCTAGATGCGTTCATACTCGCGTCGTTGCGTATCGGTCGACGTCGACGGACAAAAGTTGACATTGCTTCAACTCGCACATCGATATCTGTCGACGTCGGCCGATGCGCAACGACGCGAGTATAAACGCACCTTAAATGAAAACAACCTTCTCTCTAAAGAACAACATATGGGTTCATCAAAGGCAGATCCTGCATGACAAACCTATACTCTTCACTCTAGAAGACGCAACCAGCAGCCTAGACGAGGGTTTCATCATAGATATCTTGTATCTGGATTATTCCAAAGCCTTCAATACAGTCCCTCACAAAAGGCTTTTATCTAAGCTAATGGATGTGATAAGCGGTGTTCCACAAGGCTCAGTCCTAAGGCCAATCCCTTTTGTCATATACAAGTAATGACTTACCAGACATCGTTTCTTCAAACACGAAAATGTTTGATGATGATACAAAAGTATACCACAGGCTTGACAAAACAACTACAGGGGAGAGGAAACGATACAAGGACCTAAATCGCCTACAGGAAAAGCTTTCTTGTGTACTGTACATTTGCAATACAGATAGCTGATGTTGTATGTTTGGTTTTTCAAAATAATTATACAATGAGTGTTCTCTATCCAAATAATATGCTTCAAGTTTTACGCTGCGAATTATTTTGCTAGTGTAACGGGATTGCAAAATTCATGGTTCAATTAATTACCCAAGCTACTTGTTTTAAGGACTCTTTTTTGTTTGTTTTGGCATTACTGCATTATACTGCAATAATTGGAGCATGCCGGGATAGTACCAGTACTTCTATTTTCAATCAATTAGCGATTAGGCCAATCGACGCGCGCGCGTTGGCTTCCGTCCTCCCGGTACGCACGCACGGCAGAAAATTACTTCATTGCGATTTGGATTTTTTTACGCAAGCGGAAGAGAGTGGATATTTGTGCAACAGACTAAAATTTGAGGTGCTTACCGAGGATTTTGTTTGAGAAGTAGTAACGGGTGGATTCAGATCTTGTTGGAGTTTTGCTGGAGTAAGGTAAACCCCGAGGCGTTACAAGTTTGTGGAGTAGAGTGTTGTTTTTGGAGTACAAGTGTTTGGAGTAAAATGTGTCTTGTCTTATTGTATCTATTGTTAATGGTGATTGTTGGTGGTCGGCGAAGTAGTGGTGAATAAATAAATATTGTATTATATAAAGTGAAACAAAGTTGTCCGACGTTGTGTATTGTCGTCAGTGGAAGGGAGAGAGCGTGGGGTTCCATCCCCACAACTTACCCAGGCCTTGCCAAATTAAAACCAGGTTCCTATTAATCCCTGTTGCCCAAAAAAATGGGTGGTGTCAGATTGTGACTTGACTTTGCTCAGACACACTTTGAACAAAATGAACGACGGGAGCAAAAGCAGAAGGCTTGTGAAGTAGTTGGAAGAAATGAGGTAGCCGCGGTTAGTGGGCTAGAGGTAATGGAGAATTTTGGAAATGAGGTTGTCGGAAGGAGGTCGGCACTGGATGAACGACCGCGATGTTCCGTGGCGAGGCGAGATATGGAGCCGCTTAAATTTGACGGAGATGGTATTGGCGGGCGTTTTATAAGCATTTTGAAGTTTGTCGAGAATACAATCAATGGACGGAGGAGGAAGCGGCTATGTGGTTGTATTCCAGTTGTCAGGGCAGAGCCCTGAATGTGTTGGCTGGGAATGATGTTGACCTGCGAGAGATAGGCTATGAGGATCTAGTTCGAATGATGACAAAGGACTTTGGGCCTCGGGAGGATCCGGATAATTGGTACGCTGAACTCCAGCTGCGAGAGCAAGGGAAGGATGAGAGTTATTATGACTTGGCCCAGGATATTAAGAGATTGACGTTACTGGCGATGCCGGATTCGTCAAATCGAGACAGGGACATAGTAGCTCGTGGGCATTTTAGCAGAGCTATCTCGGATGCAGAGATGCGGAAGGAAGTTCATGCGTTCTCCCCTAGCACTTTAGAGGAAACACTAGACCGAGTCGAGCGAAGTAGGGCATTTAAAGAGATGGAGCTCCGGAGAGGACAGAAGCGGACACATAAGGAAGTGGAGCAGCTAGTGGAAGCCCGGGTTGTGTCGGAGAAAGGTCATGCTAGGCAGAGAGGATCGAATGAAGTGAATCGGGTGCCTGTGCCAGTTAAGAGTCCTGCCTTAATTACTGGCGAGAATGGAGTTGCTTGGTCACAGGTGGTAAAGGAAGGACCGACGGCACGGATGAGCAGAGTCCTGGTGGGGGCGAAATTGGTCGGACTGGGGGAGTTCGCAGTCAAAATGGTTTGGGGAGTTGTCAGCCGGTGAGTAGATGGCAGCCAGATAGTAATGATTGCCGTTATTGCAGAGAGCCAGGACATTGGAAGAGGGAATGCCCGACATTGCGAGCTAAACAGGAAATGTGGGTGACTACGAGAGAGGCGTGGGTTAAGAGGTCAGAAATGAGAAGAGGTCTGATTGGCGCGGGAGCGGAAGTGAGTGTAGGTCGAGATGGCAGGAGGAGCGTCAGAGGAGAGATAAGGTGAAGCAGGAGGAGTGTCGGAGAAGGGACGACGAGGAACGCCGTAAAGAGGAAGGGAGAGTTAGGATCGAAAAGGAGCGCCAGAATAGTGATCAGAAGCTTCGGGCGGATGACGAGCGTCGAAACAGTGAGAAGGAAAGGATGGAAGAAGCGGTAAACAAGGAGAGGAGAAGGTTAGAGTGGAGAAGGAGCGCCAGGAAAGAGAGAAGATCAAGGCAGAGAAGGAGTGCCAGGAAAGAGAGAAGATCAAGGCAGAGGATCGCCAGGAAAGAGAAAAGGCGGAGAAGGAGCGTCTCGAAAGAGAGGTTAGAGTGGAGGAGGGTCGAAAGGAGGACGAAAGAATTAGGAAGAACAGGGACCATAGTAGCTGCAACGCAGAGAAGGCGCACGTGTTTTGGAAGAATGTGAGGTTGGTGAGAGAGGAGCAATCTCGTCAGAGCATTGCAAAAGCGCTAGAGGATGAGGAGCGTAGGAAAAAGAAGGAAGCGATACGAGAGGAGAAGGCGCGAGAGGATGAGGAGCGTAGGAAAAGAAAAGAAGAGATAAAGGAGGAGAAGTGGCGTCTAAAGAGAGAGGAGGAGGCTCGTTGCCGGGAAGAACTGAAGTTGCGGCGGGAAGAGGAGCAGCAGAGGGAGGATGAGAAGCTGGCAAAACAGGAGCGTGAGATGGAGGAGCATAATCGTCACTCCGGAAAGGTGGAGCAGGAGAAGAAATCACTGGAGAAGAAACCACAGGAGAAGAAGGCGACTGGAGGTAAATTGAACACGGCTGCAACGTCCTTGCCTGCAGGGGGTGCTAGGGCGAAGTCGACAAATGTGTCTATCCAGACTGCGGCGGAGGATACACGTACACAGCCGGTGAGGAGGATGATGGCTGGCAGTGTTAGGGCTGTACCGGCTAAACCGGTTGGATCGAGAGCGGAGGATCTGAGTAATTGGGAGAAGGTTCTGGCGAAATTCAAAGATGAGGGGCTGGCTGAGCAAAAGAAAAAGTGGTCGGATTTTGCAGCAGATACGTCGGTGCATACCTTCAAGGGCGTGAACGATCTGATTAGGAAGAATAATGAACATTGGTTGGGAGTGATTGAAAGGCTTGCCGAACAGATAGAGAAGCGACCAGATGACGGTGTGAGCGTAGGTCTCGATGGGCTAGGGTCCTAGACGGGTGATAGGAGTTATAGGAGGAGTTGCTGTTGGAGCAGAATTGTTTTAGAAGTTCTCGTTGGCTGTTGCTTAAGTTCCGGGAGATAAGCAATAAGTCCAACAGGAGACTGAATTTGGAGGAGTTAGGCGAAATAGCGGAGGAAGAGGTTAATCGACATTCTCTTTTGCTTTGATACTTTGTAGAAAGAACATGGAGGAGCATGTGCAAGTAAATGGTTGGCTGATCTACGGATATGTATTCTGCATGACTTCAATTCTAGTTGGGCTGCTGTTGCTTCTCCTAGTGGAACGGAGAGGTCGGAGACAGAAGGCCACCCATAGAACGATGAGGGGGAATGTGGAGTCGATGGAAAGATTCGAGTTGGTGATAGAGGCAGAACGGCGAATAGTGTATAATAGTGGATCAAAAGCAATATGGCACGTCCAATGTTAGCCTGAGGAAGAGGAGGGATGAACGAAGGAAGAAGGTTGACGAGGAGGGTGGGAAAGGACAGATGGATTGGAAGTCTGTATTTGAAGTAGCCAAGCATGCTAGGCAGGAGGTGAATGGAAGTGAGGGAGGAATTGGCGAAATTAGTGCGGACAGGGCAGACTAATAATATTGTCGTCGTGGGATGCGGGCTACGCCCAATCCGTTGTTGCTGTGCTGTTTAAATGGCTTACGCGGCCATAACACCAGCTCCTATGGGCAGTAGCGGGAGCTCGTTTCCAGAGCTCGATCAGATGAGGATCGCTGTGAAAGAATGTCGTCTCTTCGAACCCAAGCCGGGTTGCAACTGCTAGGGAATGATGAGCCAGGTGACCAAGGATGATGGAGACCAAGAAACTGTATATACGTGGTGTTACTATAATATTGTACTATCGGCGAGCGATTGAATAGGACGCTGGAAGACGGGGAACCAAGGAAGGAGCAGAGAAGACTGAAGATGGATGAGGAAAGAAGATGGACAATTTCTCGCGTCGCGTGTAGATTAAGATTGAAATGTAGTAGTTTAAGACCCTTACTGCTTGTAGTACTTGTAAGATAATGAAATGGGTAGGAGTTGTATACATACTTTTGGATGTTGGGATAATTTGGATTTGGATGCTAATGAGATTAGATGGCGCGAGGTGTGTGTAATCCCGTTATTGGTTATCGCTCTTATTTTCACGGGACGTCAAACGCTTGGTGGGGGGCTGTGTAACGGGATTGCAAAATTCATGGTTCAATTAATTACCCAAAATGGGCGAGGTACTTGTTTTAAGGACTCTTGTATTTTTGGCATTACTGCATTATACTGCACTAATTGGAGCATGCTGGGATAGTACCAGTACTTTTATTTTCAATCAATTAGCGATTAGGCCAATCGACGCGCGGGCGTTGGCTTCCGTCCTCCCGGCACGCACGCACGGCAGAAAATTGCTTCATTGCGATTTGGATTTTTTATGCAAGCGGAAGAGAGTGGATATTTGTGCGACAGACTAAAGTGTTTACCGAGGATTTATAAGAGTTTTCCGTGGATTTTGTTTGAGAAGTAGTAACGGGTGGATTCAGATCTTGTTGGAGTTTTGCTGGAGTAAGGTAAACCCCGAGGCGTTACAAGTTTGTGGAGTAGAGTTTTGTTTTTGGAGTACAAGTTTTTGGAGTAGTGTTTTGGAGTAAAATTTGTCTTGTCTTATTGTATCTATTGTTAATGGTGATTGTTGGTGGTCGGCGTAGTAGTGGTGAATAAATAAATAGTGTATAAAGTGAAACAAAGTTGTCCGACGTTGTGTATTGTCGTCAGTGTGGAAGGGAGAGAGCGTGGGGTTCCATCCCCACAACTTACCCAGGCCTTGCCAAATTAAAACCAGGTTCCTAGTAATCCCTGTTGCCCAAGAGAATAAGTGGTGTCAGATTGTGACTTGACTTTGTTCAGACACACTTTCACGCAGCTCGTCGCCCCGCGACACTAGAAATATGATAAAGCTTTAAAAAGATTCCGACACTTACCGGATACCTTGTATTTCATTAATTGAGCTGAATTGTATAATTTATCAGATTTAGAAATAAAATCAATCGAACATTGATGAAGCAGTAACTAATTGTTGTCATTCACACTTTAAAAAAAAAAGGTCAGCAGTAATCTTATTCTTTATTTTTCTTCAATACTTACAAAATGATTTGAATAAAAATATAGCTTTCACCCTAGTTTGTCTTCGCCTTTTGTCAATAAAATAAGGTTATGAATTGACAGTCAGTTTAATAATTAACCCTCGTCCTGCTAACATGAATAAGGAATACAGCTAGGTATACCGGCCGCTCATCGGGTAATGTGTATACAAATTAAGGCCAGCCTAACCGACCGCCAGGGTTCAATGGGACTTCCTAATCTGTGACACTGGGTAATAAACCTACATGAACCCTAAACAGAATAATTGCATTCCGCTATTTAAGATTCCAGAATAAATTATTTCTGTTCATTAAACCCGAGGTGATTAACCATAGTATTCGGGGGGGGGGGGGGGGGGGGGGGGGGGGAGTTGTTGAAACACTTATCACACACATTTGGGGGGGGGAGTTGTTGAAACACTTATCACACACATTTGAAAATTATATGCATTTTCTCGGGATGCCATTATTGGAAGATAACAGGTCATTTATCTTTCCCTTCCTCCCCTGTCATCAATCAATCTATCAATCAATCAACGTTGGGACATATTTCTATGTGGGAAAGAGTGGTTAGTAATTGTTTTCTTGTGAGACAATTTTTATTGTTACAGTCTGCATTATACTTCACACAATGCTACACTAGAAATATTTTATCAATTCAAACGAAAGAGTTTTATTATGCATTTACACAAAACACGGTGTGAATTATTCCTTACTAGATCTGAATTTGCTGTTGAGCGAATGGATGGCACATATTACTTATTATACTGCAACAAAATCTCGAGATAACAACCGAATCGTTCTGACGTCTGATGTCAGTAGTTGGCACAAGACGAATACGTCGGGGTGTAACCCACACCCTTTGTAACCCGCAGCTGCATCCAACCATGTGACATCCATTACAAGTCCATGTGACGTCCGTCTGGCATTCATGATATGTCCACGTGGCCATGACACCCAATGTTATGCACATACACTAATGAACAAAGACTTGAAGTCCAGAGCAAGCCTTTGCAACACTCATCTGCTCATGCCCAGATTGCCCACGCCCAAACTATATAGTGACCACGACGTCTACGTTACATTATGTGATCTCCACACGGTATTACACTGAAGGATACACGATGGTTTTAAGAAGATTTTCTGAGCAGTCCCAGCATTTCTTGTCATACTAAAGTGTCCAGACGGGAGGGATGTCAATACAGCAGGGCGCGTGCTCTTTTGAGACCCTGTAGGCCTAATTGGAGTGAGTACACTTCAATCATTTTAACTACTGGAGGGCAAGTGTAACTGCCAAGTTATATATATGAGAGGTAATCAGCAACAGTATCAACTAATATCTACCTTATAGTCCTTATTTCAACGCGGTAGATAGAGAATAGGCCCATAGGGACATTTAGCTAAGATAAAAGTGTTCTTAAAGAAACGTGTAAGACCCTTGGTTTTACAATAGTCACTTCTCGGCCTTTTTTTACTGCATCTAGTTAGAAATCCTTTGCTTTCCAGTATTTATGGTTACTGTATCATTCACGGTGATGTGAACCCCATTGGACGCTCTGGAGGCATAACACATGGTCATGACATTGTGACGAAAGCGAGGCATGCTGGTGTGATGAATGTTGCCAGAGCGTAGACATGCACAATATCCATGATATCAGATAAGGAAGACTTCCAGTGCTGTGTGTCATCCAAAAAAGAAAGAGAATCTTGCAAGGAGTCAATGAGCATCCGTTTGCCACTGTTTGCATATAACCATAGATATATAACATCGGACGGTCTTGCGTTGCCAACTAAACATGTTTCTGAAAACTCGACATAAGTTGTCCTTGTCCAACCAACTGTAATTTGATCAAAATGGCCAGGAGAGTACATAATTCATTTGAACAGAATTTCGGCTTGACCAATCGACGCTCGTTTTTTATTCGGTTTACCATGTTTACTCCGTTCTTGTATTTCAGCCTCAACTTTATCAAACTCTGGATTATTGTCTTTGAATGACAATTTCCAAAGTTTAGTTGGACTAGATCGATGTGTACCCAGTACACTACGCTCACAATCACGCTGTAGTTCAGTCATCAATCGCAGCGATTGAGATGTTGTCTGCTCTGGACTATCGAGTCTAAAAGGACGCGCATGTGTGTACTTTTTGAACCCTTTTGGCGGGATAATTTCACCGTAAGCAGTTTTCGGTGGAACTCTCATTTCACTACGCAGTTTGAGTTGTTTAAATTCCTCTAGTTCTCGCTGTGAACGCGCTATAGCACGTTGCCGTTTCTTACTGTCTTTGATCACCGGCACTTCGCTCAGGAATTTGCTGAAAGTGCGCTCTCCCATTTCGGAATGACTCGGGATTCGAACTGGGTACATATCAGCGATTAGTACAGGTACACTTGTCTGACACCGTGTGGAGGGGCGGCTTGCATTGAACCCTCTAACAGTGCTAAAGTTCTTCCACACATTACTGTTATAATCCTCGTCCCATCGAGGAGGAAATGGCGGCATCCTCCGACCGCTTTCCACCCATAATTTGAACGGATCTGACGGTTTCGGTCGTATCGACTCCGGTACAAAAGTGCGAAGTTTGTGGTTGATCTCGATATCGGTTAAGGACTTTGGGCGACATTTGTTGGTCAGTTTTTGAACGTTGCGTGGTGCGAATGCTGTGATCTTGATGGATTTCTCGTGGTATAAGTTCTCGCGCTCCTCAAGGGTCATCGGCGGACGAGGACTATCGTCGAAGTATGGTGGTTGATATGACATGGTGTCCAGCATTGTCAATAGGTCCAGTAAAGAGACATACGCTTTCCTCTGTCGTCCTGCAATTTGAATAAGAAGATAGACAGAAATCGATTAATCATATTATCAAATTGTACTGAAAAGTGCAAATCCGTTTAAGTTAGTCTGAGGTCCAGTAAGTACTAACAGACCTACGCTTTCCCTGAATGTTGGCTGATGATTGTCCTACTGCAAGATACAAAAATAGATAGAAACCGCATTTTGATAGCAAAATGTAATGAGAAGTTCAAATCGTGAATCATTTTATAACGTGAGTTACGATGACGTTCAATAACTGACGTTAAAATGGCAGTTTTGGAACGTGCGGAAGCATCTCTACAATGCATTGGCGTGAAATTGACGGTCTAAGGTCGCAATCAATTGTCCACCATACCATCACCTGCGGCGATCTGCAGTAGGGTTTGCAAGATTTGACCAGGTCTACATAATGCCTTGCCTACATGTAGAGTCGCAGAGAACCACAAAATGACGAAAATAGTGAACAACGTTGTCGAAAAATATACAATTCCTCAAAAATTGTCTGTTGCCGAAAATTGAGATTACAATGTTCCCCAAAATGTTCTTAAGTTGCCGAAAATGAGCAATGCCCCCTCTCTCTCTGCAATCATGATGGATCAGCTGACATATGTCAATGTCACTAAGACAAAGAAGATTAAAGACGATAACAGTAAAACAACAATGGAATGACGTCACGAAGTCTGGCTGGTTGTGGCGGTGCCTCTACGCATCGTTTGTATTTCTATTGCTTACATACCCGTCATATTTCCTCCGAGCAGGTGTTATGTCTGACAAGAATGCCAGGGGCGATTCACATCATGATTCTACAACAATGTACTGCAAGATATCAATCGCGTATAGCATGTACAACAATGTACTGCAAGATATCAATCGCGTACAGCATGTATACATTTCCGCCATAACATATCCGACATTGACATGACTTTACAACATATTCATTGCGAAAACATTCAAGACACACTTCCATTTTTCTGAAACTTTCGGACACAATCATGTCGCTGGGTCGTTCAGTGTTAACCAAACGTTATTAACACAGACTCTTCGATGCTTTTAACAGACATCACTAGATGTGACGCGTGACGGGATACGAGTATGACGATAACACATGCAGTGACTTTTCAAGTGACTCGATCTACCTCAGCTTAGTCTTAACAATGTGCTTTCATTTCAAACAGACAACCTGCTTAAACGGGTTAATAGTAAGCCTGGCCTGACCATTTGTTAAACTAAAGTCTGGTCTTATTATCAGGACCCAAACACGTGAGCTATACAAACTGCGATCACAAACACTTCATAAAGATCAAACGAAGATCCATCCACGAATCAAAGAGAATCTAACTACAACAATATAAAGACACATGATCAAGAAAGCTTATTATCATCAGTGGACTGACACTAGTCCCAGAAATCCCCATTTGATTCTCCTGTCGGTTGAGATTGGTACTGTTAGTCTGTTGGTTCATTTGACAAGGCTCAAGACATTTCATTTATCTTTACTTGATATCCAATACAGAAGCGTTGGTTCAGAATCAGATAAGACATCACTCACAGCCAAAATTCCTTATGCATAGAGATATGTAAAATTGCCCAAAATCAATTGAATCAAGATTGCCCACGGAATCACTGTAAATAAAGCGCGCAACCTTTAAATGAAACAACACGTGGCATGTTGGTATGAACAATAAGTATGGGGCTTAAAATATGATTACATTTGAATACCGGTATGTTTGGTAAACATTGTGCATGGTGCATACAATGTATGTAAGAGTAGCATCAACATTTATTTAAAAATATAATGCATCAGCATTTATATGACGGAAAGACTTTTCAATAATAAATATTAGAAAACACACGTTTCAGATGTTCACACTCTTTAATATGCTGAACAATAGGTGTTTTATACCACTCCTCCTCCCCCTCTCTCCCAGGGATTTAATGTAGGCCTAAACACAAGTGGTCGCCCTAGCCTCCGCTAATTAACACACAAGTAACAACAGCTTATTCCTTATGTTTTAACATATACATGTTCTAACATATATGTTCATCCCTACATGTTCACTCATGTTCTAACATACATGTTCTAACATACATGTTCTAACATACATGTTCTAATATACATGTTCTAATATACATGTTCAAACAATATACATGTTCTAACATACATGTTCTAACATACATGTTCTAGCCTACATGTTCTAATATACATGTTCAAACAATATACATGTTCTAGCATACATGTTCTAGCCTACATGTTCTAGCCTACATGTTCTAATATACATGTTCTAATATACATGTTCTAATATACATGTTCAAACAATATACATGTTCTAGCATACATGTTCTAGCCTACATGTTCTAGCCTACATGTTCTAATATACATGTTCTAATATACATGTTCTAATATACATGTTCAAACAATATACATGTTCTAGCATACATGTTCTAGCCTACATGTTCTAGCCTACATGTTCTAGCCTACATGTTCTAGCCTACATGTTCTAATATACATGTTCTAATATACATGTTCAAACAATATACATGTTCTAGCCTACATGTTCTAGCCTACATGTTCTAGCCTACATGTTCTAGCCTACATGTTCTAATATACATGTTCTAATATACATGTTCTAACATACATGTTCTAACATACATGTTCTAACATACATGTTCTAACATACATGTTCTAGCCTACATGTTCTAACATACATGTTCTAACATACATGTTCTAGCCTACATGTTCTAGCCTACATGTTCTAACATACATGTTCTAATATACATGTTCTAACATACATGTTCTAACATACATGTTCTAACATACATGTTCTCACATACATGTTCTAACATACATGTTCTAACATACATGTTCTAACATACATGTTCTAACATACATGTTCTAACATACATGTTCTAACATACATGTTCTAACATACATGTTCTAATATACATGTTCTAATATACATGTTCAAACAATATACATGTTCTAACATACATGTTCTAGCCTACATGTTCTAGCCTACATGTTCTAATATACATGTTCAAACAATATACATGTTCTAGCATACATGTTCTAGCCTACATGTTCTAGCCTACATGTTCTAATATACATGTTCTAATATACATGTTCTAATATACATGTTCAAACAATATACATGTTCTAGCATACATGTTCTAGCCTACATGTTCTAGCCTACATGTTCTAATATACATGTTCTAATATACATGTTCTAATATCCCGCTAATATACATGTTCAAACAATATACATGTTCTAGCATACATGTTCTAGCCTACATGTTCTAGCCTACATGTTCTAGCCTACATGTTCTAATATACATGTTCTAATATACATGTTCAAACAATATACATGTTCTAGCCTACATGTTCTAGCCTACATGTTCTAGCCTACATGTTCTAGCCTACATGTTCTAATATACATGTTCTAATATACATGTTCTAACATACATGTTCTAACATACATGTTCTAACATACATGTTCTAGCCTACATGTTCTAACATACATGTTCTAACATACATGTTCTAGCCTACATGTTCTAGCCTACATGTTCTAACATACATGTTCTAATATACATGTTCTAACATACATGTTCTAACATACATGTTCTAACATACATGTTCTCACATACATGTTCTAACATACATGTTCTAACATACATGTTCTAACATACATGTTCTAACATACATGTTCTAACATACATGTTCTAACATACATGTTCTAACATACATGTTCTAACATACATGTTCTAACATACATGTTCTAACATACATGTTCTAACATACATGTTCTAGCCTACATGTTCTAATATACATGTTCTCACATACATGTTCTAACATACATGTTCTCACATACATGTTCTAACATACATGTTCTAACATACATGTTCTAACATACATGTTCTAACATACATGTTTTAACATACATGTTCTAACATACATGTTCTAACATACATGTTCTAGCCTACATGTTCTAATATACATGTTCTCACATACATGTTCTAACATACATGTTCTAACATACATGTTCTAACATACATGTTCTAACATACATGTTCTAGCCTACATGTTCTAACATACATGTTCTAACATACATGTTCTAGCCTACATGTTCTAGCCTACATGTTCTAATATACATGTTCTAATATACATGTTCTAACATACATGTTCTAACATACATGTTCTAACATACATGTTCTAACATACATGTTCTAACATACATGTTCTAGCCTACATGTTCTAATATACATGTTCTCACATACATGTTCTAACATACATGTTCTCACATACATGTTCTAACATACATGTTCTAACATACATGTTCTAACATACATGTTCTAACATACATGTTCTAACATACATGTTCTAGCCTACATGTTCTAGCCTACATGTTCTAATATACATGTTCTAATATACATGTTCTAATATACATGTTCTAACATACATGTTCTAACATACATGTTCTAACATACATGTTCTAACATACATGTTCTCACATACATGTTCTAACATACATGTTCTCACATACATGTTCTAACATACATGTTCTAACATACATGTTCTAACATACATGTTCTAACATACATGTTCTAACATACATGTTCTAGCCTACATGTTCTAGCCTACATGTTCTAATATACATGTTCTAATATACATGTTCTAACATACATGTTCTAACATACATGTTCTAACATACATGTTCTAACATACATGTTCTAACATACATGTTCTCACATACATGTTCTAACATACATGTTCTAACATACATGTTCTAACATACATGTTCTAACATACATGTTCTAACATACATGTTCTAACATACATGTTCTAACATACATGTTCTAACATACATGTTCTAACATACATGTTCTAACATACATGTTCTAGCCTACATGTTCTAACATACATGTTCTAATATACATGTTCAAACAATATACATGTTCTAACAGACATGTTCTTACATGTGTGCTAGAAAATTTTAGGTAGCTTTGGTCATATCTCAGTATTGACAAAACCAAATTAGATGAAATAAACGGCATCTGAAAGCCAAGCGTTCATTCTTTCAAGATGTATAAAAATATTACACAAAATTGTGGAACTCATGGCCAATATAGAGTTGAGTAAACACGTGCACGGTTTTGTTAGGACACCCTGTACATGTTCTAACATACATGTTCTAACATACATGTTCTAACATACATGTTCTAACACACATGTTCTAACACACATGTTCTAATATACATGTTCTAACATACATGTTCTAGCATACATGTTCTAACATACATGTTCTAGCATACATGTTCTAACATACATGTTCTAGCATACATACATGTTCTAGCAATAACATACATGTTCTTACATACATGTTCTAACAGACACGTTCTAACACTAACATACATATTCTAACATATACATGTTCTAACATACATGTTCTAACATACATGTTCTAACATACATGTTCTAACATACATGTTCTAACATACATGTTCTAACACACATGTTCTAATATACATGTTCTAACATACATGTTCTAACATACATGTTCTAACATACATGTTCTAACATACATGTTCTAGCATACATGTTCTAACACACATGTTCTAATATACATGTTCTAACATACATGTTCTAGCATACATGTTCTAACATACATGTTCTAGCATACATGTTCTAACATACATGTTCTAACACACATGTTCTAATATACATGTTCTAACATACATGTTCTAGCATACATGTTCTAACATACATGTTCTAGCATACATACATGTTCTAGCAATAACATACATGTTCTTACATACATGTTCTAACAGACACGTTCTAACACTAACATACATATTCTAACATATACATGTTCTAACATACATGTTCTAACATACATGTTCTAACATACATGTTCTAACATACATGTGCCCACATACATGTTCTAACATACATGTTCTAGCATACATGTTCTAGCATACATGTTCACCCCTACATGTTCTAACATACATGTTCTAACATACATGTTCTAACATACATGTTCTAACATACATGTTCTAATATACATGTTCTAACATACATGTTCTAACATACATGTTCTAACATACATGTTCTAACATACATGTTCTAACATACATGTTCTAACACACATGTTCTAACATACATGTTCTAATATACATGTTCTAACATACATGTTCTAACATACATGTTCTAACATACATGTTCTAGCATACATGTTCTAACATACATGTTCTAACACACATGTTCTAACATACATGTTCTAATATACATGTTCTAACACACATGTTCTAATATACATGTTCTAACATACATGTTCTAACATACATGTTCTAACACACATGTTCTAATATACATGTTCTAATATACATGTTCTAACATACATGTTCTAACACACATGTTCTAACACACATGTTCTAATATACATGTTCTAACATACATGTTCTAACATACATGTTCTAACATACATGTTCTAACATACATGTTCTAACATACATGTTCTAACATACATGTTCTAACATACATGTTCTAACATACATGTTCTAACATACATGTTCTAACATACATGTTCTAACATACATGTTCTAACATACATGTTCTAACATACATGTTCTAGCATACATGTTCTAGCATACATGTTCTAGCATACATGTTCTAGCATACATGTTCTAGCATACATGTTCTAGCATACATGTTCTAGCATACATGTTCTAGCATACATGTTCTAGCATACATGTTCTAGCATACATGTTCTAGCATACATGTTCTAGCATACATGTTCTAGCATACATGTTCTAGCATACATGTTCTAACATACATGTTCTAACATACATGTTCTAACATACATGTTCTATTAACATACATGTTCTAGCATACATGTTCTAGCATACATGTTCTAACATACATGTTCTAACATACATGTTCTAACATACATGTTCTAACATACATGTTCTAACATACATGTTCTAACATACATGTTCTAACATACATGTTATAACATACATGTTCTAACATACATGTTCTAACATACATGTTCTAACATACATGTTCTAACATACATGTTTTAGCATACATGTATACATGTTCTAACAATAACATACATGTTCTAACAGACATGTTCTAACACTAACATACATGTTCTAACAAATACATGTTCTAACAAATACATGTTCTAACAAATACATGTTCTAACAAATACATGTTCTAACATACATGTTCGACATTGTTCCCACATACATGTTCTAACATACATGTTCTAACATACATGTTCTAGCATACATATTCTAACATACATGTTCTAGCAGGGGTGTTCTAACATATACATGTTCTAACATACATGTTCTAGCATACATGTTCTAACATGCATGTTTTAACAATTAACATAATATTCTAACAAGTACATGTATGTTAGATTTTCTCTAGATGCTTTTCTGATACTTACGAGTACGATTGAGACTCCTTCCCATTGGAGAGGAGGACAAATCAACCAAGTACACCAACAAGTAACTACGGTAAGTATACGAGTATATAATATTATTAATAATAGTTGTACAATTGAATTATAGTCGACAACTTACCTTCTCTGTTGTTTTGTATGTTTCAACCAGACACGACACAAAATGTCCCTTTGATTGGCATGGAAATCTTGGAACAGTAATCACTTTTGACACGCCATTGTTGTTTTACTACTTGAGATACCAATACCAATTTATAACATTTCTTCAATGGTCTCGGCAGTGGTCATGAATTTTACTTTGAGTCATTACGTACAATCAATTTTATCAATTGTTATTTAATGTGCCTGAGATATATATAAGTCATGTTTTTGTATGTCTGTTATCTGTAGTGTAATAAACCTCAATGGTTCAATAGCCTATTCTATTGTATTGTAAGGGGTGTTTGTTAAATCTATTGAACTCTTTTGCCGAACGAACTCCACAAGTTGTCCCGTAGACAAAATGTAGCGGTCCATAGCAACCACATGACAACGGTAATCAAATCGACTCCAGATAAGTTACATGGGCTGTTTTCTTTGCCAAACGCCCTCCCTTAATTCAAACAGATCTGCTGCCGTAACTAATCGTAATAAATAAGACTGTTGCAACATAAATTTACGGCAACAATATACTCAAAATAAATTGCATTGTATGAATATCATTAATCAAATGTATTTATCGACGTTTGATCTTTATAGAGGCTTTTCCTGATGAAATTTTAAAACCATATCGGTGTGTGTCGGTGTGAAAAAGCAACCGGAGTAAGATAACTAAATGTAACAGCCCAGTTATGATCGATTCAGTACACTTTGACCCTCCAGGCAGATGTTATTGCCTCTGGTTGTACACTAATAGCACCTGAGACTAGGTATATTAGTCTCAGAATAGCACATCCTCTACCTTTATGTTGTATTTACATGCCTATGGATACCATATCCGAATCCAATCAAACAAAATGGCCATAAGTATCGGAGAAGATTGTTTTGTAAATCGATGACAATACGTGACAACTCAAAAGACGCGACATGTGATGAATTATCATGGGATTGTAATGAACCATAATGTATGCTGTTTATTTGATTATTTCAAGGAATACATCATGATAAATTCAACCATGGAATACTAGTCATATAAATGTAAGTATTGTTGCAGGTATCCATAAAACTTTTCTTTTTCTATCCTGATTATGATTATTTCTATCAGAAAGATGTTATTTTAATATTTTTATATTAAAATATTAAGCATATCTCTCTGTTTCTATCAAGGAGTTATGATAACTCCTTGGTTTCTATGTAAAAACTACGCGTGGCGCTGTCACTAGTGTGGAAAAAAACATTGTCTTTATTGATGCATATTCAAGACAAGTTACGGAAACACTTATAGAACATAAATAAGTTTGGATTGATTGGTACACATATATTTGTCTCTTGTTGTGAATGTGATAGAATTTGTTTAGCATGTTTAGTGAAGTCAATTTGGAAACAATAATATTTAAATATCACGCATGGGACTACTAATTAGTCAAATGTAGTATACTACTAACGCTATACTCCTTTTTGACATGTTTATTAACTTCTGCAAAACATCGGACATCATTCATAAAAATATGATGTTATGTAAGTCAATTTGGAAACAATGCATTATTTAAACATCGTGTCAGGAACTGGTACACCAATATATGTGAACATCAACTGTTTCTTTGCAAAACATTGGACACCGTATGATGTTTTGATATCTTTAAGTAGGTTTATAAAAATCGAAGTTTTAATTTTATTTATTTATTTATTTAATATCTTCGTCTCTTTGGGATTCCAAACAGCTAGGGGCACAATGTTTTCAATGAATCCTGAAAGACCAATCAACTCTTATTTTCTGCTGCTGGTTGCTTATACTAGTCTTTTGGCTTATATTATAAAGTACTGAATGCATGAGAGTGTGACTGTGATCATGGTGATACAACTACATTTATATATCATAAGCTCAAATTGTTTGCCGTGTGTAATGGAACAAACCGAACAATACAAATTGGACCGTCCGAGTTATAGTTTTACACAAATAAAAGGCATACAAATTGTTTTATTTAATTATATTACTTACAAAATTAATTTTGAACCATGTGACGGTAACAAAAAAGTAAAAACACATGGCTGAAACCAGATCATTATCGATCAAGCGTTGCATTTGAAATATTTTGGGTACGGGATTGACTTTAAAATGTATTTATATATGATTAAAGGCATATCATGTGATCTTTTTCATGGAACGCTCTCTATCTTTGATTTCTTCCTAGAAATGCATTTTTTGTCAAATTACATTAACCATGAAACTAAAATATCTTATATTTTATAAGGTACAGAACGATACGTTTCCTAATTACTGCAAAATTGGAAGCATATTTTCATTATGATTTAATAATTTATGAGTCCATGAAAGTTTTTCCTGATAGTCAAACTTCTTTATAAGAGAGAAAAATATGTGTAAAAGTTTGAAAAAGATCACATAATATGCCTTTAACTCATCATTTTGAGAATTACAGTCTGATGTGGCATTATCATACAGGTGATCCGGAATAATTAAACCCAGCATGTTAATATTATTTTTATGAAGCTGCGTTGCCTGACGTTAATACCTTTTTAAATTTTAGATATTTTTCAAGAATTTTTGATTTAATAATTAGATTGGAGTAGATTGCAAGGTTTGCCGAAATGATCTCCTCTGCAGATCACGCAACATTGTTCACGTTATCAGCACAAATGTATTTTGAAATAGTCTACTTCAGGTACTTTTTGTGTTCTGCTTAATTAATTTCCTCAAGAAAGTTGATATCCATAACCTATCATTGCTTGCGATGTGTACGATTTACCATTTGAATGGTATAAAGCTATATTGTTTAGCTTGGCGACCTCATCCACTCTTTGGTGGCAGATTTAAAGATGGTTTTTGTGGCATGAGGTTTATGATTTGAAATGGACAATAAACTTTTCTTCGGAGGTGCATTGAGGTCCCGATTGGGGGTCACAATTCGCCTTTTAACTGTACCTTCCTAGACAATATGCGATTCACTACGGCCAATGTCCACGCGCAGTGTTACAGCAATTATTCGATCGATGACGTCATCATCCCGGAGCTGATATGTGGGTACGAAGGGTACGAAATCGCTGCCCGGGTAAGCGTTGGCGGGTTAGCTCAGTGGTTAGGGACGCGGCTGTGGTGATCGGAGGGTCCGGAGTCAAAACCCGGGGATTTGTTGGGTATCATCTCCTCCCCCGATTTCATCACAAAAACATAGCCTGGCTATTCGTTTTTATGATAATATGATGTTCTGTTCTTTATAACTACGCAATTTAGGCTCGGTAATTACTTTTCTAACATATAATGGGCAATGTTGTACTTGCTGGACACCTCCTTTTTACGGTGTTTCTCAAGTTTGAGATTTTTGTTGTTGTTCTTTCGAGAACCTTGAATGATTCTCCTGAGCGTGCGACTTTTAGGTTGTACTAAAATAACAACTTCAGGAGATGTTGTAGTATACTAGTCTCAGACCCAGTCGCATTCCGCATTCAAATTTATCTTGACACTGTACTGTACAAAAGTCTGTTTTAAAATGATAAAGCATTACACTCATATTAGGCTCTATTGGACCCAATTGCTTATGCCATCAATCAATGATACGAAGTATTACCGAATACAATAATATCGCCATGAATATGCAAGAAATGATTGAGTAGTTTGTATATTTCTATACACCCTCATGATTATCAATATATCGATCCAATTATGAAGTATGGGATGACAATTTCAAGGTTAGTGTTAATTAAAAACAAACCGAAGATTAATTTAGACGGAATCAATAATGAATTGTTCAAAAACAAACGGGAATGTGAGTGAACGTGACATTTGTACGACAATATCAAGAACTGGAATCAATTATTTCCTTGGTTATATCACAGTTTGAGAGACGATATGATAGATATCACCATAGCTACAAGAAACATCACATTCATTTAGACCATCAATGTGTACATTCGATGTCGTGTTTTTTCTTCACCACTTTACTATTGATCACAAATTTGATATATTTGCATTAATATCAGAAGCTAATCAGAAATGTCTCGCTCAACCGTCAACGAAGTATAGTGATAATTTGTACCATTATTTATTAGCTGTCAAGAAACATGGATAGTTGAGATCTTAATAAACATTTCATAAAAACATCATGGTAAGTATGGTAACTGCTAAACGATATACGCTGTTTATTAGCGTTTAGTGCGTTATTCATCGGTTGGTAAATTAATAGTATCACCCTGAAATAGTGTTGATCAAAAAAGTATCTGGTTTCAGGATCATTCTTTCATGGCAGTATGCATTGCTAAACAATCCAGTTGACTACAGATATTTTGTTTGGTGCAGTGTTTACTGCTTGGATAGTGGACACCAAACTTGCATGTCTGCATTCAAACTGCCAGGCATATGTGTTGTTTCATTGGTCACCAAATTGTTATTTCAAATGGTCTATATAGCTTCAAAATATTTGTTTGTGTCATGAAAGGAAAGATTCCTCAACGGCTAAACACCGGGGCTAAAGTGTAATTAAAGTTTGGGAAAGATCTGATGGCAATGGTCTTTACGGTCTATGGGGTACCAAAAATGAGCGCCTCATAAACGGAGTGGTATTGCCAGATACTCCATTTTAGTTGTAATTTACAGCTTTATCTTAACCTTGTTAAAATGTTTGTAGTTAAATTAGTTATTTATTAACGTGTGCTCTTTTATTTATATTTATCTATTTACAGACCTCGACACCCGTAGCATCCAGCTCCAGCCCATACAAAATGACGTCTGCAGGTCGTGCTCATTACGACGTGCTACGAATTATGAAAATATTGACATCGGATGGACAACAAGAACCAATCACATCGGCCACCAGTCCTCGCCAACGACGGACTCGAACCCACAACCCCCACCCTGATGTTCTTAATTCTGAGGATATATTACAAAATAAGTACGCTGAATTGGGTGGGTTATTAGCCGCACAAGTCGTGGAGAGGGAAGCGGTGACATGTTTGGGAACTGTGTTTAGCAAGAAAGGCAGACGACATGGAAAGTCGTCGTCTTCACCGAGAAAGAACGCGAGAATGGCAGCGAGGTGGAAGAACAGCAATAATAGCAGCAGGCCTTCCTCTGCAACAAGTTCTCAGTACACTGACTCACGATACGATAGCGACGTGACGGACTACACGGAAGCGTCGGGCACGACATGCAGTTCCGCCAAACGCGTATCTTTCGCCGACGATATCGTATCGTTCAGTGGCGGAGAAAGTTCAGTTGTAATCACTGAAATCACTGAGGATGAAAGAGAACTTGAGGATAGGATAAAGAGGAGACCTCGCGTGAGCCTGGATGAAGAGGAGATGGAAGCGGCTGAGTTAAGGGAGTCCTCCCCAAGAGATCCAGATGAGGAAAGTAGAGCGAGTGTGGAATCGGATCTGATACGGGGAATCTTACGAGGCACACGTCCTAGACGCGGTAACCTTTCGCCGTCACGACCAACAACGTCGACTGCTACATCGCCACGGCAGCGCCAATGCAGTCCTAAACGGTCCGTTTCGGATGGTCATACCAATTTCAACTCCTCCAACACAAAGCCCAAGAAAAGACATGTATCCAAAAGCCCTTATAATGTATATAATGAACAGAACTACGAGCATTCGCCTCGTCGTAAAGGAAATAATCAATCGACAACACCTAGAGATTCCAATACTTCCGGAAGGCGGCGGAAGGCAAAGAAAGCGACGTCAAAGGGTGGAGGTCGTGCCCGATCTCCAAGAAAGAAATCTCCCAGTAAAGATCATGTTGAAGTCTATGTTGAGCCTGACACTCCAAGAGAGGAAAAGATACACGTAGGTCCTGACCATAAGCTCAGCGATACGGATAATAAACATATAAAGACGTGGCTACGGAAAAAAGAAATCGCTTTGCGGCAACAGAAAAGAAAAGAACGCAGAAAGGAAAAAGAGAAAGTTGATGCGGTAGAAAAAGTACATCTCGATAGAATCGAAAGACTAGCCGATGCCGAAACGAAATATGATGAATGGGTAAAAGAGAAGAAAAGAACCACTCAGTTGAGCAAAAGCGTTGCGCGTAAAGTGTTGAAAGACACTGAGCGTAATGCCGCCGAGGAGGAGAAGGACAGGTTGTCCGCGACGTTGCGAGTTGTAGAGACAGAAAATCGGCCAATTTCTCCCAGTGGCGATGGCGCAAAGTCTCGGAAAGTTAGATCCCCGATTAGATCAAGATATTCTGTCAAGAAAACTATGCCGAAACAGAAACCTGTGACGACACATGATAATCGTATCGGTATTGTAAGAGACTACACTGGGGATTGGACGGATAGTGTCAGTAACAGCAGAGATCTGGCTGCTGAGCGCGCGAGAGACGAAGAAAAAAGACAGGGCAAAGAGGCCAAAAAGCGTCAGCAACAGTTAGATAAGGCAAAGAAAGCAGAGCAAAGACAGAAGAAAAGCGAAGCATCAAAACGCGGTTTTCCTCGTGGAACGTCGGCTGCTAAGACTAAGACCAGCCAAGCAGCCGATAAATTGAATTCAAATTCGACACGTGCACGCAGCGCGGCGGTAAAACAGCAGCAACAACCTCAAAGGTCTTCTTCTAATCCATTCAAAGGAATGACATACGATGAGTGGGTTAATCAAAAACTTAAATCAGAAAAAGACAAAAGAGAGGATATCAAAGCAGGATTGGACGATCCCGAACTTGAAGATTTAATCCCTCTTTTAGCTAAACATAGAATTGATCGCGCCAAGGAGCCTTCGAGGCGAGTTGATAGTGGACTGCAACGCAGACCGATGTCTTCGACTCACAGATCTAATAGCGCGAAAATGTCTCAAGATAATGTCAAGAATGAACCGTCACGGAATCAGAAAGACGGAGCGTGGAAGGCGTTTCCTAAGCGTAGTGAATTTCTCAATGTAAAATCACCAACTCCACCAAATACTCCGCTCCCAAACAGGACTCGTAGTCACAAAAGCAATAGCAGTATTGACATGGATGATGTTATTAATTCAGTAAGGCCCGAGCCGCAGGGTTGTGAAATACCAGCACCAACTAGTGATTGTCGGAGATCTTCCACCATGGTGGACGCAGAACCAAATGTGTTTATCACAGAAACTATATCGTAAACTATTTCCATAAAATGGACCATTTGTTGTGAGCTGTCTGATTTATCAAAGTTGAATATCATACGTGCTGCTGGTAGAAAGAATATTCAGAGTATGTTTTTTTTATCAGGCCCCAGTACATAAAATAGTCCTTATACTTTGCAAGCGACAGTCCTATTCCCCTGATCATACCATGTAGTATTTGTTTTATTACACCTCTCTGTGACTTTGGGGATGAGGAAATAGTACTTGTGATAGGAATTGACCAATGAATTGCCATGATTAGTTCATGAATATTTATGAGGTGTAATAATCCTTAATACTTTGCAAGCGACAGTCGTCTCTGCTGACGACAATTCCAAACTTTGACAAATTGTTTCAAAAATGTCAACATTATTGAATTTCATCATCATCATATTTCGAATCACCATGAAAAATGATTAAAATAAGTACAAACATGCCTGTATTGATTGAGTAATTATTGGGACAAGACTTGAATGTTTGGGAAAGGTTTCTGAAAAATATGTTTTGTATAATATGGTATAAAACTATAAAGCCGAACAATATGCTGTATGATTTGTTTTTGTAAACCTTTCTGTATTACTATTATTTCAAACAACGGCATAAAGTAAGTGTCCAGCAAACGTATTGTCCATTAAATGTTATAAAAGTAATTATAGAACCTTAATCACGTAATTATATTAAACAAAACATTGCAATTGTATGCCATAAAAACGAATAAAAACGAATAAAAACTGTCATCTCTCAAAAATCGCAGCGATTTAAAGCCCCGGTATCAAAGACGTCACGGTTATTGGTGCTCAAATTTGCTAAAGTGCATTGTATAACTTGACTTCATTGTTACCGGCAGACCGGGACTTTCGATCACTTCGAATTTTTAAAAATTGCATGTGAGTGTTTATTCGTTTTTATTTTATGATAAATATGATGTTCTGTTCTTTAACGCGATTTAGGCTCGGTAATTACCTTTCTAACATGGGCAATGTTGTGCTTGCTGGACACCTCCTTTAAAACAGGAACGTTAAATTTAGAAATAAAAGAACATGTATGTATCACGAGTTCGTCAAAACAGAATATGACGACATTGTTTGTGTTTCTCAAGTTTGAGCTTTTTGTTGTTGTTCTTTCAAGAACCTTAAATGATTCTCCTGAGAGTGCGAATTTTAGGTTGCACTAAAATGTTTCGCGTTTAAGACATGTAACAACTTCAGGAGATTTTGTAAATTTTCGGCATTTTACCTCGACTTCATAAAGGTGTGTGTATTTTTCGGCAACTTGGGGGGGGGGGGGAGATTCTTGGAAACTTAGAACATTTTTAAACGCATCTTTGGAAGTAACTGTGTGCAATTTAGTGCGCACAACTTTGGAGATTTTAGGAAAACTTAGTGCACATTTTGAACAATTTTGTCGTGAGGCATTTCACCCAAAATACGTCACTCCTATATTAAGTAAAGTTGCCGGAAAATGTGCAAAAACTATATTACTAATGACTATAGTTGCAGAAAGATACCGAAAAGTGTAAAACATTTTGAACATTTTTGTCGAGAGGCATTTCCCTCGAAAATGCGTATAGCTCCTATTGATTAAAGTTCCCCGGAAAATGTGCAAAAACTATACTTAATGACTATAGTTGCAGAAAGATACAGAAAAGTGTAAAACATTTTGAACATTTTTGTCGAGAGGCATTTCCCCCGAAAACAGCGTAGCTCCTATTGAGTAAAGTTTCCGGAATATGTGCAAAAACTATACTAATGACTATTATAGTTGCAGAAAGATACCGAAAAGTGTAAAACTGTGTTAAGTTGCAGTAAATTGCCGAAAATGAAGACAAATTTCTTTACTTGTGATAAGTTGCCAAAAAAATGCGCCCATTTTTTATGTTATCATAAATTGGCAAAATTAAACCTATTTTTTTGTCGTTCTCTCATTACCAATACCCAGTGGCGTACCCAAGGCTGGCCAGCTTTTGGAAACAGGGGCCACGACATAGTTGTACCGACGAAAGTCATGATGTACCGACAATTTATTTTCATAGACTCAAATAAAAGTCATTAGTTGCTCAATTTTTTTCTTTCCGTCAGCAGCTGAAATTTTGATAAGTGGTAGGAGTGACGTTATCCGCAAAACCGGCTGAAAAAATCACATTGTCAAAATCAGTACCGACGGAAGCTCGTGTGTAGGCCTACCGACGGGTTGTTGGGGGGCCACCAGGCCCACCAACTGTGCCATGGGTGCGCCACTGCCAATACCCTCATTGACAATCGAACTCCTTTACTTGTTACACGTACATATGAACCGGCCCGATAAATGCTTTCCAAAGGTACTTTGGTACAGGAACATTGGTACACAAAAAGGTACATTGGTACACAAAAAAGGTATATTGTAAAATTTGGGGTGTGGAGCGTCGCCCACCCCCTGGTAATTACGGGCCCGGTTGTAGTATACACCAGGGGCTGCGCCAGGGTATTTGTGTATGGAATGGGGGGTGGAAATCAAGGTTATAACGTTAACAAACCCAAAAGTGACTTAACAAAGCAGTGCTATTAGGGGGCTGGCATTTTCTTCGGAAGGGGGGGGGGTCCCAAATATACTGGGGGGGTCATAGTTTTTTTGACATGAAAACAGGGGGGGTCATAAAATTATTTCATTGAAAATGGGGGGGGGGGGGTCACAAATTTGACTTGATATTCTCATTTCTGAAATGTGTGTTGGGGGGGGGTCACAAAATAATGGACTGTATTGGTAGGGGGGGTCATACAAATATGCAGCTCTTGGATAGGGGAGGGTCATGAAAAAATTGTCTGGGTCTATCCACATTTTTGGGACCCCCCCCCCCCCCCCCTTCCGAAGAAAATGCCAGCCCCTAACGCGGATATGGATGGGGGAGTCTGAGAAGGGATATGCCCCCTCATAATTGGATTTTTTTTTTCAATTTTCTAACCCATTTGGTTCGATTTGGTGTGTGCACTTGACCGATATTTTATTGAAAACGCCATCACTTCATTTCCAATCAATATTGGCTTTTATCAAAGTTTAGACAGCTAGCTATTTCGTTATAATATGCAAGAAAAAAAAGTTGTGCATGGATGGTTAACAATGTTATGTTAAACTGTTTCGCGGGGTAACAACGGCGAATGGAAGCTTTTTTTAAAATAAATTGTTATCACGTAGCATACGTACAAAATGAAGCTATTTTATGCAGCATTTTTACGCTTTTGATTCGTTATTTATTTATTTTCCCCATCATGATTTTTCATACTATTTTTATAATTATACAAATTATGTTTCGATCTGACGCCTTGAAATTGGATAGAATTAATAAACTATATAAAAACCATTTAAAGGTAGATGACCCGATCACATTTTCGTAAACACAGAATTATTTCAAACATACGGAGATTTTCATATCATATGAAAGCTCGTATTTTTCTCATCATCATACTGAAATTTGACGGCCTAAATCGGTATAATTACGGAGAAATCGATGAAATAACGTCGAATTACCGCGAAAGGTGGTAACCACCAATATCGTTTGTGTACAACTCAATGGGTACATTTCACGGCATCTTTTGCGTCTAAAATAAGAACTATTAGAGTTATGCAACTCAAACTTTGGAATACGACTTTTTTAATGATGACCTTTCATGTAGAATAGTAAACTTCAAGTTTAAAATCGGAACATCTACCTTTAATTCACCGAATAAACGTAAAACCTCCGTGAGACAAAAGTAAGCCTGTGGAACACGGGGTGGGGGTAGTATGTTTCATATGTGAAACAATATGTTATATGGGTAGGTTAGAAATAAAAGAAATTAAAGAAGGGTCCAAGTGGAATAGCTCCAGTCAATCAAGGAAATCTTTAAAAAGTCAGTTCTGGCACTGCCTGTGAAAATTTGCACACGGGTTGTATCTTGAAAGAACGTGTACTTGATGCATACAACTAACGTTTGATTATTTTGTTTCTATAATACTGTATTGGAGTTATATTTATGAGTTTACATCATATTGGTCACTTTAATGGCATTATAATATTTTTCTTGCCTAAATTGCTTATGAAAATAGGAGAAAATAGTTTAGAATTTTTCGAGCTGTAACTTGTGTATACCACGGGCTGTTTTTAGTACAAAAAAACCCGATCTTTTTTTTTCTGACTGCGCGACTAGCTGTCAATCGAAGTGATTTTATCACTATTTTCATGCAATTACCGGAAATATAATTGATGATGTAACGTAGCAAAGTCCCAAGATTGTAAATATAATATTTGTTTCAGTAAGAAAACCTGCATTAAACGACGGTAAGTCCTTCAAAATTGAAAATAATGACTATAAGAATCACAGTACAGTCCTATCCTGTGGACAAATTTGGCCACCTAGGCCTATTTCGGGGCCAAATTTGCCAACCAAGACAAATGCGTAAACATATTCACTATTGTTCATGTTTGAAAGCAAAAATAAATGTTCCAATGGAGTAAACATCTGTTGATGTAAGGTTTATGTTTGATTTCCTGTTTGAATTAAGCAAACTATGAATATTATTATGAAATGCTTGTTGAAGAGATGAAGAACATTTTGTGATTTTGGGTTTGAGTCGACTGAGAGGCTTGATATCTCCCAGCACTATATCTGGGGGGGGGGGGGGGATCTAAATGAGTACTTGTGGCCAATGAAATACAAGGGGTGTGTCAGAGACATCCATTATACAAGGGGTGTGTCAGAGACATGCATGAAGCAAAAGTTTTGCCCTATTATTGTAAAGGCTTTGTAGTGATGGGCGGCGCAACGAAACCATGTGCTTTTTGTGATAGGGGGTTTGGTGTGAGGTGGGGGTAGAGAGGGTGTTTGTGATTGGGGAGGGGGGTGGTGTTTGTGGTTGGGAGGGGGTAAGTGATAGGGACGGTGTTTGTGGTTTGGGAGAGGTTAGTGTTTGTGGTTTCGTAGGGGGTTGTGGTGGAGGGCAGCCGCATGAGAGTTTGTGGTAGGGAAGGGGAGAAGGTTTTTGGTGGGGAAGGGGGATGGTTTGTGGTCGGGGAGGGGATAAGTGTGTGCTTGGGTGGTTTTTTTTGCCAAACATTTAATACTGACGTTTTTTATCTATTTTCCAATAAAACATTAAATTATTATAGATCCCCTCCAAAAGTTAGGGCCGGTCTGTCAGATTATTTTTAAACAGATTAACATTAAATTAAAACGATTTCTTTAATTCACATTAAAATAAGATGTGAATGGGGATATTTGAATATTAAATCACTTCATGACAGTTTCAAAATATGTTACTTTTGTTAGTGTATTTCCGGAAGCAGAATTCTGGAATAAAACCTAAACCTTTTTCTGGAATTTCAAAAAATAGGGTCGATAAAATCAGTATTCAGTTGCACTAGTAAAACAAACAAATACAACTTTTTTTGTCAGTTTCAAAATTAGGGTCGGTCGTAAGAGGACAATCAAACCATTTCTTTGGGCCTATGTCAATAAATTCAATTGTTTGTGCTTCTATAATTAAACATCTTGAATAATATTTATATGTTAAAAATTAGTCAAATTAAATTTTTGAATACTCCAAGTAACAAAAATTACTGATTTTTGACGCCGCTTCAATATTTTTGTTATTTTGTTATTATCAAAAAATCCTTCAAAATTCGAAGAAAAAAAATCAAAAATCATACCGTCTTTGTTGTGTGTCCATCATTTTCAACTATATTTCAATGAAAAAGATGCAAGAAACACTCGTCGGCATAGATAGTGATACAAATATCGAAACAATTCTTGCAAAAAGCTTGTAATTTGGCTTCTGAAAAATAACAAAAAATCCAAAAATAACAAATAGAAAAGGCCGCCCTCACTGATTTTTAAAAAATGTCCGGACGTGAAACACGTTATTTTTGTTATTTGGTCTAACAAATCAAATTCTTCAACTTTCAATTTTTAATAAAACAAACAGTTACAATTGTGTGACTACATGTGATGAATGAGATTTGTACTTGGTACCCGTATCATTAAACTAGGTGAGTTTTGCTATGTCAATATCCAACAACTATCATTTCAATCAAATCTTGATTAAAAATTAAAAATATTGATTTGTGGTGGCAAAATGACTGAAATTTAATTTATTTTCCACTCAAAGTAAAACAAAGTAATTTTTTAGAAGTTTCAAAAAATATTTAGGTCTTAGTAAAGCTATTAGTATTAACCCTAACCTAAGCATGTTGCGATATCGCGCCGCGACGATATCGCGATTGGATAAGCTTATCGCGACAGCAATATTAAATTTGACCTCAGACGATATCCAACAATGTAAACTTTTACCTGTATAAAAGTGTATACATTTTCAACTTGTGTGTCATCACAATAAATCTTCAGCTTGTCGACTGTAATTTATTCCTTGTTTTGTTCCTAAAGTGGTTTGATTGTTTGTTTAAATCCATCATCATTGTTATTACAAACATGTCAACTTGTCATCAAAAAGAAACTGGACCGCTATAAGCCTAACCACATGTGCCCTTGTTTTGCCTTGGCCGATATAAACAGCCCGTTCTAAGTTGCAATCTTGCTCATTTATTGGCGATGTTATTAGGTTATGGACAATATTGAAACGGAAACCAGCGAATGACGTCATGCTAATAAATGGTGACCACATGATTCAACACGTGATTAATTTTCCATTGATAAAAATACAAACTAATTTTCGGATAGCCTCGATTTTCCGATACCCGAGTGAGATGAATGACGTCATGCTAATGGCGACCACATGTTTTACAATAATAAATAGAAAGACGAAACAAAATGCTAGCGGCAATGTTTTCATGAACTTGTTTATTGATTAATTCTTTGAATTTGAACATCATGAAACCTGATGAGGAACAGTTTGCATGTAAAATGTGGTGGGCAGAATGTTACATTGAATGTAATAATGTGTTGTATCATATATTTCGAGGACAAATAAGGTTCGTTTTTCATCACTGAAAAATGTATTTAAAAAAGTAAGCTTTTTAAAAGTTTGAAAACAAATATCGTGATATGGCGATATCGCGATCAAATTTTACCCACGATCAACGATTTGAGACAAGGTGGCGATAAACACACCTACCCTAACCGCGGTTTAGGTTTTTTTGACCGGAATCACAATTTTTGAGGAAAAAACGCCAACTAAATCGCCAGGAACCTGCCGGGATTCAATCCGGGATCCTCCGTTCTCAAGTCCCACGTCTCAACCACTAAGCCACGACCCTCAGCTACACATTCGTGCAGTATGTTGCGCTCACTATATAGGCTCGGTTGACTACGTCGTCAAAAAACCGACGGTGCATGTGTTTGGAGAGGGACTTAGGATTAGCATTTTTTAGCACTCAGGGGCGGTTAGGGTTAATAAGGTTAGAGGATTCCCGGTTTGTTAAAGGGGCATTGAGAGATATGTATGGGAGTGCGCCCTCAATAATCCTGGAAATCAGTTTTTTTGCATCAAAGTAATACTTAGGCATACTAACTACCATCTGAAACAGTTTACCAACATTCACCGTTTATGTATAAAATGTCATGATTTTCTTAGTTTCGATGTGATCATATCGAAACTCAGGTGCTGAATTCGGTAGTTATGCATCGTTTTACTCACGGACTTTCGTGGCAAATCTCAACCCGGAAGTGCCGTTCTTTGCTTATTTTGGCATGAAGGCGATGTCGGAATTGTATGACATTTTGGATTTGGGCTATGTTGATGATTATCTTTACATTATTTGCTCATTTATAGTATATCGCTTAATGCCCCTTTAATGTAATAGTGCACTTTCAATGAAAGCTTGAAAATGAAATTTCAAAAATAGTGTTTGCCAGTCAATGACTGAAATGGCATCTTTTTTCTTGTAAAAAGTACCCAAGAATTGTTTTGAAGCGACACAAAATATATTTTGGTATCGAGTTCAGCTATCGATATATGAATGATAGAAGATGCCATTTTGTGTGAGAAAACGCTACTTTTGGATTAACTGTAAATACTGGCAAAATGTCCACTTGCCACAAAATTACTGAAATTTCATCATTTTTCTGGTAAAGTCAACCAAGATTTTTGTTGAAGCGACACAAAATATTAAGGTATTGTTTGAGTTAAGCTACCACTTTTTGTGTGGAAGCGCTACTTTTGGATTTACTGTAAATACTGGCAAATATGCCGACTTAGCGAGCATATTTTAGCGGGCATATTTGCCAGTGCACTGGTGAATTTGCCAGGACTGGATAATTTGTCCACCTGCTTGCTATACATGATGTATAATGTACATTATAATGACGTAGGCCTACAGGTTTGTTTGTTTACACGGTTGGTCCGTACGGACACATGCTTGGGTCCTGAAGGGACCAGGCTCAAACAAAATGCTCGGGCCAGGCTTAAAAAGCCTATATAAGCATGCTGGCTAAATGAAATGAAAGTAAGAAAAGATGGAAGAAAAGAATTAAGTTAAAAGAGCCACTCCCAACAAATAAAGTTAACAATTTTGCTGTGAGCCTTCGGACATGAGAAAAGAATAGTCTTGATCCATCTCATGTTGTAGTAGTAGTAGTAGTCCTTTTATGACCTATCATCATCTTTATGGGAGCACCACAGCAAATAAATTCCCTATTGAAATATGTGTAAAAAGGCCATATTTCAAGACTCCTTTCCTACGCTCCGGTTACATTTATGGCATACTTGTCACCTACAATATGACATTTTCAGTAAAGTCTAAACATTAATTTAATTTTAAGCCTATTTGTTTCACTATTTTTTCTTCTTCAAATTAACTTTTTTGGGCAGGGAATATAGCATTCTTTTCTTTAAAAAAAAGAAGGAGTAATCAACCTAGATTTTTAGCTACGGACCTGCACACAACGCCCTCACTTGTTCACGTTTTCTGGCATACCTGTTCACCATTAAGGCAGGTGCTTCCGATCTGGGCACTATTTATGTCCATAAATTAAAAATATTATATTTTATTATATTTGGTGCAACGGATAGGTCCCATTCATTCATTTAAATACAAAAAAACCATACCATTTGGTGATCCCTTTGAAAGCTGTCAACTGGAATGTGGTGGTAATCATGAGGCAAAATAAGGTAAAGAGCACAAGGGCTATCACATTGTTTTGTCATACAGCGTGTTTTTACTGAAGAAAAAAAGCAGGCATATGACTGCTAACGGATTAAAATCCCCCAGTAAAAACACACCACCACCGGCATTTGCCCGCTCATACCGGTTTATTTCTCCTGGATTTTAGATGCCTTTTATCCTTCGAAACCAAGGATAATAGCGGTTGAAACCGGTTAGGAAAAGCAGTCTTTCGTCAGTATAAACACGCACGGTTCCTGCTCAGCGCGTTTGCCGGTGGAAAAGCGGAAGTGGGCACACGATGCACGATCACCTGACAATTAAATGCAAACAGATGTGTATGACCTTTCGCTGGCATTTATTATAATGAGGTCAGCGGCAGCCGGCAAGTTTGTTTATCGAACTGCAATAAAAACACGTCTCTCACACGAGCAACCGGCTTTTATCCTGCTTTTTATAAGACGGGTAAAAGCCGGTTTGCTTAATAAAAACACGCTGATAGTATCTGCTTGAAGTGCAAAAAGTGCACAAATTAATGTAGCTCAAAGTTTTCCATGTTCACATCTAGTCCTTTCATGATAAAGCAATATAGTCGATGGGAACCATTTAGTCACCATATAATTACAAGTTAGTGTAAATCAATTTAGACATTTACTTAATGTCTAAATTGAGACTAAATGGGGAGATTTGACTTAAATTTACTATCATCAAGTAAGTGTAATTGAATCCCAAAAATGCCATGTTTACATAATTGAATCCCAAAAATGGATAACTTTATTTGTATGTTTTTATCTTTCAGTACGGTGCATTCGTCACATCATAACTGAGGACTATAACACATTTTCCTTTTCACCATGGAAGAAACCCCATCATCCACCACAGAGACTAATGCAGACATCATTAACAGTCTCCCAGAAGAGATCTTAGAAAGGATTCTATCCTACTTATCTCCTTATGGTGAATGTAAACAGGCCACTCTGGTTTGCAGACGTTGGCATAGGGTTATTCAAGGTAGGTACACTTCCTTCTAGGGTCAATAGTACACTGGAGAGGGGTGGGGGGGGGGGGGGGGCATAGACTCGATCCTTCTGTATTCTCTATTTAACACACGGCCCCTGGGTGCTCAAATGTGAATACTGGAAAAATACAGTTATAAAAGTGCGCGCAGTTCTAAAAGTGTACACCGCATGACGTGATAGGGCGCATGATTTGCCTCCCGCGGGACGCAGCGTGACGATTGTTTGATGCACTTTCTTTGAATTGGACCAATCGGGTGGTATTTCTGTTGTTGCTGCGTACAAATGCGCATGCAAAGTTCAAGTGGAATTCCAGGTGAAAACTGCACATTTTTTGGACGTACAATTTTCCCAGTCCCTCTTTTTGGTCCACCAATTAAAGATGGCGGCCATATAGAGGGACGCAGGTACCCAGTCTAGGGAGGGGGCATGGTAGAAAACTGGTATTTTGACCATTTGTTTTACATTTAGAGTAAAAGGAGACATGGAGTTGTCTTTAACTGTGTCATTATGTTATGTTGTTATCGCTTAAAGAGTGCACTGCACTAAATAGGGCATTAGAATCGGAAAGTATGCATGACAAAATCCTCAATTTAAAAGACTTGACAGTAAGAACAATTGCGTAAATGCCTAGGATCGTTTTATTAATTATGATTGATGGGATTTTACTAAAACAAACTGACCTTGGGTGTTTTGTTGTTGTTGTGTTTGTTTTTTATTTCTTCAAAAATTTTGTTTAAACTTTGGTGAATTTTCAGCAATTTTCAAAATTGTTCAACAAAAAAAGTATACAAAATAAATAAAATCTAAACATTTTAATTAAATAAAAAAATCCAAGAATTTTCACACAATTTGTATTAAAAAAAAATTATATTGGTCAAATTTTCTTAAAACCCACTCCAGGTGTGATTCAGCAGAAAGACCAAGCTTTCAGGGCAGCAGCAGCTGAAGGCAGACTGCAATGGAGCTATCACGAATGTCCATCGACCCCGATCACTCCGCGTCACTCACACAATATGTGTCGCCAAGGTGAATACGTCTACGTATTCGGTGGCTGCTCGTCTTCCATGACCGCATTCAACGATATGTGGAGACTGAATCTGGCCACCAGAGAATGGACAAGGATTTTAGCTCTAGGTAATTGCAAAACTTCCTCAGTTTACTAGCTTGATGATCAGGCCTGGAACTTCATATTTATGGTACCAGCCAGTCGGGCAGGTAGCTTCTTACAGTTACCAGCCCAATAAACAATTTACCTGCCCAAATTTGTTTCCCATCTCACAAGTACAATAACTCTAACCGCACTGAATCTCACTAAATCTCACTGCCAGAAACTATCTCCAGGCACGTGCTGCTGCATTGCCGCGATGACGTCACCTACCGCAGGCATATGTGGCCACGGAGTTTGTGGCCGCATATGACCTAGGGAGTTAGCTCAGTCGGTAGAGGGACAGACTTGGGTGCGGATGGTCCGGCGATCAAATCCCGGGGGGTGCTGGGTGATTTTTCGGGTAAAAAAAATAGAACTTTTTCCCCCCTCCCCCCGATACGCACAAAAAACTAGCTTTACTGGTTAGGGTTAATAAATGTCAATTTTTGATGTGCAATAACCCTAACCGCACTGAATCTCACTAAATCTCACTGCCAGAAACTATCTCCAGGCACGTGCTGCTGCATTGCCGCGATGACGTCACCTACCGCAGGCATATGTGGCCACGGAGTTTGTGGCCGCATATGACCTAGGGAGTTAGCTCAGTCGGTAGAGGGACAGACTTGGGTGCGGATGGTCCGGCGATCAAATCCCGGGGGGTGCTGGGTGATTTTTCGGGTTAAAAAAATAGAACTTTTTTCCCCCTCCCCCCGATACGCACAAAAAACTAGCTTTACTGGTTAGGGTTAAGGAATCTTTGAGTTTGATGAAAAAAACTACATGCCAGTTGGGCAGGTACTTTTGCACTTTTACCTGCCCGGCACCAAATATTCCCCCCATGGGCAGGCAGGTGCTTATTTCCAGCCCTGTTTATAATCAGACCAAGAAACAAAACCACCCTGCTGTACATATAAGTCAACATTGGACGGATTGACCGCTCGGTACGGTTCAGTTGGTCAGAGGTTTTTTTTAGTATGTTTATTTTTTTCTCTCAAAATTTCTTATAAATTCTAAAACAAGTTATCCCAACTTAAAGTGGTGAAATAAATACCGAACAAATCCACTGAATGTCCTAACATGAAAAAAGCAAGAACATTTACCGGGCCAGGACTTGAACCCAAACTTCCCTAACAGGCAGGTATACAGAGAATTATGTGTCAGAGAATAGCGCCTGTAAATGTCCTTGCTTTTTTAAGTTGGGACATTTAACGAGGCTTCTTATGTTTTTATCACCCACTATATTTACATTAACTACAAACAAATATTATTTTAGAAAACAAAAATGTCTGAATACTGCAAATATCTATATTAATAATAAGCATTGGACTTTCAGTCAAAGTTTCTGGCTCAAAATTGCTACTATCGACACTTAAACTGGTATCAGTAAATAATTATTCTTATTCAGACAACATATTGACGGTAAAATCGTACATGTACCATGCAACACGTGCGTCTATGGAAAATTTTAAAAATAGGAAGTCTTGCATCAAAACATTGTCATAAATAGTGTCTGTATCGATGTTTTCAATCGAAACCGGGTATTTTATCGTAGAAACGAGATAGGGCATGCAAAAGAGATGAAAAATAGGAAGTTAGGGGGTCTTGCATCAAAACAGGCCACCTAGAATCATCATAAACAGTATCTGTATTGATGTTTTATCAAAACTGTGTATTTTATCCTGTAGAAACGACCTATATATGGCATGCAAAAGAGATGATTTGGAGTGGGAAAATATGAACGGTACTTCTTTAGTGGTAGAGAGTCAAGGGGAAATATAAAATAGATATGATTTCCGGCAGATTTATGCAGAATTTCGACACAGACGACTCTTTAAAAAAAATTGGCGGTGAAAAATAGGGATGGGCGGGTTATCAGAAACCAATTTTTATTAGGCCTGACTTAGCCTCCATAACTGACTACCTTTACTGTTCAATTGGGACTATAGTCAAATTAATAATTGAACGAACAACACGCACGCAGCACAAAGATAATCGCGCCTGAAATGATCACGCTTACGGCTATGCGCGCTTCACGCATTGTACGCAATACGCTGCTTCAAAGTGTTCTTTCAATTATAAATCCAACTATATTTTTATTTTATGCTTAAATCTGGTAGTAAGTGGTTCCGCTATTTTAATTGTTCTTACATAGAGATGAAAACAGCAATGTCATTTACTTCTACAGGTTCATACCCATCTCCCAAAGCGGCAGCATCAATGGTGTCCTACAAAGGCACCCTGGTACTTTTTGGAGGGTGGGCACCCCCTGTGCAGTACCCTCTGCACCAGCCACCCCATCTCTTCAACGAGCTACAAATATTCTCTATCAAGGACAATAGATGGGCGCAAGTTGTCACCAGTCCATGTCCCCCGCCTGTTGCTAGTCACCAGGCCAGTGTTGTCAGGGACAAGATGATCATCTTTGGGGGTATGAACGATTCCCATAACAGGTAAGTTGTACTAAAGTGGTCAAAAAAAGTTTGGAATATTTTTTCTAGTACAAGATTTTCAACTGTTGCGGGATATATTCATTAAGTGTTATATATCCATGTAAATCTGATGTGTTCATCTTTACAATTATATCCAATTTGAAGCAATCCCTTGTTCAAGTGCTCAGCCACATGCTTGAGAACATGGGGAGGTCGCAATCTGAAAGTGCCAAAATCAACACTATTTTGTGCTTAAAATTCAATAGATCATCACACTACATGTACACTGTAGTACACTTCATTGAACAGACGACAAAGATGTTCTTTTGAGCATGAAATCAGCTTTACATGGATATATAACACTTGATGAACATATCCAGCAATATTTGAAAATCTTGTGCTAGAAAAAATATTCCAAACTTTTTTGAGCAGTTTATATATGTGTGGTGGTATGGGAAAACCCGTCGGAAGTCGCTAGTATTAATATTGAGATCTCTGGGTCATACCAAAATATTCCTAACAAATGAGTTTCAAGTCAATTTTCCAACTTTGGTCCCAAGATAGAGATTATACCTTGAACTTTAGTCTCCAGGAGTTTTTCATGCAAAATTCCAGATGTGAAGTTTATTTTAGTACTTTTCTGAACCTTGTTTATCAAATTTTATGTGTAAAATGCTATGTTTACGTAAAATGACATTGTTACCTTGGTAACCACTTGTGAATTCCGACAATGCATTGTAAAGATTTTGTAAGTGAAGAATTTACAATTGTTAATAATATTGCAAAATACTAGGTTCATATCAAAAGTCCTTTTCATATGACAATCTATTCTGTGTGATATAACAATGTAGTTTTATTATTATTAGAGCATTTAAACGATTTTGTGTACACCTTTGAATTGTCAGTTTCAATTTTGAGTGTTGCGTTTAAACTTGCCGACTTTTAAATACTATAACTGTAGTTCTAGGTGGAATTTCTGAAAATGTAAACAGTCCTATACTCAGTAGAGTATGAAGCTCTCTGCCAACGAAAAAAACCAAGTTGCTAGAAAATGACCATGTGAAGGGTTTTCCCATGCCACCACACATATACCATTGTAAATATTCATAGGCTAATCATGCCAATGACTCATCAGAATTAAATGTGTGTACTATTATATTTAGGGATTAAATCATGTTTCAGTGTATGTGAATCACCAATCTACAATGGCCTTCGCATCATGTGCATGGTTATTATACAAGGGCAACGCCCGAATGAAATAAACACACAGATGCGCAGAATGTTGTAGTTGTGGATTAGTGATGCACATTCATGCGGAAACATGATTTAATCCCTTTCAACAATGACCATGGATTTGAATGCCATTTCATAAATAGACAACGCAAATAAGAACATAATTTCACTGCAATTTAGTTTTAACAATTTCATTCAAACTATTTTCAAAAACCGTAACACAAAAATGACCAAATTAAAATAACAATCAAGTTCACTTAAGTTCCTCTTAGTTTCAAAAGTTGATCATTCCAAAACAACACACACTGACGCTGCGTAGTGCGTAAACACATTAATCCATGTGGCGCGGTTCCATCGGCGTGCTGGTTTCTATAGCAGCATGGTTTATCTCAAATTAACAAAGCTTTGCTGCTGTGCTTTAGGTATGAGGGAGTTGTTGTAAGTAAGTAAGTTGTATTATTGTACCTCATAAATACCTCATAAACTTAATAATTTGACATTGATATTTTGTTCTCAACACAAAATAATAATTATCTGGAATTTTTGTTGCTACACCTTTCATCAGCAGACTAATGACTCGAACTGACAGACTTGACCTTTCGGAAATATGACGTCAGATTACGCCGGTAATCGGTATAGACTAATATAACGAAAGTTATATTGTCTCGGCTCAAACAGTGCTGAACCTGCTTTAATTTACTAATGCAAATTCAGAAAATGCACAAAAATAAGGACCTTGTTTGGATGAGAAAAAGATTAAGCTTAGGTTAGTTTTTAATTTCAGAATTCAACCCCAAAAAGTGTTCTTTTGGTGACAGTGATTGCATTTTCGAACAATATGGGTTCTTTGGATAACATTTTTGAAACATATACATATGGGTTCTTTGGGTGACAGTGTGGGGTCTTAACACTTTACACCAGGCAGGCGTCTGTAGACGACATTCCAAAAGTCCACAAAATGTTTAAAAAATTTAAACATGATTAAATTTCATTAACATATTTGGAATCACCATGAGAAATGCATTGAAATAAGAACAAACATGCCTAGTATTGGTTCAGTAATCCTTGAGATAGACTTTGAAAATTGGGAAAGGTTTCTGAAAAATCTATTTTTATATGGTAAAACTAATAGCTGTGTGGAAAGTGTTAACAGCCCAATATATGCATACCCAAGTATGGTAGCCCTGCTCCTCAATGATAGTAGTGACAAAATATTTTAGTAAATATTGTATTTTTCTTTTTTGATCTTCACAGATGTAACAACTTGTATGAGTTGGATTTAGAATTAATGTCCTGGAGGGTGGTCAATGTCAATAACCCTAAACCTAGCCCAAGATACGGACATTTGCAGGTAAGATCATCACACCATTAATGAAGGGAGCCCTCTCTCTGCCAATCTATTCTAATTTAGGTACTTTGGTATTCAATTACACATTTTTATTGTACCACTAGGAAGCCTGATAATAATGATATCATTTAATAAAATTAAACGTTTACAGCAACAAGGTTCAATCTGCAATAGCTGCCAGATGTTATCAATGTGGTAGTCTATAGCAGACCCCGGTAGTTTCAGTCAATATTGACTTTGGGTACGCATGATCATTCCAAAAGTCACGGAAAAGGAGTGGGTCATACCATGTCTGCGATCTCCCCAAATAAGGGGTGTTTTTAGAAGCTTTGTCCGCGATTTCAAAAAATTAGTGTTCATTTTGGAGGCTATGTCCGCAAAAAAGAAATTAGAATAAAAATTGAGTCATTTATCAAGTTGTCCCGGGGAATAGGAAAAAGGGGTATTTTGAACCAAACGTGTCCTCGTTTTTTGCGCAAAAAAAGGGACTTCTTTGAAAGTGTCTTTGAAATGTTGAAAAAAGGGGGGGGGGGTTATTTTCGGACAAAATGTCCATGCTTTTTGGACGTAAAGGGGGGTCATATTAGCAAATAGGGGGTATTTCAAGATCCTGGAACGATCATGTGTTACCCTCGGAATATGTAGAGAGAACCCCGGTAGCAGACCCATTGATAAATCTAAAGTACTAAAGGGAAGCTATAGCAGATAGGACATTTTCGCACTTAAATCTTAGTTATGTGAAAAGGCAATGTGTACAATAGCTGCCATATGTCCTATATTAAAGGGGCATTGAGAGATACGTATGGGAGTGCGCCATCAATTATCCTGGAAATCATTTTTTTTGCATCAAAGTAATACTTAGGCATATGCTAACTACCATCTGAAACAGTTTACCAACATTCACCGTTTATCATATAACATTTCACGATTTTCTTAGTTTTGATATGATCATATCAAAACTAGGTTCTGAATTCGGAAGTTATGCTATCGTTTTACATGCTGCCTTTCACGGCAAATCTCAACCCGGAAGAGCCATTATTTGCTTATTTGGCATGAAGGCCATGTCGGGATTGTATGACATTTTGGATTTGGGCTATGTTGATAATTATCTTTACGTTATTTGCTCATTTAGTTTATCGATACATCTCTCAATGCCCCTTTAAGGGTGCTGTAAGAGTTGCCCTTGTAAGACCACATTCTAACACAGGGCAGCCATTGCAGATAGGACTTTCTTTTGTTGCACTAAACCATCAAATTATTGGTTTTGTTTTCTTACAGTATCCATTGGATGACAGACATATACTTGTGATCGGAGGTTGCGGTATATCAAATAAGGTAGTTTTAACACTTGAAAACACGGCAGGCGTCTGCAGACGACATTCCAACATTTCACAAATTGTTTCAAAATGTCCAAATTATTGAATTTCATTACCATATTTGGAATCACCATGAGAAATGCATTACAATAAGTACAAACATGCCTAATATTGGTTCAGTAATCCTTGAGATAAACTTTGAAAGTTTGGAATGAAAAAGCTCCTCACTCACACTGATATTGCCACAAATTCTTAATATATGTTTATAATTTATTCTTATATAGTGGGTGTGGTTTTGGATGTCAACAGGCAATTTGATTGGATTTTGGCTGACTATATATTATGAGACAGATAATATATAGTTTTGGGCGGGGCTTAATTCATTCAAATAATAATACCTTCGGTGCGATGGTCATCACGTTAAGATGTTCAAGCGCGCCCTACACAAAGTTGCCGGCGTATGCATTGTGCGTATAATGCAGCGTTGTCGTGTGTGCGCTAAAGAACGTGATTATTCAAAGCAGGAAGTTGGTAAACAACTCGCTGGATTGTGAACGGGGACATATCTAACAAAAAGCGTTATTTTTATGATAAAAGATGAAAATAACCACACTAAATAAGAATGAGAATAAAACATAGTTTGTAGCTGTTTTGCTATAAACGTTGGTCTCATAATGTATAGGCTGTACCATATTTTATTTAATGTCCAAATATGGTTCAGCCTATACATTATGAGACCAACGTTTATAGCAAAACAGCTACAAACTATGTTTTATTCTCATTCTTATTTAGTGTGGTTATTTTCATCTTTTATATATATAGCAAAACAGCTGCAAATTATATTTTATTCTCTAATTCAGTTACAAATTGGCGACAATTATGTCACTCATATTTATCCGTGGTCAGATAGAATCACATGAATCTATGCGTGTGAGTATGTGTCATGCATATCATATGTATGGGACTGTTGCACTCTTACCTGCGTATGATGCGCGGACGCACACTTTAACAAAGTTTACGCTCGACGGCAAGGATTCTTTTTGCGTGCAGATTAATAACAATTCTTACCAATTTGGAACTGATTAAACTTGAGTGTGTGTGGCTTTAGATGTCAGCAAGAAATCTCATTGCTTCCAGTCTGTTTTTATTTGGCTGATACACACTTTCCATTATAATACCGACCTCCCCCCCCCCCCCCCCCATCTACATCATTGGAATTTAGGCCATAAAAAAGGTCTGTCTTAGCTATGCGATATGTGATTTTTTTTAAAAATTAGAAAAATTAGCTATGCTAAGGCCAAACAAAGAAGAAGGTCTGTCTCAGAAACATTGTGCCAAAAAGCTAAGTGCTGTGCGATTCTTTTTTCTGCCTTTTTTTTCTTCTTTTTTTTTTCCAAGCTTACTGAGAACTTTTTTTAACTTTTTTTAAAAAATCTAAAATCAAAAAGAATTAAAAAAAAGATCAACAAAAAAAAAGAAATAAGTTTTTTAGACCCCAGCGCATAGACCTACGCGCCGTAGCTCATTTCACATACCAATGCGGGCGGGCCTCTGAGACAGACCTTCTTTGTTTGGCCTAAATGTGGATTTTTTTTATTGGGTTTTTGGCCAACATTTTTTTTCTTCTCCTTCGCAGCCAATTTTTTCTTCTTCAATTTTCTGCAGACAAAAAACAAACAAAAAACTTTAAATTTTGGCTCATCGCGTAGGGTTATACAGCAAAAGTGACTCCACATACTTATGTGCGTGGGGTATGTGAGACGGATCTTTTCTTCTTTCTTGGCCTGGCCTTACAGTGTCTTGCAGGCAATCCATACATTTTTTAGTATTTTTATTTATTTAGGCCTTAGCCCAAGAAAGCCTCAATTGAAGCTTATTTCCAAATGGGGTCCGTAAGGGGTGTGACCAGATACAGACCGGAATGATCCCCCTACTCGTTACGAAAGAGTCTGTAACCTTTAACGTGCTCTTCCGAAGCACGGGACCACCATTTCTATGTGACTTCCGAACCACAAGGCAATTGAGACTAAGTACCTTGCCCAAGGATACAAACATGTTGGCGGTAGCGGGGCTAGAACTCGCAACCTTTGTATTGTGAGTCCAATACAAAGACATGTGCTCCGTAAAATTGATATCTTGATACATTTTATCATCTCTCCACCTGTCATTAAATGAATTCTTATCGTTTTGTTTTGTGTAGCCTCTAACCGATGCCTGGGTTTTAGACATGGGTAATGGTGAGAAGCAGTGGAAATGGAGGGAAATACAGGTGCTGAATGAAGAGAATGTAGCACCTGTTATATTTGTACATCCTGCGTGCAAGGTTAGTGCTGTAGATATCTGTAGCCTCTTACCGATGCGTGGGTTTTAGACATGGGTAATGGTGAGAAGCAGTGGAAATGGAGGGAAATACAGGTGCTGAATAAAGAGAATGTGGCACCTGTTATATTTGTACATCCTGCGTGCAAGGTTAGTGCTGTAGATATCTGTAGCCTCTTACCGATGCGTGGGTTTTAGACATGGGTAATGGTGAGCAGCAGTGGAAATGGAGGGAAATACAGGTGCTGAATGAAGAGAATGTGGCACCTGTTATATTTGTACATCCTGCGTGCAAGGTTAGTGCTGTAGATATCTGTAGCCTCTAACCGATGCGTGGGTTTTAGACATGGGTAATGGTGAGCAGCAGTGGATGGAGGGAAATACAGGTGCTGACTGAAGAGAATGTGCCACCTGTTATATTTGTACATCCTGCATGCAAGGTTAGTGCTGTAGATATCTGTAGCCTCTAACCGATGCCTGGGTTTTAGAGGGAGCACAGCACCAAGACGCTCTCCATAGACTTTACTGTTAAAAAAGGCTTACTTAAATGGCTCTAGTTTCTATATTAGTGCGTTTGGTTCAATGAAATTTTGATATGTTTTACTCACAAGGGTAATCTACAACATATCTCAATATGAAGCAAACTTTCTCGTGCACTTTTTTTGCTATAAGCCGCCGCATAACAACGTAGTGATATGCCTACCTAAATTCGGTCTCCGGTCTGGATATCACCGCATGTGTAAATCGGTTCGTGAAATTAAAATTGACCTCAAATCACCTAGTTTAAATGTCAGAACATCAACTACACATTTCAAACACAACATATTAGTGAAAAATTATATCATAAACCGTCAAAAAATAACTCTCTTTCCCGCCAAATAGGAACTATTGTCGTACTCAACTTTGATTGATCGCGACGATAGCGTGTCGCGATACCTATTTAGGTATGTGCTCCCTTATAGAGCACAAATTTGCTCAAAATCATTCAAAATTGATATCAACTTTTTCAGCGTGAAATTTTGAACAAACTAGCCAAATAAAATTACAATTGAACAATCCGTTTTTGAAATATGATCTGATCACGGAGGCCGCATCTTCCGTAAAATCACTATTATTTTCCGTTTTTTGACTCTAGACGCGGCACGCTTTGATTTGTTAGGCCTACACTCACGAAATTCAAACTTTTTGACTCAAATCCAACTGATTTTGATTTCGATCAGTCTCTGATTATGTCGACCTAATCCACCTATAACACATCAACTGAAATAACGCCGTGTTTTTGTTTAAAAAAGAGCAACCACACCCCCCCCTGTTTTTTAAACCGGACAAAGTTGGCCTATGCCATAAATACACTGCCCAGTAGATATCAAAACGCATAGATTTGGGTGAAACCCGACTTTTATTTATTGCATTGTGTAATACACCTACACTGGATCGGAGCACGCGGGAGATCGGGCACCTGGCGCTATAAGGGAGCACAGCACCAAGACGCTCTCCATAGACTTTACTGTTAAAAAAGGCTTACTTAAATGGCTCTAGTTTCTATATTAGTGCGTTTGGTTCAATGAAATTTTGATATGTTTTACTCACAAGGGTAATCTACAACATATCTCAATATGAAGCAAACTTTCTCGTGCACTTTTTTTGCTATAAGCCGCCGCATAACAACGTAGTGATATGCCTACCTAAATTCGGTCTCCGGTCTGGATATCACCGCTTGTGTAAATCGGTCCGTGAAATTAAAATTGACCTCAAATCACCTAGTTTAAATGTCAGAACATCAACTACACATTTCAAACACAACATATTAGTGAAAAATTATATCATAAACCGTCAAAAAATAACTCTCTTTCCCGCCAAATAGGAACTATTGTCGTACTCAACTTTGATTGATCGCGACGATAGCGTGTCGCGATACCTATTTAGGTATGTGCTCCCTAGACATGGGTAATGGTGAGCAGCAGTGGATGGAGGGAAATACAGGTGCTGAATGAAGAGAATGTGGCACCTGATATATTTGTACATCCTGCGTGCAAGGTTAGTGCTGTAGATATCTGTAGCCTCTTACCGATGCGTGGGTTTTAGACATGGGTAATGGTGAGCAGCAGTGGAAATGGAGAGAAATACAGGTGCTGAATGAAGAGAATGTGGCACCTGTTATATTTGTACATCCTGCGTGCAAGGTTAGTGCTGTAGATATCTGTAGCCTCTTACCGATGCGTGGGTTTTAGACATGGGTAATGGTGAGCAGCAGTGGAAATGGAGAGAAATACAGGTGCTGAATGAAGAGAATGTGGCACCTGTTATATTTGTACATCCTGCGTGCAAGGTTAGTACTGTAGATATCTGTAGCCTCTAACCGATGCATGGGTTTTAGACATGGGTAATGGTGAGCAGCAGTGGAAATGGAGAGAAATACAGGTGCTGAATGAAGAGAATGTGGCACCTGTTATATTTGTACATCCTGCGTGCAAGGTTAGTACTGTAGATATCTGTAGCCTCTAACCGATGCATGGGTTTTAGACATGGGTAATGGTGAGCAGCAGTGGAAATGGAGAGAAATACAGGTGCTGAATGAAGAGAATGTCGCACCTGTTATATTTGTACATCCTGCGTGCAAGGTTAGTGCTGTAGATTTCTATACTATCTTCATCTGGACTGTCGATACATGCTTGAGGGAACAGCATATAACCACAACACTGTCCACTATGCCTTATTGACCTTTATAATGCTTTGGCGTGAGTTTTAAAAGCACAGGTCCTAAACAAAACATGAGCGCACATCGCTGGGTAAAAAACAATGGCAACTGCCAACCAAATGCCTGGCATGACGTCACATGTCACCCAATCTATATTCCCAAGCTCTTCCTTTTCATTTAATTTCATCCTTAACTCCCTATAACAGCTTTCACAAAGCAAAACTGGGAGGTGTGCCTGTGCGGTGCTTAACATAAATTTCCTCAGTGAAAACAAAAAATGTTTGTGTGCCATCAAAATATGTACATGTGGTGGTAAAAGTAAAAATGTATTTGTGTATAGTTTAGAGTATAGGTAGACTGGGTGGTGGTCTCATGGCAACCGGTAGTGATGTGTTTTTGAAGGATGCTACTGAGGAAGCGTGAATCACGTTTGGTGGTATTATAGTCTATTTCATACCCGGGTAGAAAGAGTAGCGATAGGCATCAACATTTGAATGGAGCGGCGAGTTTAGTGTAGGATCATAGTATTTTGATGTTGACCAGTTCATGATGGATTTATAATACATAGTTACTTGACGTATAAGGTGTCTGATGTGAAGACGTGCCTGTGATTATAATGTAGAGTTCTGGCATAAGTTCTGTAATAGTGGAAGTTTTTTTTCTACATTTTTTTTCTACATAAATTATCTTATGTTACTCTATTGCAAAGGAATATTATTGAGTGTTTATATTTTTGAGTTTCATGTCCACTCACGAAGTTCGCGAACAAATTACCACGTATACAGTACGTTGACAGACTACACTAAATCTGGCAAATTATTAACACATAGCCCTCCATCCAGCCACATCAACAATTTGGCTATGTTATTCCAGCATACTGTAATTATCCATATATCTAACTGAGATCAATTTAAAGCACCATGTTACTGACAGCCCTTCAAGATACTACACTATGAGGGAACAGATCCACTTAAATTATAGAGCATCGATCAAGTTGCACAAATTGAGCTGCTTGAGTAGCAATGTTTATTTTCCAAATTGCTATTAAATAAAGGTGTATGTTCTGATCACCTTTTTTGGCTTAATTTTTTTTCACATCAAAATATTTTGATATCAGATGAAGCCCCATATTTTTCTCATTATGTCTGTAAAATCTTAGGGGCTAGAAATGTTCCATTTAGAAATGATAGGCTAAAATGTGATGAATTACTGCCAAAGGTGGTTAAAACCACCTGCCACTACTCAATGGGCAAATTTCTTGTGACCTTGTGCTTCTAAAATAAGAACCATTGGAATTATGCAACTCAAACTTTGGAATGTATAAATTTTAAGGATAACCTTTTAACCCTAACACTTCCCCCCACTTTTTTCAGAATTTGTTCTTCAACGCGGAAAATCAACCAAAATATCCCCCCGATCCCCCCGGGATTTGATCCAGGGACCTCTCGCACCAGAGGCGAGGGATTCCACACTTCACCACGGCTGTCAAGCACAGTTCTGGGCAGTGTATTGCCCAGACTGTATGTATTGGGTCCATTTTTTCATCAAAAACTTCCACGCCGGGTGGTACCAACATGCCCAGTCGTGGTATTTTGGGGTATATGGTAGTGTTAGGGTTAATGTAAAATAGAAAACATCAAGTTGAAAATCGGGCCAGCAGTTAGGACATCTACCTTTAAGAGTGTACAAATTGTTATTGTGTCCATTTGATGATGATTGTAAATTACACATGCTGAACAAAGATTTGTTAGATTGTAAATTTTGTATGCTGAAAAATATAAGATTTTGTCTCTGTTCTGTTAAAAACCTTGTATCTCCATCTGGCCCTTCAGCATAACCTTTACACAGTCTGTAAAACCTTGTAAGTGCTCTTGCCCTTAAACATGTATAAAGCACCACTTTGTATGCGTAACCATTGGGCAGTTTTACTTTATGCATGCTGAAGGGCTGGAAAAAACATCCAAGGTTTTGACAGAACAGCGACGAAATGACTATAAATGTTTAACTACTCATTTCATTTATGTCTTTCATCCTCAGATTGGTGATAGCATATCAGTATTTGGCAAATCCAAGAATCCACAAGTCTTGTCTGCCATGCGGCGCTCACACATCATTGCCAGTGCCCCGCGGGCTTCACCAGCGCCTCAAGGGCCAAGGGTTCAAAGGTCAAATCCGACCAATGCCAGACGAGAACTCCGCAATCACGGTTTGCTACTGAACGGTGCTAGTAAACGAGCACATATCGGTGGAGAATCCAATGTTAGTGGGGAATCTAACGGCAACAGTCAGAGAGACAAGGCATGTCAGCCCTCTACTTCAGGTCAGGATGTGCAATGTCAGCCCTCTACCTCAAGTCAAGGTACAGATTCATTAGAGACCCAGGTATGTGATGAATTACATACTAATACATCCGACACTACTAACAAAAGTCAATCAACTGCCGCAGCTAGTGTTGCTATGGCAACTGTTGCATCCTCGAGTAACTATGGTGATGAACGTAGCAACCACAGTGCAATCAAAAGAGATTCTAGCCAATCGGGCGCAAGCAACATGTGCAATAACTCTCAAGAGGAATCTAGAGCTAGTTTATTAAAATCAAACTTGAATCAAATCAACACTGGACAGTTGCCGAATAGAAAAAATCATGCCACCAATGTTGTCGCGAGGGCAAGCAGGAAAGAGTGCCGCTGTTCTCGGCAGCCTTCGATTAGGAAAGTGCCGCATCCTAAACACTATATGCAACAGTACGTGTTGGATACATCCGAGGTCCTCACCACTGGGAGCATCGCATGGCAGCCTATCAGAGAACAGGATACGGAACACAAGCCTGTGTATCATCCGATTGGTCCGTTAAGCCAGCACGGCCCGCCCCCTGAGACATGTTTCACCTCGGTGTGCGAGGGTCGGGCGGAACTCATCATGTTCGGAGGATTGCTGGAGGATACGTGTCATTTTAACACCAGTGGAAAATGTGCCGTAAACAATGTGTATTATGCAATGTAGATACACTCTAGATTTTAAGATGGAGAATTATACTAAAGCCACCATTTTCCAGTTTTCTAAATTTGAAATTGCGTTTTGTGAAAAGTTTTATTTTCTGTGTTTTTCGGTGTATGTTCTCTGTTTTTCTAACACCTGAATCAAAACATACATTTTGCTGTATATTTTGACGGTTTAGAGTGATTCAAGCATAAAATCCATCAAAAGTGACTAATGAAAGCAAGTTAATATTTCACAATTTTGGACTTAAATTTGTTAGAAACCAAAAGATTAATTGTGACATAATCAAGCGGCATGAGGCGGATGTCAGAAATATTGATTTTGAGTTAGTTCAAAAGAAAGGACAAGTTCTTTATTCTTTGTTTTATTTTGTTTTCTCAGTTGGTAAATTGTGTGTAACTTAAAAAGTAGGAGTTCAATTTAACTGGGGTTTGGACTGTAGCATTTTTCATCACCTGTTCTTAAATGATGGACAAATATCAACATTGAAAACTACCGACTCATTTCGCTTGATCACATCACAATTCAGTTTTCTGGTAATACCGGTAAATGGTGGCACAATAAAATACTAACTCAATTATGTCTTTTACAACTCATCATATGTTACATGCACAGTTTTCTTCAGGAAAGGCGACTTAAACAAACCCTGCTCTAATTAAGAAAATGTGTAGATTGTGAAATTTGTTTTAAATTTTTTTGATTTTTTGTGTGTAATATATTTAGAAAATTTGGTAATATATTTAGAAAATTTGGTAATATATTTAGAAAATTGTTGAAAATTCATCAAAATGTTCACAAAAATGTTGAACCCCCCACCGGCAGACAAACTAAATCTACCTGTATAACAGGGTTTTTTCTGTCGCCTAAGAATGGGGGAGGGGTTAACCTTTATTGGCAGTCATCTATGGCTGCTGTGCAATTTGATACTGCATCAGATTTCATCTTGTTTTGACGATATAATACAGTGTGTCCCGTAAAACAGGTAACTTATTTTGAAGGAGGTCTATTTCCACTTTTTACAACACATTATTGTCATCATGTTTACAGATTCTGGAAAACAACAAACCAGTTGAACAGGCTTTCGACATGCCTCTCTTTACATTCACGTTATGTGAAAACCGATTAACTGACTTTTTCACCACTAAATGTGGAAGTCACAAGGTTTCAAGAATGTATCTACATGATTTAAATCCACGGTGTGAAAGTCAAACTAGAGCTCTCTGTTAACGCTTTCCATGCGGTAGTCGGCTGCAGACGACATTCCAAAAGTTAACAAAATGTTTCAAAAATGTCACAAAACTAAAGTACAAACATGCCTAGTATTAGTTCAATAATCCCTGAGATAGACTTTGAAATTTGGGAAAGGTTTCTGACAAATCTGTTGTATATGTGGTAAAACTAATAGCTGCGTGGAAAGTGTCAAACTAAGTTGCCACACTGTATAGGTCAGGGGTTAAAATACTTTTTGGGCTATGAGGGCTGTTTTGAGCAAATTATGCCAAAAATCGCCCCTCTAGTACATTTTACCATAGACCAACATTTTTTTCAGGGGGCTATTTTGTGACAAATGGGGCTACTCTCCCTCCCCCGTGTAATTTGAGCCCTGGTATAAGTACATGGAGGTCTTAAGTCAAGGGGATGAATCTTAACTTGTCAATCGGAGGCCACATCATCCGGGAACTTTAACTTTGTTGTGATGACATCTTGATAGCGCTGTCTGTTGTCTGCTTAGGAATAGACTTGCATCAAGTCTGTCAGACACAAACAACAACGGTATGGTTTATATTTAAATGGAAGTGACAAACTGAGCTAAAAATGTATAAACCAAACAATTAAATTTAAATTAACCATATAAAAGCCCTGCAGCACATAAGGCCAAAAAATCTAGGGTCGCTATTTTGAAATTGAAATTTGAAAAGAAGCACATAACAATAAAGAAAGATGAAAACGTGTTTTTGAGTAATATCTGCTTGTTTAAAAATTAAAAAAATAAAAATAAAAAATAAAAAAATAAAAAATAAATCTTTTAAACGTGTTTTTGTGCAGTAAATTTTCAAACATTTTCAACAACAACAAACAAAAAAATCCGACCGTCCGACCCTGACTTTGACCCTGAAAGGGTAAGTCAACATTCTTTTTTTTGGGCCTAAGGATTTTATAATAATTTTCGAAACTGCCCAAATTTTCAGGATTTTTTCCAACAATTTTATGTAAACTTCAATTAAGTCTATACCTAAGCAGATGGCAAACAGCGCAACAGCGACGTCAAGATATCATCAAAACAAAGTCAAAGTTGAAATAATTAGAAAACGTTTTCTGTTATTTACGTATGCACAGTATAGGAGTTTCCTATCCCAAATTTAATAGTATCCCTGGTAACATGTTATGAATTTTCACTGAACTCGATAAATCAACTGATCAAAGTCATTAACCTCATTCATAAATGTAATACATTACAATGAATCTGTTTTGGAAAACATGTAATTTGCTTAAAAAAATCACAAATTTATTGTCTTTTTTCATCATATATGAACACCTCTCAGTGATTTAATCGAATAGCCTGTTGAGTAAAACGTTCTTGCAAATGAATCAACAGTTGTTGAACACGAAATGGAAACACGCACATGATTGATGTGCTTGGTCATTCTAACATTCTAACTTCTAAATTATTAATTGATTAACCTCTTTTTTGTATTGGTGTAACCTGCCCGACCCTGATTTTTAAAATTAAATTAAAATAAATAATTTGTTGCTCCTCATCAAAAAGGAATACAGTACACAGAAAATCGGACGGTCTCAAATGGCCTCATGATATTTTATGAGTTATCAAATTTAGAAATTCATAGTAATACAATTCAAAATTTGAAAAAAATGTCAATGTAAGCTAATACAACAATTCATTTTTTTTGGGCTTAGATCCTGAGTTTGTATCAATGGGGTTTTAAATGGGATGACAGCTAGATATAAGTTTAGTCTCTAGAATGATTTTGTTCTTTATTTTGCAGTTTTAGAATTCATAAATATATAATTACCGTAAAATATCTTGGAAAAGAATAAAGATACCATTTTATTGCATTAATTACTTTGGGTAATTTGGGGGAAAACAGGGGTATTTCAGAATTTACTGGCGGTTTGCATTTTATGCAAACGTTGTATACACCTAAATTATAAATATGTTTATAGTGTTTGTTTATTTGCCTGGATGTATTTATTTATTTATTTAAAACATCTAAATATCATTGACAATTTAAAAATAAATGGTAGTATATTCATGTATTTTATTACTGAACCCGTGTTTTCAAAGTTTAAACAGATTAAAAAGGATTAAATAACATGTGAAGATATAATGTGTCTGACTTTTTTGTTGTTGCATGAAATACTTAGAGAATAAATGTATTGTTTTTAGACCGTACCCGTGTTATATTGTCTGACATAAATGCGGCTGATTATTTCAAGTAGAACAACGACGCCGCAGGCGGAGTTTTTCTTCGCAAAAAAATAATATGCAAAAAATACTACTACTATCATTCTTAAACAATCATACTTAAGACATTTATCAAAGAAATAAGTACATTTTATTGTCCACATTTGACAACTTTTACCCCTGCTAGGATCGAATAACCCACAAACATTCCATCCAATCACATGCGATGAGTAAACCATGCGTAAGCGTTGTGGCGCCGGCATAAACGCAGGAAAGGCGCCAAAGATGCACTGCAGAAGTACGCGTTATGGAGCAAACCACGAATTGTGAAGGTCGGACGCACAGTTAAAACGTAAGCCCCACCTCCCCGTGTTCAATTGTCTCATCTAGATGTCGCCGATTTCTCTGAGAACCAATGAGATTGCTTAAACTTTCTTAGCTGTTTAACAATTAAATTTGTAATACCTCATTACAAGTAGCACAATACTACTTCGCTCTCCATAGACCTTGCCGTGTTTAGAAAGGATAACCCTAACCCTGAGGCACCTTTTCCAAAGACTCTTTTTTTTTTGCGGCCAAAGAGCGAGGGGGAAAAGGGCCCCCATGCCCCGGGGCTTGAACCCCGGACCTCTGGGTTCAGAGGCAGACAATCTACCGCTAGGCCACGGGGGGTCAACCATACTTGACTCAGTATACTTCGCCAAGTGTTATACCCTGGGGCCATTATTTCATCGAAAAACTGCCGAACCGGGTGACACAAGCACACGGCATCGTAGTAATTCGTAACTCAAGAGTGTTAGGGTTAATGCAGGCGTCAATTTTAATTTTGAACCTATCCTCCTCAAGCCTTCACTAACTCACTTTTCAGCAAAAATTGAGCTTTTTGCATAAATCATGACTTTATTACATTATGCACATGCTGTAATAATACATAAGTCATTGACCCATCAAAAGTGCTGATAAATGCACAATTTCAATTCTGAAGTCAGCCTTGTGAGTTAGGCAGTTTGTAATAATGATATAAACTGTTTAAAATGGGTCAAATTAGCCTGTATTAGGCCTATAACAAGCCACATTTCACTTAAAGGTATATCTCCAACCTAATTTTATCCAACTGTTGGAATTCACCTGCACTGTTCATGGTGCTATTCAACATATCGTCAGCCTGCTTCGATAATTGCCTAACTCACTTTTCATATTTTAGTTGTTTTCTAAAAACTAGAAAAAATGAGTTAGGCAATTATCGAAGCAGGCTGATGATATGGGAGAAGTTGAAATATGAGATTCGCCATAGATTTATCTGTTCAAAATATAAACTAGTTCAAGATTCACCACATCAAAACATAATCACTAGGCAAAGATTAGGCATCTTATCTTTGACTAACCTTAAAGGGGCATTGAGAGATGTATCGATACACTAAATGAGCAAATAACGTAAAGATAATCATCAACATAGCCCAAATTCAAAATTTCATACAATTCCGACATCGCCTTCATGCCAAACTGAGCAAATAACGGCACTTCCGGGTTGAGATTTGCCGCGAAAGTCCGTGAGTAAACGATAGCATAACTTCCGAATTCAGCACCTTAGTTTCGATATGATCATATCGAAACTAAGAAAATCATGACATTTTATATGATAAACGGCGAATGTTGGTAAATTGTTTCAGATGGTAGTTAGTATGTGCCTAAGTATTACTTTGATGCAAAAAACTGATTTCCAGGATAATTGAGGGCGCTCTCCCATACGTATCTCTCAATGCCCCTTTAAGGAGGGTAGGTTCAAGATGTACATTGATGCCTGCATAAAAAGCTTTAGTTTCTATAATTAAATTTGATTTCAAATCAAATAGCACTTTTTTGTTATAGGTAGTCAAACACAATCATGCTATTCATTAAACGTAGCCTCTGAAATAACAGGAGAATGCCCAGGTCCTGGGCATAGCCATAGAACTGGTATGTTCTATCCCAAAAAGTTCCTATCTAGGTCGGAAATTCTACAATCAAGTCTTAATTCAGTTAGGTATAGTTATCGGATCTTCTTTCCGTGGTTAGCTGATGATCTATTTAATTGTAGAATTTCTCCTCTACCCCATTCACTGTGTACAACGTGCAGGTCTATACAGTGAGTGTCAGTGTCGCCGTGATTCAGAGGTTCACGTTAATATTCAGACGCTCACCCTGAACACGTTAAATAGTTGCAGACCTCATCGTAAAGAGTAGGGGATCATCCCGGGTCTGTTACCTGTACACAAAATTCAATATGTATTCCTAGGTTCCAGGGATACGCAGTGCGACTGTATTCATATAATGAATTCTGCACTTTATCGGAAGAAGAAGAAGAAGGTGGTGAGAGGAGATTATGTCCGACAAATTGACCAACCTGGAAATGCGGCAAGGCGGAAGTGCACGAGACGAACCATTGGAGGGAAAAAGGTAAAATGTGGAGAGAAAAAAATGTAAATTTAGTCCTAGCATTGTCATAAATGCAAGAGAATGCAAGCAACCCTTAGACAGGTTTAGAGTGTGACAAATAAGCTAAGGAATCAGTGTCAGGAGAGCCTTTCAAATTGCTTTATTAAGGCTGAAATCCATGAGCTCCCAGGGTCAATGCCATGTCAGCATAACATTAATGAAACCAGGGTTATGATATTGTGAATAACAATAGTTTTCATCATGAAAAGAAATAGCCTCAAGGGAACAAGAATCAGCATTTTTTAATCACTTAGCAGTTAGTCAAAGGTGGATGGGTATTTGTGCGCATATATGTACGTTTTCATTTGTTAACGCACTAATCAATTGTAATCCTTGCATGGTGAACTTTTTGCATCAATAATATCACATAAGTACTAGTTCTGAGTCCCTGGATTCTGGGATTGCAGTTGAGTTTGAAGAAGAAGAAAAATTCATCTATAGAGCTGTGCATTCATTTCACAGTTACATTGGTTGCATACAAAGTTCTGTACATATTTATACATTACAAAAAAACCCATAAAACTACGGAAGCACCAAAGGGACATGACGAGTTGGCGAAATAATGAGTTGAAATTATATCATCAACTTGAAATGATATCATCAAATACGTCGTCATTTATCTTGTCAACTCATCATCTCTTCCACTCATCATTTCCCTTTGGTGGTTCCGTATGAAACAGTTAGCAAAATTAGCATGAATATTAGCACTTTTACAGTTCCATGTCATTGCCCTTTATCGCTGATAATCAAAAAACTCTCGCTATTAAAATATAACCAGGTGGATAGTCAACTATAATATTGTAAGCATGCGTGGCCAATAGAAAAATAAAATTACATAGGGGAGGTGCTGCATTGCAAGCTTTGATGCCCTTGGGACTCAGGATTGAAATTAACGTGCCTTAAACCAAACCTATACTTATTGTCCTCTTTTAATCGCCCTCCAATCGCCTGTGTTGATTACATAGATAAACTTGATCTCATTTTTCAAGATAGCAGTTCCATATATGATGATTGATGACGTATATATTCTTGGTGATTTTAAATTGGCTTTATCCAAAGCATGTAATACTAGGAAAATAAATAGTAAAGCGCGTAATAGTCACATGAAGCAACTGATTAAAAAGTTTACTAAAATAACTACCAATAGTAAAATCATTATTGATTTATTTATTTCTCGTCCAGAGCTTATTGTTACTACTGGCGTGAACAGTCTTGGTCTAAGTGATCATTCATTAATTTTTGTTGTACGTAAACACAGGCAAATTAAACTCCCACCAAGAACTGTTTTTTCAAGATGCTATAACCCTAACCAGTAAAGCTATGTTTTTCGTGCGTATCGGGGGGAGGGGGGAAAAGTACTATCTTTTTGACCCGAAAAATCAGCCAGCACCCCCGAGATTCGATCGCGGGACCATCCGCACCCCAGTCTGTCCCCCTACCAACTGAGCTAAACTCCCAGCGCATATGCCGGCTAAGAATTCCCGCCGACATATGCCTGGGGTAGGTGACGTCATCGAGGCAATGCCAGCACCACGTGCGCGGAGATAGTTTCTGGCAGTGAGATTTAGTGAGATTCAGTGTGGTAAGGGTTAAGAATTTCAATGAGTCAAACTTAATTAACAATGTACAGCAAATTAAATGGGCTCAGATATGTTGTATTGATGATGTTAATACGGCACTTAGTAAATGGCAATCATTATTTACTGAGGTGTGCAATGCCCATGCTCCTTTTAAAGAGAAAAGGATCAAAGGTTATCTCTCCCTAAAGCATGAATAAAAAAATTGAAAAAATCCCGTCAAATTTGTTAAGGTTCTTGTTGAACTAAACTTTGATGTCCTTGGATAGGTTTTCTGTAGCTACATGTTTTCAGTAGCAAAACATTGATACATTTTTTTTTTTTTTTTTTTTCCCTTTTGTTACTTTCTTTTATGTATTTTCTGCTTTCTGTTTCATTTGTTATAGCCATAGAGACTTAATTGTAATATAAGCTCAATAAGCATGGTTTTAGTGTTATTATTATTTTTATTGTTATTATTACCTTAAAACTTATAAGTTATACTTTTCATACATACAATTTCTTTTTCAAATGAAAATTATGTGACATATATATGTTTTGTACATTTTGTTATTTTGTTTAGTGTGACAGACCTGCTCGAAGCTATCAAAGTATGGGTAAAAAGACATATCCTCAATATATGTTAAGGGAGGACTTAAGGAAGTTTTTGTTAACATTTTGTGAGTGCTGTAATTATTGAACTATGACTAAAATGTATATAAAAATATACATTTTTGGAAAGAAAATGGATCAGAGAATCCAAATTTGGCATCAATTTTGACCAACAATTTTGTTTTTTTGAGAAATCTAATATTTTTTGAAATGTTGACTAAAAAGATAGTTTCCATTTTGTTTCACTTTTTTCACTTATTGGTCAAAAGTTCAAAAAATGTTAGATTAGGTTGTTTTTTAAATCGTCCCTAAGTTAGTGTCTTTACCTTTACATCAACATTAAGTGATTTGGGCATTTGTTACTCAAAATTAGTTTTGTTAGTTTTGTTCAACAACAACAAAATTGGGTCACAAAGTGAATTTCCTGATTTTCTCAAAAAATCAACATTTCTGGTCAAAATTGAAGCTAAATTTGGATTCTCTGATCTATTTCCATTCCAAAAATGTATACTTTTATATGCATTTGATTGATAGTTCAATAATTACAGCACTCACAAAATTAAAAAAATCAAATCCAAAACTTCCTTGAGTCTCCCCTTATAGGGGATGTCTGGACAATCTTTGTGCATGCATGCTTACATCACTATACATCACCCCCCCCCCCCCCCATCTGTACTCAATTGACTACAATATAGTAGGGAATTCCTTATGAAATTGACTAACAGCAGCTCGAGAGTTACCCCCTGCATCGTGCTGGTTTTTAATTTTAAGTACGATTTATTCCGTCAAAATAAACAGTCTGGTTCCGAAGTGTCGGCAATAACTATGTTTCCTTTCATCTTAAAGCTCCCGAATGTGAGATTCATTCCTTATGATGAAAATGGAGAAATATTGACTATATATTAAAATTGACTAACAGCAGCTCGAGAGTTACCCCCTGCATCGCGCTGGTTTCTAATTTTAAATACGATTTATTCCATCAAAATAAACAGTCAGGTTCCAAAGCGTCGGCAGTAACTATGTTTCCTTTCATCTTCAAGCTCCCGAAAGTGAGATTCATTCCTTATGATGAAAATGGAGAAATATTGGCTATATATTGAAATTGACTAACATCAGCTCGAGAGTTACCCCCTGCATCGAGCTTGTTCCTAATTTTGAATATGATTTATTCTGTTAAAATAAACAGTTGGGTTACAAAGTGTCGGCAATAACTATGTTTCCTTTCATCTGCAAGCTCCAAAAAGTGAGATTCATTCCTCATGATGAAAATAGAGAAATATTGACTATATTTGACTTCCACCTCCCCCCCCCCCCAACTGTACGAAGTAAATACGTTATAGTAGGGAATTCCTTAGGATGAAAATGGAAAACAAAATATCAAGGGCTCATAAACAAAAGACCTCATCTCCATTTTTTCAAAAATTAGATTTTGATATCAAAATGTTCAGAAAGAAATTCTCTTTCCCATAACCCACAGACTATCTTCATACCACAACCCTTTCAAAGTTATAGCCAGTATCACAAGGCCTCATCTCTATCTCCCCAATGTGTTTAAAAGTCTTCACTAGGCTTTTTCTCAAAATGGTCAAAATGGAGATAAGGCCTTTTGTTTCTGAGCCCTCGATACGTTGACAAATTCCTTAAATTGGAAGCGGATTTTCTTTGATTAGTAAACTTCTGTGATGGTTATAACAGAAAATATGGTCAAGATAGATTTATGCGATCAGGAAAGTCCTGCCTAATAAGTCAAACTTCATTATGAAAAAGAGAGAAAAATGAGTGTAAAAATTTGAAAAAAGATAGCATAATATTGCTTTACTGTACTGTACCAATCAGTAAAATTTGCATGTTGATCGATCACCCAATTGTAAACTTTGCTTTGTTGACAAGCGTAAATAATAGTTTAAAATAGAGAACCAAAAAGCTGACATGTTCACAACAAGGATTGAAGGCCACTGCACAACTGCAGACTGAACCAGGTCACGTTTCATTTTGGGGGAAATTCTGAATTTTGAAAACAATTTTTCATGGGTATGTATAAAACTCAACCAATTTAAAGTATAAGTTTTTCACCTTCTTCCCAGTAAAATAGTGTCAAGGTTGGGGAGGGTGGGGGGCATTCTGCCTACTATCCCATGGGATATACCACTGGTAATTACCAGTATGATCGTTCTTATTATAATTTGCAAAAATCTCATGGCATAAAATTTCTTGATTTTGTATCATTGCTGCTGTACTGTTGAGAGTACAATTTCTTTTCGGCTCCAGAAGTGGAGCATGTGAGGAATTCCATGTCTCTATAATAAGCAAAATTAAATACCCTGTTAATGTAATTGCATACATTTTATTAAAAATTCAAAAATTGTGAAATTTTGCGTTCCAAACCCTCAATTTTTCGCAAACTTTGCGTTCTAAAACCAAAAAAAAATTGAACGTTTGCTAATCACAATTGAACTACAGGCCAGTTCTCAAGACCTACTTTTTTGAAAAAAATCAGTTCCTAAGACCCTATTTCTCGTCATTAAAGGGGCATTGAGAGATGAATCGATATACTAAATGAGCAAATAACGTAAAGATAATCATCAACATAGCCCAAATCCAAAATGTCATGCCTTCATGCCAAAATAAGCAAATAACGGCACTTCCGGGTTGAGATTTGCCGCGAAAGTCCGTGAGTAAAACAATGCATAACTTCCGAATTCAGCACCTGAGTTTCGATATGATGATATCGAAACTAAGAATATGATAAATTGTAAACAGTTGGTAAACTGTTTCAGATGGTAGTTAGTATATGTCTAAGTATTACTTTGATGCAAAAAAAAACTGATTCCAGGATAATTGAGGGTGCACTCCCATACGTAGCTCTCAAATCCACTCAGTTCAGTTCTGAAGCCCCCTTTTTGAGACCCTGGGCGGCACCACCCTACCAAAAAACAAAAAGTTGAACCCCCCCCCCCCCCCCCCCCCCCCCCCCCCGGGCAAACATGATAAACAAACAAAAATCATATTAATTTGTTATGATGCTTGTGTGAAGAGCTGGTTTTAAAATACATTGGCTACTAAACGAAAATTAAATAGCCATCAAAAATGTATAACTCTGCATATTGATAGTATTCTGTCCGGGGAGGGGGGGGGGGGGGGGAGGGTACTTAGTGGAAATGAGTTTTACGGGGATGTGCCACCAAATAGGGTCCCATTTTCCACCCTCTGGTAAATGAATGACCCCCTTTTCAAAGCCATTTTTGGTAAATGGATGGCTCTAAAATCCTTAATGTTGCCATTTTTCACAGACACTTTAGCAAAATCTGTCAAATAATAGGAAAATTATAGGTGTTATGGGTCAGTATTTCTTTTTTCTGGCAGCACATCCCTACTAAAAGAATATCTGAGTACCCCCCCCCCCCCCCCTGGTATTCTGGGTGGACTTGCGTGATAACCTTGATAAACATCTGTTCTGTAAAAGTGGTATTTTTGCGTGCTTATTTTGCCGCGCTTTGCCGATTTTGAACTGTTTTGTGCATTTTTAAATTCACGATTTGTAGCTTCACTACATAGACTTATATGCAAAAGAAATATATTTGCAGGTGATTATTTTCACCGTACCTGGGTCAGGTGCGAAAAGCGCGAAAATAAATGTAGCATGAAAATGTCCACATTTACAGTGTGCTATGTACTGAATGTGTCCAGGGGTGTTCATTGACACCGTGAAAATAAATGTTGCACAAAAATTTCTACTTTACAGTCTGCTGTGTACTGTGTGTCCAGGGGTGTTCATTGACACTGTGTTATGGAGAAGAACAGCAGTAACACTATGTACAATAAGGAGTAGGACAAGGACGGGCATCCTTACACTTAGCTCGTTCACGTAGCGTAGTGTTGTCGTTCCTCCCACTAGCGTGGAGAGTAGATCAGTGATCATATCGGAACAAGTCTGAGCCACCTCGGACTACCTTACACTTATGATTCTGACCTTATTATTTATTATGTTGGCATTGCCTGTGAAAATGTCTACACAATATTTAACCTCATAGTCAGAACTGCTGCTGTAGCATCTAACCAATGAATTTCTAGTTAACAAATCTTTCATATGAAACCATAATGGCACACGTTGCAGATGTAGGCATACTGTGTGTAAAGATCCCAGCACTGTTATTTACAATGCTAGTACTATTGTGTACATCTCCATCAGAGGCAAGTTTCAGTGTGGAGTACAACACCACAAACCTACAAGTTCATATAAACGGCATGAAAATTATCGATCACTCGATCCAGTCGCCGTGTTTGTTTGTCGGATCGGGGGAGTGCAAGTTTGTAAGTCACCTTGGTAATTTTAATATCAGCGATTATGTGGAGGAGAAAATCGGATTGAGGGAGTTTAACGTCAAGAACGAATCGGATGATGGGTCGACGACGACGGTGATGTTTCATCGCAATGGACAGTGGATGGTAAGTGATGACATTTCGTCGCTATTCTTTCAAAAGCTTGTATGTTTTTCCGGCCCTTCAGCATGTATAAAGTAAAACTGTCTAAGGGTTATGCGTAGGAAGCGTTGCTTTATACATGTTCTGGGACAAGAGAACTTACAACTTTACAAGGTTTTGATAGATGTGATTTTGTTACTTAAAAATGTTTAGAGCGGACCGCCTAAAGGTCATACATAGGAAGTATTACTTTATACATGCTGAAGGGCTGGATGGAGATACAAGGGTTTGAAAGAATAGTGACGATTTGATTTGTAGTCTGCTACTGTAATGTAAACGTGGACATTTTTGCGCTACATTAATTTTCGCGCTCCAAGCAGCTACCGCGGTAATAAAAACCCATGAACATATTTATTTTTGTGTGTAAGTCTATGTCATGAACTTTCAAATCACGAATTTAAAAACAAACAAAATGGATGAAAATCAGCAAAACGCGCACATTTAATCACGCGAAAATTACCACTTGTACCGTATATTGTTGCTCTATCGTTCTCTATCTGGCCCTTCAGCATGTATAAGTAGTACTTCATATGTATGTATACTAGTAATAGTACACAATAATATGGGTAGTCTGTTCTAAACATGTTCAAGGGCCAATAAGTTGGATCTATAAAAACCTTGCAAGAGCTCTTGTCCCTGAACATGTGTAAGGCAACACTTCCTATGCATATCTATTGGGCAGTTTTAATTTATACATGTCAAAAAGGGCTGGAAAAACAGAAAAATAATTATATAATGTGATGCGATCAAAATCAAAATATCACATTTTAAATATTTGTGACTTTCGACTCATTTTGATCACATCACGCATATACCCACAGACATCAAATTGCTATCCTCTCAACATTTTTCATTATTTCCCAAATTTGACCCCTTTTTTTGGGGGGGGGGGGGTGGGGGAGAGGATATTATCAATTTTTAGAATATTTCCAAATAATACAAAGCCTTCTAAATCGCTTGAAAATTAACAAAATGGACTTAATAGTAGCATCTACCGAGTTAAATTATTAATAATAAATTTGATTAACTTAAACCTGGGACAAAAGAGGAGGAGGAAACACAACGCTATTGATCTCAGTTTACTAAATTCTTATCTCTATTGAACTTTATAATATGAACATACCCTCTGTGTGCTATCTACATGTATTTGATGCTATTAAATGTTACAACCGACTGGAAAGGCGTGCATCCATTTTGTTTATTTCTATTTCTAACTTAAATTAATTAATTGGAAGCACATTAATGTATTAAATATAAAATGAATATGTGAAAACACATAGCTTCTTGAGTAATAAAACAGCCTTGAAATTGATTTAAACTACTTCTTTATTTGTTTAACAATTAAAACTGACATTGGGAAAAGACCATATATTTCTATTCACAGTGCTGCTTCAAGGGCATTTATTTATATCCATTTGACCAGTGGTGTGACTGATTTGACCAATTGTATTAAAAAAGGTCAGATAGTTTTGCAAAATTCCCAAGGTCACTCAACACATTTTTTCATCGAAATGCTGTTCAATATATAACTAACAAAAAAGGCCTGTACTCTATGCTTTCAAATGAGTATATTTTTACCAAATGTTCCCATTTTTAACGTTCAACAAAGTTTGAAAAGAGTGAATAGACCCAAAATACCTGCAAAATATCACAATTCTAAGAGAAAAGGATATAAATTAATGTGTGAAAATTATGATAAGTATTCTTTTAGGATCGGTGAAACACCATGGCCAGTAATCGCTGCTTCCTGGCCTGGTCTGTACCGACACCTTTATTGCATACAGGCACAGATCAGAAGATCAAAAGGGAAAAACTTAACTTTTTAAACTTCTTAAAGGAAGTGTCCCGCAAACACAACATTGAGCATTATTTGTTAGAAAAATAATTATCGAGCCGAAATTAGGTTATAGAGCAAAACACCATACTAGTCACAAAAATGAATAAAAACTGCCACTCACTCAACATGCAATTTTTAAAATTCGCGGCGATCGAAAGTCCCGGTGTCGATGACGTCGTGGGTATCGGTGCTAAAATGTGCGCATGTGTATTGTATAACTCTGACATCATCGACACTGGGACTTTCGATCGCCGCGAATTTTAAAAAGGGCATGTTGAGAGATTGCGGTTTTTATTTGTTTTTGTCATCAGTGTGGTGTTTTGTTTTATACAATTACAAAAGTTGGGCTCGATAGTTATTTTTCTAACATATAATACACCCTTTTATGCTTGCGGGACACCTCCTTTAATAATTTAAAGAAAAATTTAAAGCAGGTTGTGTGAGATGTTCAATTTTTCTTTCAATGTTTGACCTTTGATCGGAGAAATCTCTTAGGTACATACAAAGGTTTCTGATTGCAAAGAATATACACTAATTATTATCTGTAAGTCCAGTGTCCAAATCAAGATAAAGATTGATGTGTTTGGTCTTAATAGGGAGGGGGGGGGGGGGGGGGCGTCATTTTATTTGGTAGAGGGGGTCCCAAATATGTAATTTACCATCATCCCTTTCTTTTATGACCGCCCCTAAACGAAAGCAATTATTTTATGACCCCCTACTTGACATTGATTATTTTATGACCGCCCACTTGCGCTTTGTTTCATAATGTTGAAATATGTTTAAAAAATGTGCACTAGCATGCTAAAAAGTTCAGTTTTAACTAATATTTTGACCTCCTATTTCAATGGTATTAATTTCATGACCCCTCCGGCCCTCCCCCTATTTTCTGTGTAAAAACACGCCCCAGGATATTTGGGACCCCCTACCGTAGAAAATGACAGCCCCTAATACTTATTTTGACCATCAGACTTTTATATTCACGTCAGAGGCCATGCATTTTTGTGCCTTTCGATATTGCATTCTTGGCCTCTTCAATTTGTAAGTACGTCTATTGGAAACTGTGTAATTCTATGCTAGAGAAGAAAAGATGATTTTTACAGAAATCGCAGACAATCTGAGCTGCACTCGAATCAAATTTGGCAGTCCTGCACTAGTTATAGTATGGTGCACAGAGTACAAAGAAGTTAAATAATGTCATGTAAGCATCTGATTAGGGAAAATGGGGGTGGGGAGGGGTAATACCTAGCATAAGAGTAACTTACTATGAAGCTTATAATAAGTAAAACTTTGTCTACTTTGAATCTATGGAGTAAGCATTTTTTACTTTGAATCCATGCATGGATGATGGAGTAAGCCTGTCTGAGCTTTAATGTTGTGTACTCTTTTATTAAGAGTACACAACAAAGCGTTGAATCCGGATGCAAAACCATCTAACAGGTGAGTTAAATGATAAATAAAGCCTGATAAATTAAGGGTATACTGCTGTGTTATTGTGTAGATGAATTAATCAAATTTGAACACATTGGTGGGGAAAGTCACCAACTTTATCATTTTGGAATCAATTTTTGACTATTTTTTGTACAACAACACAGTGAATGTACCCTTTCAGTCAAACAAACGCCTGAACATTCAATTCAACAAGAATTTCTTTAAAAAGGATGAACGCTGTCCTGACAAGTATTTCTTTTTTAAATGGATGGTTGCTGTCCTCACAAAATGCAATATTGCTATGTCAATTTTGCTATCTTCAGTAGATAGCAGGTATCCATAAATGACAATTTCCACTCACAAAGAATTATAACAACATGGAAATATCATTAAAATGATCATAACATGTTCCAAATGATTCAAGGTAACTATTCCAGAACGTTTCAAGTACATTCAGCACAATATTGATTGTATTAAGAGTGCACTAAATAGGGCATCCTCTACCTTTACGAGCATTGCTAAACTAGAATCGGATAGTAGGCATGACAAAATCCTCAATTTAAAAGACTTGACAGTAAGAACAATTGTGTAAATGCCTAGGATTTTTTATTAATTATGATTAATGGGACATTACCTACATGCACACTGACTATCAAATGTGAATATCATCTAGGTAAATTTTGAGAGATCTTTCAATTTTGTGTTTTTTTTACTGGAAACATTGGCGATTACGTTGCCATTACCAAGCTTGTCAAAGATGTAGTCTCTTCATGGCGATCTTTTGGAAAATCAAGCAGGCTACCCTACCTATCATCTTTAAGAAAATATCACTCTGCAAGATCAATTTCAAAATGTATTGGTCTAAAACAGAGTTTTATATCATTGTTTTTGTACATATCCCTATGGAGCTCTATTTAGTATATAGTATGCATCCTTAAAAGGGATAATACTATCCCTGATGCATTCTGAATATTTTGTTAATATAATTAAATTAAAACATTTTTATGATTAATTATAAATTAATATTTAGTAGAATTATGTTCATAATTAAGTAGACTATGTGTCTAAAATGGCTTACACCTTTTTGAGCCACCTTAAAATAAAAATAAATTGTTAGCATGTACAAAAAAGTGTCCCATGAGAAACATGATTTTGTTTGCCATGAAAAATATAAAAATTGTTCGAGAAATACTAGTACGGTAATCATGTTCAGCAATCTTTAATGTGCCATAAGAAGAAAAAAATTCTATCGATTTTGGAGCTTCCATTATCAAATTATGTCAAATCTACTCGGGCATGTTCAAATTCAGCGTTGGCCACTTTTCATGTGAAGAGAGCTCTTTTATTAGAATCATTAGTCAGTGTGTAATTGAACATAATCAATCAAATCAATAATAATCAACCTACGAAATGTTGATAGTTAGTTAGTTGAATTTGAACAAAAAACATATTTTGGAGTAATTCTGTTATACCCTTCACAGAGGTATTCATAGTCATGATTTTTAAGAACGACGCATACTACCGATGTAGGTGTGTAGGGTATAACAGAATTATGCCCATATTTTAATCCATATTATCCATGATATACTATGACATTTTAATTAATTTTCCTCATGGGAAACATTTTTTGAGACACCCTGTAATTCTCTAGTAATGCCATTTCTATCCACAGACAACAGTGACATTCAGCAATGAAGAGGACCACAATAATGTGATGAGTTTTTCTGCGCTGCCCTCTGGAATCAACCATATTTGGATCCGTCTGTATGCAGAAGATGATGAGCATGTTTACGGCGGCGGTGAACAGTTCTCTCACTTTGATATGAGAGGAAAGATGTTCCCTATTTGGATCAGAGAACAGGTTAGATTGTTTATCAAGGATGGGGGAGTTATCGGGGAGGGGGTACTTAGTGGATATGAGGTTACGGGGATGTACTGCCAAAATAGTCCCATTTTCACCTTCTGGTAACTGGATGACCATTTTCAAAGCCATTTTTGGTAAATTGATGGGTCTAAAATCCTTAATTTTGATGTTTTTCGGCAAAATTTTAGCAAAATCTGTCTAATAGATAGGAAAATTATGGGTTTCTGGTAAACATATGGGTCCATTTACCCCGAAAATTGGTAACCGTTTGGGTCAATTTTTATTTTGCTGGCGGCACATTCCTACCAAAAAAATATATCCGAGTACCCTCCCCCGGGAGTTATATTTAAGGAAGATGAGGGGGAGAGGAGTTACATTGAGGGGACACAGGTTTGTACAGATGAGATGATGAACATGTTTACGCAGGCGGCATGCAATTTTCACTTTGATAGAGTGACAGGGCATTCCCTGTTCGGATTAGAGAACAGGTTAATGTGATTCAATTGGGGGAGGTTATATTGAGTGGAGTGGAGAGGAGAGGGAAGGAGATAGGATGGGAGGAGATGAGAGGGGTTACATTGAGGGGACAGGAGTCTGTATGCAGAAGATGAGCATGTTCACGGCAGCAGCGAGCAGTTCTCTCACTTTGATATGAAAGGAAAGACATTCCCTATTTGGATTAGAAAACAGGTAAATGTGATTCAATTGGGGGAGGTTATATTGAGGGGAGGGGTAGACTGAATTCCTCCCGTCGTCACAAATTACACACAGCCCCTGTGATGGTGCTCAAAATTAAGACTAACGCTAAACAGTCACAAAGGTGTGCCCTGAAAAACTCATCCAAATCTAGCCCAATCACTTCAAAAGAGAGGCGGGATCTCCACTCCTATGAACACTGGTTCAAACCCCTTTATATAGCACTGACCATTTGATTCATATATTGATTAACCCCAGGCGACCTGGGGTAATCCACAATCTCGATCACTCCCTATCAACATGTAACACGCTCATTGCAATGTGAAACGATTGTCTACGTCAGGCAGGACACACTCGCTTCTGATCTTGGGAGGGTGTTGTAACTCAAAAGCCGAGTATTGCACCAGCATGAAACTCTTGAGTAACAACTGTTCCGCTAAATATCCACTTAGGGAGCAGTTCCATTTGTACGCGATAAAAATTGCGAGAATGTTCCGGGCCCCGATGAGTTTTTTATCGCGAACAGTTGCGCGAATAGTTGCGCGAACAGTTGTTGCGAGAAGCAAAGGATTACGTATCACCGCTTGTTTAAATATAACAAAAGATAAGTGGTCGGTATGTAAATAGAGCTTCGGGCTATTTATTCTAGTTGTAAGGTACAAATTCAGCATTTCATGTTTTTAGAGATAATGTTATTGATTATGGATGTTTAACGTAAATTGTATTATCCTCGTGAATTTCCTAAACAATGTCCCGCTCTATTTGCTAAACATACCACAGGGTATGGCAGAGGCCTCGTATCGGGGCCTGATGACTATTTTATCGCGAATCAACTTGAAAAACATCGGGTCCAAAACATATCAGGCCCCGATACAGTCGCGATAAATTTATCGCGTATAAATGGAACTGCTCCCTTATAGCTATAAGCTATTCATACAGATAATGATAATTTTCCTATTTAAATAGGAAATCTTATTTTGAAAGTGAACAACTGTTCATATTTATTTTAAGCCTAATTTTGGGCCCTTTAGTCTTGTTGTATACTGTTTTTCAGATTTCTTCACCATTTTCCTATTTTTTAACCCCCTGAGAACTACCGGCCGATTGGTTAAAAAGATGGATACATCATTTATTGCACCAATGAGAGACATTGTTAGAATAATTGTATCCTTGATAAAGATGGGAGTGAAACATTTTACAAGCTGCATTCTAATTGGCTATTCATATGAATACATCTTGTAATAAACCAATCAGAACCACTGTAAGATAGACAGGTAGACCCCAGGGGGTTAACAAAAGATCACTATCATGCCTGCTATATAAAATTGTATTTTTTCTTTGAATCATAGGGTGTAGGACGCAACCCAAGCACCAGTGTGACGTTCAAGGCCAACGCCAATGATGGGGGTGGCGGTGACTATCACACTACCTACTGGGCACAACCAACGTTTATGTCATCCCGTAAATATTACTGCCATTCGTCAACGAGTAATTACGCAGAATTAGACTTTTCCCATGAGGATTTCCACGAGGTATGGTTAATAAGGTTTATTGCGAATAGGTAAAATTCAATTGATTATCCTTTTCTGATGCATTGTGGGAGAGAAAAGGGACCAAATTTGCCCCATTTTCTCTCCCACAATGCATCAGAAAACAATAATCAATTGATTTTTACCTATTCGCGATAAGGCTTATACTTATAGCAAAGAAGATTTCTTGTGCAGTCCAGCATGCTTCACTTTCATCACATGACCACTGGTGTCTGTTACCAGTGTATATTGGTTCCCATTAACATTACATTGAAAGGCAGGTTTTTACAGAGGGTCTTTAAGAAAATCCTGCTGCAAGTAGTACAATTGATATGACTTCAATTCAGTCCTCTCTTGTTTTTCTTAAAGACCCTTTATTTTTTGAATGCCACATATGCATGTTTTAGTTGGTATTTAACCTTTCTTTACAGTTATGCCTATCTGTACAATGCATAGGGTGGCAGTCAAACAAACGACCTGCAGCTGTTAATTACTTTAACATATGTTTTGCGCTGTATGTTTTAGGGTAAAATCGTGTTCAAGGGCGGCGGAACCAGGGGGGTTGGGGGGGGGGGGGGGCCAGGGGGGCACGTGCCCCCCATCCGTGAAAGTGGTGGGACACCATGTGTACTGTGCCCCCCTAGAAGTTTGTGGCTGAACTCCTTTAATCGAGCTCCACTACATTGTTTACCCCAAAATAATTGAAAAGATTGACTTTTAGTGTCAAAAATACATGAAATTCTCTTAAACTGCAGGCAATTTTGCATTAAAACCCAAAAACAATTTCACGAAACACCCTTTGCCCCCATTTTTTATGCTGGTGGTGCTGCCACTGATTGAGAGTAGCAATGTCCTTCTTATGTTGTAGCTGAGACGAATTCGTCTCAGTCCATATAGTAGTTTTTTCCGTCCAAAAGTATGAGAGTCGCATTTTCAACAAGAATCAGTTAGCATGGTTGTAGTGATAGTCTTGTGGACATGACTTCAAAGCGCATCTAAGTTATTGAGAAGATTGTTTGTTAACGGAAGCCTAACTAATTTTCGCAAATAATACATTCGGTGTTGAAATTAAAATTGAGTTGCGCATCGCTCCTAAAGTACAAATGTTAATTAATCTTTCAAAATGTTAGTGATGCCATTTTACGTTTCAAAATGGACCGCAAATGGCCTCATAATGCATCTAACATTCTAAATTTAGCTCCACGGAACCCACGCTGTAAGAAGCTCTGCGTTCCATTATGCAAAAATGTTCAATTAATTTTTTCATTATTGAAAAAAGTCAGCAATTAAATTGCCATTTTTCTTAGAAATTAGACAAAAAATGGCCTCGATACAGCGGAAATTCAAAACTTTCCGGGGCCCGGTAATCATAAAATGTTCATTTTCATTAATACTATTGATAAAATTCAATTTTTTGTTTCGTTTCCTTTAACGATATAGTTCATATATACAGGTCAATTTGCAAAATTGTATATCTGGTCACTTTTTGGAAATCTTGTCATTGGGTTGCGGATTTGATTTTTTTTAAAAATTATTGCTGTATAAAGTACAACTTCATGGGCCTTTTACAATGTCATGAATGTGTTAATTATATCAAAATACGCCATGAAATGGCCCCTGAGCGCATATCAAAACCCAAAATTTCCCGGGCCCGCTTGCGCTCCACTCGCTCCGCTCATTTCGCTTGCATGATCGTAATTTTGGTGCCCCCCCCCCCATTTTCAAATATGCTCCGCCGCGCCTGGTCGTGTTGGTACTGTAGTGGTGCTAAGCATGATGGACTAAATAAGAAATCTTCTTTTGGGTTTATAGTGCAGAGCCTATGTTTGTAAATTTTGACAAGCTGTGTTCAAAATGAGTGAGGGAGTGAGTGACTACAGGTCTCTCCTGTAGAGGGCGTCATCATCCGATGATGTCATCAATAAACAGACTAGAAACACTAGCTCTGGATCAAACACAATCCACTGAGGAAGACAACCGATGTGTTGTCGAAACCCGTATGGAAAATGAAGTAAGTTTCCTAATTGGAATTTTCTAACGAAAATTATTATCATACAGGTCTCTCTATTTATAAGTCAGGCACATGCAAATTAGGGATCCTGCGGGAGATTTCCCAAGGCGTGATGGCGCACGCTTATTGGACTAGCACTCTGCTGTGGGATCCCGCGCTACTGTATAAAGATGCTTGTGTGCACTCACCCTCACACTCACTCTTGTCCAAAGCAGACAATGTTTTTCATTCACAATTGTGTTTTCCAAACTTGTAGAATTATGTAGGGTAAAGTCGCCTATTTTCGGTCAGCGCCTATTTTCGGTCACTCGGCAAAAATGGTGTAATTGCATCGGTCGTCGCCATTTTAAAAGCAATACCGCGGCATCAACTATGCAGGGGCTTTTTAGCTGTCAGTTTCTAACGACGAGGTCATTTTCATTACACTATTTGGGCGAAGTGACCGAAAATAGGCGCTGCCCAAAAATAGGCGACTTTACCCTAGGTATGATTTATGGTGCAACAAGTTCCCATATGCAATCATACAGGGTGGCCCAAAAGTGTTGATACCTTTCAAAAGTCGTATTACTCAGGTAAAATAATTCCCAGAATAAACCTGAAAACATATTTGGAAAGAGGAAACTTGTAGAATTATGTAGGTATGATGTATAGGGCAACATGTCCCCATATGCAAACATACAGGGTGTCCCAAAAAGTCTTATAACTTAAGTAAAATAATTATCAGAATAAGCCTGAAAACATATTTGGATAGAGGAAACTTATAAAATTATATTGATACCATGCTTACCACTCCAACTATCTGTGTTGCCAAAGTAGAGAAGAAAGTTTTCTGAACTGTTAAACTGCACTTTCATAAATGCTAATTATGTAATGAATGAAAGTGATGAGGTTTTCCCATTTTGATATTTTTAAATTTCAGATTAAAATGATCGTTATTATGAAATTTAAAATATAAACTATTTACATCAATTGAAAAAAAGGACTTAGGGTCTATTATAAATACCCACAGAAAACCCTCTTTACAAAGACCCCGTACACATTAGCAAAAATTCCTTCATTGAATTGCTTTAATGAAGATTAACTAATGAAGGGGCATAGCGTGTATGCTCTTCCCTTCATTGAATGAAGCAAAACTAATCTTCATCCCATAAAGCAAAAGAGGATCTTTGAAGATGCATGTTAATTCAATGAAGCAAAAAGTATTTTCTTTTGGCCCACACATCACATGTTTGAAGTAACTCACACCTGGCGTGGAACAATTAAATGTAAAAAGTGAATTATGTTACCAAACCTTTCATCATTGTGTTGTAAATTAAGGGGCCATAGAAAAGGAGACATGATTAGTATCACAATAATTTTATATGTTTTCTTTATACAAACATGTTTTCAGTTTTATACTGCGAATTATTTTACCAGAGATATGAAGCTTTAAAAGGTATCAACACTTTTGGAACATCCTGTACAATAGTTGACATTTGTTATTTGACCAATTTTTATTCAGGTGTTTTGCATGTTTAATAGACTGCCAAATGTGTAATAACTTCTCAGTGGCGGATACAGGGGGGCGGAGGGGGCGGGTGCGCCCGTAAAAATTTGACAATTTGGATACAATTTGGATACGGGGGGGGGGGGGGGGCGGAGGCCTTTTTCAGAGGCATAGGTAGGCTCCGTCGGTACATTTGCGATTTTTTTTTTTTGTGCCGGTTTTGGGACGACCACATCTCTACACCCCCCCCACCCCACTTAGCAGAATTTCACGAGGTGACGGCAACAAAAATTTGGGACCTTTTTACAATTTTTTTTGGATACCAATTAAAAAAACCTTGGTCAGCCCCCCGTAAATTTTAATCCTGGATCCGCCACTGCTTCTGGCAGGTATTGTGAAAGTTACAGCCAACCAAAATATTGCCTTGTACGGAGCTGGATAGGAGATATTGTCATGCATGCAAACAACAATTCTAAATCGAGGGTTTATTTTGTTTGTTTTTTGTATATAATGAGCAAATGTGAACAACAGCCCAACAGACATTAACAAGGTTACTGAACTGAGTGATTAAAAATCAAACTGGTAACTCTCGACAAAGAGCTCTGAAAGGCCAATCAATTGGTTCACTGCAACTCATAAAATATGCATAATACAAGAGCGCCATAAGGCTGTAACTCAACTTTTGGGCAAAATTAGATTTTGGTACCAAAATAATTCATATAACCCACAGATTTTAAGAATCATCAAGACTTTAAACACTCCCAATTGAAGATATGGCCAATTCCACATAGCCCAACTCAATGTAACAGGTTTCAGTCAGTGCCATATAATTCAAAGTGAATTATCTCAAGATAGCCATTTTTGAGTTAAGGCCTTCTGGCGCTCAACCCACGAAATGTCTCTGATGACAAAATGTGCAAAATTATCTTCATGCACAAAAAAATAAAATAATCGGCTTTGCAGCTATACATATACCAGATGATAGAGCTCTGTTTCATAAAGAATTATTCTGTATGAAACAAATCAATCAACAAGTGTGTGCCTGAAAAGTACATGCAGGAATTATTGTCCTTTTTGTAAGGGATGGCATCTCAGTATCATTATGACGCCCATTGAAAAGTTTTGTTGTCCTGTATTAATCTAACTATAAATCACCCATTGTATGCATGTTGGTGTGTATATGGTGCATGACATTCATGTAAATAAAAGGCTTTGTCCTTTTTAATCAAAAATGTTATGGCATTCACTTGATTATTTTATTTTTATTTATTATTTATATGGGCCCTACGACCCTAGATAACCCAATAAAGCCTCATAGAAGCTTATTTCCATTGGGGTCCGGTAGATGTGTGAACAGATACAGACCGGGTCCGGGATGATCCCCTACTCTTTACGAAAGAGTCTGTAACCGTTAACGTGCTCGGGTATTGCTAGGGTATTATAGTCAGTGTCATATGCTATGGACAAAATTCCACCAATTTGTGCGTACGTGCGCAAACCCTGAAGTGCGTATATGTAACCTTGCTGTGTGTTACAATCATTCAAAAAATGATTGTGTGACTTAAAGGTATATTATGTGATCTTAGCCAGGGAACGCCCTCAACATAAAAAAAATTTGAAAGCAGATTTTCTCGCAGATTTTCATTTCTGATCATAAATCGTACATACATTCCAAGTTACAGGGCGATACGATTCTTAATTACTTCAAAATCATGGTTTTAGAGTGAAAATAAACTGTCGGATGTCAATTTTTGTCTGACAACTTATGTAACTCTAGTCTAAATTCCCTCTAAAACCATGATTTTGAGGTAATTAGGAATCGTATCGCTCTGTAACTTGGAATGTATGTACGATTTATGATCAGAAATGTAAATATGCAAGAAAATCTACTTTCTAAAAAATATCATGAATAGAGGGCGCTCCCTGGAAAAGATCACATAATATGCCTTTAACTTGCATCACCATACGCATACATTGTTGTTCACATGTATCATGCTTTTGTATACAGCCCCAGGCTTGCATAAAATAGCTTGAATTTGTCCATAGCATTATGATTGTGAAAAGTTTTAACAATAAGATTTTGAAATTGTAACCAAACCTGTGTACGATGCATTTCAGACTCTTCTAACTATATGGGTGCCTACTAGATAAACATTTTTAATTGCTCAAATAAAATGTGTACTCATTTTGATATGTGTCTTGATGTGCTCAATGTAAGACCTTTAAATAAACTACAATCCAGGAAACTTGGGGAACTAATTTTTCCTCTAAAATTCCACATTTTAGGAGCAAATTTCAAGCACTATACACTGTTTTGTAATAAACCCCTGTGTATGTAGAGCTAGAACTATCTACCACCTCATATCCCCTCCCCCACCCCTACCAATTAATATATTGAGCGTCCCAAATATCGTGGTTATGAAATGGTTCCAAGCAGCATTGGATAGGGGAAACTTTTCAGTAACTTTTCCCGACTTTCAAAGCCTATCTCTATAATTACTGAGACAATACAAGGCATGTTTGTTCTTGTATTGATGTGTTCTCATATTGATTCCAAATATGATGATGAAATTCAATACATTTGACATTTTTAAAACATTTTGTGACATTTTGGAACGTTCGTACAGTATTTTTTTTTTTTTTTCAGATTCAAATCTGGGGAGAAATACCTGGGAAAATGTATTTTGAGACAGGCGCTACCTTTACAGAGCTAGTCACCAAGCTTTCAGGATTATTTGGTAGGCAACCGTTACTACCAGAATGGATACATGAAGGAGCGGTGCTAGGGGTACAAGGAGGTACAGAGGCCATGCTTGGATATCTAAAAGATGCACAGGTAATTGGTTACCCAGGGGTAGGAGAAGCTTATCTTATTAGTAGGGTTGTGCCAGACTGGTGTTCGCCCATAAACTACATGAAGGAGCAGTGCTGGGAATGCAAGGAGGGAATGATGATATGCTTTTGGATTATATAACCAATGCACAAATAATGGGTTACCCGGAAAGGGGGCACTCTTATTTTTGGTAAAGGTGTGCCATACTGGTTCTCACCTGTTACTTCCGTAATGGATACATGAAGGAGCGGTATAAGGGGTACAAGGAGGTACAGAGGCCATGCATGGATATTAGTAGGGGGTGCCATACTGGTCTTCGCCCATGACTACGGGAATGGGTACATGACGAAGCAGTGCTGGGAATGCTAGGAGGGAATGGTGATAGGCTTTTGGATTATAACAGATTCACAGGTAATAGGTTACCAGGGTGAGGGGGGCACTCTTTTTTTTTGGTAAAGGTGTGCCATACTGGTTCTCACCTATTACTACCGGAATGGATACATAAAGGAGCGGTATAAGGGTACAAGGAGGAACAGAGGCCATGCTTGGATATATAACAGATGCACAGGTAATAGGTTACCAGGGGAGGGGCTCTCTTTATTGGTAGGGGTATGCCATACTGGTTCTCACCCATACTACTGTAATGGATACATAAAGGAGCGGTGCTAGGGGTACAAGGAGGAGGAACAGAGGTTATGCTTGGATATCTGAATGATGCGCAGGTAATGGGTTACCAGGGGAGGGGCACTCTTTTTTGGTAAGGGTGTGCCATATTGGTTCTCACCTGTTACTACCAGAATGGATACATGAAGAAGCGGTATAAGGGGTACAAGGAGGAACAGAGGCCATGCTTGGATATCTGAATGATGCGCAGGTAATGGGTTACCAGGGGGTGGGGAAGCTTAACTTATTAGGAGGGGTGTGTCATGTGTGGCGCAGCGGATAGGGCACTGGATTCATAAACCAAAGGTTGTGGGCTCGAGTCGCGTTGAGGTCAACATGTAGCGCTCTTGAGTAAGGCACTTTACCACAATTACTTCTCTCCACCCAGGTGTAAATGGGTAGCTGTTTGGAGATAATCACAATCTAAATGTCTGATCGGAATACGCACCATTATCAGAATTTGTAAGATAGGCAGCAATAACCTAAGTGAAGCGAACTGATTCTGATGTATCCTATCGATCTGAGCAGTGGAATAAATGTAAAGCACTTTGAGCATACTTAATTTGATAAAGCGCTATATAAAAGCGAACATTTATTTATTTTATACTGGTTTTCACCTTGTGTGACAAGGTAAAAATAAATCAAATTCATAAAAGTTTTGATTCTGATCTTTGATACATCTTGTATCCAACAAAAGACAAAATGAAAATAAAGAGATAAACTACATTTTGAGGTATTTAATTTTCATATACTCCATTGATTTGTTAACAAAACCAAAACTTTAAATGTCCATCACTTGACAATTCGTAATTGATGTTTTGAGACAAAGTGATTTTCTATTATCAGTAACTTTGGTTAAGAATGTGATAATCTTATATCATCATATAAATAACTCAATTTTCATATGTCCCTCATTGTGCCTCATTTACTTGTGTTGGGTCACATTTGTGTACAGCCTCGGCAAAAGGGTGCAGTTGTCTCTCAAAGAAAAAGTTGAGATCTTAAAATCAATCATAGGAGCTTTGTTAACGCTTCAAAATGACACCTTTGGGTTAAGATTTGATACTGCTTTCTGATTTTATGAAGAAAAATTACTGACAAATTGTCTTTACTTTCTTTGTTTTTCCATGTCTAATTCTATCAATATCTCCAAATGCATATTGCTGACAATTGCACCCTTTTGCCGCGGCGGTACACATATGCTTCCGCCACAACTGTTGTAGAAAACATATTCTATCAAATGACATTAATTACAGATAGGGTTTTGTTGTACTAAACCTTCATGTTTTGTCATTTATTAGAACAAAGACATCAGAGTGAGTGGTCTATGGATACAAGACTGGGCTGGGCGTATCACAACATCTTTCGGAAGACGTCTCTTCTGGAATTGGGAGTGGGACCCGGAGCAGTATCCCAACCTGGATGTAGAGATAAAGAATCTTAAAGACAAAGGTAATATTAAAGGCATATCATGTGATCTTTTCCAGGGGCACCCTCTATTCATGATTATTTTTAGAAAGTAAATTTTCTTGCGATTCCTAATTACTTCAAATTCTAGTTTTAGAGTGAATTAGATTGAAAAATAAGTTGTCGCGCAGACCTGACCGTTTATTTTCACTCTTTAAACCATGATATTGAAGTATTTAGGAATCAAATCGCTCTGTAACTCAGAATATATTCTTGATTTATTATCAGAAATATAAATCTGCAAGAAAATCTACTTTCTAAAAACAATCATGACTAGAAGGCGCTCCATGGAAAGAATCACATAATATGCCTTTTAAAACACTTTCCACAGAGGTATTAGTTTAACCATACAAAGCAGATTTTTCAGAAACTGTTCCAAATTTTCAAAGTGTATATCAAGAATTACCATAAAACAGGGTGAGTAGGGACATGGGGGTGAATAGGGACAAAAATGGTAACAGTTTTTTAAATGTCACCCGGCCAGTTTGTGTACTGTAAAATGGGGTGAATAAGTACATAGGGCCCCCATGTCTCTATTCACCCTATTTTACGGTACACAAACTGGCCGGGTGACACTCAAAAACTGTTCCCATTTTTGTCCCTATTCACCCCCATGTCCTTATTCACCTCCTTTTATGGCACTGATCAAATATTAGGCATATTTGTACTTATTTCAATGCATTTCTCCTAGTGTTTTCAAATATCGTGAAGTATTTCAATGATTTTTACACTTATGAAAATGTTGTGAAATTTTAAAACTGTCGTCTGCAGACGCTGTCGCATGGAAAGTGTTAAGGTTTGTTTATAATTGGGAATTGAACCTGAACATGCCCTAGAATTTTCTTTGTTCACTTGAGGTGAAACTTTTACTCAACAACACTCTACACGTGGCTATTAGTTTTGCCATACAAAACAGATTTTTCCGAAGCCATTCCCAATTTTCAAAGTCTATCTCAAGGATTACTGAACCGATACTAGGCATGTTTGTACTTATTTCAATGCATTTATCATGGTGATTCCATATATGGTTATGATATTCAATAATTTTGCCATTTTTGAAACGTTCTGTGACATTTTGGAATGTCGTCTGCAGACGCCTGCCAAGTGGAAAAACTGGTATTGGGAATTAGGAATGGGAACCAGAGCAATATCCAAATTGGGATGTAGAAATACAGTATCATAAAGACGAATGGTAATATTGAAGTGTTCTTCCACATTTTGGAGTTCATTGAACTTCGTGTCGCTCCTAATGCAATATCTAACAAAGCACAAATGTATGTTTCTGATTTCAAAATCTAAAGTAATATTATGGTAACTCTCAACCCACACTCTCCCTGACAACCTCTTCCCCTGCCCAGTGAAGTCCTCCACATTTGGTTTGTTGTTTTACAGGTGTGTATGTACTAGCCTATATCAATCCTAACCTGAACATAGAGGGCACCCTATTCAAAGAAGCAGACAAACTTGGCTACTTTGTGAAAAACATCACTGGCGACACTTACATCGTAGACTACGGGGAATTCTACTGCGGCATCATAGACCTAACCAATCCGGATGCGACAAACTGGTACAAAAATGAAGTGATACGCAAAAATATGATAGATTTTGGGTTCGGAGGGTGGATGGCCGATTTTGGGGAATATTTGCCGACTGATGGCGTGTTTCACAACGGCGAAGCAGGGGAGGAGCTGCACAACAAATGGCCTGCATTATGGGCACAGGTAATATACAGTGGCGTAACCAGCTCTCTGGTCCATGGTGGGCAAAGCTACAAATTTCACCTCGATAGATCAAATTTTTTATTAACTTCCCTACAAAGAAAACTTATACATTGAGGTGGGGGAGGGGAGTAGGGGTCGGGGGAACATTTCATAGCGAAACGCGATACAAAGAGGTATTAAAAAAACTTATATTACAACAACATCTGTATTTTAACCAACCCAAAATGTTCCCAAACTGGAAACATGACCGCCCCCAACCCCCCTCAAACAAAAAATAAATAAATAAAAAAACATTTCCAAGAATACATACTGTTTTAGATGCCATGGTGTAGCTACACAGAGGGCGTTCGGTTTATAAATTTAATTCCTATAACAAATGTTTACCTTTGTTTTGTTTTTGTTTTTCAGGTTAATGAAGAAGCTGTCAAAGAAGCGGGCAAACTTGGTGAAATTCTCTTCTGGATGCGCGCTGGTTACACCGGTTCGCAACGTTATAGTACCATCACATGGGCAGGTGATCAATTTGTTGATTGGTCTCTCGACGATGGCCTCGCATCTGTCATCCCGGCTGCTCTCTCATTGGGTCTCACCGGATACGGACTACACCATTTTGACATAGGGGGTTACACTTCACTTTTTGGAATCGGGCGTAGCAAAGAGCTACTCCTTCGATACGCGGAGTTTGCTGCTTTCACTCCAATGATGCGAACGCACGAGGGTAACCGCCCGAGCGAGAACTGGCAATATTACTCCGACGAAAGGACAATGCGTGCGTTCGCACGCCATACAAAAATACATCATCTTTTGAGTAACTACACTAGAGTTTTAGTAAAGGAGAACAGTGAGTCTGGTATACCAACACAGCGCCCTCTATTTATGCATTATGAATCTGATTCGGAGTGTTACGACATTCAATATCAGTACATGTATGGACCAGATCTACTTGTAGCACCTGTATACTCTGAAGGCAAAAGCACATGGCAAGTTTATCTACCAGGAAACAAACAGGTAATGTTACATCAATTAGTTTACAAGGTTGAAGTGATGCATAATAATTAATCTTTCCCTTGAGGTAGTCGAGAAATGAACAACTCATTTCCTCGCCTTAGGGTTCAAATTCCCATATTGAACAGGTAATTTATTTGCTGATGTTGGCGAGAGGGTGAAAGGGTGGTATGGAGGAGGGGTAGTTCTCACTTGCGTAAGGTATACAGGGATTAAACTGTAAATACTCTCAAGGGCTGAGCATACTCCACAGGGCTCTACCGCTGAGCGGTAGTGTTTGCCACTGCTACACGTGCTCTGACCTATGTGTTTCTATGTCATTATGATCACTGGGAATCAGTGTATATCATGAACACTAATACGCATGTGTGAGAGTTGGAGCATTGTGGAGTGCATTGTGGAGTATGCTCAGCCCTTAAGTCATATGGTGTAATCAGCATGGGGGAGGGGAGTTGGAGGCCCTGCACTTGAAACCCTTGCCCCCTGCCTCCATCCCAAAAAAGAAACGATTTGGTTATCAACAAGTTATAAAATGTAAAACTATAGTCCTAATTTAACAGTACGGTATGACCTAGACTTTGTCAAAGACACCTCGCAAAATAACCTGTCAAAAGCTGTGCTAAATCGAGGTGTATGCCGACTTGTCGACCGCCGAGGGTGAGAGGCCGAGCGGAGCGAGGGGTCTTTGCGCAAATAACTTTTCTACCATGTTTGAGTGCCAGTCAGCCAGCACCAGCTACACCCGACCTGTGTAGCTACAACCCTGCTTATACCAATGTGTTTCTTTACAATCCCATAGGATATCTGGGTATTCCTCTGGGATGATGTGGAAATCACAGGCGGACAACTAGTGGAAGTAGACGCCCCGTTAGGAAAAATACCAGTCTTCTATCGGAAAGGATCAGAGTGGACAGAGGTCTTCCAACAAATTCCTTCAGGTAAGTCATTAAAGGCATATTATGTGATCTTTTCCAGAGAGCGCCCTCTATTCATGATTTTTTTTAGAAAGTAGATTTTCTTGCAGATTTACATTTCTGTTCATAAATCGTACATACATTCCAAGTTACAGAGCGATACGATTCCTAATTACCTCAAAATCATGGTATTAGAGTGAATTTCGAGTGAAAATATAAACTGTTGTGTTATCCCGACAGTTTATTTTCACTCTAAAACCATGATTTTGAAGTAATTAAGAATCGTATCGCCCTGTAACTTGGAATGTATGTACGATTTATGATCAGAAATGTAAATCTGCAAGAAAATCTGCTTTCAATTTTTTTCCGATGTTGAGGGCGTTCCCTGGAAAGATCACATAATATACCTTTAAGTCACAAAATTCTGCAATATTGGAAATTTGCTTTGTGATTGAGACTTGACTTGATTTGAGCCAACCACTGACTTGATTTGTCTGAACTTTGCTTGACTTTAGCCAATTATTGACTTGACGGCCTGACCACAGAAGACCTATGTAGCCAGTGACGCTTGTATTTATGGCACTGTTAAAATGATATTTCAAATTTGATTAATATCTTTCATGACAGTTCCAGGAGGATCAGTAAAAGTTCAAAGCCAGGCAGTAAGTCCAAGTATCTCTTATTAGTCATTATTATATGATTATTATATAACATGTATATAGCCTATCTTATATCCTATATTATGCATCTGTATATTATATGCATATATGAGGGCCTACTCTGCATCACCCCGCTCTCATGCTTCTGACTTTAAGAAACTTAGTTCCTGGGTGTTTACGCAGGAACTCATTAATCATTTGAATTTAAAAAAAATATGTTTGTCTCAGGAGCATTTGGTAAGAAAATATGCTATGCAATTTGTTTCTTTCTTTTTTTTTAGAAAATGAGCAACAAACTATAGCCACTGTCATAATGCTATGGATGAAATTCAAGCTATTTTGTTTTGCTGTTTGCAGATAGAGCTGCGTCCAGATGCATGAAATACGCAAACAACTATGCGTGCATGCGCATGACGATTTTACAATTGACCAACCTGGACGCGCAGTCTGGTACGCACTTTCGGGTTTACGCTCATACCCATGTATGTGGTACACACACACATTGGTGGAATAGCATTTTGACACTGACTATACATACGCATGATAAATAATGTTATGTTAAGCTGTTTTACAGATTTAAAAACCAAGATTTAAAAAAAGTTATGACAAATATTTTCCTGTACATCAATTAATTCCAACCCAAATTTCCAGCATTTTAGGAAAATAAAACATTTCATTAAAAGTGTGTAAAAAATGGCAAAATCTTATTTTATTTACCAAAACCTATTTCAGTGATATTTAAAGTGTCATTTGAAATACATCAACAAAAACACACTCAAAACAGTAAACGTGCTACGCTCATTTTGTGGTCATTTACTCAAATCAAAATTGTGCAGTACTCAAAGTCATGGGTTGGATGTTTCTATGGATCTTGGTTTTCGAGTAAACATTATACCTGAGAAGGTTTCTGTGAGCGATCCAATTAATAATGCCCTATTCTTCTAAGAGCTGCCGTGTCCACCATTCTGCAGAAAATATTGAAAATTATATTCCGGCAAGTTTGCCCATTTGCCCAATTGTTGGGCAAAACTTCATCAAACAAACTTAGGACCATCCAGTGACCAACAATAATTTTTAACCAACAAATGAGAAAAGTAAATTCCCAACAATTTTTTTGACCAACAAATTTGCAGTATATAATGTGCATATCATTTCCTCAATAAGTGATGCATCAATTCCGCAAAATTGTATGAACACATAAAATGATATACATGTATGATATCCCTCATCATTTACATATTGCATACATCCCAACGTAAATTGTGGTGGATTTAAATCAGATGATTCCTCGCAAATATTTTCCTTTTTTCAATCAATTTTGATACATTTTAGTATTCCATTACACTGTAAGCATGTATGACTAACCAAAAAAGTGTAATAAGGGTAGTTTTTTAGATGGGGTGTGTTATGCGCATTACACGTTGATGGATCTAAATGACCATTTTCAAGAAAAAGGGTCAACTTTTTAAAAACCCTCAATCTTGTTCAAAACCTGTTTAGACCTGAGACGATTATAACTAAATCGACTCAGGTTGGGACACTATACACATGCGCATGAAATATCTTCCAAATGAGTAAAAAGCTGTCAGTTGAAAGTATGATAGTCAAAACTAGTTTATGTAAAAAAAAAATTAAAAAATCATGGTATATATTTTAATGTCATCGCAGCCAACCGGCTGAATTGCTACAATATTACAAATCAAATTACAAATTAAACATAGCTGCCATCCCTCCCCCACCTCCCCCAACCAATGTTGGGGCTGATATATATTTAACACAGCCCGTTGCTGGACGATGCTTTTATATGGACCAACATTGAGTTTAGGGGGAGGGACCACCGTTTCACAGGACATGCAGGAAGTGTCCCAACAGTTTTGAACATGATTGCTGTCAATATTTTACTCGTTCAGAAGGTCAAATTTTATGATGAATTTTGACTTCAGAGGAAATAATTGTTTAGGGGGTGTCAAGAATATCTTTGGACTCCCCCTTCCCTGCATCCGTTTCCCCCTTAACACTACTCCCCCCCCCCCTCCCATCCGTTTCCCCCTTAACACCACTCCCCCCCCCCCCCCCCCCCCCCCCCCATCCGTTTCCCCCTTAACACTTTCCACACGGCTATTAGTTTTATCATATACAAAACAGATGTTTCTGAAACCTTTCCCAACTTTTAAGGACTCTCTCAAGGATTACTGATCCAATACTTAGCATGTTTGTACTTATTTTAATGCATTTCTCATGGTGATTCCATATATGGTAATGAAATTCAATAATATTGACATTTTTGAGACATTTTGTGAAATTTTGGAAGGTTGTCTGCAGAGGCCTTCTGCATGGAAAGTGTTAATTTGACAGATTACATTTATTAGCAGGCTCTGCATATAATTGTCTCAATAGTTTATGCATCAACTCCACAAAATAATATGCCCATGCTTTTCCTCATCATTTGCATATAATTATTATATACACGCAGTAATGGAAATTTATATACCTACATGACTGTCTACCCAGACTGTCTACCTGGGGTAGACGATCATTTGCATAGCAGCTCTATTCATAATATTGTGTATGCTGATCAGGCTAAATTAAAAAAATCTTTTGTCTCAAAGCTCTTCATTTTTTCAAAACATAATGCGGAATGCGGTTTTGTTTAATTTTTTTTTTTTTAAATATAAAATATTGAAATCCTTGTAAAAGTGACATTTTGTATTTAAAATGATGTGATCAATGAAAATCTGAAAAAATGGTGAAATTTTGGGATTTTTTGGGATTTTTTTTGAAAAAAAAATAAAATTAAGATTTTTCTTTTTCTAATGCGCATCAATAAACTAATGCGCGCGGGAGCTTTGAGACAATTGATTTTTTTTAATTTAGCCTCATAATAGTATTGCTTTATTCGGTTTATGCTTAAGGCGATGAAAAAATGAAACCCTGTTGTACGGGCAAATGGACGTCTCAGGTCGGGTGGGTCGTTCAGGCTTTTTTTTCTTCTTTTTTTCTTCTTATTTTCCTCTTAAAAGCAAAAAATATATATTGGGTCGGTATTCATTTGCATGTTAACATTTGTTTGTCCGATTTCTAAAAAATGTGCGGTCGGGCCTGTACAACAGGATTTCTGTTTTTTTATCACCTAAAGAGGGATTAAAATCATGTCCTGGCCATAATTGTAGAGAGACACGCTTTGAAATGCAGAGATCCATGGTTCAATTCCCACTAGGACCACTTTTTCAACTGATGTTTTGCTTATCCTTTTTTCTTTCTTTTTTCCCCAGTTTTCGACCATTTTATGATCAAATTAAATCCCCCTTCTACAAGTAGTGTCCCACATCATATGGGACCCCAAAATGGAACCACTCCAGGGAGTAACTTGGAACAGCCATAATTGACCTATAAGGTGTCAGAAATCCAATCTGTGACATCACACAACCAAGAGAATATCCCCAGGCCTCTGTCAATATTAACTAAAACACTCATTTTAACCCCCTGTGGTCTACCTGTCTATCTTACAGTGGTTCTGATTGGTGTATTGCAAGATATACTCATTGGAATAGCCAATTAAAATGCAGCTTGTAAAATATTTCACTCCAATCTTTATCAGGGATACAATTATTCTAACACTGTCTCTGATTGGCGCAATAAATGATGTATCTATCTTTCTGACCAATCGGCCGGTAGTTCTCAGGGGGTTAAAACACTCATTTTAACATCCCTTTTGTACAGATATTCCTCTACATATTTTACTTCCAATAAAAGTATTTATTAACACTTCCTAATCTATAAACCAATTTGTTTCCTCTTTTTGCAGTTCCTACTATTGATGATGGCAGTCATGACGCGCATAGTGAATTATAACAGCAAACATTTTATGGAATAACTTCATTGGAAAAAACTGATTTATTCAGTGTTTGTTTGGAAATTTCTAGTGGAATATATTTGCTGATTTTTTCCATGGCTTTTGATACCGTTTGACTTCCCAATTGGTTTGTGATTGATCTATAGTCTATTTGGCCATCACGAGACAGTGACGTAACTGCGTATTCTAGTAATTGCAGAACATAACGCGCGCGCCTTCTTGAGGCGCTGGTGTATACACACGAGCGTTGAAAGACGGAAGATACATACGCGTGCGTAAATGCTGCGCCTGTTAAGTTACGTCACTGTCCAGAGGAAGCCAAATAGAGTATAGAGCCATTGTTTCTAGGTTATTTTCTGGTGACATCATCTGAAGGTGATGATGATGACACCCATCAATCAAAATCTCATAAAGGTGTCTGGGTTGGTAGCCCGGGGGAGGGGGCAGTCAGGTATAATGTTGTAATCATCTGCATGAACAAAAATGCGGATTAAGGGTGCTTGTCGGGCCCGTGCGGACCCCTGCTAAGGGTATCAAAATCTCAGAGAATAAGGGTGTCTTTTTCAACCTGAATCCGCGCTAAGGGTTGCTTTTGGCTGATAGTCACGTGTCACTTATTATAAAAATAGCAGAAAATGGTTAGGCCTACAAGAAAAATTTACTAACAAAACTGAATCACACACTTATTTCATACATTTTTCAGTCTAAACTCTGTCTTGAGGACCTGTATCCTTTGCTAGTATGATTTGTCAATCTTTAATCCTTGTTAAGGGTCACCTTTTCCTTCATTGAAAGTCTGCGTTAAAAGCATATTATGCGATTTTTTTTCTCTCCAGGGGACGCTCTCTATCTTTGGTTTTAGAGCGGAATTTAGAATGATAATTAACTGTCCTGTAGCAGGCTAATCTATTTTCAACCTCTTTTAAACCATGATTTTAAAGTAATTAGGAATCGTATCGCTCTGTAACTGGGAATATATTATGATTTATGATCAGAAATGTAAATCTGCAAGAAAATCTGCTTTAAAAAAAATCAAGGATATACAGCATCCCCTGGAAAAGATCGCATAATATGCCTTTAAGGGTAGTTTTGAGAGTGGATTCACACAAATGATTACAACTTTTATAAATGAGTGGCCCCCTTGTGATTCATAATGTGTTGTTGCAGATCAAGTCCAAATTTATGTACACACTTTTATTGACAACTCTAGCGATTCCATCAAGAACACAACCAAGAAACACTTGTTCTTGATAAATCACAAACAATTGTCTCAAGCACCCGTGGAAACAATCAGCAACGTTCATTTCAATTGGAGTTTCCAAATACAAAATTATAAATACATTTTCTACTATAAAATTTCTGATGAAACTATTTCATGAATGAGAAATTGAGTTCAAAAAATAGTTTTAAAAAGTTTCCCATACAGAAACCAACCTGTTATCTTCATTGATTGATGGAGAGCCAGTTGTTTTCTGATGATGAGCGGCCATACCAGCTCATGCTGATACTTTCAGTCACGGGTCGTGGCGATTTGGAGTCACTGGAGTGGACCAGGGGTGGAAATAAGACCCGCCCGCCCGCCCATAGCGGGTAACTTTCGTGTCGGGCGGGTGAATTTGCAAAGGTACCCGTCCGACAGGCGGGTAACATTTTTGAACCTCAAAGTATAAGTAACAGTATTAGTTCAGGGTAAATTCGTCATCAGATGACTGTCATGATGATAAAGGAGATCAGGTTGAGGAGATTGAAGAGAGTATTGGATTGATGACCATGATGAATATGAGGAGCTGTTACAGGCAAGTGTTACAGTGGAACATCGTACAGTAAAGACAAAAACATGTAATTGTATCATCATTTAAAAGTAGTCTTGCTCTTAATTGTTTGCTGCAATTTATTATGAAAACAAACCTTGGGCTGGTGGAATTTTTGTCGGGCAGGTAAATTCTGTGAGTTACCTGCCCGACTGGCTAGTTGAAAAAAAATCTGAAGTTCCACCACTGGAGTGGACTATGAAACACAAATCACTCACAACTACTGGCCAGATCTAAGGCTATATTAAAAACAGCTTTTGTCTCAAAGCTCTTCATTTCTTCAAAACCTAATGCGGAATGCGGTGTTTTTTTAAGATTTTTTTTTTTTAAATATAAAATATTGAAATCCTTGTTGAAGTGACCTTTTGTATTTAAAATGATGTGATCAATGAAAATCTGAAAAATCGGTGACATTTTGGGATTTTGTTTGTTTTTTGGAAACAATTTTTAAAAAAAGAAGACGATTTTTTAAGATTTTTGTTTTTCTAATGCGCATCAATAAACTAACGCGCGCAGGAGCTTTGAGACAAATGATTTTTTTAATTTAGCCTAACGACCAGTCGTGCACGAGTTAGGATTGAAGTGAACTGCAGTGATTCAGTCCATGCGGCAATTAGTTTTACCATATACAAAATAGATTTTTCAAAGTCTATTCAAGAATTTTTGAACCAATACCAACCATATTGTACTTGTTTTAATGCATTTTTCATGGTGATTTCAAATATGGTGATGAAATTAAATAATTTTGACATCTTTGAAACCTTTTTATGAAATTTTGGAACAGGTGTCTGCAGACGACTGCCGCATAGAAAGTGTTAATTAATCAATGACTTGTTTTCTACCTCCTTTTTCTTGAATCAGGGTGTTATATTTTGCCATACATCATTCACATTTTATGCATTTTGTGACTTGTAACTGCCCTTTTATTTTTGTATCAGGCATTTCATTGAATGTATCAATTCACACAAAAATTCAAGTTTATTTTTAAAATTAAACTTTTACAATATTGTAATTTACAGATTTCTTTCCTTATAATGTTAAGATAGCTCCCATCCCATGAGGTGACACTAAAAAAACCCTGTTCTACGGGCAAACGAACCTCTCAGGTAGGGTCCTTTGTTTTTCCAAAAGTTTTGTGAAAAAGTTGGTGAATTTTAACAATTTTCAAAGTTAAAGAAAAATGGGTTGGTCAGGCCCATAAAACAGGGTTGGTTTTTGTTGCCTAAATATAAAATTCTTAAAATGTTTTCGTATACTTACATGGGTTACACAGAGTTTTAAGATTTGTTTTAGTGCTCAGCCACCTGCTTGAGAACATGGGAGGTCGCAATTAAAACGTGCCCAAATCACCACTATTTTGCGCTCAAAAGAGCAACTCTGCCGTCTGTTCAATGACAACTACAGTGTAGAGCGATGCTCTATTGACTTTTGAGCACAACATGGTGTTAGTTTTGACACATACCTCCCTATATTCTCAACCAAGTGGCTGAGCACTGAAACAAACAATTGCTACAAATTATTGATATCATTGAAAAGATGAACACATCAGATAACATATCGTCAACCTGCTTCGATCATTGCCTAACTCATTTGTAGAAAACAACAAAAGTATGAAACCTGTTACCTGTGTACCTGTTACTCATTTTGCATTATTGATGGATGGATATCCATTGTGTGGAATGAGGCTTGTATTGTTGATGCCTCAATTGGCGTGCATGGATGCACTAATCCAAGTCATATAGAAACAGATGAACACAGCCATACAATAATTTGATTAATTCCATGGATTTGTCAATGCAAATTCAATAATGCAATATGAGTAACATGTTGGAGTGGTCTGGTGGCCCTTTTGCAACAAAGCTCTTCATTTATCAACACTTTAGATTGGTCAATGACTTAGGTATTATAACAGCATGTGCATAATGTAATGAAATCATGATTTATGCAAAAAACTCAATTTTGCTGAAAAGTGAGTTAGGCAATAATCGAAGCAAGCTGACGATATATCGAAATATACAATATATAGGTGAGTGAACAAAAATTCCGATCTTTTTTGAGGAGTTTAGATGGGTGCTAAGAATTTGAACATTTTGAACAAGCAAGTAATACTCTTATGAAATTTATCCCATGTATGTGGTGAAATGTGCAATAATTTATGTTTATAATTTTCATACAATAATAAAAAAAAAAATTGTTTTTAATCTGAAAGGACTAGTTGTAGCAGATGTGATTTTTTTAATTAACATCAATTTGTCAAATGTAATTTAATTCAAGGATCACACCAAGTGCCTATATTAAAAGAAAAATAACACACTTACAATATTTAAGTGCTAATGACTGATTCAATCGTTTTGTCCGTGAACCTGGGGGTACTCACATACAAAATTGAAAGCATCCGTCTGAATGAAAACACGGAATAAGGGTGTTGTTTCTATGGGCCCGTGCTAATGGTATCAAAATCACCCAATTTCTGAGAATATTAAGGTTGTCTTTTATACCAATATGAATCCACACTAATGGTAGCTTGAATCAATCAATATGATATATCAGCTTAAATGAGAACACATGTACATATTCGTAAAACACATGTACATGACAGCCCATATTATATATTACTTTGCTTGTCAACTCACCTGCGAAAATCATGTGCCGTTGATGATCATTAGCCATCTATCTTCATGCTAATGGTAATTGTTGGTACATGCTGTTCGCTGGTAGGGTCATACTTATTGATACCAGTATGTTTAATATATTGTTATTATGTTATATAACTATGTATATAATGTAGAGAAATGAAAAATAAATAGAATGAGAAACTGGAAAGAAGAAAAAAAAAAAAAAAAAAAAAAAAAAGCTTAAATGAGAACAAAACACCCTGAAAAAATTGCATAAATATGAAAATTACAGGGGAAATGTATTATCATTCTTTTGGACAAGCATGTGCTTACCCAGGGGCACACTTCGTGCTAGTCCTTCCTGCTAAGGGGTGTACTTGGAACAGTTTCAAAAGTTGACTTGTCAAGGGTGTGATTTGCCAAGTAAAATCATTGTTACAGGTCACTTTTTCGCTTCCTTGACAATCCTTGCTAAGGGTGATTTCTGGCAGGTCATTCACACAGATGCTTACAACTTTTATACATGAGTGCCCCCCCTTATGTGTTAACTATGAACACGCTACAGTAATTTCGATATAATTTGCCGTAATGTTTTGGTAACTTATTCCTCATTTGTTACAAATGACCACTAATTGTTGGATCTACGAGGGTCATTTAATAAGTTCTACCTCCTAACTCATAACATCGCTAATATAAATGTCAGCCTAATGACATTTGTCATGATTATAGCTCTGAATCATAGCTTCACATTTATAGTAAACAATAATTGATACCTGTTTTACTTTTGTTATGATGCGATCAAAGCCAGAGAGAGATTTTGGACAACGGACACGGAAAATTACCCGAAAGATAAATACATGTTTTTTCGATTTCTCTCCGTATTACATGATTAGATATAACAACCCGATTTAAATACTGAAAATAGAAAACAATGGATGTTTTCTGAATATAATGCTGTATTATTATGTATAAATCAGATCGTAGGCAATATTAACCTTTGTAGGCTTGAAAATAGTATAATATCAACTCGAATGTAAGGCTACGTCTTTAGCAAACTGGAATGATGCTATTCAGTCAAATTTTCATCGTTACAAGTCAAGCCACGGTGATGCCTCGAGTATTAAATCTTAACATGACAGTCACTTTATGAGTTTCCCTTATATACAACCTTTAGAATAGTCAATCAGGTATCAGTGATAGGCATTTTTCTCTTTGAGAGACTTGAAATCTATCCATTAGACCTGTATAATGAAGATCCCTTAGTTCTTATGAAAAGCAAATGTGACTTTTGCAGCGGTTCTCTTAGGGTAGGGTTAGAATCAATGGCTGTCCTGGTCTGGTTCTGGCTAATTATAGGCATTTTCCCCCAAGAAATCAGTCACTTTTAGTGTTTATAGTCTGTTCAAGGGTTATTTGTAATTTAGAACGGTTTTAATTAACCGATAGGGACGTTTTGTCTATTAGAATTGGTCAATTGAATAGCACTTAGGAGACATTTGGCTGTCTTTTAGCCGTTTCCGTCGCACTAAATCGACGTTTGATTTTCACTGCATTTCTGGAAAAGTACAACCACTACTCAGACCGATTTGCTATGAATTTATAGCTGAGATTCCATGCTACAATTGTGTAATATTTCATAAGACTGGCTTGTATAATAGCAAAGTTATGAGGTAGGAGGTAGAACTTATTGAATGACCCCCGTATGTTATTTCAAGTATGTGTTCAGGTTTCTTTTTTTGTACAATTAAATACAAGCCTTGCAATTCTCGCCAATTTGGAACTTATTAATGTTTAAACTCTACCAACACTTAACCCCCTGAGAACTACCTGCCGATTGGTCAGAAAGATGGATACATCATTTATTGCACCAATGAGAGACATTGTTAGAATAATTGTATCCCTGATAAAGATGGGAGTGAAACATTTTAAAAGCTGCATTTGAATTGGCTATTCATATGAGTAAATCTTGTAATAAACCAATCAGAACCACTGTAAGATAGACAGGTAGACCCCAGGGGGTTAAAAGTTCCATTTCAAATGATTGTTTCAGTGGATAACTAAAGTAACCAGCACTATACTTTGTTCATGTAACTCGGTGCAGTGACATCATAATATACAAATATTGAATGCCTGAGCGTGTGATAGTAAGCAAAAATGTACTGCTCATGAGGGAAAAAATATGAGTGCAAAATAGCTCCCGAGGTGACTGTAGACCGTGGGCCTACTATTTTCCCAAGACCGGATTTCCCGTATATAGAGCAGTAAATATTTGTTTTATATCACACATAAAAATATTCCATTTGATAAACAAAAAAAGACTAGCGAAGAACTTGCCCAGGAATAAATCCAGGTCATATGCTAGGCCTACCTGCATCTGCTTTTTGGTATTAGCACTGTCTACATCATCGAGTAATTGCTCCAATGCATCTTCGCCTTCTAGCTCAAACCTGTGCCTCAAACCAATTTTGGTGATAAACAAAACAAAAAATAGTTCGACACGAAATATAGAGACGATACGGAACTGATCGGTGACACAAATGTCACAAATGAGTCAAAGATCAAATCAATTGACCGCGACCTGTGGACCGCGAGCAAATTTTATTTTTGATGATCCTATGATCCTAGTGAAATACACTTTATTCTGTTTCAATACGGAATAAAGCAACATTCACTGAATAAAATTATTTTTTGAACAAATCAACTGATTTCACAAGGATCATGTACGAAGAAAAAAAAGATCGTGAGCCAGGGAAAAAAATTCATCAGGCCTATCATGATATAACATATTCTAGTGATCAGCACAGCATTTACCTGTAAGTGCTATCGCATGCATGATAGTGAGGTGTGAATGGAATATGCTGCAATGTCACTGCACAGTAGATGAATGAAGCATTTGTTCTTCAATGTTCCCTCTTTGGGCATTTAGGAACCCGGGGGGAGGGGGTACTCATTATTTGTTTTGATATTGGTGTGCCACTAAGGATTCTTTGAACCCGAAAGGCCGATGAAAAATCGGCCTATTTAAGAACGCGCTGTGACCCGATAGGCGGATAAATCGGCCTTGGAACAGGTGACACATTGATCACACGATTTGTAGTGGTCATATGACTTTCAAATCACGTGATGTTTACCCGATGTTAGATACCTTGTTTCCGTAGGTTTATGTTGTGTTTTGATGTCATTTGCTGATGAAAACTATCGAAAATAGCACGAAATGGAATGAATATGCTTGCGCAGAAAATTCTCAGGTAGACAGTAATGCATTGTAGAACGGTTATGAATTGCAATTTTTGCGATAAAAACGGATGTTTATGTTATAACATTATCAATGATTATACGTCTGAGTATATTGGCATGATGCGGACTGCCCTGTCATCGTTAACATATATTACCGATGATAGAGGGCAGAAACATATTTAGCATTTTACCCCCCGGAGAAGTCAGGGTGGGTGTACCGAACCCTTATAATAACTCAGGGTTCAAAGGGTTAAATTATCCTTTTGCCACCCATATATTTAACACTAATGACCTTTTTGTAATTGTCTTACCACTATCGACCTTTTAAGAATAATGAACCCATATTAGTTTACCAGAAAATACGACAAACAAGGGGTCAAAACTTTGCATCTATCGCAAGAAAACCCACACCGACCAATATCTCCAATTCTCATCTCATCATCCGTTACATCAGAAATTGGGAGTGATCAGGACCTTGTTAGACCGGAGTGAGTCAATTGTGACAGAGAAGGAAGATCGCGTTCTGGAGGAGCAACACATCAAAAAAGCTCTTGCAACTTGCGGTTATCCCGATTGGTGATTCCAAATGTGGTGATGAAATTCAATAATCTTGACATTTTTGAAACATTTTATGAAATTGAGCTGCTGCGTGGAAAGTGTTAAGGTTTAGTGATGGTAAACTTGCTTCCTATTGCTCCTGCTTATTTCGAGCCCTGGCCTGGCCTCAGTATGTTTGCCTATTTGTTTCTGGACAAAGTATACAACTGAAGCAGAAAACGAAACCTACAAAGTACAAAAGCTCTAGAAATAACATAACACAACAATTAATCTTGTAGTATTCAATTAAATTTATTTATAAATATATCTTACTTCATTATAAAATGATGACATGGAATCGGCTCATTTGCGTAATTAATTTTGCAGACACAGAATCACACATAATCTACATACCATCAACCAAAGTCAATCAACTTTGTGCATCGCTACAGATATTATCTCCGGAGAGGCTGGTCACTCAAGAATTAAATTACTATACAGGTTGTCCCAGAATGTTTTATACCAGGAAAGGAGCATTTGAATTATAAAAATTGGACGTTTCTGACAACAATTATGGAATTTTGTGTAAAAATGATAGATTCAAAGTTTGACCAATATTACAGACTGCAATATTACCTCCTTTGAAACTTGTAAAATCGTTGACTACGTTTGGCACAAATGCATGTAATTAGCTGTGCCATTTTACTGTGTGTGACTTTGATTAGACCCCCATAACAATTACATTAAAAATTGGTTTAGAATCATTAAAGGTATATTATGTGATTTTTTCCAGGGGACGCCCTCAATCCTCAAAAAAAAAATTGGAAGCAGATTTACTTTTCCGATCATAAATTATAAATATATTCCAAGTTACAGAGAGATACGATTCCTAATAACCTCAAAATCATCATAGTTTTAGAGTGAATTTAGAGTAAAATTTCAAACTATGATTTTGAAGTAATTAGGAATCGTATCGATCTGTATCTTAGAAGAAAATCTGCCTTCATAGTAAAAATCAATGATAGAGGGCGCTACTTGGAAAAGATCACATAATATACCTTTAAGTTAATATCTAAATTTAGTGTTTTATGCAATCTGGGGGTTGTTTTTCCCTGTTAATTTACACAGTTACATCTAATCTGAAAGAACACATCACATATCTTGATTCCATTCTTCCATATCGTCGCTGTCCTGTCAAAACCTTGTATCTCCATTTGGCCCTTCAGTGTGTATAAATTAATACTTCCTATGTATAACCTTTGGATAGTCTGCTCTAAACATGTTCAAGGGCCAAAACACAGATCTATCAACACCTTGTAAGTGCTCTTGCCCCTTCAGCATGTATAAAGCAACAATTCCTATACATAACAGTTGGCAATCTTACTTTATACATGCTGAAGGGCCTGAAAAACATACGAGGTTTTGACAGAACAGCGACGATATTCCAATTTCGTTCGTCCAGATACTCCAGAGACTGTATATAAACACAACACCAAAAGTAAGTCCCCCCCTAAACAATTCGTCATAACATCGTAAGATAAAACATTATACCAATAAAACGTAGTTAGAAATAATCCTATGACTGTTTCCTAAGTGGTGTTTGAAAATGAAAGATGTCCATGACTTCATGGCTGAATAAGCTCAAAAATAAGACAAAAACTGCCCTTCTCAAAAGTCACAACTCACTATGCTAATATCTGAGCCAAGAATGGGATTTACATGGCTGAATGATCATGAATTGATTACACATTACAGTAAATTTTGCTCAGCCACGGGTACTTTTCCACTAGTGAGAAGCAATTCATAAACTTTTGTGACTTTTGAGAAGGGCAGTTTTTGTCTTCCATTTGAGCTCATTCAGCCATGAAGTAATGGAAATCTTTCATTTTCAACCATCACTTAGGAAACAGTCATAGGATTATTTCTAACTAAGTTTTATTGGTAAAATGTTTTATCTTACGATGTTATGACGAATTGTTTAGGGAGGACTTACTTTTGGTGTTGTGTTTATTACACACACAAGCGGGACACCCGTTCTTCAAACAGGCTCCCACTAGTAAGTAGCGCCTACCAGATAGAACAACTACAAAATGAAATAACACATAAGTAGCTATACGAACATTTATCGTGAAATTGGTAAGAATACATTTATGAGTTAAAATATAATGCATAGGCTTATTTCCTTACCTGAAATTGAATGTTTCCCGTAATTACCCCATATTGTTATTGTTATTATTATTGTTATTGTTATTATTATTGTTATTATTATTATAAGGATTTGTATAGCACATTTCCAAAAGACCAATGCGCTGTACAATGTATACATTAGATAAAAATATGTTGGACAAAAACCAGCAGTAAACTAGAGCGGTTCTCGAGCTTCGCGGTTCGCGGGTTTTGCGGTTATCGGGTTGCATGATTTTTGGTTGAGCGGTTTCGGTAGACATGTTTAATGTGGTTGGTACTTTAGGATCCCAGCGGAACCAGATTCGATGACTGTCACACTCACATTGTTAGCGATGTGTTGTTATAATGGATAGTTTGATTCTCGAAATGTCTCTAAACATTTGATTTGAAAATTATCCATCATTTCATTCATCAAAATAATAAACAAAAATAATAAAAATAAGCTTACTTAAAAACACCTTTTCGGCTAAATCACGATTATTTAATGTAAACTTATATTGGAGATAAAATTTGAAATGCGAACATCATTTGATACGTCAAATGTGTTGCGGTTTGATCAGTTCATTATACACATACTTTACACGTAGCTCAAAAAGTGAAATCATATCAAAAAAATCAAATCGGTACACATTTTATGGTGTCCCTCATTTTTTAGGCTAAATTGCCGGAATTTGTTTCTCCATCAAATTTGTTGCGGTTTGACCAGTTAGCTACACAGACTTTATACGTAGCTCATAAAGTGAAATCATATCTAAAAAGTCAAATCGGGAGACATTTTATGGTGTCACTCATTTTTGTCTCGCCTGATGTAATCAGAAAGAGACTATGTTATCACTATTTCTGTCCGGCGTCCGCCGTCCGCCGTATGCCGTGTGCTAAGAAATACCTTTGTGACGCGATATCTGGAGATCCGTAAGGCCTATCGTGATGGGACTTGGTAAAGGGAAGGGGGGTGGTGCGTTCTGTTGCTGATTGATTTTTCAAGGTCATCGGGGGTCATACAAGGTCATCGGGGTCAAATATGCTTAAAACTTTTGAGACGCGTTGTGACGCGATATCTAGAGATCCGTAAGGCCTATCTTGATGGAACTTGATGTCAGGGAAGGGGGTGGGGTGTTCTTTTGCTGATTAGATTTTCAAGGTCATTGGAGGTCATTCAAGGTCATCGGGGTCAAATATGGGGTCAAATAAGATCCGTAAGGCCGATCTTGATGGGATTTGGTGGAGGGAAGGGGGTGGTGTGTTCTTTTTGCTGATTAAATTTTCAAGGTCATCGGAGGTCATTCAAGGTCATCGGGGGTCAAATATGGGGTCAAATAGATCAGTAAGGCCTATCTTGATGGGATTTGGTGGAGGGAAGGGGGGTGGTGTGTTCTTTTTGCTGATTAAATTTTCAAGGTCACCAGAGGTCATTGGGGTCAAATATGGGGTCAAATAGATCAGTAAGGCCTATATTGATGAGATTTGGTGGAGGGAAGGGGAGTGGTGTGTTCTTTTTGCTGAATAAATTTTCAAGGTCATCAGAGGTCATTCAAGGTCATCGGGGGTCAAATAAGATCCATAAGGCCTATCTTGATTGGATTTGGTGGAGGGAAGGGGGATGGTGTGTTCTTTTTGTTCTTAATTTTTCGGGGTCATCAGGGGTCAAATATGGGGTCAAATAGATCAGTAAGGCCTATCTTGATGGGATTTGGTGGACGGAAGAGGGATGGTGTGTTCTTTTTGTTGATTAATTTTTCGGGGTCATTGGGGGTCAAATATGGGGTCAAATAGATCAGTAAGGCCTATCTTGATGGGATTTGGTGGAGGGAAGGGGGGTGGTGTGTTCTTTTTGTTGATTAATTTTTCGGGGTCATTGGGGGTCAAATATGGGGTCAAATAGATCAGTAAGGCCTATCTTGATGGGATTTGGTGGAGGGAAGGGGGTGGTGTGTTCTTTTTGTTGATTTATTTTTCGGGGTCATCGGGGGTCAAATATGGGGTCAAATATGGGGTCAAATAGATCAGTAAGGCCTATCTTGATGGGATTTGGTGGACGGAAGAGGGATGGTGTGTTCTTTTTGTTGATTAATTTTTCGGGGTCATTGGGGGTCAAATATGGGGTCAAATAGATCAGTAAGGCCTATCTTGATGGGATTTGGTGGAGGGAAGGGGGGTGGTGTGTTCTTTTTGTTGATTAATTTTTCGGGGTCATCGGGGGTCAAATATGGGGTCAAATAGATCAGTAAGGCCTATCTTGATGGGATTTGGTGGACGGAAGAGGGATGGTGTGTTCTTTTTGTTGATTAATTTTTCGGGGTCATTGGGGGTCAAATATGGGGTCAAATAGATCAGTAAGGCCTATCTTGATGGGATTTGGTGGAGGGAAGGGGGGTGGTGTGTTCTTTTGTTGATTAATTTTTCGGGGTCATTGGGGGTCAAATATGGGGTCAAATAGATCAGTAAGGCCTATCTTGATGGGATTTGGTGGAGGGAAGGGGGTGGTGTGTTCTTTTTGTTGATTTATTTTTCGGGGTCATCGGGGGTCAAATATGGGGTCAAATATGGGGTCAAATAGATCAGTAAGGCCTATCTTGATGGGATTTGGTGGACGGAAGAGGGATGGTGTGTTCTTTTTGTTGATTAATTTTTCGGGGTCATTGGGGGTCAAATATGGGGTCAAATAGATCAGTAAGGCCTATCTTGATGGGATTTGGTGGAGGGAAGGGGGGTGGTGTGTTCTTTTTGTTGATTAATTTTTCGGGGTCATCGGGGGTCAAATAGATCAGTAAGGCCTATCTTGATGGGATTTGGTGGACGGAAGAGGGATGGTGTGTTCTTTTTGTTGATTAATTTTTCGGGGTCATCGGGGGTCAAATATGGGGTCAAATAGATCAGTAAGGCCTATCTTGATTGGATTTGGTGGAGGGAAGGGGGGTGGTGTATTCTTTTTGCTGATTAAATTTTCAAGGTCATCGGAGGTCATTCAAGGTCATCTGGGGTCAAATAAGATCCGTAAGGCCTATCTTGATTGGATTTGGTGGACGGAAGAGGGATGGTGTGTTCTTTTTGTTGATTCATTTTTCGAGGTCATCAGAGGTCATCTGGGGTCAAATAAGATCCGTAAGGCCTATCTTGATGTGATTTGGTGGAGGGAAGGGGGTTGGTGTGTTCTTTTTGCTGATTAAATTTTCACGGTCATCAGAGGTCATCTGGGGTCAAATAAGATCTGTAAGGCCTATCTTGATGTGATTTGGTGTAGGGAAGGGGGTTGGTGTGTTCTTTTTGTTGATTAAATTTTTCAAGGTATTATATTACATCCCTTGCATTAACTACAATGCATACCTCTGTGACAGTGCTACATTGTATCATATGTTTCATCATCATTTCTTTCAAGTCACTTTTGATGAACAGGCGAGACGCGCCGTTCGAGAACCGCCTTGTTTAGGCTAAATTGCCGGATTTGTTTTCTCCATCAAATATGTTGCGGTTTGACCGGTTAGCTACACAGACTTTATACGTAGCTCAAAATGTGAAATCATGTCCAAAAAGTCAAATCAGGACACATTTTATGGTGTCTGTCATTTTTTAGGCTAAATTGTCGGATTTGTTTTCTCCGTCAAATGTGTTGCAGTATGACCGGCTAGCTACACAGACTTTATATGTAGCTCAAAATGTGAAATCATATCCAAAATATGAAATCGGGACACATTTCATGGTGTCCACCATTTTTTAGGCTAAATTGCCGGAATGTTTTTTCTCCGTCAAATGTGTTGCGGTTTGACCCGTTAGCTACATACGCAGCTCAAAAAATGAAATCATATCCAAACAATCAAATCGGGACACATTTTATGGGGTCTGTCATTTTTTAGGCTAAATTGCCGGAATTATTTTTTCTCCGTCAAATGTGTTGCAGTTTGACCCGTTAGCTACACAGACTTTATACGTAACTCAAAATGTGAAATCAAATCCAAAAAATCAAATCGGGACACATTATTATGGTGTCCGTCATTTTTTAGGCTAAATTGCCAGATTTCTTTTTCTCCCAGTCAAATGTGTTGCGGTTTGACCCGTTAGCTACACAGACTTTATATGTAGCTCAAAAAATGAAATCATATCCAAAAAATCAAATCGGGACACTTTTTATGGTGTCCGTCATTTTTTAGGCTAAATTGCCAGATTTTTTTTCTCCGTCAAATGTGTTGCAGTATGACCGGCTAGCTACACAGACTTTATACGTAGCTCAAAATGTGAAATCATATCCAAAAAATCAAATCGGGACACATTTCATGGTGTCCGCCATTTTTTAGGCTAAATTGCCGGAATGTTTTTTTCTCCGTCAAATGTGTTGCGGTTTGACCCGTTAGCTACACAGACTTGATACGCAGCTCAAAATGTGAAATCATGTCCAAAAAATCAAATCAGGACACATTTTATGGTGTTTGTCATTTTTTAGGCTAAATTGTCGGATTTTTTTTCTCTCCGTCAAATGTGTTGCAGTATGACCGGCTAGCTACACAGACTTCATACGTAGCTCAAAAAGTGAAATCATATCCAAAAAATCAAATTGGGACACATTTCAAGGTGTCCGCCATTTTTTAGGTTAAATTGCCAGAATGTTTTTTTCTCCGTCAAATGTGTTGCGGTTTGACCCGTTAGCTACACAGACTTTATACGCAGCTCAAAATGTGAAATCATGTCCAAAAAATCAAATCAGGACACATTTTATGGTGTCTGTCATTTTTTAGGCTAAATTGTCTGATTTTTTTTTCTCCGTCAAATGTGTTGCAGTATGACCGGCTAGCTACACAGACTTTATACGTAACTCAAAATGTGAAATCATATCCAAAAAATCAAATCGGGACACATTTCATGGTGTCCGCCATTTTTAGGCTAAATTGCCGGAATGTTTTTTTCTCCGTCAAATGTGTTGCGGTTTGACCCGTTAGCTACACAGACTTGATACGCAGCTCAAAATGTGAAATCATGTCCAAAAAATCAAATCAGGATACATTTTATGGTGTCTGTCATTTTTTAGGCTAAATTGTCAGATTTTTGTCTTCTCCGTCAAATATGTTGCGGTTTGACCGGTTAGCTACACAGACTTCATACGTAGCTCAAAATGTGAAAAAAATCCTAAAAATTCAAATCGGTACACATTTTATGGTGTCCATTCATTTCTTTAGGCTAAATTGCTGGACATTTTTTTTCTGCGTCAAATGTGTTGCAGTTTGACCCGTCCCTTATGAAAATCGCAATCAATTCTGCAACCTTGCGCAAGGACGTTAAATTTGGAAAAATACAACCTTGCGCAACCAGTTTGGTTGTTCTGAGAAGGTTGCGCAACCTTGAAGCAATCATCCACAACCTTTGTGCAACCTTGCGACAAACTTGTGCAACCTTACGCAACCGTGCGACAACCTGTGACAAACTTGTGCAACCTTACGCAACCGTGCGACAACCTTGTGCAACCTGGTACCACCTTGCTGCAATCACATTTTGGTGATTGCATTTTCGTAAAGGGAATACAGTACACAGACTTTATAAGTAGCTCAAAATGTGAAATCATCCAAAAAATCACATCGGGACACATTTTATCATGGTATCCATCATTTTTTAGACTAAGTCGAAATCCCGGGGCCCATTTTGGGACCCGAGATTCCCAAAATGTCTCTAAACATTTGATTCTGGAATTATCCATCATTTCATCGAATACACCATTTCATTCATCAAAATAAAAATAATAAAAAATAATAATAAGCTTATTTTAAAAAAAATTGTCTGCTAAATCACGATTATTTAATGCACATTTAATGTGGAGATTCATTTGAAATTGATTTATTTTGTATTTAATCTGTGCATTATTTTTACTCTTTCGCTAAAATGTGATTCTTCGCCGGGTATTTTCATTTTCGTAACTGATGTAAGCTCTAGTTTCGATAGATTGGTACCAAATCTATAATTTGGGTATCGGGTAAAAGTACAATGTTGGAAGGGAATCATTTTTATGGCCCACTTGGTCCCACCGTCCATGGACTCACTCACATTTTTGGAGACTCAAACTTGTCCTTTTATGTTCTCTTTGGAATTCATGACATTGCTATGAAACTAAGAGCTAGCAAAAGTGGTTCAGAAAAGTCGCATTGGATCTTTTTATTTATGACTAGCAAGTAAACAACTGTGGTATTAATACAAAATCCTGAGAGTGGTATATACGTACTAGTCTCAGACAAAATCTTCGTCGGCCATCTTAAAAAACAATAATCACATTGGTAATTTTGTTTTTCTGTGTAAGCATGTAAGGCTACCGGATTGAATTTCATCCGAATAATAGATGCATATGGGTCAAGAAACAGGTGAGCACTCATTTTTTAAGTTAAACCTGTCCGATATGTCCGTGAAAAACCGAATTTAGACATTAATTATTATGTTAAAATTAGTCACATGATAGCCTTGTCTTTTTGGTATGGTTCCCCCTTATTCATTTGCCTGAAGAAGTCCTGAAAAGGACTACGTGAACTCATGGTATCAATGAACTCACGCCAGCCGATTTGCTTGAATTATAATTGACTATAACTATCCGCATTCATTAACGTAGGCAAATAACCTTATAAATAGCGTATAAATGACAACAAACACCAACATATTATGCCAGTGAGAAGAATGAGAGGAAAATGATTGATGAAATACAATAAATACAAACACAAACCACATTTTAATTCCATGTAATTCGGGGTCTACTTCTTTATGCGTAGAAACTATCGTAGGGGCGCATCACTGTACATCCTAACACATATACCTAAATGTGAAACAGAGAACGTGCCTTGGTTACGGCCCAAAAACATCTTAGTAACGCCTAATTCTGGACCTCAAAAATATGCTCATGCAGTAGGTATCAATATAATACACAACTTACCAAAATTTCCTTCAACCAACGTCCTTACTTTTCAAGATTCTTGTGCCACAAAAAATACGATAAAAAGCCACGATAAAAGGCAGTAACTGGTCCGTGATAACACAACACATACGGACAAAACCCCCTAAAAAATGGCTACAAATGGAGATGATCAGAATCATGCTACCAAACACAGTATTCGAGACTTGTAGTCATCTCATAAATAAGAATTATACATACATAATATAGTAACTGATAAAATATACAAAAGCAGAAATATCACACAGCCCGACCCACACACCCCCTCAAACACACCCACGCAAACTCACCCCTACATACATTAGCTGTAGCAGGACTCGCAATACCCATGAGCAAACCAACCAACAGCACAAAACCCATAATTTAAATTATTATTTAGCTGCAGACATACATACTTAACATTGCATACATCAACAATACTTAAAAAAATGATACAAAATGTAAACCACTAAAAGACCAATATATATACAATAATTGTGTAAAAAAGATCAGACCCTGAATTATTCCACAGGGAATAGATGAGTTTTTAAAAGCTTTTTAAAACATTTCACATTTGGGGCGGCACGCACAGAACTGGGTAGGATATATCCACATTCTTGGTCCTAAGGCTGGAAATGATTTATCCCCAAAGGATCTGTTAGTTTTGGGGATGGCAAGACGTGTAGAATCCTGAGATGACCTAAGCCCTTCACGGCCTGAGTTGTAAACATTAAGTAAAGCCTGTAAATAAATTGGTGACGAACCATCCATACAATTGTACACATGCACCAAGATCTTGAATTCAATCCTTTGCTGGATAGGCAACCAATGCAATTCCTGGAGCAGTGGTTTCGCGATAGTTCATCTGTCAACATAGTAAATAAGACACGCAGCGAGATTTTGCAGTCTTTGTAAACACTTAGTCTCGGTCGCAGACAAACCGCCAGCAATGAGTTGCCATAGTCCAACCGGGAAAGAATCAAAGATCTCACTGCATCTGCACAAGTAGATTTATCCATAAAATGACGAATTCTCCACAAGTTTCTCAAATGAAAATTAATGCTTCTACATAATGTGCTGACATGATCTTTCATGGAGAGGCTACTGTCAAATATGATGCCAAGGTTTTTAACATTCTTTGATGGGGCAATCACAGAGCCACTGATGTTCAGGTGAAGATTGAGTTGAGATACAGCATTTGCAAGCCTAGGTGGAGCGATCACGAAAATGCTCTGTTTTAGAATCATTAAGCTTTAACTTGTTTGCACGCATCCATGATCGTATCTCGGCAATTGGTCATGTTAAGCTTAGCAGCAGCTGTATCTTCCTCTGACTTCGGATTAAAACTCTCATACAACTGCATATCATCAGCATAAGTGTGATAGCCTATGTTAGAACGTCTGATAATGTCAGCAACAGGTTGCGCATATCCAGTGAAAATCGGTGGACCTGCAATTGACCCCTGTGGCACACCATAATGTAAAGTTTATGAGAATGGTCGCCAAGAATACACACTCTATTTGTACGATCACTTAGGTAACTAGTAAACCACTCTTTAGCAAAACCTGTAACACCAAATTCCTTTTGCATACGCTCAGCAAGTATATGATAATCACGCAGAGGAAAGATCCAGTAGGACCAACATGACTGCTTTACCTGCATCGAGCTCGTTTAAGATATCATTTTTAAACCTAAACTGTAATGCAAGCCTTTAATAGTTTTCTGACCTGAAATTGAATGCTTCCGTCATTACCCCAAGCTATATCCCATGGTTTATACTTTTAAGGAACCATACTATTTCATTCCACCTCGTGACCCTCCCTGTTACGTAATTTTAACTTCCAGCCCCAAATCACATTACTTTGTTAAACCCCCTCGCCCGGCCCGCCATCCCCGCCCCTGCCCAGTGCTTATCTTAACACACAAGGCCTAAACCTTAACAATCTCCCCCAAGCTGCATCCCATGGTTTATACTTTTAAGGAACCACACTATTTCCTTCCACCTTGTGACCCTCCCTGTTAGTGTTACGCAATTTAGTATCACATTTCTTCATTAACCCCCTGCCTCCCAAACCTCATTACTTTGTCATGGTGATAATAGTTCCAGTCTTGGCAGCTTTTTCCAAAGCTTCAACGATGCGTAGGGCAGACACTGCATGATCTCTGGTAACGCTCAAAGCTTCCTTGCCTGGGAAATCAAAAAACCCCACATATTACTGTTTAATGAATATCAGCAGGTTCTTGGAACATGGGGATAATTAAGGGGACGTAAAAAGAACCCTGTTCAATGGGCCCGACAGAAAATGTGTGAACAATTTGTATGACATTTGTGACCAAAAAACCCTGCCCGATTGACCAATCGTACCAGAGGTCCGTTTGCCAATGAATTTTCTCTGTTGCCTTAAAGGAGGTGTCCCGCAGGCATAAAGTGTGCTTTATATGTTAGTAAAATAACTATCGAGCCCAACTTTTGTAATTATATAGAACAAAACACCACACTTATGACAAAAACAAATAAAAACTGCAATCTCTCAACATGCACTTTTTAAAATTCGCGGCAATCGAAAACCACATATTGCGGTTTAATAAATATCAGCAGGTTCTTGGAACATGGGGATAATTAAGGGGACGTAAAAAGAACCCTGTTCTATGGGCCCGACAGAAAATGTGTGAACAATTTGTATGAAATTTGTGACCAAAAAACTCCTGGCCGATTGACCAATCATACCAGAGGTCCGTTTCCCCCCGGGGGGGGGGGGGGGGGGGAGTGGGGGTACTCGGATTTGGTTTGGTTGGAGGTGTGCCGCTGGAGATTCAAAACCCCTACCCATTTCTAAGGGTGATTTTGGAAAAATCGGTACCCATTTTTAGGGGTTTTGCTTCATTTTAGACCAAATTTTCGCGAAAATAGACCTAATTTTGGCAAATTTTCGCGAAAATAGACAAACAGGACCCATGTCTAAGGATTTCTCAGTTGAAAAGCCTACCCATGGCTAAGGATGTCTCATGAAAAAAACGACCCACTGGAGCGGCACGTCCCCGTATGCCTTACATACGTGAGTACCCCCGGGCGTTTGCCAATGCGTGTTTTCTGTTGCCTTAATTGTTAACTTATTAACCATGCCAAAGGGGAGATTTACTTCATTTCTAGTAAGTCCTACCCAAAGGGTTCTCACCTTCAATGTCTTTGACAAAGCGGTCCATTTCAATGTAACTTGACTCTTTGTAGCTTATTAATCTTTTTCAGTAATGGCAGACATTATATAACAGTTGGAAATGTCCTTGTTATTTGATTGGTGGATTGTATGTCACATGACATGAAATATTTGTCCCATTTCATTGATTTTATATCATATGTCAGTAATCGTGGGAGCGCATTCACACAGTTATATCCAACTGTTATACTTCATTGCCACCCTCCCCCCCCCCCCTTCCGGGAACAATTCTCACCTTCAATCACTTTGACAAAGTGATCCATCTCAATGTAATATGACTCTTCATAGCGTTGCGGGAATGACGGTTGGAGCTTATCTTGTGCCCCCCCCCCCTTCCGGGAACAATTCTTACCTTCAATCACTTTGACAAAGTGATCCATCTCAATGTAATATGACTCTTCATAGCGTTGCGGGAATGACGGTTGGAGCTTATCTTGTGCAGCGCCCTCAATAGTGGAGCATGTCACCTGATTGTTTCGAACATTGGATGCTTCTAGCATACCATCCATACCAAATACCTTTAAAAGCAAGAAAAGAGGGCCATAGGGTTTAATTTTTTTGGGGGGGTTGGGGGGGGGTCGTTTTCAGCGGATTATGTAGCATTGCCCACTTCTATTGCGAATATAACATCATTTTGCACCAAATTGGTTTTTTTTCCCCCAGAATAAATTCGTCCCTCAAACATTCTGGCTATAGGTCTTAATCTCAATTTCATTTGAAATCTTGGCATCTTATTTCAAATCCCCCCCCCCCCCCAAGAAATTTTCTTCAAAAAATCCATAAGTTTTCAAAAAGAATTCAATATGAATTTGTTTTAAAAAAATCCAACAATCAAAATGTGTAAGAATTGGTTGGTTGTGCCCGTGGAACAAGTTTTTTATTATCTTATTTTACTGATTTTAATAAAGAAATGTGGCAGTATACTCAAAGTTTGAACAAGCTACAACCCTTACTAAATCCCAAAAGGGTCCACAATCTGATTAATAAAAGCTTAACAAAATTCTTTTTTGTGTGTGAATGAAGCAAGAAAGGAAAAGAAAAGGGGCAGGGGTGAGGAGTGTATGCATTTTAAACTAAAGGTAAACATGTCACTTGGTAAAAAGTGTCACTTTGCTCCGGCGGCAAAAACGTCCACATTTTGGGGAAAAGTCTACTTCGATAACCATGCTTCCTCCAAAACATCCTTTCTACAGGCCAACTGGCTACAATTACTATTATGATGTGAAATATATAGACGATGTCAAGTATATTCAGATACTTGAATCGGTTAAAGGTATATTATGTGATCTTTTCCATGGGACGCCCTCAATCCTCGAAAAAAAATTGGAAGCAGATTTTCTTGCAGATTTACTTTTCTGATCATAAATCATTAATATATTCCAAGTTACAGAGCGATACGATTCCTAATAACCTCAAAATCATGGTTTAAAGAGTGAATTTAGAGTAAAATTTGAAAAATAGATTGTACCGCTCGGTACAATCTATTTTTCAAACCATGATTTTGAAGTAATTGGGAATCGTATCGATCTGTAACTTAGAAGATCTTCATGATTTATGATCAAAAATGCAAATCTGCAAGAAAATCTGCTTTCATAGTAAAAATCAATGATAGAGGGTGCTACTTGGAAAAGATCACATAATATGCCTTTAACCCTAACCTTAATTTTAACCATAGTTTGCAACTTCAAGTGTTCAGAATAAATTGGACAAATGATATCGTCATGGGAATGTAAGTACGTCGTAAGTGACATTTCCAGCCAAATTGAGTTGTTAGAAAATATAGGCAAATCCTATAAAAGTCAACTAAACAGTACATGTATATAACCGGTGCACGACTGCTCCAAGGACGTCTCATGTATACATGTACAATGTACATTGGAGTATTACTAGTATACAGTATGTTGTAGGCTATGCACAGGTACTGTGTGCTTGAAAATTTGAGTAATGATCGGATAAGTTGGATTGGCGGGTGATCTAATTATTCTATCAGGTTAAAATTGAGTTAAGGGCAGTGTCAACCCGGCACTTGTTTCAAAAATTGAATTTCATATTTCTCTATTATTTTATACTTTTATATGTATTCTATTATTAACATAATACGTTACTAATCGGAAGCGATTATTTCCCGGTCTTTTGGGTGATTTAAATTTGTTGTTTTGGTAAGTTTGAGTCAGGAAAAGGCGCATGGTTATTTGGCGGGAAATAAAGCGGAGTTCCGCGCTTTTCAAATGCTGCGGCAGCTGTTCGATCAGCGCGCGAGCGCTGAATCATCCCCTGCGTAATACTAGACGCGCCGCTTAATATCCGCGATGAAGACGCGAAAAACAAAAGAGCGCAAAACAATGCCTAAAAATGTAAACAAAGGCCAATCTTACGATCATTTAAATTTCAGTTTTCTTCCAATTTCTTCACATTGTGACAATATAAATTGAATCTGATAGTTTAATTTGATTGTTCATAATAGTATACTCGCCTGTTAGGTCACACGCCCGTGTATTCCGAGAACATTAGCTTTAAATGGTGGAAAATGTCAATATTTTTACTAAATCGATGGTTTGTAGAAGTTCAAATTTGAAGAAATTTTACGAATTTTCAGACAACCTAACAAAATCAGTTTTTAATTAAAAATTTCAAAATTTCACCAAAATCATCTAAAGTGAATTCTCTAGGAAGCACCTTTTTTTTTTGGCTTAAAAAATGTTAGTTTTGAAAATATTGACAAAAAAAGTGCCAAAAATGAAAAAAAAAAATTTGAGACAAAAACTTTTTTTGTTGCACTTTTTGGTCAATATTTTCAAAACTTAAAAAATTTTAAGCCAAAAAAAAGAAGTGCTTCCTAGATAATTGACTTTAGATGAATTTGGTGAAATTTTGACATTTTTAATCAAAAACTGATTTTGTTAGGTTGTCTGAAAATATTTGGCGCCAAAAAAGTGATTTTTGGGCAAAATGTAGAAATCACTATTTTTGGGAAAATTTAATACCAAAAATGGATTCTCCGACTCATTTCATTTGAAAAATTGTATTCTTTTATGTACATTACATTATTAGTTTAAAAGTTACAGTGCTTGATAAATTTCATATATTTTGGGTTGACACTTCCCTTAAAGGCATATTATGTGATCTTTTCCAGAGAGCGCCCTCTATTCATGATTTTTTTTAGAAAGTAGATTTTCTTGCAGATTTACATTTCTGATCATAAATCGTACATACATTCCAAGTTACAGAGCGATACGATTCCTAATTACCTCAAAATCATGGTTTTAGAGTGAATTTAGACTAGAATAAAATAAGTTGTCGGATATCCGACAGTTTATTTTCACTCTAAAACTATGATTTTGAAGCAATTAAGAATCGTATCGCCCTGTAACTTGGAATGTATGTACGATTTATGATCAGAAATGTAAATCTGCAAGAAAATCTGCTTTCAATTTTTTTTTCGATGTTGAGGGCGTTCCCTGGAAAGATCACATAATATACCTTTAATTGGATTTCTAAGAAAATTCCGAACAAAGAAACCTTGTAATTAGTGAAATGGATGGCGCTATAGCAAGTTATGAATTGGATAATGGAGTACCAGCACCGACCACGCAATGAAGGCAAATACGAGGGTATTTAAAATTCATTTGCAGGTGAACGTGATATCCGAAAAATATACCGATAGTTTTATTAGAAAGAGAACATTGTAAGCATTATTTTGCCACCATCGGTATATCGGTATATTTTTCGGATCTCACGTTCACCCGCAAATAATTTTTAAATACCCCCATGTTTGCCTAAATTCATTGTGTGGTTGGTGCTAGTACTCTATTCTCCAATTCATAACTTGCTATAGCGCCATCCATTTCTCTACTTATAAGGTTTCTTAGATCAGAATTTTCTTAGCATTCCAGTGAACTCGGTTTCAATCTGGTAGGACCATTAGGTCACCCGCCAATCCAACTTATCCGATCATACCTAACATTTTCACGCACACGGTATACCCTGTGCATACCGGTGCATAACCTTCAACATACTGTATACTAGTATAGTCCAATGTACATTGTACATGTAATACACGTGCCGTCCTTGGGACAGTCATGCAGTTAGACACTGGCTATATACAAATACTGTTTAGTTGACTTTTATAGGAAAAGGTTTTGATATGAACGCGAACCATATTTGCATAGAGGGCGTTTTTCAATAAATAGCGATGATATTGTTTTAATCAAGTTTTGCTGTGTTTTTGTTAGTAGAAAACAACAATAATGGCAATTTTTAATGTTCATCTTAAATTCTGAAGTAAATTTTTAAACATTTAAAATTTTCAACACCACTTAATGTCCCTTTAAACTTGATAAAACAAAAAGTTAACAAAATTGAACAAAAATGCTTCTCATGCTAATAGGACCAAAATGTCACTTAAAGGTATATTATGTGATCTTTTCCAGGGGACGCCCTCAATCCTCGAAAAAAAATTGGAATCAGATTTTCTTGCAGATTTACTTTTCTGATCATAAATCATAAATATATTCGAAGTTACAGAGCGATACGATTCCTAATAACCTCAAAATTATGGTTTTAGAGTGAATTTAGAGTAAAATTTGAACAATAGATTGTACCGGAGCGGTACAATCTATTTTCTAACCATGACTTTGAAGTAATTAGGAATCGTATCGATCTGTAACTTAGAAGATCTTTATGATTTATGATCAAAAATGCAAATCTGCAAGAAAATCTGCTTTCATAGTAAAAATCAATGATAGAGGGCGCTACTTGGAAAAGATCACATAATATGCCTTTAAAGGACGTTCTTGCATATTTCCACAATGACATAGCGTCAAACAGCCCTGTCCCACTAGTGTTGTAAGTTAAGAAATGGACTGGATGTGTCACCAATAAACATTTGTACAATATTCTATGGGGGACAAAAACAAACTGTTCTGTAAGAAATTTGAAAAATATGGACCAGGTGTAACATTACTCCTACCCACAGATTTATGAATTAAATTTGATGCGCTGCCATTTGTTTTTTCACAAATTTGGAGTTATGTTGGTCTGTGATTTGATTTCGCTGTTGTGGAAGGAGTAGTTCCGGGGGGGGGGGGGGGGGGGGGCACTGACATTGGAAAAGGGTATAGGTATGTGCCGCGCTGAAGACCCCCTTTTTCACCCTCTGCTGCTAGCTCTTTGATCCCCCCTTTTGAGCCTGCATCAGTTCTTATGACCCCAATTTTATTGAAAATCACGAAATTTTGCGTTCCAAAGCCCCAATTCTTCGAACATTTTGCGTTCGAAAACCCAAAAAACCCAAAAATGTGCGTTCTTGCTATTCAAAATTGAACTAAAGGCCATTTCTCAAGACCTATTTTTTTTGAAAAAATCAGTTCCTAAGACCTTATTTTTCGTCATAAAATCCACTCAGTTCAGTTCTCTAGACCCCTTTTTGAAAACCTGGGCGGCACACCCCTACCCAAAAAAAAGTTGAGTGCCCCCCCGGGGAGTAGTTAGTTCGATCTGTCTAGTTGATCATATTGTTCGCGCAGATGTTGTGCACAGGGCTGGAACGTTTTCAGATTTTTTCAACCAGCCCAGTCGGGCAGGTACGTCACAAAATACCTGCACCTGCCCAACAGAAATTCCACCAGCCAGTGTAACTCACTTACACTGTGAGTTTACAGATTTTTACCCGCCAGTTGGTCGGGTACTTTTGCATCTTCACCTGCCCCACGCAAAAGTTACCCGCTATAGGCAGGCGGGTGGGTGCTATTTCCAGGCCTAGTTGGGCAGTCTGTAAGCCCCCTCATCTTTGTTGAGTTTGTTCACCCCTTTTCCGGTTCCATTGACTCTTTGAGTCATCTGTGGTCTTGTCTGATTCACGGTCTACAGTTTTGGCCCTATTTTAGTTGATAGCATGATTAGTAGCAGTTACTTGGTCGGTGATAGCTGTTGTGTTGTTCATTGGTAGAGTCTATGCCCAACAGCGTCATCTAGCAACAGGAAATCCCTAATTCCTGTTGCCTCCAGACAGAGTTGCCAGTCTGACGAAGCTGCTAGAAATAGCAGTGAAACATAACTAAAAATATGAGTAATCTATTCACCATTTATTGGATTTGTCTACAGCGAAATCAAATCACAGATGTTTAATTATAATCCAGATGAACTTATTAAATAAGGTATGTTGGTATTTTTCGGAAAATGCATGCGAGCATCCGGAAAGAATCACTCTTTCCACATATTTCAAACCTGCCAACGTGGAGAGATTACACAACTAGCCTCTAGTAGTATGCTAACACAGCTGCCTTTGATCTTTTTCTAGTTTTTTGTAGTTCCGAAAAATACCAACATATCTCCAAATTTCCCCCACAGTGAAAATGGCACCCATTACACATAAAGAGATAGGGCAATACATTTCGTAACAGATCTCGTTTTTAAATCTATGATCCTACCTGTAATCGCTGGTCATATCCATAGCAACAGAATCGGCTCAATTCAATACTAGCCATCAGTCCGCTGGGGAATTTCAAAGTGGCAAGAGCCTGGTCATAGGTATCCGTGGCTGCGACCTCTGGCGAGAAGGCATGACCCTGTGCGGTGACGGTAAGAGGGAGCTCTCCTCCTGCTAATGTGCATATGGTGTCTATGTTATGCAGCCCAACGTCGAGGATGATACTACCTGTGATTGAAATTATCGCTTATAAGGCTATATTTTTTTTAAATCGCTCGGGCGTTTTTGTAACCAACATTTCAGGAATTTTCAAAAAAATTCAAACAAATTTAAAAAAATTCAAAAATTTCAAAACAATTCAAGAATTCCAATTTTTTCTTCTCCAAAAATTCATAAACATTCAACAAAATTCCCCAAAGCTTTTCTTTTGAAAATGAGAAAAACATGGGTCGATCGGGCCTGTAGAACAGGGTGTTTTTACCTGCCCTAACTTAAGGTTTAGTGACTTCGTCACAACACTGCCAGTACCTCACTCATCCAGCCATTGACCCCTCCCCTCCCCTCCCCTGCCTCCCCTCCCCTCCCCATGCATCCATTGACCCCTCCCCCTCCCACCCTTCCCCATGCCTGCCATCCCCTCCTCCCCCTCTACCTACCTAGATGTGAAAGCCCTGGAAAGTTTGGATCCATCGTGTCTCTATTCGTACAATGTATATATCTCATCTGACCAATGGCCCCTGCATGCGCTTGTTTTATCACAGTCGAAAAATGGGGATCAAATCGTCTGCAAGGTAGGAAACAACACAAGGAAAACAACGACATACAATTACGTAAGACATAATTTACACAATAATTTACACAACGTTTTTAATGTCCAAAACCACAACATGACAAGTGTACCCTTCTGTTACCACATAATAAGAGTTAAGTCGCCAGTGTGCATTAGGAGATATGGTCCAATAAACATGCTAAAAATCAATAGAAAAACGTAGTAAGTTTGCAACTTCAATTTGATTTTTACGGGGAAAATATTGAGCAATTATTACATGTTGCATATCATTTCAAAACTTGTTTTCTGAGCATCTTGAATCTGAACAAACCTGAAAATAAAATTTTCTGACTTACTAAACTCTCATTTTGTGATGACAGGTTTCATTTTCTAGGTAGATAATGCCAACATGTTGAACTTGATGATCATTTTTTTATGGACAAAATGAATACTTCACAGAATCAGTGCAGGAGCGTGGTAGTTGTGATTGGAGGGTGGGGGGGGGGGGGGGGGGAGGCAACTGGCGCGGATCCATATGTTTTGATGGCCATGGGGGAGTATACAGGGGGATGTTCCCCCTCACAAGTGAAAGAAGAAGAAAAAAATTGTAATACCAATACCCCTAAATTTAAAGGGATAGCGTTCACCTAATATGATCATTTACAATACAAAACAATTGTTTTAGGTCATTTAACATCAACATATCCATTCTGGCAGCCAGTTTGTAAAGTGATACTGAATCAAATTGTCACAGAGGTGGGCCTTATTTCTAAAAGCAATAGCTTAGCAGTTTAGAACATGCTAATAGGTGAATTTGATGTAATATACACTCTGACAATATTTTGAATTATCATACACTCATGTATACTATTTTTACATTTACAGCGGCAATTTTGGTGGCCATCTTGGTTTTAAAGTATGTTATTGCAATGCAAATATGCATCACATGGGTGATTTGTAGTGACAAACTTTAGTTTTACCAGCCTTACTCAACTTACTGATTAAATCCGCAAAATAGTGTCAATCCACGCGCCTCTGCCAAGTCATAGCACTCCTCCACAGCTGCCAATGTGTGCGCTATAGGTTTCTCACAAAACACAGCTTTACCTATTGAATATAAGTGTACAGTGGAACCTCCATTACACACACTTTGTCAATACAAAATTCCTGATAATACTAATTGGTTTTTTAAAGGTATATTATGCAGACATTATGTGATCTTTTCCAGGGGCCGCCCTCAATCCTCGAAAAAAAATTGAAAGCAGATTTGTTTGCAGATTTATATTTCTGATCATAAATCGTACATATATTCCAAGTTACAGGGCGATACGATTCTCATTTACTTCAAAATCATGGTTTTAGAGTGAAAATAAACTGTTGAAGTCTGCGCCGACAAACTTGTTTTCACTCTTAATTCACTCTAAAACCACGATTTTGAGGTAATGAGGAATCGTATCGCTCTGTAACTTGGAATCTATTCATGAGTTATGATCAGAAATGTAAATCTGCAAGAAAATCTACTTTCTAAAAAAAATCATGAATAGAGGGCCCTCCCTGGAAAAGATCCCATAATATGCCTTTAAGTCTCAAGGTTATATTTTACATTATAAATGTATCCTGATGACACAAATTCATGTAACACAAACTAAAATGTGAAGAGCCGCACAATGTTGTGTAAACACTTTCAACGCCGCAGTCGTTTGCAGACGACAGTTCAAAAATGTCACAAAATGTTTCACAAATGTAAACATTATTGAATTTCAGCATGAGAAGGCATTAAAATAGTACAAACATGCCTAGTATTGGTTCAGTTATTCTTGATATAAGATTTTGAAAGTTGGGAAAGGTTTCCGAAAAATCTATTTTGTATTGGTACTTGTACCCTGCGATTTTTGTTTGCCGGTTTTGGGACAACCACATCGCTACCCCCCCCCCCCTCCCCCACAACAACAACTCGAAAAGTGCTGTGATGGTAGATGGCAGCATCTCAGATCCTTTTGCTGTCTCCACTGGAGTGCTACAAGGTGATGTCCTAGCTCCATTCCTATTTGTGATACTGGTAGACGGAAAAGTGCTGTGATGGTATATGGCAGCATCTCATATCCTTTTGCTGTCTCCACTGGAGTGCTACAAGGTGATGTCCTAGCTCCATTCCTATTTGTGATACTGGTAGACTACCTATTGAAGAAAGCCACAACTGACCATGACACAGGAGTTGTGACACATCAGCGTCGCTCTAGACGTCATCCCACCGTTGTTATAAACGACCTTGATTTTGCTGATGATATTGCCTTACGTACTTGAGACCACAATTCCACGAGCTCAGATCCAGCTGACAAAAACTGCTGCAGCAGCAAAAGACCTTGGCCTCATCATTAGCGTTCCCAAAACAGAGTATATGACGGCCAACTGCAATCCTCACCCAACACTACAGGTCTATGGGGAAACCATCAGCCATGTGACGGATTTCAGATATCTGGGCTCTATGATGGCATCGGGTGCAAGTTACCTTAAAAGACGCAGGGCATTGGCATGGTGCGCATTCTGGAAGTTGGAACACCTCTGGAGGAGTCCTCAAGTAGCTATCGCAACAAAAGTGAAATTATTTAGCACCACCTGTGTGACTATTTTGCTGTATGGCTGTGAATCCTGGGTGATATCTCAAGAAATGGAGTGAAAAATAAATGCATATGCTACCTCTTGCTACAGGATAATGCTTAACATCAAACGCATGGATCATGTCCCGAACACCACCATTTATGACATGACCAAGACAGAGCCTCTTATCAACCGTGTAAAAGGTCGCCAGCTGAGATTCCTTGGACATATTCTCCGTCTCCCTGATGAAGAGCCTGCTAGAATGTATGCCACTTACATACCAACACATGGCCGAAGGAGACCTGGTCGTCCAAGCACATCATACTTAAAGTACATACAGCGCTTACTTGGTGACAATAAATGAAGGCATGTTTCAAGAACGTCAGATAGCCAATCTTGCTACAGATCGCCGTGCTTGGAGAAAACTTGTGGTCGCCTGCTCCGCAGCCGAAAGATGATGATTGGTGAAACTAATATCCGTGTGGAAAGTGTTAACAGGTTTACTCTGTACTGTATGTCTGTCAGCAGTGGGGAGGGACACAGAGAGGGGCATAATAGGTATATACACCCAACAAATATGTAGGCCTAAGTTCCCCCTAGCATGTACTAGAATATTTCCAAAAATATTTGATGGATTTAAATAATTTTCAGCTAGAAAGATGCAACCAATTGTTAGGCACATTTAGATACCAAATCTAATTATGTGTGACCAAATTGTCATGTCGCACATAATCAGACCAAATTGTCATGTCACTCATAATCGGACCAAATTGCCATGTCACTCATAATCGAACCAAATTTCCATGTCACTCATAATCAGACGAACTTACCACACATAATTATGATCTGCTTATTGATTTTCTTGAAATGATGCCACACATAATTGTTTTGTAGATTCCCATGTCTGTGCATGAAAATCCACCAAGAAAATGTCTGTTAATTTATGGAAAAAACAGCCATAGCCAGTGAGATTTAGTGCCATTTAAACATTTGGTAAATGGCACAATTTCTTATCATTGCATTGTCTCAAGGCCAACAAATTTGGTATCAAAATATGCCTAACAATTGGGTGCATCTTTCTAGCTGAAAATTATTTAAATCCATCAAATATTTTTGGAAATATTCTAGTATATGCTAGGGGGGAACTTACATATTTTGTTTGGTGTATAAGCAGTGGTGGCATCTGGAAGGGGAACAAGCATATGCCATCACATTTCTGCCAAGTGTTTAGAGTTTGCCAATTTTGAATAGGGTTACGGTCAGATTTAGGGTTTAATAGGTTTTAGGGTAAGAGTTAGGGTTAAAGCTATGGTTAAGGTTAGGGTTAAAGGCATATTATGTGATCTTATCCAAGTAGCGCCCTCTATCATTGATTTTTACTATGAAAGCAGATTTTCTTGCAGATTTGCATTTTTGATCATAAATCATAAAGATCTTCCAAGTTACAGATCGATACAATTTCTAATTACTTCAAAATCATGGTTTGAAAATAGAGTGTACCTCTACGCTACGGTACAATCTATTTATCAAATAATTATAATTTCAAATCGTGAATTTAAATGGCTGAAAATTGGCAAAGCGTGAACATTTAATCGTGCAAAAATTACCACTTTTACAGTACTATCATATAAGTATTAGCAGCTGAATATTGTGGATGGCAGCTAATGGTTTCACTGACTTCGGTGGTAACATAATTTAATCATATGCAGCAAATAAATCTCACAATCTAACTTTAATACCTCATGTTCCAATAACCCTCATCTCCCCTAAGCAAAGGTGGCACACAGGAGAGAGGGCACCGGCATAATTTAGGACTCACCATTAGATTTTCAGGTGGGGGATAGGAAGTTTAAAATAAACAAATCCCCCCCTGATGAGTAAAAAAATAAAATAAAAATAACTCTACTCCACCCAACTCGATATGAATGAATACATTAAAAAAAGAAATTTGGCGGCACAAAAACAAAAAATCCCCTTACAGCGGCAAAAAAAAAAAATCCTCCTAACCCAACTTCCTACCCCCCTGAAAATCTAATGGTGCGTCCCATTAGGCGTAGCAAGCAATGGCAGCAACAAGAGTACATGGGAGAACAAGCCTATGCCAAATTATAGAATTCCTTATAGTGAGACCGTGAGTATGTGTACCCTTACCCAAAAAGCTAACCTGCTTTTAGCCTGCTTAAAAGCAGCTTAAATCCTTAGCCTACACTAACCTGTATATGGGCCTAAATATGCAAATGAGGCAGGCTATTGTAGCCTGCTGAATTCAGAAGCAGGCTTATTATTAGCCTGCTTTACAAAAAAGCAGGCTAATGACAGCAGGTTAAATTAACCTGCTTGTTAGCCTGTAAATTTTAACCTGCTTCATTAGACTGCTTTATTAGCCTGCTTATTTAGCCTGTAGAATTTAACCTGCTTTATTAGCCTGCTTGTTAACATGCAAATCATCCTTAGCCTACACTAACCTGTATATGGGCCGAAATATGTAAATTAGGCAGGCTAATTTTAACCTGCTCTCCAGAAGCAGGCTTATTCAAGCAGGTTTATTCAAGCAGGTTAACCAGCTTCTTTAGCCTGCAAATATTAACCTACTTTATAATTAACCTGCACACCATATTTAAAAGCAGGCTTATTTTAGCCTGCTGTCCTAATAAGCAGGCTTACTATTTTAGCCTGCTCTCCCAAAAAAACAGGCTTGGTTTAGCCTGCTCTCCCAAAAGCAGGCTGCCCGCTACCAATAAAAAAAACCTCCCATGTTTATGAATGAGTTGTTGCAAATTACGGTAAGAAATATGCTTGATTTTTTTGTAAAATACAGATTTTTTGTTTTAGATTTAAGCATTATAGTAAAGTTAAAACATGTAATAAAAATAATTAAATAGAATTTTGTATGTTTAATACATTTTTTCTTTAATCAAAATCAGAGATGGTTTCAAAATAAAAATGAATCAATCAATCAAACAATCATAAACAAAACAACCAATCAATACACATCCAATCATTGAATAAACAAATAAATAAAAAACAATCAACCAATTGAATAATTGATCAATCAATCAATGAAAAATCAATTAATAGCCAACCAATCGATCAACAATTAATGCATCAATCAACAAATGAAAGGAATTACAATTAATTAGTAAACAACCAATTAAATCAATAAATCAATCTCTTAAGCATCTGATCCCTATCAATCAATCCATTAATTCATCATAGATGTCAATCAAATTTACCAATCAAATAGATCTATTAAACAGCCGTTCAACCAATACATCAATCTGGCAACAAAAATCAATTAATCAACTGACCAATTATCAATAAAACCATAAACAATTAATCAATTAATTAAAACAAACAATATATAATCATGCCATTTTTAAAAATAACAAAATGTATCAATCAATAATAAAAAATCAGCAACCAAAAACAACCAATCAAATCAAAATTGAATCATTCAATTAACCATAATCAACCAGCATTCATTATTGTTTCCTCCGTTCCACAATATTAAAAGCTCTTAATCCATCATTGCTAAAGAAAAGAGTAATTGCCTAAACTGACTAAAAGGTACGGGAATAATTGCCTGTATAAAGCCTATCAACTGTTTTAATAAGCTTAAGCTTATACTCTTCTCATAATACAGGTTTACCTATACGGCGAAGAATAAACAGACCTGTTCTACAGGCAAACAGACCTCCCAGGTAGGGTTGGTCAGTCTGTGTTTTTTGTTTTATTTTTCAATAATTTTCTAAATTTTCAAAGATTGTAAAAAAATGTCGAATATTTGCAAATGAATGTAAAAAAATATCTAAAATTATTTTAAAAAAATGAATAGGTTGGGCCCGTAGAACAGGGTGTCTTTGGTCGCCGTAGTATGTACTTGTATTGTATATGTATGTATATGCAGTGGCAGCATCAAGACCGGGCATAAGAGGCATGTTAGCAGTTGCAGCACCAATGTTTTTCATATATGTTTTTTTCCTTTAACCCTACCCTCTTGGACACTACAAAACACGACAGTGCTACAATCTTGTACCGCGCAGTGGCCCCATCAATCTCGTACCATGCTCAGCGCGTGGTTCAACTGGTTAAAAAAACTTAAGTTCTTTTTACCTCCCCGTGTAGCTCAGTCGTCAGAGCATCAGTCTTGCACGCACACGGCCCGGGTTCGATTCGCGGCGCGTGCTGAGACTGATTTTCCCCTCAAATTTGACCCGTTTTTCTCCCCTAAATAGTTTAATTCACAAAAACACACCCGGGGAGTTCGGGTTTGTATCTACAAACCTGCATTGAGTGCCTGTGTGATGACATCCTCATGTGTAGGTGTTGGAGTACAAATGACTACAGCTTTAACACTGGAAGAAATAAAAAGAAAGTAAATGTCATTAATCATCAAATAGCTTACTTATCTTGACCTAACAGTGGCAGAACAGGGAGAAGGCCCCACTCGCCAACCACCCACTTTAATCTTATCCACACATTTTTTCCCTTATCATCCATATATTTTCTTGCCACGGGCCTGGCCTAAACCTAAAAGCCCCTTGACCTCCTACCCCCCCCCCCCCTTCCTTGATCTCTCTGTGCCAGATTATCTTCCCGGGGTGCTCAGTGGTCATTACAAGACGGGTATCATGCGTGTCCAAGAAATCACATAATTAGGGTAGTTTTTGGGGGCGAAGCCACCCTATAGCATGGGATTGCAAAAACTTACACATTTAGGTCTTTCTAGACATAAGTGGGGGCGGCCATGTTTGTAGTACTTGAAGGGTATCAACATATTTTGAGTACCGTAAAATGGGGTGAATAGGGACAGTTTCAGCACTCTCTAGATTGTAGTTTTTTCAATGTAGCCTCATGAGCCAAACTTTTTAGCACATATTATGTCCACCTATAATGTCTTTGAACTGCCACTATAAATAATTTAAAATATGTGATGGGTATATATTTTTTTCTCACAAAGGTCGGTGTCCCTATTCACCCCAACGTTGGGGTCAATAGGGACAGCATTATTCTGGGTAGGGAAATCACTAGATTTGAAGAGTTTTTACCTGTTTTATTCTACATATGGGTGAATATGGATAATAAGTGAGTTTTGAGAAACCAAAACAATCACTTTTAATTAGTTTTTACCATTATAACTATTCAAAATTATTTTTTAACAATATTTCTTAGACGTGTCAGTTAACAGGGAAATAAATACTTGACTGATTTAAGTAAAGAGTTATTTAGGTGCTTGAAGATCATAACATTATGTTATTCTTTGAATTGAGCTTTATATTCTAATTGATATGCAACAATTCAGTATCAAATGTTCATCTATTCTACAAATATGGAGATAAATATTATGTGTCATTAAATGTGAAAAATACTAGTGAACAAAATAGCACCCTCATCTCTTGGAATATTAGCATGAAGTATTTTATCTGGCACACTTTTGGAGTTGGTTTATGACATATTAAAGTCATAGTATCAGTTTTAACAAGAAATATGAACATTTCTGGTCAACAATGGCAAAATAACAGCTCAAAATTGAAGCTTTCAATCAAGCGTTCATAGAACTTGGTCAATAGGGACATATATACACTTCTCCAGACCATAATTGTTTTCTTGTACCCAAATGACTGAGTCAAACTTTTGAGATGATATTATGTCCACATAATAAGCCTTTAAACTGCTCTTTCAAAAAATTAAATATATGGAGTGGGTATAATATTTTCATTAAAAACGTTGGTGTCCCTATTGACCCCAGATTTTACCAATTTTACGGAAAAAATGCAAAAAAACTTGTGAAATCCTTTCAGAATTTCTTACCAATGTCAAAGAGTATGTTGAAGAACCTTAAAAGCTAGGTCGTGGTGCATTTCCAGCTCATTTGTTCAAATTATGCAGTTAGGAGCAGGAAAGTTTTAACCATGCCATTTTTTTAGTGTTTTTTCGGACACCTCTATTTTCGATACCCTGGGCTCCGCATTTGTTCTTTCACATCAACTGAACCATTTCCTGAACACTATTATATTGCTCTTTAAACATTTGGAAAAAATAAAATAAATAGCATACATCAAATACAAAAAATTGACATTTCAAAAACCTTCCCATTTTTGTCCCTATTCACCCCCATGTCCCTATTCACCCCGTTTTACGGTACTTGTTTAGGGTATTAGAAATACTGATATTACTTGCTTAGGGTATGTTAAATACTGTGCCATACTTGGTTAGGGGTGCTTTTTCACATTAACACAATTACGTATTTAGGGTACCTTTTGAAAGTTCTTGGATGCGCATGGTACCCCCTTGTAATGACCACTGAGCACCCCAGGATTATCTTACCTCCCATCTGTTAATACCCTGCAAGTGTCTTTCAAAGCTATCATAAAAGCTACCGTAACATTTTCAAGTCTCAGGTCTGCCAAAGCCGTATGGACATGGTTCTTATCCTCTCTTCAACTCACAACTTGCCCTCTCCCCTAAACCCACCCTACCCACTACCCCTCCACACTCCCCCAGCTTTCTTATGATCTTACCTCTCATCCGTCAATACCCTGCTAACATCTTTCAAAGATACCACGGTAACATCCTCCAATCCTAGGTCTGCCAAAGCCGCATGGGCGCAGTCAGTATACTCCTCCACCAACCACTTAAGGCGGATCCGTGGGTGCCTAGCCAGACTTCGTAGATGACATACCCCGATACGACCCGCACCAAACATTGCAAAGTTTAGCTTTGGTGTAGTAGAAGCCATTTTCTTTACTTTTAAGATATTTTAGATGGTGTATGGTCTGTATTTGGTACGGTTACGGTCCTCTTGGAGAATCTGAAAAAGAAGCGGCCCTTCAACAAACGATTTTGAGTTTCCTTTAGCAGGTTTAAAAAAAGGGACGAGATTACTTTTAATTATTAATTATTTATTATCTTTTATTTCCTTTATTTTGAAATTGAAACAAGAGTTCGCAACCAATTTTAACCCCTAAGGACTCTGCATTTAATTATTTTCCAAGTATGATTAATTTGACACCCAAGTAATAATGCAATCATGTTATATGTTTATTCATCATCATAGCTGATATGATTAAAGTCAGAAAGTAGCAAATGAAGTTACCAATTTGCTTTTTAAAATTAAATGGGGTTTTTACCATCAACAACCAAATAAGCCCTATACGAGTGGCGGATCCAGGATTAAAATTTACGGGGGCTGACCAAGGTTTTTTTTAATTGGTAGCCCCCCCAAAAGAAATTGTAAAAGGTCCCCAATTTTTTAGCTCTTGAAATTCTGCTTAGTGGGGGGGGGGGGGGGGGGGGGGGGGGTGAGTAGCGATGTGGTTGTCCCAAAACAGGCAAAAAAATGCCTGGGGAGCAAATATTAAAAAAAATGAGATTTATACCCTGACATTTCACCGATTTGTTCTCTATGAGCGTGTTTCTACTGGGGCCCCGCAAAGTTAACGGTAAGATTTAACCATTGGCGTGCGGAGGATTTCTTTTACCCGGGGGGCTTAAAACTAAATTTCTTTTACCCGGGGGGGCTTAAAACTAAATTTCTTTTACCCGGGGGGCTTAAAAATAATTTTCATTGAGTATGCATGATTATTTTATCAAAGCACAGCTGTCCACGGTAATGCAGACAAGATAGTCTGAGGGGGGATGTGCCTCCTCGGAATTGGATTTTTTCTTCTTCAATTTTCAAATGCATTTGGTGGGATTTACTTTTGACCAATATTTTATTGGAAAGCCATCACTTCATCATTTTCAATTATTTACAGATAGCAAACAAATAGAAAAATATGGGTGTTTCCGTAACCTGACATACTTTATCCGACACACTGACACACTTTTATCTGACACAGTTTTTTAGGCATTCAATGGGGTGTTCAAGGGGGTGTTCAAGGGGTGTTCAAGAGGTGTTCAAGGGTTGTTAAAGAAGTGTTCAAGGGGTGTTCAAGGTGTGTTCAAGGGGGTGTTCAAGGGAGTGTTCAAGGGTTGTTAAAGATGTGTTCAAGGAGGTGTTCAAGGGAGTGTAGAAATGTAAAAGGTAGTGAACACCCATTTGCACACTTCTTTAACAACCCTTGAACACTCCCTTGAACACCCCCTTGAACACCCCTTGAAAATCCCTTGAACACCCCCTTGAACTACTCCTTAAACACTTCTTTAACAACCCTTGAACTCTCCCTTGAACACTCCCTTGAAAACCCCTTGAACACCCCCTTGAACACTCCTTGGACACCCCTTGGACAAAAGGGATAAAATATGTCAGGTTACGGAAACACCCAAACAATATTGAGTGTATTGCTCGTTGGCTACAACAAATTTATTTCTTAATACCGAGCACTCTGTGCTCCAAATATTATTATTTTTAATTCACTATGATACAAAATGTATTATTAAATGTCTTTGTCGAAGATTTGCTGAAGGGCTTCCTAAAAATGAGAGGACAAAATCTCTCCTCCCTCCTTCCGGACTGGAGGTGTCATGACAGATCACTTTGTAATAGTGGCAACTTGACTCAATTTCATTGGACTCAGCGTTTCCAAAATAGTCCTGTTCCTTATTTTGTCAATATTTTAAATGATTTGGTACCTATTATCTTTTACGACTGGTCGTGCAGTAAAGTTCCATGAAATGTGACATTTTGTTGTTTCTTAATTTGTGTACACTAAAAGTGTCCTGAAAACGTTCCTGAAGCCAATAATACATTGAAAATGATTTGCACGTAGCGTGAAAAAATTGCCTATTGTTACATTAAAAAAGGTCCAGAAAAAAGGTTCCTGAAGCCATCTCGTTAAGCTTGAATAATAAAATATTGAAATTAAGTTGCGCGTTACCTGCAAAATTGGTTATTTTAACACTAAAATGGTCCTGAAAACGTTCATGAAGCCATCTTGTTCCAAACGCGCAAAAATGGTTAATTCGGGGGGAAATACCCCTAAAATCACTCTTATTTGAAGATCTTTCTAGTCATTATGATATTTTTTAGTATCATCTGCAATAAGAGCTCTTATCTGCAATAAGAGCTCTTATCTGCAATGTACATAATTTACTCATGTACATAATAAACTGGCATTTCAATTGGTTTCCATAGATATTTCAGTGTGGTACAAAATGCATGACAATTTATGCAGAGCTAGTAAAGGCACCATTTTTTAATGGAGACGGCTAGGCTTTCAGTCTGGGCACCTCTCGCAGGTAAACGACTCATCACTCAAGTTAAGTTTAGGCACTATTCTGAAATTCAGTCTATAGGCACCCTCTCGCATGGGGTGCAACAACCATTTTAGGCGCCATTATTTAAAGGGGCATTAAGAGATGTGGTGGAGGCAGCGCCCTCAATTACAAAAGTATACAATAAAAACTGGGATTTGTATATTTTTACAATTGTATTACATGTATGAACTTACACCTATAAGGATTAAGAAAAACCAGCCCTCTTTGTACAACAAACGTCGATTCAAAAATGCGTGTAGAGCCGCAACGAGCATTTTACGTCCGACAGTATCCCCCAGCAGTGCGTGTGATACATAATGCGAACCATATTTGCATAGAGGGCGTTTTTCAAGAGACGACTTCAGAGAGTGTTTCTACAGAGTCTCCGCTATTTAACGGCGAAAAGATATCCGGCTAGAGAACCAGATGCACTTGACCTGTACTGTTTCTACAAACACGCAAAAGACGGCTAATATAATTCTAAATAGAGTATATAAACTTAAAACTAACTTCTATTTAACTCCTTCACAATATTCTTTTTTAAATATCATTCATCCATGGAATCATAATTGATTATCTCAAATTAGAATTAAATATGTTTGAGAAAGAAAAAAAATTGAAGAAATTTGACAGAAATTGCTACTCATTTACAATTAAAATATTTCTTAAAGCACATGTCCTTGTATGTAGGGGAGATGCGGGAGAGTTGAGCCACACAGAGAGTCGAAAAGTAGTAACTTACTAACATTTATATTGGCATATATTGTTATACCGGGTGGTTCAAAAAAAGGTTGACCCGAGTTCAAGGTAATTTTTCAAATTTCAGAGAATTCCTGTTTACTTAGTCTTGATAAACAGTAAGTTTTTAAATTAGCCTGATAAAATGGTACATTTATCTTGGTTGGTTCTACAGATATGGTTCATTACAGAAAGCATGCACAAAACTGCCTTGGCCACGGGAGCGTCCTTTAGTAGAGATGGAATGCACAAAAGTGACTTGCACACTATTGGTCACAAATTGTAAAAATAGCAGAAAAAGAAAAAAGGAGACACCTGAAACATCTGTCTGGTGCTTGACATTACCTACCTATACGTATCTACGTTTCTACGTGAATGGCACATAAGCATAGAGATTGGGATACTTTGTCAGGGCGGGCTTTTCAATTCTGAAACTAGAGCATGCTGTTTTGTTTAAATGACGCTCTCGTGGACAAGTCAGTTTTGAACATGTGTTCTGTAATGAACCATAACTGAAAAACCAAACAAGCTAAACGTGCCATCTTTACAGGATAATTTCAAAACTTACTGCTGATTAAGACAAAGAAAACACAAATTCTCTGAATCTTTAAATGTGTTTGAAAAATTACTTTGAACTCGGGTCAACTTTTTTTTTAACCACCCGGTATAGCATCAATAAGACATTCTTAGTGTTAAACTCTACTGTCATGTGTGCTCAGTATCAAAGATACCAACAACAAAAAAAATCATTTTTTTTTCACTTTTGAGTGAAAAATAGAAAAATAAATGTTTTGTCTTTTTTCTCATAGCAAGACTTAGACTATAATGGCGGTAATTTGTTTATTGAAAGGGGTATATATGATCATTATTTTAGAGAACTATTGTAAACTACCAAAAGCTTACACCGGACAGGATTGGGTTATTTACAAAATGGTCACCATGAGGAGAGTTGGTCATGGGGAGAGTTGAGCATAGGGAAAACATGTAGTAATATTTGATTTTTGGACTAAAGGTGAAAAATGTATAATAAATGAGAGAAAATGTTATTTTGTGCCATGATAATAACAATTGAGCACCATATTTACTTTAAGGATTAATAAATCAAAAGTTGAAAAAATATGATTTTGGTTTTTTCACGAGCCATTGACTTATCATGCTGGCTCAACTCTCCTGAAATGGTGGCTCATCTCTCATACTGTAGGGAGAGTTGAGCCACTTTACCAAAAAAATTCAAACCTTTTATATAAATAAGCCTTAACTGCTATCCCAACTGTTATTGTTTCACAACGAAAACAACACTCTAAAATTTACAGGTTTGTACTTTTCTTCTGCATATGGTGACACAAAATATAAAAATTGGCTCAACTCTCCTGTATCTCCCCTGTAACTGTTATTAGCAGTGATCATGTGACTTCAGTTAAATTGTAACACTACTTGAATAGGAACCAACAAACCATTTACTAAAATCAGTGTGCGGCACATTCACATGCCAAATTGAATACAGTAGCATTTCAAAATAGTCTTACAAATCTAGCAACAAAACATTTAGGAGAATGTCCATCAATCTCACGTACTAACCAGTACAAAGCACTGTCTGGTACTTGCATTACATACACAGTCAAAGACATGTTACCCAATGAAAATATTAGTCATGTAAAATAATATAAATGATACTGTTAAAAGGAAGTATATAATAATTATTATTATTATTACAGGATACTTATAAAGTGCATTTCCCATGGATCAATGCGCTGTACATTAAAACACAATCTAAAATACAATATAGTTACAGCATGCAACAAAATAATGACACATGATAAAATACATGACCTACTTATTACATCAGCAATTATGATAAAAACAGATATAAATATACAATTAAGAAACCAAAAATATGCACAATGACTAGCAATTAATTTGGCAAAAGGTAGGTTTTTAAGAGCTTTTTAAAAGCTTTCACATTGGGAGCATCGCGTACATTATTTGGTAAGCTGTTCCATAACTTAAGACCATAAGCCGAAAATGATCTATCCCATAAGCTCTTTTGTTTTGGGGATTTCTAGTCGGGAAAGATCTTTCATGGACCTAAGGCCAGTACGGTTACACCTGTAGTTGTGCAGCCGATCCTGTAAATATGAAGGAGATGAGTCATGTAGACAGTTGTACACATGCACCAAGATCTTGAAATCTATCCTCTGCTGGACAGGCAACCAATGCAACTCACGCAATAGATAGGAAAGTACATAATATAAGATACATCCTTTTGCCATAACAGGTCCTTCAGGAAGCCTTCATGAAATAACTATACTGTTGTAAAAATTTAAAATAAAGTTGTTTTGATAATACGTTTCAATGCAAGTATATCGACTGAAAGCTATATTTTGATAAATTAAGTATATTTCAATTATTGCCGAGCAAAATTTTTTTATCAAAAATGTGGTTATTATTTGCCCTCCCTAAATCTCAATAAATCTGACAAAACCAAATTCTCTACTACTTACCTAAAGGTATAATCCTCCAAAGGTGGTTAATATTTAATCCAAAATACATAAATTCTAACTTAACAGCACCATAAGACACCCACAAATAAAATAGTTCAGTACTGAGTATCCAACTGAATCTATGCGAATATATTCACTGATTTAAAACTGTGTACCTGTGTGTTGATGTATACCATTTAGTCTGCTCCACCTAAATGACCCAATTACATTAATGTGTAGGAATATAATGGCTATTCTTCAGTTCAGTGAACACACAAATCAAGGTTAGGCAAATTGCTTAATTCTTTTATATAAATCTTTGTAATGTTGCACCATGTTACAGTCAACATTCTATTGTCTATAGAAATAATAGGCATATACGACGGGTATTAAACAAATTATAAATATTTTTAAACAGGTTCGCCGTAGGGGGTAGAAAAGAGACAATTATGTCTATTCTATTGTCATATAATATTAATAAGCACAATGTACATAATTAATTGAGTTTAGGGACCGTTCATTATTTATGGTGGAGGGGGTTGGGACAAATTCGATACTCGTATGTTTAAATTACCTAATCCCCCTACAGCTGAAACTGAAAATTACATGACCTCCCCCTGCTAACCAGTAGCTTTTTACACACCCCCCCCCCCCCCCCCCCCCCCCCCCTCACCCTTCCCGAAAAAAAAATCAACTTGTCACGTACTTAAGGGGCTGTCGTTACCTTTGGAATATTGTTCATGGATACGTTGGCAAATTTTGTTTTTGCCCTATCTGAACGGCCAATAATTTTATGATGCCCCTTCTTTTTATTGTGTGAAATTAGTAATGGCGAGCGTAGCGAGTTGGAATTTTTTTCATATTTATACACTTTTGGGTGGTTTTTGTGAGTCTTTATAACCCAAACAAGTTAGAACATTCTTAGTAGAAACGTATAATCCAATGAAACGTTCTACTTTTGTGAGCATTGGTCCAAAGCAGAGATGAGGTGAAAAGCATGCAATAAATCACATTTTTAAATCATGAAATTGGATTTTGTAACATTATACACCCTGTGGCTCTAATGTCTCGACCGTTGATGATTATATAGATGTTTTTCCACCATATCGTTGATTTGCTGTTCAGAAGTAGTCTCATAGTAAAAGTTTTTGAAGTCGATAGGTTTTAAGAAAATGCGCGAAGCGCAGAAAAAAAAGGCATTTACACTCCAAAATAGCCTCTAAAATCACCACCATCTTTATAGTTTAAACAAATTTACACAACCCCCCTGTTCAAGAATAAAAAGTTACATAACCCCCCCCCCCCCTATTTCAACATATGAAAGTTACATGACCCCCCCTATAGTTTACCCAACCCCCTCAACCATAAATAATGAACAGTCCCTTAGATGTGTTTAATTTTTTTTTTAAATGGTATTTTTTACACAATTAACGGTCCTCAAAAGTCATACTTTCAATCAGAATAAATGAAATACAAGATCACTTTTTGGGGACTATGATTTTTTTCTTCTTCATTGGTATCAGAAGAATCCCCATATTTTTCTCATTATGTCTGTAAAATATTAGGGGCCAGAAATATTTCATTTGGAAATTATAGGCTAAAATGTGGTGAATTACTGCCAAAGGTGGTAACCACCAACCAGTCTATGTACTACTCAATGGCGCATGTCTTTTGACCTTGCGCTTCTAGAAATAGAACCATAAGAGTTATGCAACTCAAACTTTGGAATGCAACAATTTTAAGGATGACCTTTCATGTAAAATAGAAAACATCATGTTGAAAATCGGGTCAGCAATCGGAACATCTACCTTTAAAACAGACCACTCTGATTTGCATAGAGTTATATTCAAGGTCGGCAACCCTGGAGATGTGACCCATGGTAGGGTTGGATTTTCTTCATACTTCTGAGCTGTTCAATATTTGACCTTATTACATTCGTGAAATAAACTTGAACGTATAAACTATCTATTCCACTAGTTTGAAATGAAATGTTTGCTGGTAAGCGACACTATCTAGGAAAATGTAGAAGTTCACAGTTCAATATATTGCAGTAAAAGTACGAGATTGGATATTTATCGGCGTGACATCGAGTATGTCTCCCTCTTTGACATGAAATCGCCAATTTATACTCCACTGCAACACCTGAAAATTCCAGATAATTATTATCTTGTGTTGAGAACAAAAGATCTATTTCAAATTATTTGATTACCAACACAGATGAACTTTTACTCTAAAACAGGGGCGGTGGGCAACCTTTTTGAATGAATGGGCCAGATATAAGGAGTGAAAAATTGACTGGGCCGCACCTAACCAAAGTTTCTAGCAATGACCTACTGTTGATTTCAAACCTTTGATTCCGGAGACTTTCAACAATAGGTGTGTGTGCTTAATAATCTATCTTCACAAAAACGTAATCTCAATACAGTACAG
>CM069459.1:15447565-15532574 GCA_035610835.1 Ophiura sarsii | reverse complement strand
CAAAAAAATAAAATATCCTCCCTCCCCCCTCCCAACCCCCTGGCGTAAATAGTGATCGCTCCCTAAGGGGTATATTTTGAACCGTTTGTGAATTTGTGATTTGCCCAAGTAAAATCCTTGTAAGGGTTAATTGTTCACTTCGTTACAATCCTGGCTAAGGGTGGTTTCTGGGAGTGCATTCACACAGATATTTACAACTTTTATACTTGAGTGCCACCCCCCCCCCCTTTCCGGGAACATTTCTCACCTTCAATCACTTTGACGAAGTGATCCATCTCGATGATGTATGACTCTTCAAAGCGTTGCGGGAATGACGGTAGTATATTATCTTGTACAGCGCCCTCAATAGTGGTGCATGTCACCTGATTGTTTCGAACATTGGAGGCTTCTAGTATACCATCCATACCAAAAACCTTTAAAAGCAAGAAAAGAGGGCCATAGGGTTTTATTTTTATTTTTTTGTTGGGGGGGGGGGGGGGGGGGGGGTCGTTTTTAGCGGATTATGTAGCATTGTCCACTTCTATAGCGAATATAACATACTTTTTGCACCAAATTGGTTTTTTTCCCCAGAATAAATGTGTCCTTCAAACATTCTGGCTATAGGCCTTAATCTCAATTTATTTTGAAATCTTGGCATCTTATTTCAAATCCCCTCCCCCCCCCCCCAAAAAAAAAAGAAAATTTTCTTCAAAAAAAGCCAAAAGTTTTCAAAAAGAACTCAATATGAATTTGTTTTTAAAAAAATCGAACAATCAAAATTTGTAAGAATTGGTTGGTTGGGCCCGTAGACCGAGTTTTTTTATTATCTTATAGGTAGATGTTCTGATTACTGGCCCGATTTTCAACTTGATGTTTTCTATATTTTACATGAAAGGTCATCATTAAAATTGTTGCATTCCAAAGTTTAAACTATTAAGCATAACTCCAATGGTTCTATTTTTAGAAGTGCAAGGTCAAAAGACATGTGCCCATTGAGTAGTACACAGACTGGTTGGTGGTTAACAACCTTTAGGCAGTAATTCACCACATTTTAGGCTATAATTTCCAAATGAAACATTTCTGGCCCCTAATATTTTACAGACATAATGAGAAAAATATGGGAAGCAAGAAAGGAAAAGAAAAGGGGCAGGGTGAGGAGTGTATGCATTTTAAACTAAAGGTAAACATGCCACTTGGTAAAAAGATTCACTTTGCTCCGGCGGCAAAAAGGTCCACATTATGGACAAAAAGTCTACTTCGATAACCATGCTTCCTCCAAAACATCCTTTCTACAGGCCAACTGGCTACAATTACTATTACGATGTGAAATATATAGAGGATGTCAAGTATATTCAGATACTTGAATCGGTTAAAAGCTAGAAGTTTTCAGAATAAATTGGACAAATGATATCGTCATGGGAATGCAATTACGTCATAAGTGACATTTCCAGCCAAATTGAGTTGTTAGAAAATATAGGCAAATCCACATCACATTTTAAGCCATTTTACCAGTCTTGGACCTTTCCCTATTCTCACGGTCGCAATGATGTCACAGAATGGAATACTGGCACCTGATTGGTTAAATTACGGCTGCTCCAAGTTACTCCCTGGAGTGAAAGATTGCTTTACGGTGATGGGTGAAGTAAACAAAATCACACTTTATTGCAAACTTGCTCGTATTAAATATAAAAAGCTTCTTTGTTCAAAATATTACCAATAATAATGTTTTACAGCTGTGTCTCGAATAAAATTAAATGTATCGGGTCAAAAACGTGTAATCTTTTAAGGCTTTGTATAAATCCTATCATTGGAATTAGCTCAAATTTAATGTGTTTGATGTATCATAGTCAAGCTTTTATGAAATGTATATATGTAATCAAATAATTTTAATATGTTTTTATTGTATGCATTATGTGATAGATGTTATTATTTAATATGTCTCGTGTATTTTATATTAAGTAATTATTTTTAAGCATGTATTATATTGATGTGCAGGGCCCCGAGTAAGAACAGCGGCCAGCTGATTCGGGCAACCTTAACACTTTCAACGCGGCTGGCGGCTGCAGACGACATTCCAAAATGTCACAAAATATTTCAAAATTGTCAAAATTATTAAATTGTACCACCATATTTGGAATCATCTCGAGAAATGCATTAAAATAAGTACAAACATTCCTAGTATTGGTTCAGTAATCCTTGAAATAAATTTTGAAAGTTGTGAAAAGATTCTGAAAAGTCTGTTTTGTATTTGGTAAAACCAATAGCCGCGTGGAAAGTGTTAACCCTGGGTAAAGATAATAAATAATAAAAAAACAATTTATAAAAGACATATTTCCCACCACCCCAGACACACTCCATGCTGAGTTTCACTCCATTTATCGGGAGTGAGTACGCCAAATTCAACAACCGCGACCGTGAGAATAAAAGTCAACTAAACAGTACATGTACGAGGGGCATTCAATAAATACCTGCAACCATTGAAATTCTCTGAACCGTGACACGTGTCAGTAAAATAAACTTATGATACTTCAACTGTGAGTCTTACTCTTTTCTCACAAAAAGAAATGGAACATGTAGGTCAATTTTATCATTACATTTCAGCACTGTGAATACCGTGATCTCACGGCACTGGTTTAGGGAATTAAATGTTACAATGGCAGGAAATTTGAAAGACAAGTTTATGACATGCATTAAAATACGTGCGTTGACAGTGTTAATATTGGCGCTTGATTTATAATGCTGATTCTTGTCAATTTTCAGCGCCCAGAGACCATGATGTTCATAGTACTGAAATCCCAACGCTTCAATAAACGAGCAAGTTCTGACTCATCGCTGTGTGTGTATACTAAAGACCGTGGTGAAACTCATAAGATGGCAAACACCGATGAGATAACTGTAAAGAAACTGACAGATCCTGACTTATGGATTCAAATTTATATCCCTCGATATGTGAGAGTGAGTAACATTGAAATGGCGGAAGCCGTGTACTTAAGTGCCAAAGACTCCATCAGTCCAAAAGACATCCTAGGCACACAGTATGTTTCTGACGCCAGTAACTGGATTGTAACCATGGCCAACAAGCAAGCAAAAGCAATAATCCTAGCGCTTGATATGATTACCGTTAAGGGCCGGTCTTATGCAGTACAAGACTACAGCACTGAGAACGGCATGAGAAAGAAACGGGGGATAAGATTAAGCATCCACGATCTCCCCCAATCGCTTACAAATGACTTTGTAGAACAATGGGTAGATACCTTCGCCAAACGGGAAACCCCTGTAATGCGTCATAAGGAGACAGACCGTAAGAGAAAACGTGATGGAGATACCATTGGAATGACAGAACGCTTCGGGCACCTGTACACTGGACACAGGTACTGCTATGTTTCAGAGATCTATGATCATAAACAGAGATACAGTGAAATCCTGGTCCCAGATCCCAGGGACGAGTCAAAGCTAATAGATGCGCAGGTAGTGTTATACTACAATAGCCAGCCTCCTCCAAACTGTCCCAGATGTCATTTGGAACATCAAGCTAGAGATTGCCCGGACAAGGTCCAATTCCGGTGTTTCTTATGCAACATTGTCGGGCATTCAAAACAAAATTGCCCCACAGCGGAATTGGGGCCCACGTGCTTCAAGTGCAACAAACGGGGTCACACAAAAAACTCCTGTATCCAGATAGTGAAGCAGCAAACTCCAGCAGCAAAACCAAATGTGCTGCCAGTAGTAAAACCAAATGTGCTGCCAGTAGTAAAACCAAACGTGCTGCCAGCAGTAAAACCGAGAGATCAGCCACAACACGACGCGATAAACATTCTACATGAACTTCTCGATAAGTGCGCGAGACCATCGGCAGGTCCACCCTCGCCAGACATCCTTAAAAAGGTCGAGGATCTCCTGCTATCGAGTAGAGCTGAAGAAAAACCACCTTCTTCTCAGAATGAAGCAGAGAAAGCAAGAGAACCAGCTAAGACTCATGACAAGGAGGAGACTCCAGAAACAAAGAAATCAAGTAAGAAATCAAAGAAGGGTAAGACCAAAAGAAAAAACTCAACGTCACCCGGAGTGAAAGTGCCAAGCAAAAAAAACCGTCAAGAATATCCAAGCATAACAGAATATGAGCCGGGAAATTCTGTAAATCCACGTGACGAATGCTCGTCTTCTGGTGATGAGTATGACGATTCTGAACATGAACATCACCGTTCAGAGAATCAGACATAATACTGTTCAACTTTATTATAAATGCATCATTTGATAACATCAACAAATGTCCATTTCAATTGTATGACATTAGTCATGAATTTAGTTCAGCAAATTACCTTTCTAGAAATTTGCATCATGAGCAAATCAATATTTCAATATTATTATGTATGTAATTCATTTGTCATGTGTTATGTTAAAATACCCCGTATATTTTTAATATGATCAAACTTATAACTTTGAATGTCTTTGGTTTACGTAGAAAGAAAAAACGTGATACCGTATTTGATTGGTTGAAACGTATGAGATGTGATATTGCAGTATTACAAGAGGTTTATTGTTGTGAAAACGACCTCAAAGAGTGGGAAAATGAATGGGGAGGGAGAATTTTCGGAAACCATGGCAGCAACAGAAGTAAAGGGGTTCTTACACTTATAAATCAGAAATGTGACATCACAAAGTCAGAACAACTTTTTAAAGACAATGAGGGAAGGTTATTAGCGGTGAAAATAGAAATAAATGATGAAATAATAAATGTATGGAATGCATATGCTCCAAACAATATTCAGGACCGTAAAAGTTACCTTGAATCTCTAAAACAATCAATATTAAAATATGGTATTAACGGTCACAACTTACTGGGCGGTGATTTTAATACTGTCCTCGACCCAAAAATTGATATGATTGGTAAAGGTGGACTCTCTCACTTTAGACCAGAATGCGCTAACAAAATTAAAGAACTTTTCACATCTCTAGATCTTTTGGATATATGGCGTAAGAATAACGGGAACAAAAAACGTTTTACATGGAGTAGGAAATCAACTCAGGTAAAATCAACATTAGACTACTGGTTTATTCCAAATATTCTTGAAGATAACGTGGAACGAATTGAGATAATTCCAGGGTATGGGTCAGATCATATGGCAATTGAAATGAAATTGGATCTACATAAAAATGAAAAGGCTTGTGGCTACTGGAAATTGAACAACAGTTTACTAGAAAACTCTGAATATAATGATGGTATAAAAATGCTCATTGCAGAAGTCATATCCGAATATGGCGATATGTTAAATAAACGACAATTGTGGGATTTGTGCAAAAACAAAATTAGAAAATATTCTATAGATTTTTCAAAGGGGAGTACTAAAGAAAACAACTTACGGTTAAAAAAGTTAGAAGAAAATCTGAAAAAGGTGTACGATAAGATAGTATCAGAACTAAATAACACTGAATATTTACAAGAGTACGAAAAGACTAAATTAGAATATGAGCTACTTTACCATCATCATATGCAAGGGCTAATTATTAGAAGTAAGGCTCAGTGGTCCCAAGAAGGTGAAAAATGTACCAAATATATTATGAACCTTGAAAAAAGAAATGTTAATAATAAGGTAATAACCAGCCTCCTAGATAGCGAGGGGGTAAATGTGACAAACGATGATGACCTCATCAAAATGCAGGTGGATTTCTATGAAGATCTGTACAAAACAAAGAGTAAAACCCGTATAGATGATGTTAATGAATTTATGAAAAATATTAATGTACCGAAGTTATCTGAAGAAAATAAAATGAAATGTGAAGGTATGATTGACAATGAAGAATGTTTAACTGCACTTAAAAAAATGTCAAATAACAAAAGTCCGGGGTGTGATGGACTTACTGCAGAATTTTACAAAGTTCATTGGCAATTGGTCGGTACATTGATCGTAGACTCGTTCAACGAGGCATACGAACATGGAGAGCTTTCTTCATCCCACAAGCGTGGGATTATTACTTTATTACATAAAGGTAAATTACTACCAAGAAACAAATTGGACAATTGGAGGCCAATAACACTTTTAAATATAGATTACAAAATTGCGGCAAAAGCACTTGCATTGAGAATAAGTGAAGTACTTCCGACGATCATTGATACCGATCAAAACGGTTTCCTTGAAAAGCGGGGTGCAAACTTAAACATACGTTTAATTGAAGATGTTTTGAGATACACCGAAACAAATAATATTAAGGGGGCTATGATCTGTATTGATTTTAAAAAAGCTTTCGATACGATTAAAAGGGACTTCATATTGTATTCCCTTAAACTATTTAACTTTGGTGAAAAAATAATAAATTGGATTAAGACTATATTTAATAACACTGTCAGTTGTGTATTACATAATGGACATATGTCTTCTTTTTTTGCACAGATGAATGGTCTAAGACAAGGTTGCAATTTGTCCCCATTATTATATGTCGTGGCAGCCGAGGTAATGGCAAACCAAATCAGACAGTCAAAATATATACATGGCATAAAATTGCCCTTCCTCGAATACGACAAAAATGAAGTAAAAATTATGCAATTTGCGGACGACACAACTATATTTGTTAAAGATGAGGAATCAATAAAAAACGTGCTAAAAACATTCGAACTATTTTCACAAATTTCAGGCTTATATATTAATAAATTAAAGAGCGACGCTGTCTGGATTGGTGCTTGCAGAGAATCAACGAAAGAAATTGGGGGGATTAATTGGAAATGTGTACCAAATAATAATGTAAAAATTCTAGGGGTAGTAGTAAACCCATGTACTAAAATAGAAGAGTTATCTGTAAATTGGGAGTCAAAGATGGAATTGATAGAACGATCTATCAGAGCTTGGACCATGAGAAACCTTACAATGGTCGGCAAGGTACTGATAGTAAAAAGCCTTTTAGCATCAAAGCTATCATTTATCGGTTCAATAATTGACTTACCCTCTGAATTTGTAAATCGTTTAAATAGGATGTTTTTTAAATTTGTGTGGGGTGGATCAGAAAAAGTTAAACGTACAACATTAATAAATGAATATGAAAAAGGTGGGCTGAAAATGCTCAACTTACCACATTTTTTGGATTCGCTTAAATTGACATGGATCAAAAAGCTCGCAGATTCAGAAATCAGCACGTGGAAAAATATTCCTATTTCTTTATTGAAAAAAACATGCTTAGACCTAAATATCTTCAAATGCAATTGTAGTTTTGAAACTATGAATAAAGCCGTAAAAGGTATTTTAAAAGAAATGCCATCCTTTTACCACAACCTAATCAAAGTTTGGTTTAAAATCAAAAATACTGAAACTATAAACGAAATAGAAAACTGGGATAATCAAGTAATATGGAATAATGATTGTATAACGAGCAAAGGTAATACATTGTACTTTAAGGGATGGATAAAAATAGGTTTTGTTTATGTGTCAGACTTATTCAAAGACGATGGGGAAATGTATACATTTGATGAAATAAAGGACAGATTTGTTCATCCAGCAAATGCTTGTATACAATACATAGCTGTAAAACAAGCAATACCTACTTTGTGGAAGAATGAAAGAACAGGTACTAGATCGGATGGTATAACGTTCAAGTATAATAATGGTAACACTTCATTAGAACTTTGTACAACAAAAATATATCGAAATGCAATGATAGATAAAATAAATACAAAACCAATTTGCGAATTGTTTTGGGAAACAAAATTCGAGTATAACAATTTTGAGTGGAGCGAAATTTGGGGCAAACATATTAAGCAAATTAAGGAACCACGACTCATGACATTAAACTGGAAAATAATTAGTAACATTTACCCAACGAAGATATTTCTCCACAAAATAGGTAAAGAGCATGATACTATATGTGACGTGTGTAATGAAATAGATTATATTGAACATTTCTTTTATTATTGTAAGAAAATAAAAAGTGTATGGACTGAAGTCAACAATATTGTATCGCAACAACACAATAGTTTAATTAAAGTATCAGTTACAGATGTATTATTTGGTTATAATAAAGAAGATGAAGACATAAACAATTCTATAAATAAAATAATAAGTGTTGGTAAATTAGTTATCAGCAAGTTCCGTTACGGGAACCACCCACATTTAATCAGCTTATTATTGTTTGAGCTGCAAATCAGAGATTTATAAAACGATGTTAAAAATGTAATTGTTTATTATTTGTTTGTCTATGTATACCGGCATACCAAAGATATTTGTATGAATGGGGTTCAAAATTAAATATTATAAACATGATGTAAAACTTATAATAAAATCAAATATGAGTTTATATACAAATAACTGGATACATGATGTATATAATGTAATGTTGAAAATTATGTAAACATGCCGTTACCTAATGATATCCAATGTAAACACGAAAAGCACATGAAAATGTGTTATTGAAATGAAAATGTGTAAAAGTGCTGAAAAGCATGAAAATGTGTAAACATGCTGAAAAGCATATGAAAATGTGTTAAACATGACATGCAATGTAAACATGCTGAAAAGCATATACAAATGTGTAAACATGCCGAAAAGCATATAAAAATATAAAAATGCTGAAAAGAAAATGTAATGATATTCAATGTTAACATGAAAAGCACATGAAAATGTGTTATGTGTTATGTAATTGTGTAAACATGCTGAAAAGCATATGAAAATGTACTAGTATATGAAAAATGTGCTATACATGATATGAAATGTAAACATGCTGAAAAGCATATAAAAATGTGCTATACATGATATGAAATGTAAACATGCTGAAAAGCATATGAAAATGTACTTGTATATGAAAATGTGCTGTACATAAAATGTGAAAATTATGAATGCAAACATGCCGAAAAGCATATAAAAATATAAAAATGCTGAAAAGAAAAGGTAATGATATTCAATGTTAACATGAAAAGCACATGAAAATGTGTTATGTGTTATGTAATTGTGTAAACATGCTGAAAAGCATATGAAAATGTACTAGTATATGAAAATGTGCTATACATGATATGAAATGTAAACATGCTGAAAAGCATATGAAAATGTGCTATACATGATATGAAATGTAAACATGCTGAAAAGCATATGAAAATGTACTTGTATATGAAAATGTGCTATACATAAAATGTGAAAAGCATATAAAAATATAAAAATGCTGAAAAGTACATGAAAATGTGCTAAACATGTATATGATATGCAATGTAACCATGATGAAAATCATATGAAAATGTGTTATACATGTATCGAAAATGCAATGTAAACATGATGAAATTATGTGAAATGTGAAAATTATGATAGAAATAAACAATAAAAGATAAAAAAAATTAAAAAAGTACTGAAATCACATGATAAAAATGACCCACATGTTTGAAATTTTCCGTGAGAAAGGGGTAAGACCTACAGCTTAAGTATCATAAGTTTATGTTATTGACACATGTCACAGTTCAGAGATTTTCAATGGTTGCAGGTATTTATTGAATGCCACTCGTATATATAACCGGTGCCTAACTGCACGACTGCTCCAAGAACGTCTCATGTATACATGTACAATGTATACATTGGAGTATTACTAATAAAATAATACAGTATGTTGCAGGTTATGCACAGGTACTGTGTGCTTGAAAATTTGAGTAATGATCGGAAAAGTTGGATTGGCGGTGATCTAATTATCCCATCAGGTTGAAATTGAGTTCATTGGATTTCTAAGAAAATTCCGAACAAAGAAACCTTGTAAGTAGTGATATCGATGGCACTATAGCAAGTTATGATTTGGAGAATGGAGTACCGACTCCGACCACGCAATGAATTTAGGCAAATATGACAGTATTTAAAATTCATTTGCGGGTGAATGTGATATCCGAAAAATATACCGATCGGTTTTTTAGAAAGAGAACATTGTAAGCTTTATTTTGCTACCACAAATACCCTATTGCACTTACAGATTAGTCAGAATGGACTGATAAATACAAAAAATGGTCTAAATCTTCAATTTTTCGGTAACAATTAATCATCGTTTTGCAACAGTTGACCAAGGTTTTGATATGATTAGAATAAATACATTTTTAATCAAATAATTAAGCTTAATAAAACAAAAAGTTAACAAAATTGAACACAAAAATGCTTCTCATGCTAATAGGACCAAAATGTCACTTAAAGGACGTTCTTGCATATTCACACAATGATATAGCGTCAAACAGCCCTGTCCCACTGTTGTAAGCTAAGAAATGGACTAGACGTGTCACCAATAAACATTTGTACAATATTCTATTGGGGGACAAAAACAAACTGTTCTGTAAGAAATTTGAAAAATATGGACCAGGTGTCACATTACTCCTACCCACAGATTTATAAACTAGCTGTTCTCCATTCTAGACACCTTTCTCTAAATTACTGAAACCATTCTCCATTCTAGACACGTTTCTCTAAATTACTGAGACCTTTCTCCATTTTCTAGTCACCTTTCTCTAAATTACTGAGACCTTTCTCCATTTTAAACATTTTTACCCCTTTGGCCGCCCATAGATCATAGGGGTCAAACTCGTTAGTCACAAGGGTCGCTAGTCATAAGGGTCACTAGTCATAAGGGTCGCTAGTCATAAGGGTCGCTAGTCATAAGGGTCGCTAGTCATAAACCCTAACCCTAATCCTACCCTAACCATACCCTACCCTAACCCTACCCCTACCCCTAAACCTACCCTAACTCTACCCTAAACCTAACCCTAAGATACTTTTATGACTAGTGCACTCGTGGTATAGGAAAATACACGTTATGACTAGCGACTCTTATGACTAGCTGGTAGACCCTGATCATCATGATCATAGATGTTCGCGCAGATGTTGTGCACAGGGCTGGAAGTTCAGATTTTTTCAACCAGCCCAGTCGGGCAGGTAAGGCACAAAATACCTGCCCAACAGAAATTCCACCAGCCAGTGTAACTCACTTACACAATGAGTTTACAGATTTTTACCCGCCAGTCGGTCGGGTACTTTTGCATATTCACCTGCCCCATGCAAAAGTTACCCGCTATAATCAGGCGGGTGGGTGCTATTTCAAGGCCTAGTTGTGCAGTGTGTAAGCCCCCTCATCTTTGTTGAGTGTGTTTACCCCCTTCTCCGGTTCCAGATTGTCTCTTTGAGTCATCTACAATCAAGGAAAAAAAGGTTGGCACACTTTGTTCCAATTAAGGGGAAAAGTGCCCCCTCTCCCGAGGCAATGTTGATCCAAGCCACATGTCATCAGAAGCCTTGGCAGCTCCCCCAACATTGATTGATGGGGGGGGGGGGGGGGGGGGGGAGAAGGATGAGAGAAAGGGGAGACCTCTGCTTGCTATTAAAGAGTGCTATGTCCCAAGTATGTTCTCTATTGCGAACCCAGGGATATTCGTATTAAATTGTGTCAAGTGTGCCAACTATTATTTTCCTTGATTGTAGGTCTTGTCTGATTCACGGTCTACAGTTTTAGCCCTATTTCAGTTGATAGCGTGATTAGTAGCCGCTACTTGGTCGGTGATAGCCGTTGTGTTGTTCATTGGTAGAGTCTATGCCCAACATCTAGCAACAGGAAATCCCTAATTCATGTTGCCACTAGACAGAGTTGCCAGTCTGATGAAGCTGCTAGAAATACTAAAAATGTGAGTAATCTATTCACCATTTATTGGATTTGTCTACAACGAAATCGAATTATAGATGTTTAATTACAATCCAGATGAACTTATTAAATAAGGTATGTTGGTATTTTTCGGAAAATGCATGTGAGCATCCGGAAAGCATCACTCTTTCCACATATGAGACCTGTCATCACAAAATGAGAGTTAAGTCGGAAAATTAAATTTTGAGGGTTGTCCAGATTCAGAATGCTCAGAAAACAAGCTTTAAAATGGTATGCAACATGCCATAATTTCTCAATGTTTTCCTGGTCAAAAATCAAATTGAAATTGAAAAAATCCTTTGTTTTCTATTAATTTTTGGCATGTTCATTGGACCATATCTCTTAAAGGGGCATTGAGAGATACGTATGGGAGTGCGCCCTCAATTATCCTGGAAATCAGGTTTTTTGCATCAAAGTAATACTTTGGCATATACTAACTACCATCTGAAACAGTTTACCAACATTCACCGTTTATCATATAAAATGTCATGATTTTCTTAGTTTCGATATGATCGCTGAATTAGGAAGTTAAGCTATCGTTTACTCACAGACTTTCGCGGCAAATCTCAACCGGAAGTGCCGTTATTTGCTTATTTGGCACTGAAGGCGATGTCGGAATTGTATGATATTTTGGATTTGGGCTATGTTGATGATTATCTTTACGTTATTTGCTCATTCAGTATATCGATGCATCTCTCAATGCCCCTTTAATGCAGACTGGCGACTTAACGCTCATTTTGTGGTGACAGGTCTCATATTTCAAACCTGCCACGTGGAGAGAGACACAACTAGCCTCTAGTATGCTAACATAGCTGCTCTTTTCTTTTTTCTATTTTTTTGTAGTTCCGAAAAATGCCAACATATCTCCAAATTTCCCCCACAGTGAAAATGGCACCCATTACACATAAAGAGATAGGGCAATAAATCCTACCTCTAATCGCTGGTCATATCCATAGCAACATAATCGGCTCAATTCAATACTAGCGATCAGTCCGCTGGGGAATTTCAAGGTGGCAAGAGCCTGGTCATAGGTATCCGTGGCCGCGACCTCTGGCGAGAATGCATGACCCTGTGCGGTGATGGTAACAGGGAGTTCTCCTTCTGCTAATGTGAGTATGACGTCTATGTCATGCAGCGCCATGTCCAGGAAGATACTACCTGTGATTTAAATTATCGCCGGGCACATCATATAATTAATCTCTCAATTTTTGTAACTTTTTGGAGATATTTGGATATTAAATTATCACATCATGCACTACAAATCCTCCACATTACAAACTTGTGACCTAATTAGTGAGAAATTAATAAACTCATCATGTCATATGTTTAGAAAATAAATAATAACTGTTTTCCAAACAGACACATGGACATATGCCTGTATGTGAAACGTTGTGAACAACAACATTAGGGAGCTTTCGATTTGGACGACGGGCGCTTCTACGACAAGATGACACCTCGAGTCATGTGTGCATGCGTCGACTTAGCAATCCATCGGTCAGGGTTGCACAAAGTTGTTTCTTCCCCAGGAGCAAGGTTTTGAGCTTAACATATTTCCCCACCTATACTTACAGGTTTGATAAAAATCAGATAACAATATTGGATTAGAATTTTTGTTAGAGAAGCATGAAGAAGAAAAAAGATTTGCGCGAAGCGCGTACATTTTTTTGTGGGGGCACAAAAATATCTTTTGGGGAAATGCCCTCCCCTTGCCCTCTGTAGCGTCGCCACTGGGGAAAAGCAATACACAACAATAAACACGTTAGTATACCTTCAACCACAGCTCATGACCCAAAGTTTGCATATTTTTCTCTTCATCTTTTTTCACCCTTTTCCCCAATACTTTTTCTTTTTCCACTTGGCATTATTTCCCCAATTCTGCTCATTATTTCCCGGGAGCGGTGCTCCCTGCTCCCGCACTTTGTGCAACCCTGCCATCGGTCGTCCAATTTCTGGGACCGTGATCTTAAGCTTTCGATTTGCGCAACGGACGCTTGTACGACGGTAAAACACAAAAAGTTACCATCGTCCCCACGTCGGTTATTAATCCCTTTACGCGTTGTAGCATTTAGAGGACCAACGGATGACAAAATTGATGCATTCGCACATGACTCAAAGTGTCATTCAACCGTCCAAGATTCATCCGTCGTGCAAATCAAAAGCTCCCTATATCAGCCGAAGACAGGTCCCAGAAATTGGACGACCGACAGATTGCTAAGTCAACGCATGCGCACATGACTCGAGGTGTCATCTTAAGCGTCCGTCTTCCAAATCGAAAGCTCCCTATTATCTCATTCTTGGTAGAACGACTAAATATGCCACTATGTGTGTGAAGCATTCCTGTTACCTGTAGATATGCCATAGATACACCGGCATTTGATGCCTCATAAACAAGGAACACTATAGATAGGTCACTATGTGATACACTAGAGCAGACCGCTCTCAATTAGATTTTGTGAAGCACCACTTTTGAGATATTAGTGATCTAGAAGCGCCACTATCACTGCGAGCGCAGCGAGTGGAGCGAATAACGGGTGGGGTCCAGGGCCGCCTTAGGGTGGGGGTTCAGGGGGCAAAGCCACTTTGAAGCTCTTGGGTTTACCCCCTTTTAAGAGGCTATAAGGAGAGCTATATTTGCAATTGCATGCAACATGGTACAAGAAATAAAGAGATGCTGATGGTAAAATGTACAAAAAATGGTAGCAAATGTAGTGATAATCAATAGGCCTACTACTACTAATCATGACTTACCCCACTGCAGTTAGTGGTTGAAGAGGCTCTTCATGCTTTTTGCGATCTGGTTGAAGTTGGGGATATATTTCTTATTCTTTTTTAATTTTAATTTGTTTATAATTTTTGTTCCTTTTTTTCTTTTCCATGCGTCTTTTATCGCGCGCCACTCGGACTGATGCAATGCGCCACAAGTGGCGTGCGCGCGCCACCATTTGAGAAGGCCTGCACTAGAGCGACATGTATTTACATAATGACCTTTCTATAGTTAACATTAGTTGTTAACGATGCATCACTTACCTGCGTATATGTATCTGACGAGGTAAATTGGGAAGGACTTGACATTACTCGAATCAAATCTGCATATAATATGGCAACGAAAACGGTGTATCCTTGATGTAATTCTGCACGAAATTGCTTTTTACGATTTCTTCAATGTTTAACATACATGTAACTCCCTGGTGTAACATACAGAACATACAAGATTCGTGCCCGGACATTCGTGCGGAATTACACCAAGGATAAACCACGATAACACCAAACCCTGTTCTACGGGATAACAAACTTCTCAGGTAGGGTTGATCGGTCGCTCGGGCATTTGTGACGCGATCAAGAGGAATGAGTCGGATGTCGACCCTGGTCGAAAATGAGTTTTTAATACAGTTTTGAAGAAGACACCTAGAGCTTTCAGAAACTGAAGACCCCATGTCGATACGACGTTCCAAAGTTATGTCAAATTGTATACATGAATTTCCATCAAAACTTATGTAAGCCGCCATTTTGAATTGGCCATATCTCAATTTGGGATTCCCCGACATCCGACTCATTCCTCTTGATCGCGTCACATTTTTGTAACCAACATTTCAGGAATAGTTGGTGAATTTTCAACAATTTTTGAAATTTTCAAAACAATTCAAAAATTTCAAAACAATTCAAAAATGTCATAACAATTCATGAATTCCAATTTTTTCTTCTACAAATATTCATAAACATTCAACAAACTTTCCCAACGCTTTTCTTTTGAAAATTAGAAAAACATGGGTCGGTCGGGCCTGTAGAACAGGGTGTTTTCATGACCTAACTTAAAGGCATATTATGTGATCTTTTCCAAGTAGCGCCCTCTATCATTGATTTTTACTATGAAAGCAGATTTTCTTGCAGATTTTCATTTTTATCATAAATCATTAAGATCTTCTAAGATACAGATCGATACAATTCCTAATTACTTCAAAATCATGGTTTGAAAAATAGATTGTACCGAGCGGTACAATCTATTTTTCAAATTTTACTCTAAATTCACTCTTTAAACCATGATTTTGAGGTTATTAGGAATCGTATCGCTCTGTAACTTGGAATATATTTATGATTTATGATCAGAAAAGTAAATCTGCAAGAAAATCTGCTTCCAATTTTTACGAGGATTGTGGGCGTCCCATGGAAAAGATCACATAATATACCTTTAAGGTTTAGTGACTTAGTCACAACACTGCCAGTACCTTACTCATCCATCCATTGACCCCTCCCCTCCCCTGCCGCCCCTCCCCTCCATTGACTCCTCTCCCCTCCCCATGCCCACCATCCCCGCCACCCCCTCTACCTACCTAGATGGGAAAACCCTGAAAAGTTTGAATCCGTCGTGTCTCTCATCGTACAATGTATATATCTCAATTTACCGATGGTCCCTGCATGCACTCGTTTTATCACAGTCGAAAAATGGGGATCAAATCGTCTGCAAGGTATGAAACAACACAAGAAAAAAAACGACATATCATTTGAGACATAATTTACACACAATTTTACACAAAGTTTTTTAATGTCCAAAACCACAACATGACAAGTGTACCCTTTGACCATTTGAGACCTGACCACATAATAAGCGTTAAGTCGCCAGTGTGCATTAGGAGATATGGTCCAATAAACATGCTAAATATCAATAGAAAACTTAGTAAGTTTGCAACTTCAATTTGATTTTTTACAGGGAAAATATTGAGCAATTATTACATGTTGTATATCATTTCAAAACTTGTTTTCTGAGCATTTTAAATCTGGACAGACCTGAAAATAAAATTTTCCGACTTAACTCTCATTTTGTGATGACAGGTATCATTTTTAGGTAGATAACGCCAACATGTTGATGATCAATTTTTTATGGACAAAAAAATGAATACTTCACAGAATCAGTGACAGTTACGTACAGGGGCGTAGCATGGTAGTTGTGATTGGGGGGGGGGGGCACAACAGGCGCGGATCCATATGTTTTGATGGCCCAATACTTGTACGTTGGCCATGTAACTCAAGCAGTCAGCAGCACCGTGCTAGCGAGGACAGGGGGAGTATAAGGGGGGGGGGGGGGGGGGGGGTGCAGGTGTATGTCTCTCTTATCTTTCCATTGTTGAGATTCGGTGCCACTGGTTCAGTTAGCGCACTCTATCAATCCTTCACCTGGAAGTTACAGCGTAAACTGTCAATCATTCGTTGTGAATAAATATTCAGTCATGACTATGCATTATCTCACACGATGTGATCGTCGCGATCCGGCGATCTGATTACAATATTCATAAAATGCAAATAACGCCGCGCCACTCCTCTGTCACTGCCAGACGAAGCCATCCACAATTTAAAATTTGTATTTTGTTCCACGTAAATTAATTTCAAATAACAGATTCTGAATGTTTCTTGTCATATAAGAACTAAATTCTGTCATCAAAACAAATAAGTTTTCTCTAAATCACAATCAGCTTTTTTTTACCATTGATGTTCTATTTTTGTGCCACAAATCATGTTTTGAGCCGATAAAATCAACCACGTCTTAGGTCGTCTGGTTTGCTACGACCATGATAGTGCGCCCCCTACAAAACCTTCAACCGTGAATTTGGTTTTAGTAGGCGAAATTTTGTCGGAGGAGTGACCTCTTCCATTATATAAGCTCCCTGGGGGATGTTCCCCCTCACAAGTGAAAGAAGAAACAAAATTGTAATACCAATACCCTCTAAATTTAATGGGATATCATTCACCGAATATGGTCATTTACAATACAAAACAATTGTTTTAGGTCATTTAACATCAACTTATCCTTTCTGAGCTATTCTGGCAGCCAGTTTGTAAAGTGATATTGAATCAAATTGTCACAGAGGTGGGCCTTATTTCTAAAAGCAATAGCTTAGCAGTTTAGAACATGCTATTAGGTGAATTTGATGTAATATACACTCTGACAATATCCATTTTGAATTATCATACACTCATGTAGACTATTTTTACACTTACAGCGGCAATTTTGGTGGCCATCTTGGTTTTAAAGTATGTTATTGCAATGCAAATATACATTACATGGGTGATATGTAGTGACAAACTTTAGTTTTACCAGCCCTTCTCATCTTACCGATTAAATCCGCAAAATAGTGTCAATCCACGCGCCTCTGCCAAGTCATAGCATTCCTCTACAGCTGCCAATGTGTCAGCTATAGGCTTCTCACAAAACACAGCTTTACCTATTGAATATAAGTATGTACAGGGTGTATCAAAAAAATTAGGACTCTGTTTCATGACGGTGTAATTCTTATTATAACCATTGGACCATGACCAATTTAGACTCAATGTAAAGCCCAATTAATCATTATGATATCCTGAAAATATAAGATCAATCCGATGCAAAATAAGAAAACTAGCGTACTTTGCGTAAACCATATCATTTACTGGTTTGTACAATGGGATCTACATGTACAGACCAGTAAATAACATGGTTTACCATGCTTACGTTTCAATACGTTATAATAATTGTCAACATAGTAAATAATCTATCAGTCAATAGCAAAGTTTAGTTTGGTAATCCATTAAATTCTGGAACAAATCAATACTGGCTACAAAAATCCGCAAAACAAATGCATGCATATTATGTGCAAATTAAAAAAAGTTGTGTTAAACAGTTCTCGAACCCACCGTGGATGGTTTATTGTACAAGGCGAGCACTTTCATGTTACTCGACTGTTACTGTGTGAATTCCCATTGTACAAACCAGTTAATGACATGGTTTACACAAAGTACGCTAGTTTTCTTATTTTGCATCGGATTGATCTTATTATAAGAAATTGTTTTTCATATGACAAATCCAAGGTTAGATGAAGTATAATAATAAAACTAATTATTATACTCACTTGTGACAGTTTCATGCTACACTGAGCACTTCTTCAGACTATTTGACGTCAGATCTCATCACAGGCTTTTTATCCTGTCGACCACCGGAAGTAGAGGGCGGTCTTGATCTTATATTTTCAGGATATCATAATGATTAATTGGGCTTTACATTGAGTTTAAATTGGTCATGGTCCAATGATTATAATAAGAATTACACCGTCATGAAACAGAGTCCTAATTTTTTTGATACACCCTGTACAGTGGAACCTCTTGTCAATACAAAATTCCTGATAATACTAGTTGGTTTTTTAAAGGTATATTATGCAGACATTATGTGATCTTTTCCATAGGGACCGCCCTCAATCCTCGAGAAAAAAAATTAAAAGCAGATTTTCTTTTTTCATAAATCGTACATAAATCGTAGGGGAGATGCGGGAGAGTTGAGCCACCGGGAGAGTTGAACCACCCCCTATAACTCGAAAAGTAGTAACTTACTAAAATTTATATTGGCATATATTGTGTATAGCATCAATACGACATTCTTAGTGTTAAACTCTACTGTCATGTGTGCTCAGTATCAAAGATACCTAAATAAAATCATTTTTTTCACTTTTGAGTGAAAAATAGAAAAATAAATGTTTTGTCTTTTTTCCCATAGCAAGACTTAGACTCTAATGGCGGTCATTTGTTTATTGAATAGGGTATTTATGACCATTATTTTAGAGAACTATTGTATACTACCAAAAGTTCTATACCGGACAGGATTGGGTTATTTACAAAATGGTCACCATGAGGAGAGTTGAGCCATTGGTCATGGGGAGAGTTGAGCATAGGGAAAACATGTAGTAACATTTTGATTTTGGGACTAAAGGTGAAAAATGTATAATAAATGAGAGGAAATGTTATTTTGTGCCATGATAATAACAATTGAGCACCATATTTACTTTGAGGATTAATAAATCAAAAGTTGAAAAAATATGATTTTGTTTTTTTCACCAGCCATTGACTTATCATGCTGGCTCAACTCTCCTGTAATGGTGGCTCAACTCTCCCATACTGTAGGGAGAGTTGAGCCACTTAACCAATTTTTTTCAAACCTTTTGTATAAATAAGCCTTAACTGCTATCCCAACTATTATTGTTTCACAACGAAAACAACACTCTAAAGTTTATCTTACACTAATTTTTTACAGGTTTGTACTTTTCTTCCGCATATGGTGACACAAAATATAAAAAATGGCTCAACTCTCCCGCATCTCCCCTACATACGTTCCAAGTTACAGGGCGATTCGATTCTAAATTACTTCAAATACGGTTTTAGAGTGAAAATAAACTGTCGAAGTCTGCGCCGATAACTTTTTTTCACTCTAAATTCACTCTAAAACCATGATTTTGGGGTAATGAGGAATCGTATCGCTCTGTAACTTGGAATCTATTCATGATTTATGATCAGAATGTATAAATCTGCAAGAAAATCTACTTTCTAAAACAAAATCAAGAATAGAGGGCCCTCCCTGGAAAAGATCACATAATATGCCTTTAAGTCTCAAGTCTTAAGGTTATATTTTACATTATAAATGTATCCTGATGACACAAATTCATGTAACACAAACTAAAATGCGAAGGCCCGCAAAATGTTGTGTAAACACTTTCAACGCCGCAGTCGTTTGCAGACGACAATTCCAAAATTTCACCAAAAAATTCACAAAATGTTTCACAAATGTAAACATTATTGAATTTCATCACCCTATGTTGGAATCGGCATGAGGAAGGCATTAAAATAAGTACAAACATGCCTAGTATTGGTTCAGTAATTCTTGATATAAGACTTTGAAAGTTTTTGAATTTTGAATAGGGTTACGGTCAGAATTAGGGTTAGGGTTTAGGGTAAGAGTTAGGGTTAAAGCTATGGTTAAAGTTAAGGTTAGGGTTAAAGGCATATTATGTGATCTTTTCCAAGTAGCGCCCTCTATCAATGATTTTTACTATGAAAGCAGATTTTCTTGCAGATTTGCATTTTTGAAAATAAATCATAAAGATCTTCCAAGTTACAGATCGATACAATTTTTAATTACTTCATAATCATGGTTTAAAAATAAATTGTACCGCTACGCTACGGTACAATAGGGTTAGGGCGCGTGCTGAGACTGATTTTCCCCTCAAATTTGACCCGTTTTTCTCCCCTAATAGTTTAATTCACAAAAACACGCCCGGGGAGTTATAGGATTTGTATCTACAAACCTGCATTGAGTGACTGTGTGATGACATCCTCATGTGTGTGTGTTGGAGTACAAATTACTACAGCTTTAACACTGAAAGAAGTAAAAAAGTAAATGTCATTAATCATCAAATAGCTTACTTATCTTGACCTACAGTGGGGCAGCACCAGGAGAAGGCCCACTCGCCACCCACCCACTTTAATCTTTATATCCACACATTTCTTCCCTTGCATATCCAGATATTTTCTTGCCACGGGCCTAAACCTAAAAGCCCCTTGACCTCCTACCCCCCCCCCCCCTCCCTTGATCTCTCTGTGCCATATCATCTTCCCGGGGTGCTCAGTGGTCATTACAAGATGGGTATCATGCGTGTCCAAGAAATCACATAATTAGGGTAGTTTTTCAAGCTGGGGCACGTTACGCACTGAATAGGGTATCAAAACAAGCCAAATTAAGAAAAAGTGTATACTTTTTACATCATTGGCTTTCGTATTAGGTCCTTATTTGCTCCATGAGGATTATAAATATCCATGATACATGGGCGAGATATATTTCTCAAATTGTATGCTTCGCAAGTGATCTGATAGATCAGCTTGGCATTTGTTTCATAATACATTTACTTAGCTCATTAGGGAAGGAAACAAGAGTTAGAAATGTGTCATACACAGTAAGAGGTTTAAACTACATTCATCACAATAAGTAACTGACCAGGTAATAAACATGCTGATAACTCTAAAAGCATAACTCCTACATAAACATATTTAATAATAAAGTTGTTGAAAAATTCCTCTTCTTGAATTTGAGATATTACACGCTAAGAATGGTTGATTAATAAGGAAGTTACGATCCCAAACGTTAGGGCAAGTCTGATTTTCATTTTAGCATTTTCTTTTCAACACGGGGAGAGTACGACAGGTAAAGCGTGGGTGTCGTATTGGTTAACCGCAACAATGCCACCGGCCGACTATCCAACAACTAGGCCATCGACGGGTGAATTGGCACTACCACTACCAGTAATCAATAATTTGCCGGTCTGCGTCCCCGTGTTGAAAATGAAAATGTGAAAATGAAAATCAGACTTGACAGTATATTTAGGATTATAACTTTCTTAATAATCAGCCATTCTTAGCGTGTAATATCGCAAATTCAAGAAGAGAAATTTCTCAACATGTTTATAATTTAATATTGTTATGTAGAAGTTATACTTTTAGAGTTATCAGCACATTTAAAACCTGGTCAGTTACTTATTGTGATAGGAGCAATTTGCTTGAGTCTGGTCCCTTCAGGACCCAAACGTGTGTCGTACTGACCGACCGTGTAAACAAACAAACAAACAAACATACAAATTACTTGCTTAGGGTATCAAAATATTATGAGTACTTGAAGCGTATCAAAATATTTTGAGTACTTGTTTAGGGTATTAGAAATACTGATATTACTTGCTTAGGGTATGTAAAATACTGTGCCATACTTGCTTAGGGGGTGCTTTTCCACATTAACACAATTACGTATTTAGGGTACCTTTTAAAAGTCCTTGGACGCGCATGGTACCCCCTTGTAATGACCACTGAGCACCCCAGGATCTTACCTCCCATCTATTAACCCTGCAAGTGTCTTTCAAAGCTATCATAAAAGCTACCGTAACATTTTCAAGTCTCAGGTCTGCCAAAGCCATATGGCTCATTCCATGAAGTTGGGGCATTTGTTAAAATCCCAGAATTTGGTACTTTAGGCAGCTTATAAACTGTTTTACTCTATGTGTATATCAAATTTGTTTAGTGTCCAAAAACAGTACTAGCTTATAGTATTGAGCCATGAAAAAAAAAAAAAAATTGACCCTTCCTTGAAGAAAAAATAAATAAAAAATGAGGTGGTGTCCAAGACCATTTTTGCTAAAAAACGTGACATGGAAAACACAACAATTAATATGAGTTTTATGTAAGCAAAACTATCATAGAATTGCTTGGAAATCGATTTGATTAATAAAAGATACATGTATTCATAGTTTACTGACCAAAACACCTCGTCACGCTGGACTAATTTTTCACCCAAGCAATATGAAAATTGCCTTTCCGATGCTACGCACGGTGTCCACAAAATATACACGTGTAGCATCGGGAGTTTTCATTGCTGAATGGGGGTAGTTCTCTATCATACATTTTTAAATTATTTTCCAAAATTAAGAGCATTTATCAATTGAAAACTATTGCAAATGAGAATAAATTTCATGAAGACCATTCCATATATTCATGAAAAAGTATACCGTGCCGTGTGCATGGTGTCCTAACCATAAAATGTAGCATCGTGATAAACATCCTATGCAATTTGTGGGAATCCCCCCCTGGAGATAAATAAAACATTCCATATTTCTTTTTGTAAGGATAGAGGTCAATAGCTATCAGGTTTGTTTGGAATTTGCCACACGTGGGCTAGTTTTATCAAGGTTTCAGTCGCTGGTGTCCTGTTGTAGCATCGGGACTTTTATGTAGCATCAAAATGTAAACATTGGATAGTTTTGTGAATGGTAAGTGCGATTGTAATTATTTCTTAATGTTGCTTGTATGTCTGTATTTATTAATGCATTTTTATTGAAAGGAAAACACTGAATCAGAATTTCTTTTCATGTTATGATATTAATTTTGAGTCACGGACTCCATAATAATTTGGCGTCCATGTAGCATTGGGCATAGCATGGGCAATATTTTGCATTGGGTATCGTTATAGTTCGTTGAAATTGTAATTTTTTTGTAGAATCACATCATTAATAAACTTTGAAGTTAATAATGAATTAGTTTTTGCTCTTTTAATGCTAATAATATAGCTTACCAATACGATGCTACATGGACACCATGTCCATGTAGCATTTCATAAAATTTGCCTAATTAGACTAAAACAATCCATTCAAAATTATCCATCACCCAAAACATTCAAAACATTGCCTACATTTTACTACACTTTACAGAAAAAAGGCATATTATGAGAGATGTATATCTAATGAAATATATTAATACACAATGCTACATGGACACCATTTCCATTAGCATTTCTCTGAATTCACAATAAACATTCCCTTATTTTAGTTTTATTCACTATAAATAAAACAAATAATTGTAAATCATTTAAGTTCTCTATCCTTTGCTATTCTTTTTCATGTTAAATGAATAATAAATAAAATACTCCAACATGATTTTAATATAAATATTTTCCTGCAACACAAAAAGTGCAACATGAATAAATAATCTACTCCAATATCAATACACAATGTTCCATGAAGATACTAAGCCATAGGGTTTATTTTGTTTTGCTTTGCAGGTTCTTGACATTAATTCAGAAGACAGTTCTATCGTCCTGGAATTTATGGAGATGAAGACAAGGAACCCATCATTTTCAAAAACTAGTACCTTTCCAAAGAAATCCATCATGGCAATTAAATTATTTTTTTGCAAACTGACTTTTTAAAGTGATCAAACTTTTCAATCATCTTTATCAATAATAGAGGATGATTCAATCAGAAACGAGCAAAGAGACTAAGATCACAAAGGGTACTTTAAGAACAACACTGCATGAAGTTTGTTTCAGTGGACATCTTAAGTTTCTTTGATCAATGGTGTATTGTTATTGTGTAATTGTAAGAAATGGTGTATGTGTATCATAGGTAATTATGTTTTATGCTTCATGGCAGATTATCTTTTTGTGTAATTTGTAGTTTTACAATCCATGTTATTAATTTTATCGTGTGCTTATAACATAAAAAGTTAACATCATAGTACATCCTCTCTATTGATCTGAAAAAGATGCACCTGTTCAAGCTGTTCCAAATATTTTAGGGCACGGTGTCCATGTAGCATCATAAAACTTAAGTACACAGAAAAGGTAAATTTTACATGAACAGTGTTTAGATAAATTTCAAGCAATTCACTCTTTGTATCTACTTGATATGATGAACAAGTAGACAAACCATTCACACTCAAATAATTGTAACAGTATGAATAGTCTTATTATTAACAATGTTACAAGACGCGGTGTCCATGTAGCATCGGTAGTGCATTTTATAACATTATACAGGTAAATAATACTTCATATACTTACTTTATGACTATAATGTAATCAATGTGCATGGTTTATAGAGTACTTTACATCAAACAAATATTGATATGTACTTTATTTAAATTCATACAAATTGCAAAATAAAGAGTCACTTTTCAATGAGTTTTTACATAAAACAGTTAATCTATGATGTCTTGTTCGTTAAGTTATGTTCAACCTAGACAAATCTGGTTTCTTTTCATGTATTTGTGGTTCCAAGTAGGTAATTGAGGTATAGAAACTTGGCCCACATCTTAAGCTAATTTATTAGAAAATGATATGGAAATGGGAAATGGTGTCCATGTAGCATCAGGATTTTTGGAAATGTCATCCAACTGTTGAACATGTGCGGTTATTTTACACCAAATGTTACATTAAAATAAAAAGTTCTACATTGGACTTTGGTACATGTAGAACCTAAAAAAGAAGAAAGAGTTGGAAAATATCCATTTTGAAAATTTCACTTGGATGTCACATAATATGCCCCAACTTCATGGAATGAGCCATATGGACATGGTTCTTATCCTCTCTACAACTCACAACTTGCCCTCTCCCCTAAACCTACCCTACCCCCTACCCCTCCACACTCCCCCAGCTTTGTTATGATCTTACCTCTCATCCGTCAATACCCTGCTAACATCTTTCAAAGATACCACGGTAACATCCTCCAATCCTAGGTCTGCCAAAGCCGCATGGGCACAGTCAGTATACTCCTCCACCAACCACTTAAGGCGGATCCGTGGGTGCCTAGCCAGATTTCGTAGATGACATACCCCGATACGACCCGCACCAAACAATGCAAAGTTTAGCTTTGGTGTAGTAGAAGCCATTTTCTTTACTTTTAAGATATTTTAGATGGTGTATGGTCTGTATTTGGTACGGTTACGGTCCTCTCAGAGAATCTGAAAAGAAGCGGCCCTTCAACAATCGATTTCGAGTTTCCTGTGGGAGGTTTAAAAAAAGGGACGAGATTACTTTTAATGATTAATTATTTATTATCTTTCATTTCATTTATTTTGAAATTGAAACAAGAGGTCGCAACCAATTTCAACCCCTTATATCAAGGACTCTGCATTTAATTATTTTCCAAGTATGATTAATTTGATACTCAAGTAATAATGCAATCATGTTCATGTTTATTCATCATCATAGCTGATATGATTAAAGTCAGAAAGTAGCAAATGAAGTTACCAATTTGCTTTTTTAAATTAAATGGGTTTTTACCATCAACAACCAAATAAGCCCTATACCAGTGGCGGATCCAGGATTAAAATTTACGGGGGCCTGACCAAGGTTTTTTTAATTGGTAGCCAAAAAAAAATCGTAAAAGGTCCCCAATTTTTTGTTGCCGTCAGCTCCTGAAATTCTGCTAAGTGGGGGGGGGGGGGAGGGGGAGTAGCGATGTGGTTGTCCAAAAACCGGCAAAAAAAATTGTGCGAAAAAGGTCAAGTGGTACACAAAAAAGGTATATTGTCAAATTTTACAGGGGGGCGCCAGCCCCCTCTGCCCCCCTGTATCCGCCACTGTATACAGTATACTTATCTCCATTAATGTCTCCAAATATTGCACTAAACAGCTAATGTTGATGGAATCGTAATGGACAAGTTATAGGAATAAATGTTTGTTACTAAAAGATTGCAAAATGTAAAAATTAAAATAATATGGTGTACGTTCCAATGTTGTTCCCATAACATAATCACGGCTGTTTGACTGTCCGATTTATAATTAAAATTATGGGATAAAAAAAGATTACATAGTGGCCCATTTATGGTTTGACCTGATTTAGGTAGCGCTAATCAATACGAGTATACGGTGAAAATTTCAAGAAAATTGTTTGAGCCCTTTTTAAATTATCGGCATTTTCTATTTGACACACATTTTACATGTAACTCTATGGGGAATGTGGCCGATGAGGGCGCTATTATAATAAATAATAATATTCAAAGCTCTATATTTCAGAACTGGCACCAACAAATGTTCCGAAATTTCTACAAAAGATGGCCAGTATATTCAGGAAGTTGAATCAGTTAAAACCAGAAACGGTCCAGCAAGTTACGGTGTTCTCAGAATAAAACGGACAAATTATGTGGGATCTAACAGCCGTGTAATGACAAGGATTGTATTATGCTTTTGTCTAACAGGTTTGTATTGCTTAAACCTATTCAGAGTAATAATCTCATGCGCAAAGCATGTAATATGGATCATATACAGGTTTGTATTGCTTAAACCTATTCAGAGTAATAATCTCATGCGCAAAGCATGTAATATGGATCATATACTATCCGGGCTGTACTTAGTACCCGCCCGCACGCCTGTGGCGGGTAACTTTTCAAATATACATGCCCGGGTGGCCGGTAAGAATTTTGCTGTTGGTAAATGAAGATTACTTGTTTGGCTGGTAAGTTTACAGTCGGGCTGGTAACTTTTAAATGCTACCAGCCTGGCTGGCTGGTTGGAGAAAATGAAGGTACACCCCTGTATACTATAGTTCAGTCAGTAAGATCCAAATTGGCGAAACTCGTTTACAGCAGCGAATGAATTCAGAAGAGCGCACGTCGCACGCAAAACGCTGGCATGGCACGCAATGTCGCAGTATCATTGTATGTGCGACGCTTGCGTATGCCAAAATCATGCTTATATGCTTGGATTAGTTTTGCTCGCGGATAGATAAAAAATATATCTTGACAATTTGGAACTGATTGCCAGGGAGTGGGTGGGGCACTCAACTTTTTTGTTTGTTGGTAGGGGTGTGCCACCCACGGTAGGGTCTCAGGGTCCCTTTGTTATATATTATATTTTTATTCATGAAATTGAAAACAGGAAATAACCCAAAAACATACCTTTATAATTGTATTATGTCTGGTACCAAAGCTATGTGATCAAGTTGCCAACAAAAAGAAATTCAAGATTTAAGTAAGATTTAACCATAGGCGTGCGCAGGATTTCTTTTACCCGGGGGGCTTAAAAATAAATTTCTTTTACCCAGGGGGCTTCAAAATAATTTTCATTGAAATTTCGTATGCATGATTATCTTATCAAAGCACAGTTGTCCGCGGTAATGGGGACAGGATAGTCTGAGGGGGGATGTGCCTCCTCGGAATAGGATTTTTTCTTCTTCAATTTTCAAATGCATTTGGTGGGATTTACTTTTGACCAATATTTTATTGGAAAGCCATCACTTTTCAATTATTTACAGATAGCAAACAAATAGAAAAATATTGAGCGTATTGCTCAATGGCTACAACGAATTTATTTCTTAATACCGAGCACTCTGTGCTCCAAATATTATTATTTTTAATTCACTATGATACAAAATGTATTATTAAATGTCTTTGTCGAAGATTTGCTGAAGGGCTTCCTAAAAATGAGAGGACAAAATCTCTCCTCCCTCCTTCCGGATTGGAGGTGTCATGACAGATCATTTTGTAATAGTGGCAACTTGACTCAATTTCATTGGACTCAGCAAAATAGTCCTGTTCCTTATTTTGTCAATATTTTAAATGATTTGGTACCTATTATCTTTTACGACTGGTCGTGCAGTAAAGTTCCATGAAATGTGACATTTTGTTGTTTCTTAATTTGTGTACACTAAAAGTGTCCTGAAAACGTTCCTGAAGCCAATAATACATTGAAAATGATTTGCACGTAGCGTGAAAAAATTGCCTATTTGTTACATTAAAAAAGGTCCAGAAAAACGTTCCTGAAGCCATCTCGTTAAGCTTGAATAATAAAATATTGAAATTAAGTTGCGCGTTACCTGCAAAATTTGTTATTTTAACACTAAAATGGTCCTGAAAACGTTCATGAAGCCATCTTGTTCCAAACGCGCAAAAATGTCTAATTCGGGGGGAAATACCCCTAAAATCACTCTTATTTGAAGATCTTTCTAGTCATTATGATATTTTTTAGTATCATCTGCAATAAGAGCTCTTATCTGCAATAAGAGCTCTTATCTGCAATGTACATAATTTACACATGTACATAATAAACTGGCATTTCAATTGGTTTCCATAGATATTTCAGTGTGGTACAAAATGCATGAACATTTATGCAGAGCTAGTAAAGGCACCATTTTTTAATGAAGACGGCTAGGCTTTCAGTCTGGGCACCTCTCGCAGGTAAACGACTCATCACTCAAGTTAAGTTTAGGCACTATTCTGAAATTCAGTCTATAGGCACCCTCTCGCATGGGGTGCAACAACCATTTTAGGCGCCATTATTTAAAGGGGCATTAAGAGATGTGGTGGAGGCAGCGCCCTCAATTACAAAAGTATACAATAAAAACTGGGATTTGTATATTTTTACAATTGTATTACATGTATGAACTTACACCTATAAGGATTAAGAAAAATCAGCCCTCTTTGTACACCAAAATGTCGATTCAAAAATGCTCGTAGAGCCGCAACGAGCATTTTACGTCCGACAGTATCCCCCAGCAGTGCGCGTGATACATAATGCGAACCATATTTGCATAGAGGGCGTTTTTCAAGAGACGACTTCAGAGCGTGATTCTACAGAGTCTCCGCTATTTAACGGCGAAAAGATATCCGGCTAGAGAACCAGATGCACTTGACCTGTACTGTTTCTACAAACACGCAAAAGACGGCTAATATAATTCTAAATAGAGTATATAAACTTAAAACTAACTTCTATTTAACTCCTTCACAATATGTTTTTTAAATATCATAATTAAAATTTGATCATTCATCCATGGAATCATAATTGATTATCTCAAATTAGAATTAAATATGTTTGAGAAAGAAAAAAAGAGTTGAAAAACCGAATTGAAGAAATTTGACAGAAATTGCTACTCATTTACAATTAAAATATTTCTTAAAGCACATGTCCTTGTATGTAGGGGAGATGCGGGAGAGTTGAGCCACACAGAGAGTCGAAAAGTAGTAACTTACTAACATTTATATTGGCATATATTGTTATACCGGGTGGTTCAAAAAAAAGTTGACCCAAGTTCAAGGTAATTTTTCAAATTTCAGAGAATTCCTGTTTACTTAGTCTTGATAAACAGTAAGTTTTTAAATTAGCCTGATAAAATGGTACATTTATCTTGGTTGGTTCTACAGATATGGTTCATTACAGAAAGCATGCACAAAACTGCCTTGGCCACGGGAGCGTCCTTTAGTAGAGATGGAATGCACAAAAGTGACTTGCACACGATTGATCACAAATTGTAAAAATAGCAGAAAAAGAAAAAAGGAGACACCTGAAACATCTGTCTGGTGCTTGACATTACCTACCTATACGTATCTACGTTTCTTTGTTGAATGTGAATGGCACATAAGCATAGAGATTGGGATACTTTGTCAGGGCGGGCTTTTCAATTCTGAAACTAGAGCATGCTGTTTTGTTTAAATGACGCTCTCGTGGACAAGTCAGTTTTGAACATGTGTTCTGTAATGAACCATAACTGAAAAACCAAACAAGCTAAACGTGCCATCTTTACAGGATAATTTCAAAACTTACTGCTGATTAAGACAAAGAAAACACAAATTCTCTGAATCTTTAAATGTGTTTGGAAAATTACTTTGAACTCGGGTCAACTTTTTTTTTAACCACCCGGTATAGCATCAATAAGACATTCTTAGTGTTAAACTCTACTGTCATGTGTGCTCAGTATCAAAGATACCAACAACAAAAAATCATTTTTTTTCACTTTTGAGTGAAAAATAGAAAAATAAATGTTTTGTCTTTTTTCTCATAGCAAGACTTAGACTATAATGGCGGTAATTTGTTTATTGAAAGGGGTATATATGATCATTATTTTAGAGAACTATTGTAAACTACCAAAAGCTTACACCGGACAGGATTGGGTTATTTACAAAATGGTCACCATGAGGAGAGTTGAGCCATTGGTCATGGGGAGAGTTGAGCATAGGGAAAACATGTAGTAATATTTTGATTTTTGGACTAAAGGTGAAAAATGTATAATAAATGAGAGAAAATGTTATTTTGTGCCATGATAATAACAATTGAGCACCATATTTACTTTAAGGATTAATAAATCAAAAGTTGAAAAAATATGATTTTGTTTTTTTCACGAGCCATTGACTTATCATGCTGGCTCAACTCTCCTGAAATGGTGGCTCATCTCTCATACTGTAGGGATCGAGAGTTGAGCCACTTTACCAAAAAAAATTCAAACCTTTTATATAAATAAGCCTTAACTGCTATCCCAACTGTTATTGTTTCACAACGAAAACAACACTCTAAAATTTTACAGGTTTGTACTTTTCTTCTGCATATGGTGACACAAAATATAAAAATTGGCTCAACTCTCCTGTATCTCCCCTGTAACTGTTATTAGCAGTGATCATGTGACTTCAGTTAAATTGTAACACTACTTGAATAGGAACCAACAAACCATTTACTAAAATCAGTGTGCGGCACATTCACATGCCAAATTGAATACAGTAGCATTTCAAAATAGTCCTACAAATCTAGCAACAAAACATTTAGGAGAATGGTCCATCAATCTCACGTACTAACCAGTACAAAGCACTGTCTGGTACTTGGCCATGCGTTTTAAGTTGGGCCGGTCTCGTGTGACGAACTTAAAATTGGTGAATATCGCATGTATTTTCATTTGAATGGCGATAACTTTTCTATACTAGGCAATACCCCCACAAAAGTATACATTTTCTTGATTAAAATTGTCTTAGGAGTTCAAAATTGCACTTAAAATTAACATAGGATGAACCCCTAGAAGGTTATGAATTTGAAAAGGTCAACAATTTATGAAAAAAATCTGCTGAGAAAAAAAATATATGAAAAAAATTCTGCATACCCTACAAGGTTAATTATTGCAGATTTGAATTTCTGACAGTTAAAGCTTTCCAAGCATATATAACTTTCTATATCTAGGTAATGTTTACAGTATTTTGCACCGGGCTGGAAAAAATGTCATTTTGCGACGAAAAAAATCTGACATACGAGGGGCAGTCAATAAATAATGAAAGTGATCATGGTATGGGATGCATGAGTGATTCTATTGAGGGGATAATGTGATCAATACAAAGTATGAACCTTTGTCTTTCAAACAATACACTTTTGGATTTTTAAATGTGAACTATGACGTCATAGCACTGTCTCAAAGTAAGTACACTTGGGACACTGCTAAATCAGTTATTTGGCGGGAAATTTGAATTGTTTTTATGAAACATGTGGTAAGAAGATTGCATAACATGACATCAGAAGCAGGTAAATCCCGATTTTTCTTCGCATAAATATGATACTAAAGACAATAACCTTAATCCCTGTGTAATTTGGAATGTGTAGTATAAGAGGAAAAAGTAAGGAGAAGCAATTGAATAAAAGGTATACAAATATCAGTATTTCAAATAGCTAATTTTTATTTAAAAATGCCCAGTCAGTGAATCACTAATATGGCGGAAAATCAAACAATTTAGGAAAAATTCAAGCAATTAACCAGTTTGGAAGATTCCATATGATAGTTAACTAATTATCTGAACTTTTCGCATGAAACCTGCAGAAAAAATGCGCATGCGCAGACGGCAGATAATTTTGAAACGGGCCCAAAATGGCTAAAATCATGAAATTTACAAGATAAAAGCTTACTGTGCCTTCAAATTCTAATCAGAAATAATGAAAAATGTTTAAATCAATGTGTAAACATATTGTGATAGTCAAAATGAAGATATACAGGAATGTATCAATCAAAGATGGCTGCCACAACCTCTCTTATTACTGTTATCTCGAGCTACTAGATATGTATTGTGTAAGTAATCGTCATATAATTTCAATGGTTTGAGGAAATTTTATGAACAGCTCCTTTTGAAATCCCCACTATTATTGCTTTACATCCCACAACAATTTATTAAATTATAATCCCTCTATTGTTCTTTATCCTTTGTTGTTTTCTAAGGTATATTATTGTGGATTTTGCTAAATAAAAGCGTATTTGAGATGGTCCCTTCTTGTTCGTATTAAGGCATTCAGATCTAAAAAAAGAGTGTCAAACAGAGATAAGTGTGTATTCTAACTATGGGCCAAGTGTTATCTGTTTTTTATGCTTGCACTGCCGAGATATACGCAAATGTATCAATCAACCCATATTCAACATATTACATATCCAGCCAAATAATTGGCAGATTTCAGTCAGTGTCTGAAACCTATTGTGTTTATGTTAATGACGTTACATAACCAAAGGTATCTAACAATCCAAAAGTGTATTGTTTGAAAGACAAAGGTTCATACTTTGTATTGATCACATTATCCCCTCAATAGAATCACTCATGCATCCTATACCATGATCACTTTGCCTAACCGTATGTGCTGGTAAAAGGCGCTGCGTCGGTACATATCCATCCAGTCATACACATGTAGTTCTTCAATGCATTGCGGGTCTGTAATTATTGATTAATTCTTTATTAATTAAGGTGATTACCCATTATTAAACATCTAAATTATTCAAATCAGTTTATTTACCAGAGTTTATGTACTTAGATGCAACAATTTCATTCCATAAACATGATTTAACTCAATTGCACTGAACTGTACTGTAGATGCCAAATTTGCTGCGCCGGACTCTCCTGCGCCGGACTCTCCTCCACCCCTGATGTTGGTTAATTAGCCATTAATTAACAAAAAATGACAAAATTTTAACACATGCTAATACTTTTATCTTCTTGCCCTGCATAAGAGCTTTATTTTGATACCAAATTTAGCTATGTAGGAGGTATCTTTGTACAAGAAATTGAATAGACAATGTCATTTTTGATGTGCCGATGTCACAACTCCACCTTTTTGCAGGCCCAGTTCAAAACGCATGGCCACTTGCATTACATTACACAGTCAAGGACATTTTACCCAATGAAAATATTAGTCAGGTAAAATAATATAAATGATAATATTGTTAACTGAAAGGTTAGTCCCACCACAAGGAGGTAATTTGCAGTATGCTATTAAACTATATAATATATTATATATGTATTGACAACCGTTTCTGGTTAGACTAGCCATTGAACAAAGTGCTCAATACCGAAAACGATAGAGCGTATACAAATTCAGGGGTATAGACCTTCCGGAATATTATCGCTACTCTGAGTTTCATGGACAATCCCATACGGTCATTTTGTCCAATCATCAGGCGAAAAGACGATTGACGATTGGACAAAATGACCATGTGGGATTGTCCATGAAACTCAGAGTAGCGATTATATTCCGGAAGGTCTATACCTCTGAATTTAAAAAAAAAAAAATTATATAGATACAATAACGTAAATCCAGAACATTTGGAACAGAGTGCTCAATACTAAAATAAGTAGAGCAATATATATTATATAAAATCAACTTGATTACAATTCCATGATTATACTATAGATATACAGTTTTTAACGATAAATTTGTCAAAACTCTGCCGACAAGTGCTCAATGGTGTTTTTACCACCAGAGCGAATATACATAAATGATGAGTCAACCTTTAGGCAATATGCATTTCATTACTAATTAGTTTCATACAGCATAGGGTCAGATGGACTTGTCAAAATTATCAAAATAATTGGGATATATCAACTTTATTTTTAACGTACTTGACCTATTGAATTAAGTAGTCATTTTGTTGCTAATTATGTCCTCTTTTAAATAAAAAAAATCTCCAGATCATTACGATAAAAAATAGAGGAGTTGTACCGTTAAATGCGCAGGTAGTCGGGATGGACTCAGTGGGGTGGGGCTGCTGGTGGGAGGGGGGGGGGGGGGAGGGGGTCATAGAGATTACACACAAAACGGTCAAAACAGTGTCTTCTTTAAAGACTTATATATTGAAAATTAGGAGTAATTATGTTATACCATTCACAGAGGTATTCATAGTGCATGATTTTTAAGAACGACGCATACTACCGATGTAGGTGTGTAGGGTATAACAGAATTATGCAGAAAACGATAACTCATAGGCATCACAAACTGCAAAGCAGGTATTACAATCAATAACACACATATCTGATAATAAAGGGTTTAACAAAAGAAAGTATACACTTTGTTTATATCATTTTGAGTAACATTCAATTTTCTTTTTGACCAAACAGGCTAGATAGGCATTTAGATGAATTTTGTAGGCATCATTTGATACCAAATTTGCCCCCCTAACAACAAAGATAAACCATGATTATCACCATTTAAAGAAAATTGGTCACTTTTCAAAAGTGACATTTTCAACGCACGCTGGCCGCGAGAAAATGCTGTGCGTGGCACTTTGAATGGCCGGGAATGAAATGGATATTGATCACACAGTGGGGATGCGTTGGGTTGTGCCTGAACGAGCGGGCTATTTGATTATAGACAGGTAACATGTGGTCTTTTCTTCCCGCGTAGTGTATTCTGTACGAATATCTTTAAAACAAAATTTCTTTTTTTTTATTTTTTAAATCACTATTACGATATAAAACTGATTTTTCGATGATCATTTTTACAAACACTATACGGATGGATATCTGCCATGTTACTGTGGGAAGCTCGCAAAAAAATAGCTGAATATATTGCACATTCGCAATGTTGAGAATCACAATGGTAGTCGAACCTGCCCTGAGGGTGTACACCCCCTCCCCCTCCCCTTCCCCCTCCCCTAATTTAGTTTTCTTCAATGTAAAGTCACTGTTTTCAGATTATGAATACCGGTATATCCCTCTCTCTTCTCAAGCATGTCAAGTCTTTAAAACAGGGGCAATTAAAGGCATATTATGTGATCTTTTCCAGAGAGCGCCCTCTATTCATTATTTTTTTTAGAAAGTAGATTTTCTTGCAGATTTATATTTCTGATCATAAATCATACATACATTCCAAGTTACAGAGCGATACGATTCCTAATTACCTCAAAATCATGGTTTTAGAGTGAATTTAAGAGTGAAAATTATTTTCACTCTAAAATCATGATTTTGAAATAATTAAGAATCGTATCGCCCTGTAACTTGGAATGTATGTACGATTTATGATCAGAAATGTAAATCTGCAAGAAAATCTTCTTTCAATTTTTTTTTCGATGTTGAGGGCGATCCCTGGAAAGATCACATAATATACCTTTAAGATATATGCCATCGTCTATAGAAACAATAGATTCACAAGCATTGTTTACTGGAGTCTTTTATCACACATCCAAACTTTTAGTTTTGTACAGCCACAACACATTAGCAGTTCAGCCCGGTTTGTCTTCCGTGACTACACAGAAGACAAACCCCTGTTACCCCCTTAATTACTAAACTCAAATGGGATACGCTCCACACACGCCGCCTGGCTCAACAAGCCACCATGATTTATAAAATACAATATGGCCTGGTGAACATTCACTTTCCACACAACATTCAAAGGGCTACACATATCTCCAACAGATTGGACCACCCTCTCAAGTATGTAAACAATATACACACATCAATAAATGCACACAAATTCGCCTTCTACCAACGGGCGATCTATGTATGAAACAGACTCCCGCCAGCTGCTGTCCTCCACATACATCCATCAGCAGTGTTGAAGGACTCGGGACTCGGACTCGGACTCGAGTCCGACTCGAGTCCTTTTTTTCAAAGACTCGGACTCGGACTCGGTCCCAGTACTCAAAGACTCGGACTCGGACTCGGACTCGGACCCCAAGGACTCGAGGACTCGGCTTCGAGTCCTCATCGAGTCCTGCAAAATTGGGTTTTTTCAGGTGTTTTATTTTCATTAATTTATCTGAATTTTGTTTTGCTGAGGGACTGAATTTCGCAGTCCGCCGCTAGCAAAACAATAACTTTCATAAGTAAGCACAGAGGGTGCTGTCTGTACCAGACCAGCAAGTAGCGCTACCATGGAACGCATATTCAGAAGAGTGGGGTTGGGGTTGATCATGCGGCCACATCGCGCCAGATTCCCCCCAAATGGTGCAGATGCTGATGTTCCTGAAGTGCAATGAGCATCTTCTCCCAGTTCCAAAGATATCGTCGATTTAGTATTGCTTTGATGGGGTATAGTACGTGCCAAGTAAAATTTTCAGTTAGTGGTAATTGGCCTCTTCTTTAGATATTTTTTAACATTGATTATATGTTATATGTAAACAGTTACATGGGTGATATTTTCATTGCAATTCCATAAATACTTACACGAGCTTTAATCTTTTATATCATGAAATATGCTTAACCGGACCAGTTGCCCCATCCTCCCCTAAATCAAATATGGACTGCTCTTTATTCGTGAAATGGGGTGAACTATTGTTCCTCGGTGATCTGGAGACCTAAGCCTACTATTTTCCCTCAGCCTTCGTCATCGGGAAAATAGTAGGCTAGGCTTACCGTCTCCAGATCACCTTGGGGGCAATAGTTCACCCCATTTCCCTCATGAACAGTCCATATTTGTATAAGTAAACAGTATATAACTGAAATTCTGATTAATAAAACGTTGATATAGTATTGGTGAACTGCGTCTTGAATTTGATACGTAAGGACTCGGACTCGGACTCGGACTCGAATATTGAGGACTCGGACTCGGACTCGGACATAAAAATTGGAAAAGACTCGGACTCGGACTCGAGTCCTTTACTCAAGGACTCGGACTCGGACTCGGACTCGGATGATGAGGACTCGACTCCAACACTGTCCATAGGTCAACATATTCAGGACTTCGTCCATGCCTACCATTAGGGCTATGCAGCCTCCACATGGTAGCAACGTCCTTTAATTCCCTACCAGTTTTTAGCGCACCCTTATTTTGAAAAACTTTTATGTAATATTTCAGTACGCGCACCATTTTTCTTCACTGCACATTCCGTCTGGCTACGGACGTCACGCACCACAATCCAGTTTAGCTGCGATCACAGCTGTAAAGGATTCAACGTATCAAGTATCAAGCATTTCAAGTACAACTTTAAAACTGTGATTTAAAGTTATTATCTTCAATCTCAGTCAAAACAATATGCGGTGAAAAACTTAGATGTGTATCTTTACATTCAGTAACCTACAATTATGCAAGGGAACTTGAGCTGGTTATTCAGCCCTTTTATGGCAAAAGAATGTATCTTATATGTAGTTTTCTAACAGTATTCTTCCTTTTAACATGATCAAAGTTAGCTTTTTCTCCATAAATCATGAAGTGGTAAAAGGCAGTATATTACTTTTATTGTCTTTACAAGTTGCAACCTTTTCCTAAGTGAGGATTATTGAACCAAGTTAACACAATCCATGTTAAAAGGAAGTATATAATTAGGAAAGTACATATAAGATACATCCTTTTGCCATAAAAGGTCCTTCCAGGAAAGCCTTCATGAAATAACTATTCTGTTGTAAAAATTTAAAATAAAGTTGTTTTGATAATACGTTTTAATGCAAGTACATCGACTGAAAGCTATATTTTGATCAATTAAGTATATTTCAATTATTGCCGAGCAAAAAATTATCAAAAATGTGGTTATTATTTGCCCTCCCTAAATCTCAATAAATCTGATAAAACCAAATTCTCTACTACTTACCTAAAGGTGTAATCCTCCAAAGGGGGCTAATATTTAATCCAAAATACATAAATTCTAACTTAGCAGCACCATTAGACGGGAATTCCCCGTCAGTCCGAATACCCGTCAGTCCGAAACCCCGCTAGTCCGAATTTTTACATTTCTAAAAATAACCCCGCTAATCCGACACCCCGTCAGTCCGAATGTTTAAATTTTAAAAAATAACCCCGCTAGTCCGACACCCCGTCAGTCCGAATTTTTAAAATTTTAAAAATAACCCCGCTAGTCCGACACCCCGTCAGTCCGAAAAATAAAAATAAATAAATAAACCCCGCTAGTCCGAAACCCCGTCAGTCCGAAAAAATAAATTAAAAGCCCCGTCAGTCGGAAACCCCGCTAGTCCGAATAACATGATATGCACCGGGGGTGCACAACTATCGAAATAATTGGGTAATTACAAAAAGTAAGGTAAATCTATTATAATAAAGACCATAGGTACCCGATTGATTCAAAATTAAATGAAGACAAAGCTTAATAAAATATATTAAGGTCATGTTCATTAGAGTTTACGGGGGTGCCACTCTTTTTGTCATAATATACTTTTTATGAAATATAGATATTTCGAAAGTCTAATGAGATATGGCGACCGGGATCGTTAAAAAATGAAAGACCTGATGATAAACCATACATACGAGGGTCATTCAATAAGTTCTACCTCCTCACTCATTCATAACATCGCTAATATGAATGTCAGCCTCATGACATTTGTCATAATTATAGCTCTAAATCATAGCTACACATTTATAGTAAAATATAATTGATATCTGTTTCACTTTTGTCATGATGCGATCAAAGTCAGAGAGAGATTTTGAACAACGGACACGAAAAATGACCCTAAAGATAAAATACATGTTTTTTTAGTTTCTCTCCGTATTGTATGATTATATTAACAGCCCGATTTAAATACTGAAAAAAGAAAACAATGGATGATTTCTAAATATAATACTGTATTATTGCATATAAATCAGATTGTATAGGCAATATTCAATTTTGTGGTCTAGCAAATAGTATAATATCAACTCGAATGTATCACAACGTCTTTAGCATACTGGAACCCTGCTATTCAGTCCAATTTTCGTTGTTAAAAGTCAAGCCACAGTGATGCCTCGGATGTTAAATCTTAACATGATAGTTATTTTATGAGTTTTTCTTATATGCAACCGTTACAATAGTCAATCAGGTAGTCAGTGATAGAAAATTGTCTATTCAAGTGACTTCAAATATATCCATTTAGTCCTGTATATTGAAGATGTCTTGGTTCTTATAAAAACAAATAAGACTTTTGCAGCGGTTTTCTAGGGTAGGGTTATAATTAATGGCTGTCCAGGTCTCGTTCTGGCTAATTAGAGGGCATTTTATCCCAAAGAAATCAGTTACTTTATTGTTTATAGTCTTTTCAAGAGATATCTGTAATTTAGAACGGTTTTAATTGACCGATAGGTAAGTTTTGTCTCTTAGAATTGGCAAAATTCATAGCATCTAGGAGACATTTTGGTGGTTTTTTATCCGTTTCCGTCGCACTAAATGGTGGTTTGGTTTTCACTGCATCTACAGAAAAGTAAAACCAGTACTCAAACCAAATGACTATGGATTTGTAGCTGGGATTTAAAGCTACAATTGTGAAATAATTCATACGACTGGCTTTAATTGTAAAATTATGAGGTAGTAGGTAGAACTTATTGAATGACCCTCGTACATAACCCGGGGGTGCTACTCTATTTTGTATTTCATTTTTTATAGATATTTCGAAAGTCTAATGTAATATGACGACCTGAGATTGTTACAAAATGAAAGACCTGATGATAAACCATACATATATACCGGGGGGTGGGGGGGGGGGGGGGGGCTGCTACTCTACTTTTTACAATTGAAAAAACATATTAAGAAAGTATACATATTTAAATTTCTTCAAAAGACAATGTCCAATCAGGGAGGTGGTTCAATGATATCGAAGAACCACTTACACGATACGCGTTTTAAATATCTTAACAGAATGTAGTCAAATGGTCCGGATGAGAGGTGCCACTCCCCATAATTAATTGTTATAGTATTATTTTTTAATTAAAATCTGTTGTTAAGCGGTCGTCCCATTCAATTGATCACATAACCTCATATGCATATTTTAACCAGGGAAGTGTCAATTTGACACCTTCCTGTTTTAACCATGAATCTCCGAAAGTATGCCCGTGTCCGGCATCGTCTGATAAAATTAGTCAAAATAACAACCGCTCTCTGTTATGTGATCATAATACTAAGATAGTCAAATTTAGACACAATTTTTAAGTCCAATATTGATAATCAATTTTCACAACTTTCCTAAAACTCAATATACAAGTATTATATATCATAATAAAGCCCATAACAAGACGCTTCAAAATTTTGGTTTTTTGTTTGTTCTGGTTGCTATGGTAATCGTACAGGAGCTCTGGTTGGCTAAAAACGACTTCAAATGTAACTCAATAACGCAAACTTCTATTGTACCCATTCTTAGGATAATGATGTACAATGATATTCCGCTCGCTTTAATGGAGTCGGCATTTTGATACGGTTGCCATGGCAACCGGTAACCGACCAATCACGTAATTTTGCGACGTAATTCAAATTTGAGGCAGAAAATAAAAAATCTGGCTTTGTTAAAGCACAGATCCACTTATTTGCAACATGAATTTCAAATTTCATAAAATTTCATTATTGAGTTATTGAGTTACGTTCGTAGTCGTTTCGCACGTTTGCGTGTTTTCTTGTTTTGAAATCGAGCGAAACGTATTCAAAAATATAAAAATTGCTTAAACAAGGTCTTCTAAAAAACTGGGTGGACAAGTGTTTTTAGTGTCAAAAGGATAATGAGAAGACTTGGAATGGATCTGTTGAATTTTGTGGAAGTCGGCAAGAGGATCACTAGTGTGTTGTTTCTGGAAGGAAATCACCGAGACGTTATGTGAGCGATAGGCCCTATGTGGTGAAGTTTATGGAGAGAAAAAAAATTGAAAGAAAATATATCATAATTTATAATTTAATTTAAATTCCAATGTTTATTAATTACGAGAAAACGTAATTTATGACAAATTGAAAAATGCAACAAAATAACTTGGATTTCCCGGGGCGCCAGGATAATTATTATAATACTAATAGTCAATCGTTTTGTAACAAGGTCTTCTAAAAAACTGGGGGGGGGGGGGGGGGGAGGGGGGGGGGGGACTTGGAATGGATCTGTTGAATTTTGTGGAAGTTGGCAAGAGGATCACAGTGTGTTGTTTCTGGAAGGAAATCACCGAGACGTTTGTGAGCTAGGCCTATATCATTTATATGGTGAAGTTAAGAAAAAGAATTGAAAGAAAAAATATCATTATTTATAATTTAATTTTAAATTCCAATGACAAATTTAAAAGTGCACAAAATAACTTGGATTTCCCAAGGCGCGAACTTGGGACCGCCAGGATAATTTGTAGTCAATCGTTTTGTAAAGATAAATCACGAATAAATACACTGTATAAGTTCATGAAGTTCATAACAACAGCCGAATAAAAAAAAGAAAATTGTGATATTCATGACATATTCATTGAACCAAAAAAGTAAAAAATAATAATAGATAAAAAAAAGAGTCTCATTAATAAACAAACTAATGATATTGTAAGTAATTAATATAATGGAACATCAAAAAGTACCAATATTAAACAAAAAGATATGTGGTCCCGAGCAGAATTGAACCCAGGTTCAATGCACCATAGCCGGAGGAAACAGCCGCTACACCACCGGGGTGTCATTACATATTTGGAAGTCATAAGTTAAAATAATATTGAGACTGTCTGGTTTATCCACTCAATAAACTATTAAAATGTGATATTTGAACTACATGTCCATCAAAACACCATTTTATTTATTGTAATAGACACATATATTATAAAATATCATTAAAATACTAATTTTGCCTTGAAAATCTGAATTTGGCGGCGATTGGCGATATTTAGCATTTTATACCAAAAGTCTACTGCCGGCTGTATTAAAAAGCTCAAATTGCATGAAACCACAGATAAGATTCGTTTTTCTATCAATACTTCTTCCTTTATGTATAATACAATTTACATTATTTAGTAAATACAATAATTGTAACGTTTAACGTCACCACTAGCTAATTGAAACAATAATAATGACCCATGACCTTTCATCTGAAAGCTAAGGTGGCCAAGTTAACTTGTCCACCAAAAATTATAAATTGATATTTGAGATAATTGTTCATCTATTAATAAACTTGAATTTAGACACATTTTGAGTCAATTTTGGCGAAAATCGCATCTATATTAGAAGGCGCACACAACTAATTCAATCTAGAAATTCACTTCCGGCAAAAAATTGAGTACAGCAATAGTTCCTATCAAGCACAAAAGTGTGCGAAATCGACACATTAGCTGGTACTGCCCTCTCGAATGTGGCATGTTCGTGTTGGGTGGAATATGTACGTGAAGTTTGTAAAAGCAACGAGATGATTTGAGCTTTATTATAATTTTATCCGCCGATTTACCGCAATTTGTGCATCCCAGCCTGAGGACTGAAAATTAGGTGATACAATTAATACGCGGCATTTACTGAAAAATGTGACGGATAACTTTCCTTGATATTTAGATATGATATGAATTAGCATTTATGGCATAAGATTGCAAATTTTCACAAAAATTGACTGTGGAGTTTTTGAAATAGAGCGGTTTTAATAGGCCGACATTTGTGTGTAAAGCCTATGGGGAGCTAATTAGTTGCGTGCCACTTATAAAACTCGCCCATTGCTTGTGTGTTGGATTTCGATCGCGACGATTTTTGTGTACATGTTCATCCCCGCTACACACCCGTACACTTCCCCGTACACTCCCTTGCATAGCCGGGCATCGTTTTTTCTCAAATGGTGCCTGTGAATATTGCTGTTGCTGTGTACCTAAATACATGTGCTGTCTGTTGAATTTGGAACCAACATTTAATTTGAAATGTCTATTTTCAATTTAAAAAAATACTCCAATTCGGGACAAAATTCACAAAAGCTCACAGACAACAAATAAGCACATCATTTTACTCGATCTAGAATTTCAAACTTACAAATTTGGCGTTCCAAAAATATCGGAAGAAGATTTTTGAAAATTCTGTTACTCTCGACTGGCTTGACCAATTTTGGTCCGGTAAAAAGTATGTTGATATATCGATTCGCGCCAATACAGAAAAACTGACACGAGGGCTATCATTGGCTAGCAAAATCTTCTGCGCAGCCGTTCAATGTACGAAGTCAATTTACCAGTGAATCGATTTGGAATTTTCTGCTGACAACGGGAAAACCCCGATGATGCGAGTGACGTCATTTAATGAGCGGCGCCCTTCACGAATTAGCTCATTAGCATACTGTATGTCGGTGAAATGTATCACGCAGTTTGATAAGTGCGTGCTCCCTTGAAGCACACATCCCTAGTTCCCGGTGGTGTAACGCTCCGATACGCTGTTTCAAATGACCACAGTCTCTAAAACGAAATATCAAAATTCTATAAGATTTTGCATTTATACTTAGAATTTAACACTGAAAACAATGGTATATGATTTATATGATTTTGAACAAACATGTGTTATTGTGAATGTGCATGGTCAATGCTTTGAAAATTAACGAGTATGGCAACCAAATACACGCAGTCTTGGGCGGTTTTTTTAATCACAAACTCTCAAATAATAGTAGCCTACTTCAAAAAACCCGTGTGAGCCGAATTTATTCACTTTTTTACGATTTTTTTCTTCATTTTGCCCGTGGGATAGACAACGGACCAACATAAAAATAAGTTAGATGTAGGGAAATTTAATATATTCGATTTCTTTTTGCTTAAAACAATGTTTTGGTATCACAAAAACCTTAATTCATATTTTTGCAGTATAAAAACCCACCTTTTAATAGGAAAATGCAACATTATTTGAAAAACGGCGGGGGGGGGGGACTTCCGACTCAGAAAATGGTGTAGAGGTCTATAAGATTAAAAGTGTCTTTAACTTTTCAATTTTCAACCTGACTTATCACCATGGTGCTGCAAAAAAAGCTAGTAAATTTTTCTGTCAGATGACGATCCGCCCAACACCGTTTTACAACTCAAAGGGTGACGGACGATCGCTATCGCGGATATCGACATTTACTAGATTTGGTTGAATTGCAATATGTCGTCGACAGAGTAATTTATCACTTAAAATGCTTATCATTCGGGCAAAATGTGTTTATATTCTTATATTGTTCATTTTTTGAAAAGTTTCAATGACTTCATACAATATGACATCACAAAACTTGCCAATGCACGGCATGCTATCTACTGAAGACAGACTTCATGTGCACACTCTACGGGGCATGGAGATAGTTTTAAAAAAACCCGCAAAAAATACAAATTTACTTATGGCGATACGCTGTTGTCAAATGGCCACATCTCTAAAACGGAATATCAAAATTTTGAATTTATACTTAGAATTTAACACTGAAAACAATTGGTATATGATTTATATGATTTTGAACAAACATGTGTTATTGATGCACACATCCCTAGTTCCCGATGGTGTGAGGCTCCGAGTGAATGTGCATGTCAATGCTTTGAAAATTAACGAGTACCAACAAAATACACGCAGTCTTGGGCGGTTTTTTTAATCACAAACTCTCAAATAATAGTAGTAGGGCTACTTCAAATAACCCTTGTGAGCCGAATTTCTTCACTTTTTTACGATTTTTTCCATTTTGCCCGTGGGATAGACAACGGACCAACATAAAAAGAAGTTGGATGTAGGGAAATTTAATATATTCGACTTCTTTTTGATTCAAACAATGTCTTGGTATCACAAAAACCTTTATTATTATTATTATTATTATTATTATTAAACAGCATTTATATAGCGCCTTTTCTAAAAAAGACCAAAGCGCTGTACAGAGATAAAAAATACACACACGATTAAAAGTACCAAGTAATGTACAAAATATAAAACACAACAATAGAAAAAATGGACATTGAAAATGGCAGTAGATGATACGCGTACACACACCCCTACGCGCACACCACACCTTATGGAGCTGTCCTTGTGGAGACATATTGCCGTACACACAATATGATTGGCTAAAGTCAGAACATATGACCAAACCTCCACAGGGTGTCTTAATGGAGACATGTAGGGGGGGGTGTTAGGTGTGATCTGTGTGGCTCACACATCATTTTTCATCATTTTCACTTATGGAGCATAGTTTTGTGTCTCCACAAGGGAAATTATCTCCATAAGGTATTGCTGGAACGCATAATTGGTTCCACAAGGTATTACGTATAGGAGCATACCCAGCAAGCATACACTCAGCACCAAGCATAAAATAAGACTAAAACATAATAATATACAGTGGTAAAACACTAATATTGACAGAATTGCACAACAGGTTGAATGTTAAAAAAGGCATGACTGCAGAATGAGGCAATAAGAGGCGGTGGATCTACGCAGGTGGAAACAAGTAAGTCTTTAGGCGCTTCCTGAAAATCATGACGGAGATGCTATTGCGAATATCAGAGGGCAGAGAGTTCCAGAGTCGTGGGGCATCAGCATGGAAAGACATGTCACCATATCTTTTGATAGTGCGAGGAGTGTGGAGACGTAGCTCTTCATCACCAGAACGTAGATTAGGCCTTCCAGGTAGATATGGTACAAGTAGGTTGGTGATGTAAGGGGGAGCAAGTCCATGTACTCCTTTGTATACGTATAGCAGCACCTAAAAATATTATTCTCTGTTTTACGGGTAACCAGTGGAGAGTTCTCAACAGGGGTGCAGATGGGTGAAGTCTTTTAGCCCGGAACACAATTCTTGCTGCCCTGTTTTGAAGTTTCTGTAGCTTGTTACGATCCTTGGCTGATATACTGAGCATGAGATAATTAGCGTAGTCCAAGCGGGATAGGATGAGTGCCCGAACAAGGTGATGGCAGCTTACGGTAGTTATGAAACGACGGATTCTATATATACACCTTAACTGGAAGTTCACAGTTTTGACAATGGATTTTACATGATCAGTCATAGACAAAGTACTATCAAAGATAACACCAAGGTTCCTGATTTTAGCTGACTGCTGGATAACGTCATCTCCAATTTTCAAGGAGAGCTCACCAATTATCTTTGCATGCCATGGAGATGCAGCTACAAAGAGTTCAGATTTTTCATTATTGAGTTTCAGCTTATTCTCGGTCATCCACATACTAATGTCTTCTATACATGACGACAATTTTTCCATTGCACGCGTACCACCATTGTCCAAAATTTAGGGTCAAAAGGCAAATAAAGCTGAATATCGTCGGCGTAAATATGATAGCTGATGTTGTGTTTGCGGATGATACAACCAATCTCATACGTATACATGGAAAAGAATAATGGCCCGACCACCGAGCCTTGTGGAATACCAAAGTCAAGCGAATGTTTTTCAGATTTACTGTCCCCGAGGCATACACGAAAGGAGCGATCCCGGAGGTACGATTTGATCCAGTCCAGCGCTTTGCCTTGTATGTGAAAGGTGGTGGATAGCCGTCGAGACAAGATCTGATGGTCAACCGTGTCGAAAGCAGCTGATAAGTCCAGCAGAACTACAGCAGCCGCCTTATTGTTATCCAGGACTTTGAGAATATCAGTCTTGACGCGCAACAAAGCCGTTTCAGTACTATGTTGCTGTCTGTAGGCAGATTGGAAATCCTCGTTGAGACCGTTGGAACTAAGATGGGCATTTATTTCAGAACAAACAAGTTTCTCCATGATTTTAGAGAGGTAGCTGATGTTGGACACAGGGCGGTAATTCTTAAGTGTGTTCTTGTCCAGCGTCGATTTCTTTAGGATGGGAGATACCACCGCCTCGCGAAGGCTCATTGGAAACATACCGCTGCTGAGAGATTGATTAATAATAGTGGTAAGTGGTTGAATCATAGAGTCAATGTTATCTTTCAGAAGCCACATTGGAATTTTGTCCAAAGAACAAGATTTGTTTTTAGTGGCAAGAACAATTTTCTTTACATCATCAACAGAAACAGATTTGAACTCATTTAAAGCTTCGACACTGGTAGTATCAGAACCATGACTAGTGATAGTTTGACTTTTACACTGTGTTGCCGGTAATTCATAAAGTTCCTTTCTTATCTTAGCCACTTTTTGAGTAAAATACCTAGCAAATGAATTGCATAAATCAGTCGTTGAGTCTGCATCGGGAAGCTGCCTAGTGTTCTTATTTAACAAGATGTTCAAGGTGGAATACATACTTTTACTATCAGCTGTTTCAAGAATGTCCTTAAAATATATTTCTTTGGCACTATGAATTAACCTGTTCACATGATTTGATGTTCAGCATATGCTTCATAGTCAGTAATACCTTTAGTTTTGCGCCATTTGCGCTCACACTTACGACGAGTTCTTCTAGCAACCTTAATATCATCATTATACCAAGGCAGACGTGGCTTTATCATCCGGGATCGTTGCTAGGGAGGTGCATAAGCATCGAGTAAAGAACCCATCGATAAGTTCAACTTATCCAGCATCTCATCAACTGGACCCCGAAGATCAAGACCATCAACCTCTTTAGCAAGATCATTAGAAAATGAAGTTTTGTCAATACTCTTAGTGTGCCTGATGGTAGAAGTAAGTCTATATGGTGGCTGTTTAGAACAGTTAATGTTGGAGTCAATAAGCATATGATCGGAACCAAGACTAGGAAGAACATTGCACATATCCACCAAATTGTCTTCGGGACGAGCTGCCAGCAGGTCTAGGATGTGTCCGTCCTTGTGTGTTGTTGAATAAACAGATTGATGCAATCCATGAGCTGCAAGTGCGTTGAGGAAACGTTTAACCTCTGGTTTGGATGGTACATCTACGTGCACATTGAAATCACCCAATAGAATGGTTTTAGTTTGAGTTAAACAGATTTCATCAAGAAAGGCTTCAAATTCGTCCAGATATTCTCCAGTCTTAAACCCGTTAGTACCGGATGGAGGAGGTCTATAAATGGCAATGACCCGAAGACCAGTTTTCTTTATGATGACACTGGCATGTTCAAAGTATTTAGTGCTAATATTTGTGGGTGAATTCTGCAGACTGATTTGAGTCTATGGATGATACCAATCCCACCATGCTCGTCACCTTTCCGGGGGAAATGCATATATAGTGGAGCGGATATGTGAAAAAGATGTTCACTTTTGGAAGGAAGCATGAAAATTGGCACATAGGGGTGTTTTGATGTGCTGATTTCAAAAAACCACGGAACCACATTTTTTGAGCAATGGTGCGGCGGCCATCTTGAATTTCAAAATGGCCGCCATAAAAATATAGGAGATTTAGTAAAATTGCTCTAAATCAAATACTTTTGAGATTCATACCCCCAGATTTCACCAATATGTTCTCTATAACATGGTGCACAATTTCAGATGGATTTGTTGTGCCAGTTGTACTTTGGTTATTACTTGTTACCATGGAAACCATCAAAAATAGACATTTTTGGGCAAAAATGTCTCTAAAATCACTCTTATTTGGAGATTTTTGATATCTATTCATCATGATATTGCTTTTAGTATCATCTGCAATTATACATAATATGGATGAAAAATTTGCATTTCAATTTTGAGTGGCATCCATGGAAACTTTTTAAATGGCGGTTTGACGAAATATATGTCAAAATCACTTCTTTTTCAACCATTTTCACCAATCAATTGCTGGTAAAACACTATTATTGTGAATCGGATGTGAATAAGATGTTCACTTTTGGCAGGAAGCATGAAAATTGGCACATAAGGGTGTTTTGATGCGCTGATTTCAAAAAACTACGGAACCACATTTTTTGAGCAATGGTGCGGCGGCCATCTTGAATTTCAAAATGGCCGCCATAAAAATATAGGAGATTTAGTAAAATTGCTCTAAATCAAATACTTTTGAGATTCATACCCCCAGATTTCACCAATATGTTCTCTATAACATGGTGCACAATTTCAGATGGATTGGTTGTGCCATTTGTACTTTGGTTATTACTTTTTACCATGGAAACCATCAAAAATAGACATTTTCAAGGGAAAATACCTCTAAAATTGCTCTAAATCAACTATCTTTGAGATTTATACCCCGATATTTCATCAATATGGTCTCTATAACATGGTGCATAATTTTAGATGGGTTGGTTGTGCCAGCTGTACTTTGTTTATTACTTGTTACCATGGAAACCATCAAAAATAGACATTTTTGGGCAAAAGTATCTCTTAAGTCACTCTTTTAAATGGCGGCTTGGTGAACAAAAAGTCAAAATCACTCCTTTTTCAACAATATCAAAATGTAACCACTATATTAGTTTCTAAACACAACAGTTCAATATTATATTTCAGTATGGTACAAAATGCATGAAGTTGTATACAGAGCTAGTAACGGATTAATTGTGTCCGTTGTATTTACCATACTTGTTGTCATAGTAACCATCAAAATTCGATTTAAAAACAAAATTCGTTGGTTGGATGGTTCCTGTCATGACTAACAGCTCGTGACGCGCAGATACTACACCAAAGTCATCAAAAGTGTAACAATCACGGAGTCCAGTAATCGATCTAAGTTGGTCAATTTATCAGGACCGAGGTCTGCTTTTCTTTCTCTTCTCTTCAATCATGCATTGCATAATAACCTTCTCTTCTAAGTGGTTTTCTCATTCTTATTTAGGTTATTGGTTATTTTGATCTTTTATTATAAAATAACGCAGTTTGTTAGATTTATTTTAATCAAACAACAACAAATTTCCCCCTTTATAAAATCGGCGAATCCAGCGAGCTGTTTACCAACTTCCTGCTTCGCATTAATCCCGTTCTTTAGCACACACGCACATGGCAACGCTGCGTTATACGCACAACGCATACGCCGGCGACGTTGTGTAGGGCTCGCTAACGCGGAGATCATACGCACTGAAGGTATTATTTAGAGAATAAAGGTATTGTTTTTAGACCGTACCTGTGTTATATTGTCTGACATAAATGCGGACGATAGTATATATTTTAAGTAGAACAACGACGCCACAGGCGGTGTTGTTCTACGCAAAAAATAATAATATCGAACGCATTTATGTCAGACAATATAACACGGGTACGGTCTAAAAACAATACCTTTATTCTCATTCTTAAACAATCATACTTTAGACATTTATCAAAGAAATAAGTACATTTTATTGTCCACATTTTGACAACTTTTACCCCTGCTAGGATCGAATAACCCACAAACATTCCATCCAATCACATGCGATGAGTAAACCATGCGTAAGCGTCGCGGCGCCGGCATAAACGCAGGAAAAGCGCTAAAGACGCACTGCAGAAGTGCGCGTTATGGAGCAAACCACGCATTGTAAAGGTCGGGCGCACTGTTAAAACGTAAGCCCCACCTCCCCGTGTTAAGTTGTCTCATCTAGATGTCACCGATTTCTCTGAGAACCAATGAGATTGCTTAAACTTTCTTAGCTGTTTAAGAATATTTGAATTAATTAAACCCTGCCCCAAACTATACACCATTGCCTCGTATGGGCATATCGGCATAATTAGCCAAAAACCAATCAAATTGCCTGCTGACATCCCAAACCACACCCACTATATAACGAATTTAATTTAATTCACACAAAAAATATTGTGTGCTCGCATTGCAAAAATTCTTCTGTCCCGTTGTAGCCTTAAATCTTTCGTAATGCTGTGATCATGTTAAGGGGCAAAATCGTTTTTGTGATAATGGGCGATTCCATGAAAATGTGTGACGGAGCAAAAAAACTGAAAATTGCTCCAAAAGATTTATTTTTACCTCTATGTTGTTCAAAGCTCATGCAAAGGTTCAGGAAAAAATTGTTACAACATTTGGCTAATGTTTACTATGAAAAAATTCTACTTTTCTTACCCCAAAAATGGTAACACGTGTTACCGGAGCAACACTTTTTTGAAAATATTTACTTTATTGATTTGGTTTTAATTTACGCCACTTATAATTTTAATTCTACTAGTTAGGCCCTATTTAAAAAAGTGTAAACAATTAGATAAATTCATAACCACCACTCTACAATAGGCCATCAAAATGTCGTAACGCGTGTTACCAAACTCATATTCAGGAAAACGTGCTAAAACCTCAATTTTTCAAGTGTTATTTATCACTATTTATGGTTAATATGATAGTTTAATTGCCAAAGTCAAAATGAATTCTAATTTAGAAATATAATAAAGAATCTAAGGCGAGTAAATTATGGCTGGACAAAGTGTAACGCGTGTTACCGTAACACGTGTTACCGTAACACGTGTTACCGTAACACGTGTTACCGACTATTTTGCATTTTACAAAAAAGTGAGAACTTTAATTCTTGTTATTATTCTAGTTTTATAAACCTTGTAAAGGTACTTGCTTACAGTAGTGACCAATTGATTGTAGTTTGGTTAGTTGAAATACACAAGCAAAACAAAGTTGGGATTTGTTTAGTGCGTCTTTTTTCGTAACACGTGTTACCGATATTCGGAGCGGTCTTACATTAACATGAGCTAATATTTCATATTGGTGTTAGCATGAGGATCTAGCCTTAAGTCTTGGGTATTACAATACAAAAGATGAAAACTTCATTCAAATTACTTTTACAGTTATAGAGTGGAGAATAAAGAATGGCGCGCTTAAATGTAACGCGTGTTACCGTTACCGCCCACATGTATCATGATCCTTCAGCTGAAGAGCAGGCGACTAGAAGCTTTCTCTATGTACGTCAGTCTTCAGCAAGAGTGATTATCTGTCACAGTCGTTCTTGAATCATGCTTTCATTGTCCACTATTACATACGTGTTGTATATACATTTAGGTCAAATATGATGTACATTGACGACCAGGTCTCCTTCGGGCGACCAGGTCGTGCAAGCCTAACCTTCTGCAATTGGTATGTAGGTGGCATACATTCTAGCAGGCTCTTCATCAAGGAGACGGAGCTGAAATTTATGTCCAAGGATTCCCAGCTTGCGGCACACGTGTTGAATAATTTCACTTTTGATAGCTATGAGAGGGCTCCTCCATTGGCATTCTAACTTCCCAATGCACACCATGCGTAAGTCCTCCGTATTTTAAGGTCACTTGCACCCGATGCCATAATAGACCTACAGATACCTGAAATCTGTGCCGTAATAGACCCACAGATACCTGAAATCTGTGCTATAATAGACCCAAGATACCTGAATTCCGCCACATGGCTGAACCCAATAGACCTGGAGTGTTAGGTGAGGACTGCATCAGTTGGCAGTCATCTACTTTGTTTGGGATAAGCTAATTAATGATGAGGCCAAGGTCTTTCACTGCTGTAGCAGTATTTGTCAGCTGAGCTCACAGAATTGTGGTCTCAAGTAGTAAGTCATCTGCAAAATGTAGGTCGTTTTAGAACAACGGCAGGGTACCGTTGTTCCGGAAACGGCATGCAGGGCAGGGTTGGTAGATGTGTCACAACTCCGCAGTCAAGATCACATGTAGCCTTCTTCAATAATTGTAGTTTACAAATATTGCAACGAGGAATGGAGTCAGCATGTAACCCTGTTTCACTCCAGTGGAGACAGCAAAAGGGTCAGAGATACTGCCATCAACCATCACATCAATGCTTCTGCCATGACGAAAGCCAGTCTGTTTATTCATCAAAATGGGGTCAACTTGATCTTTTAAAATTCGGTAAAGCTGTACACTTTGGTTGACAGAAGAGATATTCCTCTATAATAGTTGCTCATAAGAGAGAGGTCCCCTTTCTTTAGTAGATTGGGTGCTTTGAGGGTGGTGTAGATATGATCGACTTCCATATAGTGTTTATGGACACCTTTTACCAATACGTCACTGCCATCTTGGAATGCTTTAGATTTGATTGCACAGTCAAGAGCGGCAGCCGTGTTTGATGAATGGCTTTCTGGATATGTCTGGGAGTGTGGGAAGATTTATTTGGATTGACAGGTCCTGAGCAGCTGGTGATCGGATGGAATTTGAGAGATCATTTTTATGTGGTGGAATAGTCATCCTTCATGTTAGCCCGTTGAAGATCTTCTATCTGTTTGATTTATCTGCCTTGTAAGACTTGTTTGAATGGGCGTTCATGTTCTTCATCATTCTCTGGATGCCCTAAACGTTGAGACAAGGTAGCACTAGCGTCTTTTGCCCTCATCCGTCTCAAACTTTAGCTGAATGGTCACCTATAGTTCAGCATGCCATGCGATTTGAGTTTGCCAACATTCTCGGCGAAAAGAAATCTGGCTAGAGAATAGTACTTTAGCTGTACTGTTACTACAGACATGCAAAAGACGGCTAATATCTTAAAAGCCTGCAAGAAATGTATGGAAGAGGAAGCTAAGAATGTGGTGAAAAGAATGGCATAACACAATAAAGAAAGTATTATCTTGTGTACGTAGCTGGAGCACTGATCCGCCCTCATAATCAAACATAGAGACGGGTTATTTTGGCCCGGTCTGGCAAGCTATACGAGTGATCAGCGCTGATAAGCTCTGCTCCGGGGAAACTTATTTAGCCCGTAGTTAGGACTATTTACCCCAGCAATCGGGAAAATGCGATAAAAACATCGAACATCACATTTTGTTGCAGCCATCTTGTGCTTTTTTTCAGGCATGTGTGCATTTTTTTGCAAAACATATGCACTTTTGTACAAAACCAGGCAGCACATTTAGTTTAAAAACCGCAAATTCCCTACATGTACCTAATTTACCCATAGATGGAAGTAAGACAATGATCAGTAGTAGTTAGAGCTACTCCTGTGGACTACTGCAGTAAGGTGGTGAAATGGATGGTTGGTTGGTTGGTTGGTTCCTGTCATGACTGACAGCTCGTGACCACGTAGATGACTGCGCCACAGATGATGATTTTCAGCAAATGAGTAACAATCACAGAGAGGGAGTCATAGATCTTATTTGGTCAAACCATCAGGACCAAAGTCTGCCTTTCTTTCTCTTCTCTTCAATCATGCCTTGCATAATAACCTTCTCTAAGTTGTTACCCTTGCGTCGTCTGAGATGTGACCAAAGTAGCTCAGCATCTGGGTGTTGACAGAGTGAAGAACTCATTTAGACTATCTACAACCATCTACCATCTTAAGAAATTATATTCTTAAACAGCTAAGAAAGTTTAAGCAATTTCATTGGTTCTTAGAGAAATCGGCGACATTTAGATGAGACAATTGAACACGGGGAGGTGGGGCTTAAGTTTTAACAATGCGTCCGTCCTTCACAATGCATGGTTTGCTCCATAGCGCGCACTTCTGCAGTGCGTCTTTGGCGCCTTTCCTGCGTTTATGCCGGCGCCGCGACGCTTACGCATGGTGTACTCATCGCATGGGATTGGATGGAATGTTTGTGGGTTATAGACCATTTCAAACTATGCATGGTGTACTCATCGCATGGGATTGGATGGAATGTTTGTGGGTTATAGACCATTTCAAATTGAGATCGGAAATCTTCGGAAAAACAGGTCACGTGTAGTAGGTGCGTTGTGCGTTATTCGCAACAGTTGATCGCATTCACAGCATTGTCCTAGTTGGTTGTCCGCCTAGTGATTTACTATGTTTACATACACGCGTGCACACATGAGAAGTAAAACGTGCAACGAGGCTATTTTGTTTTTGTATCAACAAAGGCGTTGACCGGCAAATTCCAAATGTATCGAGCAAATGGTAAAAAGTGAAAATATTACCCCAAATCTCTTTTATCTCACTGTTTTTTGTTACTGAAATGCCGCAACATCAACTTTGTGAGGGATACAATCTATCACCAACACCAGCGCAATCTACCACACGGGCAGACGGGTGAAAAACATGTTTGTTTTTCTCCGGCACATGGGCATGACCTGTGAGCTGACAGGTCATGTAACCGAGCGTCAAATCACTCGGCTAATCGGAAGCATTCGGAACTGATCGTATATTTTCGTATTTGAAATGGTCTGTTCGGTCCTAGCAGGGGTAAAAGTTGTCAAATGTGGACAAGCATTATTTCTTTGATAATGTCTTAAGTATGATTGTTTAAGAATGAGAATAAAGGTAGTAGTATTTTTTTGCATAGAATAACTCCGCCTGCGGCGTCGTTGTTCTATTTAAAATAATACTATCGTCCGCATTTATGTCAAACAATATAACACGGGTACGGTATAAAAACAATACCTTTATTCTCTAAGTACAAGCAAAGCATGAACATGATGATGGTGCATAGAAGGAACACACGTCTAAGAAACAGGGTGGGAATAATAGGGATTGAATAAAAATAGAAAGAAAGATTGCAGCTGTGCCACATCCATGATATAGCAAAAGGCTAGAATTCAAATACTAATGAAAATGAACAACAACTCAATTCAACGCTATCCTATAATCAATCCAATCAAATTATATCATCAACAGTTTATTGGTATCTATATGATCAATGATGCGTCACATGGTCGTAGCAATTTCCGATTAGCCATATAATCTCGCTAAATGCTCTAGTTTCTTCAGAGCTCTCACCGCTTTTTAGCCGGCTAATCTCTCTATGTTATCCTACTTTTTAAGGATAATTTGAATGATTATCCTAGAGCCCAAAGTTTTCTGCTTTGTAAATTCAACTTTTGCATTCTTCAGTTTTCTATTTGAGCTATAGCTCAATAAACACACCTCCATTCAGGATACACATTTCTTTTATTATATATTTTGAGTGTTTAGACCAAGGCAAACATTAATGTACATGACATATTAGGCAAAACGATTTGCTTGTGAATTTTTTAGATTGACAATATTGGAAACAAAAACATGAAATTCTGTCTTCTAAAAGACAAAGCAGAAAACTTGGGGCTCTGAATTAATGTATTCGTCTAAAGAAATGGAGAGGAGTACCGGTTTTTACAGAGCTTTTAGCCGGATTCTCTTTAAAAAAAACCCCACTCTAAGCTTTCAGTCTAGACACCAAACATGAAAGATGACTATCTTTCAGTCTAGGCACCTTCTTGCCTCTCTGTGTACTAGCTATCGATGCTTTTGCATATCGTCAGCCTGCTTCGATAATTGCCTAACTCACTTTTCAGCGAAATTGAGTTTTTTGCATAAATTATGACTTCATTACATTATGCACATGCTGTAATAATACATTGACAAATCAAAAGTGTTGATAAATGCACAATTGCACTTCTGCCTAAGTCAGCATTGTGAGTTAGGCAGATTGTAATAATTATGTAAAATGTTTAAAATGGGTCCTATAACAAGCCACATTTCACTTAAAGGTATATCCCCAACCTAATTCTATCCAACATGTACTGCTCCTGTTGGAATTCACCTGTACTATTCATGGTGCAATTCAACATTATCGGCAGCCTGCTTCGATAACTGCCTAACTCACTTTTCCAATTTTTGTTGTTTTCTCAAAACTAGAAAAAATGAGTTAGGCAATTATCGAAGCAGGCTGACGATATACCGCCTCTCGATCCTCAGATATGAACTTTTATTTTCAATCAGAAAATGTATGGACAATGCTCCGAAACTTGCGCTGCAAATAATGTCCGATGTATATTCTTTCGTTGTCAAAAAATAAATCACAAATACAAACACCTCTACTCAAAGTAATATCTTGATGAATAGTTGACAAAAAATTCCAAATAAGAGTGATTTTAGAGGGTTTCCATGGTAACAAGTAATAAACAACGTACAACTGGCACAACCAATCTATCTAAAAGTATGCACCATGTTATAGAGAACATATTGGGGAAATATCAGGATATAAATCTCAAAAATAGTTGATTTAGAGCAATTTTAGAGGTATTTCCCCTTGAAAATGTCTGTTTTTGATGGTTTCTATAGTAACAAGCAATAACCAAAGTACAAATGGCACAACCAATCCATCTAAAATTGTGCACTATGTTATTGAGAACATATTGGTGAAATCTGGGGGTATAAATCTCAAAAGTATTTGATTTAGAGCAATTTTACTAAATCTCCTATATTTTTCTGGCGGCCATTTTGAAATTCAAGATGGCCGCCGCACCATTGCTAAAAAAATGTGGTTCCGTGGTTTTTTGAAATCAGCGCATCAAAACACCCCTATGTGCCAATTTTCATGCTTCCTGCCAAAAGTGAACATCTTATTCACACCCGATTCACTATAATAGTGTTTTACCAGCAATTGATTGGTGAAAATGGTTGAAAAAGAAGTGATTTTGACATATATTTCGTCAAACCGCCATTTAAAAAGTTTCCATGGATACCACTCAAAATTGAAATGCAAATTTCGCATCCAAATGATGTATAATAGCATATGATACTAAAAGCAATATCATGATGAATAGATGACAAAAATCTCCAAATAAGAGTGATTTTAGAGGTATTTTTGCCCAAAAATGTCTATTTTTGATGGTTTCCATGGTAACAAGTAATAACCAAAGTACAAATGGCACAACCAATCCATCTGAAATTGTGCACCATGTTATAGAGAACATATTGGTGAAATCTGGGGGTATAAATCTCAAAAGTATTTGATTTAGAGCAATTTTACTAAATCTCCTATATATTTATGGCGGCCATTTTGAAATTCAAGATGGCCGCCGCACCATTGCTCAAAAAATGTGGTTCCGTGGTTTTTTGAAATCAGCGCATCAAAACACCCCTATGTGCCAATTTTCATGCTTCCTTCCAAAAGTGAACATCTTGGCCATTTTTTGTTACATATCCGCTCCACTAATATGAATATCTGGGGAGGAGAAGTTCTCCAATCACAACTGGATCTTCTTCGGCTAACCAAGTCTCAGTGATCACAAATATGTCAACATCATTCGCAATTATATTCTCAGTGATTGCAACAGTTTTTGTGCGTACCGAGCGAGCATTCCATAACCTGATGTTCATATTTCTGTCATTGTGTCTGTTTATCGGGCGCAATACATTGTAAACCGGCGGCTGACGTTGATATACTTTCTGTCCAGCCCTTGAAACAAGAACTGGGATCTGAGATGCTGATGTTTGTTCAGGGCCAGGGGATGATTCAAGGAACCGAGGCTTACACTTAATCTGTCTCTCATTTGTTAGAACAACATGGTCTATATTTCTTGGCTTATTTTTACCTGCACGACAGCCCCGTCTTTTAGTTTCGATATTAAGTTCTTTTATCCTGGCAAATGTATCATCATCTACACGATGAAAGCTTTTATTTATCTGATAGGCTTTCCTGATGTTGAATAGCACTTTTCTACTGTACGATAAAGGTCGCATTGTTGTGAAAAGTAAACAAGTGATTGACTCGTTTCAAGTGACTGACCAACTGACCACGGTAATGGTAAACGCATCGATCCAAAATCGAGTGTCTCAAATACAGTGTGTATTGGTATATAGGCGAAGATGAATAACCTTAATATTCATATTTTTGCAGTTTAAAAACGCGCCTTTTAATAGGAAAACGCGACATTATTTGAAATCAAGGGCGTCCCCAGAGGGGGGGGGGGGGGGGGGTGACACCCCCCATTCATCAAATCTGTCGGCAAAATCATGGTGCTGTGGGCAAATCAAAGGAAGGAGGAAGAAAAGGGAGAAAGAAAAGAAAGGAAAGAGAAAGGAAAAGGGAAAGAAGGGGAGAAAGAAAGAAAAAAGAAAGGAAAAGGAAAGAGGAAAGAAGGGGAGAAAGAAGAAAGAAAGAAAGAAAAAGAAAGAAAAAAAGAAAAAGAAAGGAAAGAGGAAAGAAAGAAAGGAAAAGGGAAGAACGAAAGAAAGCCCTATCACATCGTATGCGCAGATGATAATGTTGTGTCGGCATATGCTATGTTAACATAAATCAAAAATGAACAAAGGCAATGGTGGTATGAATTTGTAGGCACTGTGAACGAGTCCATTTTTATGAGATTTTGTGTCGGCGCACGTGAACAGCCTAGGCCCAAGTCTTTGTTTTGCTTATTGTCAAGACACCTAGCAAAACATTGTGTCGGCAGAGTATAGGCCTAGGCCTATAATAAGGCCTAATGGGCAATGTGTGGGACCTGTATTGCTCTTTAATTATACTAACTAGGCCTATCATTGCCGTTGTCAATGCAAACCCAAGTCAATAACGTTGAATTTGGACTTACTTTTGCGATAGACTGATAGTGGGCTTGCAGAGTCTACAATTAGTACAATGAGTGCAATTGGCCTACATCAACTTACATAATTATAGGCAAATTATTTAATATCTCGTAACCTATGTGCCAACCTGATTGGCCATTGGCGTAATGGTATAGGTCTACTATGTCGATGTCGGACATACAGACTGCCTATCATGCCTATATTGAACATTTGACCATGTTTTGTTAGCATAATATTCAACTAAACAAGTTAAACATGACCATTTTAGTTTAAAAACTGAATTTTTTTGTGCGCTTCGCGCGCATTCTTTCTACAGGTTTCAACAATATAATGGATCTCGAACCAACTAACCAAATATTATATGGGGCCGGGGACGTTAAAACGTCATACTGGACCCTTAAAGGTATATTATGTGATCTTTCCAGGGAACGCCCTCAACATCGAAAAACAAATTGAAAGAAGATTTTCTTGCAGATTTACATTTCTGATCATAAATCGTACATACATTCCAAGTTACAGGGCGATACGATTCTTAATTACTTCAAAATCATGATTTTAGAGTGAAAATAAACTGTCGGATAACTCCGACAGTTTATATTTTTACTCTAAATTCACTCTAAAACCATGATTTTGAGGTAATTAGGAATCGTATCGCTCTGTAACTTGGAATGTATGTATGATTTATGATCAAAAATGTAAATCTGCAAGAAAATCTACTTTCTAAAAAAAATAATGAATAGAGGGCGCTATCTTGAAAAGATCACATAATATGCCTTTAAATGTTAGAAATGCCAAATGTTGCGCCCTTCGCGCGTATTAGTTTCAACGTTTCATTAGTCAAGCTGAACAAGATGGCTTCAGGAAAGTTTTCCATGACCATTTTAGCTTAAAAATGGAAAAATCTTTTTGCGCTTTGCGCGCATTCTTTCTACAGGTATCAACATTATAATAGTCTCGAACCAAACCAAATATTATATGGGGGACGTTAAAAACGTTATACTGGACCCTTTAAGTGTTAGAAATGCAACATTTTGCGCGCTTCACGCGTATTTAGTTTCAATGTTTCATTATTTAAGCTTAATTTATAGTATCAGAATGCTTCAACCAGTTTTCAATGACCATTTTAGTTCAAAAACTGAAAAAAAATGTGCGCGCTCTGCGCGCATATGATTTGGATACAACCATACGATTTGGAAATGGACTTGATATGTATGTAACTATGCAATATCAAACCGTTAAAAACGTCATACTTGACCATTTAAGTGTAAGAAATGCCAATTTTTTCGCGCTTCGCGCGTATTAGTTTCAATGTTTCATTATTTAACCTTAACAAGAAAGCTTCAGGACAATTGTCCATTACCATTTTAGTTCAAAAACTGAAAAAATGTGCGCGCTCTGCGCGCATATGATTTGGATACAACCATACGATTTGGAAATGGACTTGGTATGTATGTAACTATGCAATATCAAACCGTCAAAAACGTCATACTTTACCATGTGTAAGAAATGCCAATTTTTTCGCGCTTCGCGCGTATTAGTTTCAATGTTTCATTATTTAACCTTAACAAGAAAGCTTCAGGACAATTGTCCATTACCATTTTAGTTCAAAAACTGAAAAAATGTGCGCGCTCAGCGCGCATATTTTCTGCAGGTATTAACATTATAATGGTCTCGAACTAACCAAATATTATATGGGGGACGTTAAAAACGTTATACTGGACCCTTTAAGTGTTAGAAATGCAAAATTGTGCGCGCTTCACGCGTATTTAGTTTCAATGTTTCAATAGTTAAGCTTAATTTATAGTATCAGAATGCTTCAACCAGTTTTCAATGACCATTTTAGTTCAAAAACTGAAGAAAAAAAAGTTTCAATGTTTCATTATTTAACCTTAACAAGAAAGCTTCAGGACAGTAATTTGTCCATTACCATTTTAGTTCAAAAACTGAAAAAAATTGCGGGCTCAGCGCGCATATTTCTGCAGGTTTAAACATTATAATGGCCCTCAAACCACAACAAATATTCTAAATATTATGTGGAGGACATTTAAAGGCGACACACTGTACCTTTAAAATCACAATTTTTGCGCGCTTTGTATTCGTTTCAACGTTTCAATATATAAGATTAACAAGATAGCTTGGGGATTTGTGCCCCCCATCAAAACAGTCCTGGATACGCCCTTGGCTCTGCGCTGCTTTATTTTAACATTTCAATTATCATTATCAAATTTGTGTCCCCCATCCCATGTCTGAAAACGGATTGACGCCCCTGACCATACAGTCCATACTAAACTATGCGTGTATAAATTCCGGCGAGCGAAGCGAGCCGAAATTTTTTAGTGTCGGCATAAATGGCTTTGTCGGCAATTGATGACCTTTACACACCCCCAATGAAAAGGGTCTGGGGACGCCCTTGTTTGAAATACGGCGGGGGGGGGGGGGACTTCCGACTCAGAAAATGGTGTAGAGGTCTATAAGATTAAAAGTGTCTTTAAATTTTCAATTTTCAACCTGACTTATCACCATGGTGCTGCAAAAAAATCTAGTACATTTCTGTCAGATGACGGTCCGCCCAACACCGTTTTACAACTCAAAGGGTGACGGACGATCGCTATCGCGAATATCGACATATACTAGATTTGGTTGAATTGCATTAGGCCTATGTCGTCGACAGAGTAATTTATCACTTAAAATGCTTATCCTTCGGGCAAAATGTGTTTATATTCTTATATTGTTCATTTTTTGAAAAGTTTCAATGACTTCATACTGTATAAAATCACAAAACTTGCCAATGCGCGGCATGCTATCTACTGAAGACAGACTTCATGTGCACACTCCACGCGGCATGGAGATAGTTTTAAAAAACACGCGAAAAATACAAATTTACTTATGGCGATACGTTGTTTCAAGAACGGAATATTAAAATTCTGTAAGATTTTGCATTTATACTTAGAATTTAACACTGACAACAATTGGTATATGATTTATATGATTTTGAACAAACGTGTGTTATTGAAGCACACATTCCTAGTTCCCGGTGGTGTGAGGCTCCGAGTGAATGTGCATGGTCAATGCTTTGAAAATTAACGAGTACCAACAAAATACACGCAGTCTTGGGCGGTTTTTTTAATCACAAACTCTCAAATAATATTAGTAGGCCTACTTCAAATACCCCTTGTGAGCCGAATTTCTTCACTTTTTAACGATTTTTTTCCATTTTGCCCGTGGGATAGAAGTTGGGTGTAGGGAAATTTAATATATTCGACTTCTTTTTGATTAAAACAATGTGCTGGTATCACACAAACCTTAATATTCATATTTTTGCAGTATAAAAACCCGCCTTTTAATAGGAAAATGCGACATTATTTGAAATACGGCGGGGGGGGGACTTCCGACTCAGAAAATGGTGTAGAGGTCTATAAGATTAAAAGTGTCTTTAAATTTTAAATTTTCAACCTGACTTATCACCATGGTGCTGCAAAAAAATCTAGTACATTTCTGTCAGATGACGGTCCGCCCAACACCGTTTTACAACTCAAAGGGTGACGGACGATCGCTATCGCGAATATCGACATATACTAGATTTGGTTGAATTGCATTAGGCCTATGTCGTCGACAGAGTAATTTATCACTTAAAATGCTTATCCTTCGGGCAAAATGTGTTTATATTCTTATATTGTTCATTTTTTGAAAAGTTTCAATGACTTCATACAATATGACATCACAAAACTTGCCAATGCACGGCATGCTATCTACTAAAGACAGACTTCATGTGACACTCCACGCGGAGGCATGGAGATAGTTTAAAAAAAACACGCGAAAAATACAAATTTACTTATGGCGAAACGCTGTTTCAAATGGCCACATCTCTAAAACGGAATATCAAAATTCTATAAGATTTTGCATTTATTTAAAATTTAACACTGAATACAATTGGTATATGATTTTGAACAAACATGTGTTATTGAAGCACACATCCCTAGTACCAAAATTAACGAGTACCAACAAAATACACGCAGCCTTGGGCGGGTTTTTTTAATCACAAACTCTCAAATAATAGTAGTAGGCCTACTTCAAATAACCCTTGTGAGCCGAATTTCTTCACTTTTTAACGATTTTTTTCCATTTTGCCCGTGGGATAGACAACGGACCAACATAAAAAGAAGTTGGGTGTAGGGAAATTTAATATATTCGACTTCTTTTTGATTAAAACAATGTATTGGTATCACAAAAACCTTAATATTCATATTTTCGCAGTATAAAAACCCGCCTTTTAATAGGAAAATACGACATTATTTGAAATACGGCGGGGGGGGGGGGGGGGGGGGGAGGGGGGAGGGGGGGAGGGGTGGGGAGGGGGGGGGGGGAGGGGGGGGGAGGGGGGGAACTTCCGACTCCGAAAATGGTATAGAGGTCTATAAGATTAAAAGTTTCTTTAACTTTTCAATTTTCAATGGTGCTACAAAAAAAATCGTTTTACAACTCAAAGGGTGATGACGGACGATCGCTATCGCGGATATCGACATTTACTATATTTGGTGGAATTGCATTATGTCGTCGACAGAGTAATTCATCACTTAAAATGCTTATCCTTCGGGCAAAATGTGTTTATATTCTTATATTGTTCATTTTTTGAAAAGTTTCAATGACTTCATACAGGATAAAATCACAAAACTTGCCAATGCACGGCATGCTATCTACTGAAGACAGACTTCATGTGCACACTCCATGCGACATGGAGATAGTTTAAAAAAAACACGCGAACAATACAAATTTACTTATGACGATACGCTGTTTCAAATGACCACATCTCTAAAACGGAATATCAAAATTCTATAAGAGTTTGCATTTATACTTAAAATTTAACACTGAAAACAATGGTACATGATTTATATGATTTTGAACAAACATGTGTTCTTAAAGGGCGCACACAACTAATTCAGTCTAGAAATCCACTTCCGGCAAAAAATTGAGTACAGCAATAGTTCCTATCAAGCACACTAACACATTAGCTGGTACTGTCCTCTCGAATGTGGCATGTACGTGTTGTGTAGAATATGTACGTGAAGTTTGTAAAAGAAACTTAAAACGAGATGAATTGAGCTTTATTATAATTTTATCCGCCGATTCAGCGCCATTTGTGCATCCCAGCCTGAGGACTGAAAATTAGGTGATGAAATTAATACTTCCCAAATCAGCGGCATTTACTGAAAAATGTGACGGATAACTTTCCTTGATATTTAGATATGATATAAATAAGCGTTTATGGCATAATATTGCAAATTTTCACAAAAATTGACCGTCCGGAGTTTTTGAAATAGAGCGGTTTTAATTGGCCGACATTTGTGTGTAAAGCCTATGGGGAGCTAATTAGTTGCGTGCTCCCTTAGGATTTGTATCGCATTTTTAAATTTAAGGGCTTAAATATAGCGGGGTAAGAAAAAATAAAGAAATACATAAGAAATGCTGTTGATCTAAAAATTTGATGAATAATTATGCGCAATGAATTCATTTAATATTATTACACAAAAAACTATAGAAAGTTACACTGGTTTATTTGCTAAAAAACACAGGGTGAGCGTTTTTTTACACACAAACGAATACAAATCACCTCCGATTTTCGAAACTCCGTAAGGTCATGTTTTTTATACTGGGTACCCAAAAAAGGTGGATCTGTTACATTTGCACTACATATTATTAATTTGCATGCATATATTTTGGCTATTCTTTATCACACATACTCAAATTTGGTCTTATTTTGATGAGAAAGTATTTGGCCTTTATTTTAAAAAGAAAAATATAAACTACCATGGTTCTGTTAATTACAATAGTTCGTTAAACCTAATTAGTCAGGGGTGGAAGAGTATGTGGAGGAGGAGTATGTGGAGGAGGAGGAGTGCATAGTTGAACAAGTATGGTGCAATATACATTGGGCAAACATAAAATGCACTGTTTTCACTCTTGGTACAATTCTATATTGAAAACATAACATTATTGAAGCATATTTGAATTAAAAATATAATTAGTTAATTAAGGAATCATTAATTAGTTAATTAAGGAATCATTAATTAGCATTAAGAAGCTCAAAAAATTGTTAAGAAACGTAAGTTGGTCGCCGTTTGCGAATGTATGCAAACATTTGCCTGCACCAAACTGTCCATTTTAAAAGTATAGAAAGGTTGAGGTACCCTTTTGAATAAATAAATTTAACTATTTAATTAAAAATTAAAAGAAGATAGGTAATTAACCTCATGTATTCTGTATTGTCTGGATGTTAATTAGCACATTTTGTTAAATGCGTTTGTGTGGTGTTATTACTTGTTTTTAACTGTGTTACCAAATAAGTAAAAAACTGCTGGTTTTCATCAAGCTTGTAAACTCAGGAGAATTATTAAATTCTTAGGAATGCAACTGACCTGACCTAGTATAGGATGACCAGCATAAGCTGCTTGATTAGTTCGCCAATCAACATTGGATCACCCTATATGTTGAATACAACTTAAAACGATAACATTTTATAATTCAATCTTAAATCAGACTCTTGAAATTTGAATACTGGGTTCAAACATTATGGAAACTAACCTAATTTGTTCATTTGAATGTGCTTTGCACATCATGAAGGTGCAAGAAGGATGAACGCAGTTAATTGTATGCCACTAAACATGTGCCATTGGGAAAATTTGAGTCACCCTGTAGTTAAAGGGCCCCTTTTTATTGAACATTATTTGAATATCATACCACTTTAAGCATTTGCCACTTCAAATTGGAATGTAAAATCATGTTTCATATGCAAATTTAAATTCATTCAATTTAATGATTTATGGATAATCACGTATACCTAAATTAATGTTTTAAACACCCTATATGTTTAAAATTAACACCTTTACATAAGAAAAGGGTGACTTTTAAAATCAATCAATGTTCATGTACATGTAATTGATGCATTTTTATTTGAAATCTACTTGAATTTTGTTAAAATAGCATTTTTCCGGAACTAAATAAACACATTTTTAGACACCCTGTATATAGAATTTCAGATTCATAATGAAATTTTATTTGCATATGTCTGGATGGGTATTTTATTAAACTACTTTAAATCTGTACTGAACTTTTCTCTCATCACTTCATATACATAGTGGAAGTAATTATTGAAACCCTTCTTTTTTAGAACATTTTGCTTGTTACACCCTGTACAATTTCGGGCCACCCTGTATAATCAACTTGATTGTATGCTATTTGCATCCGTTACAGTATATGCTTTCAGAATCTGTATACTTTTACCAACTTAAAATGTAAACTTTTTCAGATATAATGCATTAACTGAAAAAGGAACCTAATTTATGGAAAAAGGGACATGTAACACAAATTGTACCCAGTATAAAAAACATGACCGTAAACTAAATTGACCATAAGTTTAAACATATGAACCGAATGTCCGATTTGGCTCAAATAAAAAGCATATTAAAGCTTAGACATTGCAGTTTGCCATGGTGCTTTTATCTCATTTTTTGCAAAGTAACTACATTTTGAAATCCGACCACCCCATACCCCCCCCCCCCCCCCCCCCCCCCCTTAAATGATGAGATCTCAATGACTATTGCGATTTAAAAATTGATTTTGGTGTCAAATTAAACCCAAGGCAATAATTAAAAACCTGATTAAAATTATAAAGAGATTTTAACCATTAAATGTTAGTTATGGCTGAAACCCGACACGTTCAAAAACCTAAATTCAAAGCGGTTTTGAAAATATGGCCCGTTGAATTTTAACACCATGTACCAACTAGCATATATGTGTCAACTAGAGTTGGATTATTAAATATATTGAATTTGGTAGAAGATATTTAGCTGTAAATTGCTACCTAGAGTGATTGCTACCCAAATACACACAATATGACATAAGACACATATATCTCATCAGTAGCGTATCTCCCGGGGGGTCAGGGGGGGGGGGGGGGGGCAGAGTGCCCCCAGACAGCTTTGACCGGGAAGGCCCGCCCAAACTACCGGGCTAAAAGGGAAGAAGTGAGGGAAGAGAGGAAGGGAAAAGGGGAAAGGAAAGGGAAAAGGGGGAAGGAAAGGGGAAAAAAGAAAAGAGAGGAGGGGAAAGAGAGAAAGAAAAGGGAAAAGGGGAGAAAGGAAAGGGAGAAGAGGAAGATAAAAGGGAAAAGTAAAGAGAAAATCTAAGGGATTTACTTAATTCCCATCGAAATGACAACTTTGCCCCTTGCCCGGTTTGATGATGGGCAATTTAGTATAAAAATGGCAAAATTTGCCAAACTACCGGGCTAAAAGGGAAGAAGAGAGGGAAGAGAGGAAGGGAAAAGGGGAAAGAAAAGGGGGAAGGAAAGGGGGAAAAAGGAAAGAGAGGAGGGGAAAGAGAGAAAGAAAAGGGAAAAGGGGAGAAAGGAAAGGGAGAAGAGGAAGATAAAAGGGAAAAGGAAAGAGAAAATCTAAGGGATTTACTTAATTCCCATCTAAATGACAACTTTGCCCCTTGCCCGGTTTGATGATGGGCAATTTAGTATAAAAATGGCAAATTTTCTCGCGCTACGCGCGCATTTGTCCAGGAATATCACTATAGAAGCCCGTTTGAAAGACAAATGTACCCTAATAATGGCCAGATTCATGTACATATGTTCTTAAAATTTCGCGCGCTACGCGCGCATCAACTTTAGATGCAACGTCATTCGCTGGAATAAACAACCCAGCTGCACAATTTTTTTACTTAATGGTGTTCATCGGGACAAAATATCCTTTGCCCCCCCCCCCTGGAAAAAATCCCAGATACGCCACTGTATCTCATCAATTTGAGGTCCCGTCCGTGGGTCTCTGAATTCAATACGCCTTCATACGAGAGGCGGTCAGTAAATAATGAAAGTGATCATGGTATGGGATGTATGAGTGATTCTATTGAGGGGATAATGTGATCAATACAAAGTATGAACCTTTGTCTTTCAAACAATACCGTTTTGGATTTTTAAGTGTGAACTATGACGTCATAGCATTGTCTCAAAGTAAGTACACTTGGGACACTGCTAAATCAGTTATTTGGCGGGAAATTTGAATTGTTTTTATGAAACACGTGGTAAGAAGATTGCATAACATGACATCAGAAGCAGGTAAATCCCGATTTTTTTCCCGCATAAATATGATACAAAAGACAATAACTTTAATCCCTGTGTAATTTGGAATGTGTAGTATAAGAGGAAAAAATAGGTAGAAGCAATTGAATAGAAGGTATACAAATATCAGTATTTCAAATAGCTAATTTTTATTAAAAAATGCTCAGTCATTGAATCACTAATATTGCGGAAAATCAAACAATTTAGGAAAAATTAAAGCAATTAACCAGTTTGGAAGATTCCATATGAAAGTTAACTAATTATCCGAACTTATTCGCATGAAACCTGCAGAAAAAATGCGCATGCGCAGACGGCAGATAATTTTGAAACGGGCCCAAAATGGCTAAAATCATGAAATTTACCAGATAAAAGCTTACTGTGCATTCAAATTCTAATCAGAAATATTGAAAAATGCTTAAATCAATGTGTAAACATATTGTGATAGTCAAAATGAAGATATACAGGAATGTATCAATCAAAGATGGCTGCCACAACCTCTCTTATTACTGTTATCTTTAGAGCTACTAGATATGTATTGTGTAAGTAATCGTCATATAATTTCAATGGTTTGAGAACATTTTATGAACAGCTCCTTTTGAAATCCCCACTATTATTGCTTTACATCCCACAACAATTTATTAAATTATAATCGCTCCATTGTTCTTTATCCTTTGTTGTTTTCTAAGGTATATTATTGCGGATTTTTTTGCTAAATAAAAGCGTATTTGAGATGGTCCCTTCTTGTTCGTATTAAGGCATTCAGATCTAAAAAAGAGTGTCAAACAGAGATAAGTGTGTATTCTAACCATGTGCCAAGTGTTATCTGTTTTTATGCTTGCATTGCCGAGATATACGCAAATGTATCAATCAACCCATATTCAACATATTACATATCCAGCCAAATAATTGACAGATTTCAGTCAGTGTCTGAAACCTATTGTGTTTATGTTAATGACGTTACATAACCAAAGGTATCTAACAATCCAAAAGTGTATTGTTTGAAAGACAAAGGTTCATACTTTGTATTTATCACATTATCGCCTCAACAGAATCACTCATGCATCCCATACCATGATCACTTTCATTATTTACTGACCGCCCCTCGTATTTCGCATAGTATACCCCTTTGTACCTCTACTGACTGCACCATTGTTAGATCAGTTTCTGAATGTGGAGTATTTAGAGTGGAGCCAAAACACATTATTACATCGTATCGTATACAGTACTGCAAGCATTCCCTTTAAAAAGGCAAATGGCGTGTATTTATATATGTCGCACAATATCAGAACATCATGACAGTAGATGTACAAAGTTCAGGTTTTGCACAGATGTAGATCACATTTCAGCTTCTTAGGTGATTTGAACATTTTTTTGACAAGAATATATTGAAATTTACACAAAGAAAATCATTGAATGTACTAAACTCGAGCTATATTAATAAGCTTTAGAATAAAATCGTAAAATATCTAAGTGAGTATGGATACATTTTCAACAATTGGGCATATACCCACTCTATAGTGTCATTACTAGTTGAGATTTTGCATGACTTCAATTTTATGCCGTGAATGTAGGACTGAAAACAATGTTTGACTCAAACATACATAATACTTGATGATTTCTCGCCTTTTTCTTCTTTATTTCTTTACGGTGTGCAACTTACAACTAAATAATGTTACTTAAATATAAGTTAAAGTTATTTAAAGACAATAAAACAAATCAAGTGACGTGTTCAGAAAATGACAATAGAAAATACGAGGCAAGACGAGACAAGACTAGACAAGACAGAGCCTTATGACCTTATGCGAACAACATGAAAGTAAACTGCATCTAAATGGTGGACAAACGGACTGTGAATCTTACTAGATATTATCATGATATTATTTACAAAATACAGAGTCTATGGTGTTAAATTAATAAAAAGGGGTATTGTCACAATAACATGTTTACGTTTCTTATCGTTTATCTTTGTTATATCAACTGATTTATATATACGAACAATATCTAAAAATACATTTAACCATATTTTTTGAAAAGGAATCGGAGTCTACTGAACATGGATATCAAGAGTAAAAGATATTTAAAACAGCGCCCTCTATTGCTCAAATGTGGCAGATTGGCAGATTGACAGGATTAAAGGCATATTGTGTGATCTTTTCCAAGTAGCGCCCTCTATCATTGATTTTTACTATGAAAGCAGATTTTCTTGCAGATTTACACTTTTGATCATAAATCATAAAGATCTTCCAAGTCACATATCGATACCATACCTAATTACTTCAAAATCAGTGTTTAAAGAGGTTGAAAAAATAGATTGTCCGGTAACGGGACGATCTATTTTTTTAAATTTACTCTAAATATACTCTAAACCATGATTTTGAGGTAATTAGGAGTCGTATCGCTCTGTAACTTGAAATATATTCTTGATTTATGATCAGAAATGTAAATCTGCAATATAATCGGCTTTAAATTTAAGATCACATAATTTACCTTTAAGCCACTGGTGGAATGAGTAGATGCCTTGGGCTTTAAGGAGAAAGTATAAACATATGAAATACATCATTTCCATTTAAAAATAGTTATTAATAGTTATACAAGATAGCATATAGCATTTTTTGTCTTTTAAAAAAAAATTATAGCCATTTTTATTTTTCACAAGTTCTTCTTTTTTGGAGAAAAAAATCGTCCAAAAAAAAATAATCAAAATTGGCACACAAATTTGTAATAAAGGCTATGTTATCCCAACATTTATGTGTAAAAAGCGTATTTGTAGTTTAAAACAATGACACATTTTTGCGTACTCCAGTCGTCGACCATCCTAAAAAGGAAAAACTAAACCGTATGGGAGGGTATGTGAGACCACTTTTCATGTATTACATGGAACCAAATTATGCTTAAAATGCATTCTAAACAAATGGTTTCCAAGAATAAACCCCAAAAGTGTTAGTAAAGCACACCAACAAATTATTACGGAGAAGGGCACCCCCGGGATATCAGGAACAAGGTTATTTTTTTCAAATCTCTTTAATTTCAGAACCGCTGTGTCATAACATTTTATTGTTAGTAGTTTTAATATCTATTTTGAATATTTTCACTGACCCATTTACGGGTATGGGCACCCCCGGGACCAATGTGAAAGAGATAAGATGAGACCTCCGAGCTAGCTCCCCCGAACTCTTGGAAAGAGTTTAACCTTATTTTTATCTCTCGTTTTATAACCGACATTTTCTTGTTATTTCATATATATTTTAACCCATTTATGGACAGGGGCACCCCCGAGACCTATATCAACAATATATGAATTGTTTTATCTCCTTTTTTATAACCAAATAGTCATAACATTTGTTTCTGAGCATTAAGCCTTAATTATTCAAAACTTTAATAATAATATTTTTTACCCGTGAGGAGTAGCACCCCCGTAGTTAATATACTTACACTCTTCAATTTTCCCATTGTTTTGACACCACCCGGGGGGTCATACCTGTTTTAGTTTTTGAGATATTTATTCTTGAAAATACCCAAATATTTAGAAGTGGCACCCCCTGATACCAGAAAACTGCATAGCCGAAAAAACACATCTAAATACTCTATTTTGGAAATTACTTTATATTAACCAAAACCGACACCCCGTCAGTCCGAAAATAAAAAATAAATAAATTAACCCCGCTATTCCGACACCCCGTCAGTCCGAAAATAAAAAATAAATAAATAAACCCCGCTAGTCCGACACCCCGTCAGTCCGAAAAAAATATAAAATAAAAATAAACCCCGTCAGTCCGACACCCCGTCAGTCCGAATTTTTTTTGAAAAATTCGGACTAGCGGGGTTTCGGACTGACGGGTATTCGGACTGACGGGGAGTAACCCCATTAGACACCCACACATAAAATAGTTCAGTTTTGAGTATCCCACTGACTGACTGTATGCGAATATATTCACCTGTGTACCTATGTGTTGATGTTATACCATTTAGTCTGCTCCCTTAAATGACTCAATTACAGTAATATGTAGGAATATAATGGCTATTCTTCCAGTTCAGTGAACACACAAATCAAAAGTTGTCAAATTGCCTAAAGGTCATGTTTTTTATACTGGGTACCCAGAAAAGGTGGATCTGTTACATTTGCACTACATATTATTACTTTGCATGCATATATTTTGGCTATTCTTTATCACACATACTCAAATTTGGTCTTATTTTGATGAGAAAGTATTTGGTCTTTATTTTAAAAAGAAAAATATAAACTACCATGGTTCTGTTAATTACAATAGTTCGTTAAACCTCATTAATCAGGGGTGGAAGAGTATGTGGAGGAGGAGTATGCGGAGGAGGAGGAGTGCATAGTTGAACAAGTATGGTGCAATATACATTGGGCAAACATAAAATGCACTTGTTTCACTCTTGGTACAATTCTATATTGAAAACATAACATTATTGAAGCATATTTGAATTAAAAATATAATTAGTTAATTAAGGGTGCACCACACCAAATATCTTTCTCATTGAAATACGTGTAAAAGTGCCATATTTCAAGACACCTTTTCTACCCTCCGGTTACATTTATTGCATACTTGTCACCTATGACCATTTTCAGTAACATCTCAACTTTAATTTAAGCCTTGTTTCATGAGCGGTTATTAAGCTAAATTTTCCGCTACGGACCTGCACACAGCGCCCTTACTTTTTCACGTTGTCTGGCATGCCTGTTCACTATTTAGGCAGGTGTTTACGCCCTGGGCACTATTTAGGTCGATAAATTAAAAAATATCGTATTTTATCATTGTAGGTCCAACGGATAGGTCCCACTTGTTCATTTAAATACAAACATACCATCCCCGGAGAAACAAATTGCCCGAAAACCACACATTAACAAATCTAGTCTTCGTGCTTTTCCGGAACTACTGCAGGATTACACGAATTGCGCATTGATTTGGTGTGGTGCTCTCTTAAGGAATCATTAATTAGCATTAAGAAGCTCAAAAAATTGTTAAGAAACGTAAGTTGGTCGCAGTCTGCAAATGTATGCAAACATTTGCCTGCACCAAACTGTCCATTTTAAAAGTATAGAAAGGTTGAGGTACCCTTTTGAATAAATAAATTTAACTATTGAATTAAAAATTAAAAGAAGATATGTAATTAACCTTATGTATTCTGTATTGTCTGGATGTTAATTAGCACATTTTGTTAAATGCGTTTGTGTGGTGTTATTACTTGTTTTTAACTGTGTTACCAAATAAGTAAAAAACTGCTGGTTTTCATCAAGCTTGTAAACTCAGGAGAATTATTAAATTCTTAGGAATGCACCTGAAAAGTAAGTTGATACGATACTAGTGACTACTAGTTTGTCAATCAACATTGGATCACCCTATATGTTGAATACAACTTAAAACGATAACATTTTATAATTCAATCTTAAATCAGACTCTTGAAATTTGAATACTGGGTTCAAACATTATGGAAACTAACCTAATTTGTTCATTTGAATGTGCTTTGCACATCATGAAGGTGCAAGAAGGATGAATGCAATTGATTGTATGCCACTAAACATGTGCCATTGGGAAAATTTGAGTCACCCTGTAGTTAAAGGGCCCCTTTTTATTGAACATTATTTGAAACTCATACCACTTTAAGCATTTGCCACTTCAAATTGGAATGTAAAATCATGTTTCTGATGCAAATTTAAATTCATTCAATTTAATGATTTGTGGATAATCACGTATACCTAAATCAGGCCCGTAAGCAGGACTTTTTTAGGGGGGGGGCGTATTTTTTTGAAAAGGTACATTGGTACCCAAAAAATCGTAAGGTTGCCCCCAATTTTTTTAAAGTCATATAAGACAATTTTGAGAGCGGGGGGGGGGGGGTGGGGGGGGGGGGGGGGGTTAAGACATGTTTTAGTCCAAAACGGCCCGAAAAAACGCTTTACATAATTGAAAATGGGGCGTTTTCCGGAAAATTGGGGTGGGTGGGGGCGTTTTCACACAAAAAAAGGTACATTGGTACAAAAAAAAGGTACATTGGTACCAAAAAAAGGACTTTTTTCAGATTTGGGGGGGGCCCCCCGCCCCCCAAGTTACGGGCCTGAGTCCTAAATTAATGTTTTAAACACCCTATATGTTTAAAATTAAAATCAATCGATCTTTGTGTACATGTAATTGATGCATTTGTATTTGAAATCTACTTGAATTTTGTTAAAATACTAGTCTTTGTATGTATGTAGTAATAGAAGCATTTTTCCAGAACTAAATAAACACATTTTTAGACACCCTGTATGTAGAATTTCAGATTCATAATGAAATTTAATTTGCATATGTCTGGATGGGTATTTTATTAAACTACTTTAAATCTGTACTCAACTTTTCTCTCATCACTTCATATGCATAGTGGAAGTAATTATTGAAACCCTTCTTTTTTAGAAGATTTTGCTTGTTACACCCTGTACAATTTCGGGCCACCCTGTATAATCAACTTGGTTGTATGCTATTTGCATCCGTTACAGTATATGCTTTCAGAATATGTATACTTTTACCAACTTAAAAAGTAAACTTTTTCAGATATAATGCATTAACTGAAAAAGGAACCTAATTTATGGAAAAAGGGACATGTAACACAAATTGTACCCAGTATAAAAAACATGACCTAAAGGTATATTATGTGATCTTTTCCAGGGGACACCCTCAATCCTCGAAAAAAAATTGGAAGCAGATTTTCTTGCAGATTTACTTTTCTGATCATAAATATATTTATAGTTACAGAGCGATAAGATTCCTAACGTCAAAATTATGATTTTAGAGTGAATTTAGAGTAAAATTTGAAATACCGGAGCGGTACAATCTATTTTCAAACTATGGTTTTGAAGTAATTAGGAATCGTATCGATCTGTAACTTAAAAGATCTTTATGATTTATGATCAAAAATGCAAATCTGCAAGAAAATCTGCTTTCATAGTAAAAAATCATTGATAAAGGGCGCTACTTGGAAAAGATCACATAATATGCCTTTAATTCTTTTATATAAATCTTTATAATGTTGCATCATGTCATATAATATTAATAAGCAGTTAAGCACAATGTACATAATTAATTGAGTTTAGATGTTTTTACTTTTAAAAATAAATTGTATTTTTTACACAGTTAACGGTCCTCAAAAGTCATACTTTCAATCAGAATAAATGAAATACAAAATTGTACTTAGTAATTTAGGATCTTATAGTTGTTTTTTGTTGAATTTTGTTAGTGCTGTAATTATTGAACCATGACTCAAATGTATATAAAAGTATAAATTTTTGGAAAGGAAATGGATCAGAAAATCCAAATTTGGCATCAATTTTGACGAAAAATGTTGATTTTTTGAGAAAAAAAAAAAAAAAAATCACTTTTTTGACCCAATTTTTTTGAACAAAGCTAACAAACATAATTTTGAGTTAAAAATGCCCAAATCACTTGATGATGATGTTAAGACACTACTGGAGGGACGATTTTTTTTTTTAATAATCTAATCCAATATTTTTTGAAATTTGGACAAAAAAGTGTAAAAAAAATTTTAAAAATCCATTTTTCACGTTTTTTGGTCAACATTTTCAAAAATATTAAATTAGGTTTTTAAAAAAAAAAATCGTCCCTTCATTAGTGTCTTAACATCATTATAAATTGATTTGGCCATTTTTTACTCAAAATTATTTTTTGTTAGCTTTGTTCAAAAAAATTTGGGTCAAAAAAGTGAATCTTGTGATTTTCTCAAAAAATCTACTTTTTTGGTCAAAATTGACGCCAAATTTGGATTCTCTGATCCATTTCCTTTCCAAAAATGTATACTTTTATATACATTTGATTAATAGTTCAATAATTACAGCACTCACAAAATTCAAAAAATCAAATCAAAAACTTCCTTAAGTCCCCCCTTAAGTCCGACGGATAACCAGCATTGAATGTTTGGTTTTCCGACGGCAGTTTTGCGAGTTAAAACGCCCGGATTACCACTTAATTGGAACGATGTTAAAACAGACTACTCTGGTTTGCATAGAGTTATATTCAAGGTCGGCAACCCTGGAGATGTGACCCATTAATTTAAAATATATAAATAAAAAATAATACGGTCGGCACCAAGGTACACGTTCGGTCGGACGTGGACAAACAAACACCTTTTTTTTGTTGGCCTCATAATCGTGCAAGCACGCTTGGCTTACTTTTTCGCACGGAGAGATAAAAAACGAATATTTCTCGCCAATTTGGAGCTGATCATACTATTATACAAATATTTACTGTTCATGAGGGAAATAGTGCAAAATAGCTCCCCGAGGTGACTGGAGACCGTGGGCCTACTATTTAATCATTTTGAATACTTGGTAAACAAAAGATAATAGACCTAGGCCTACTCAATGTATCAATCAAGGCACAAAAACGATTCTAGGTGGTAGAAACTACCATTTATTGAACCCGTGTGATCTGACGAACAATTTAAGATATAATTTGTCAAAATCGGAACATGTTCAAATTTGACCCCAAAAGCAAGGTCAACGACCTTTTCACGTTTTGCTCAATATCTCAGTAACCACACATCTGAAGTGGGGCAAACTATACATTTTTAGAATCCTTGTGCTCTGACAAACAAGTTGGTATTTTTGCCAGCTTAATTACATACATTATTGGTATTTATATAGCGCTGCTACATCGAGATCGTAGCGCTTTATGACAAAACAAAAATAAGCATACTCAACAAAACAAAACTAATTACTGTACAAATGGGTTTTAAGAGCTTTTTTAAAAATGGCTACAGATGGAGACTCTGATGTGAATTGGGAGGTCATTCCAGATGGAGGGGGCAGTGTAATAAAATGTCCTACGTTCAGCAGACTGTAGGAGCTTGGTGGTTTTATGAACAGTTAGACGGGTGGTGTCTGATGCTGAACGCAGGTTAGGACGAGCAGGGTGATAGATGGTGAGCGTTGAAGCGATGTAACTGGGTGCCATATGGTTGAGGCATTTATATACAAATAACATAATTTTAAAAACAATCCTCTTTTCAACAGGAAGCCAATGTAATGCATGTAGACATGGTGTGGCATGGTCCTGTTTACGAACTTGACATATCATCTTCGCGGCCCAATTCTGAATACGTTGCAGCCTGCTTATGTCTGTCTTGTTGGCACCAAGAAGCAGGCCACTTCCGTAATCAATCTTGGACAAGATTAGTGCGCGGATAACAAGATGGCAAGTATCGCGATCAAGAAATCTCCTTATTCGAGAAATATTGCGAAGATGATATGTCAGGTTTGAGCAAAGACATAATTAAAGCAATTTGAATTTTTGATCCCCTAGTATGGCGGCCATATTGAAATTGGCCAATATGGCAGTCCCAGAAGGCTCAAATTTTGGCATCCATCAAAAATCAAAGAGTATGGTATGAGCAACATCTGGGTTAAATTTAGTGCTTTTAGAAGAATATGAACCAAACATCACTTATGCTGCCCTTAACCCCCCGACTACGGGTAAAGATACAAAAGTACCCACCCAACTGGCGGGTAATTTTTTGAACTCGCAGTGTAAGTGAGTTACACTGGCTGGTGGCATTTCTGTTGGGCAGGTATTTTTTGTGAGTTACCTGCCTAAGTTCCAGCCCTGCCTGTATGTATCTGTGTTAATATAAAAACAACGAAAAAGTGGCATGGATGGTGTGATTCCAAAATAGGGGTCCATTTTTGCCAATTAAGGGTATATTTTTCAAATCTATAGACTATGTCACCTCCTATTGATCAACAATGTTAAGTGCCCGGTTCCATTCCATTCATGGGGGAACATGCATTGACTGTTGCATTGAATGCTGTTGTTATAGATGACTGGTTTGGTTTTAGTGTATGTGCTCATACAGGCAGGAAAGCTTTAGTGTGGCAGGCAATTTGCGCTCACATAGCAGGCAGACTTTTGTTTGGCTGCTGTGACGTTACGGTGACATCGTCTATATCATGACCACTATGACATGGAGTGGTTTAAGAAAGAGCTGTTTAAGGTATAAAAGAGTTCAAATGCAAAATTAGATAAATCCATTTTGACCAATTTCATCAAATGTAACGTGGGGAAGGGGCTTAACCTTTTTGTTGGTACCAGTCAGTCGGGCAGGTAGCTTCTAAAAATGACCATCCCGACAAAAATGTTACCTGCCCAAATTTGTTTTTTTGGACTTGAGAAAAGAATAGTCATGATCCAATCTCATTTGCCATTCGACGTGATTTCAGCTATTTTTAACTGATTTTACATCATTTCAATTTGATTCCATCAAATGTAATCCACTGTGTGTGACTTTAATTTATTAAAAGACCAACATAACAATTACTTTATTGGTTTAGAATCATTAACCCCCTGGGGTCTACCAGTCTATCTTACAGTGGTTCTGATTGGTTTATTACAAGATGTACACATATGAATAGCCAATTCAAATGCAGCTTGTAAAATGTTTCACTCCCATCTTTATCAGGGATACAATTATTCTAACAATGTCTCTCATTGGCGCGCAATAAATGATGTATCCATCTTTTTAACCAATCGGCCGGTAGTTCTCAGGGGGTTAAGTTAATGTCAACATTTAGTGTTTTATGCAATCTGGGGTTGTTTTGCCCTGTTGCACAGTTACATCTAATTTGAAAGAACACATCACATATCTTAATTCCATTCTTCCATATCGTCGCTGTTCTGTCAAAACCTTGTATCTCCATTTGGCCCTTCAGTGTGTATAAATTAATACTTCCTATGTATAACCTATGGATAGTCTGCTCTAAACATGTTCAAGGGCCAAAACACATAGATAGATCTATCAACACCTTATAAGTGCTCTTGCCCCTGGACATGTATAAAGCCACAATTCCTAAACATAACCGTTGGGCAGACTTACGTTATACATGCTGAAGGGCCTGAAAACATACAAGTTTTGACAAAACAGTGATGATATTCTGATTTCATTCTTCCAGATACTCCAGAGGCTGTATATATTACACAAATGTTAATTTGTCATAGTGATAATAGTTCCAGTCTTGGCAGCGTTTTCGCACGCTTCAACGATGCGTAGGGCAGACACTGCGTGGTCTCTGGTAACGCTCAAAGCTTCCTTGCCTGGGAAATGAAGAAGAAAAAAAATTACAATTTAATGAATATCAGCAGGTTCTTGGAACATGGGGATAATTAAGGGGACGTAAAAAGAACCCTGTTCAATGGGCCCGACCAAAAATTTGTGGAAAATGTGCATGACATTTTTGACCAAACCCCTCCCTGACCAACCCTACCTGAGGTCCGTTTGCCAGTGTGTTTTTTTAGTTACCTTAATTGTTAACTTATTAACCATGCCAAAGGGGAGCTTTACCTAATTTCCAGCATGTCCCACACCTTCAATGTCTTTGACAAAGCGGTCCATCTCAATGTAACTTGACTCTTTGTAGCTTATTAAATTTTTTCTAGTAATGGCAGACAACGATAGACACGGTTGGTGGTTTCTGGGAGTGCATACACATAGATTGTTACAACTTTCATACATGAGTGCCCCCCACCCCCACCCCCACCTGATCATTTCTCACCTTCAATCACTTTGATGAAGTGGTCCATCTCAATGTAATATGACTCTTCATAGCGTTGCGGGAATGACGGTAGGAGCTTATCTTGTACAGCGCCCTCTAGGGTGGAGCATGTCACCTGATTGTTTCGAATGTTGGAGGCTTCTAGCATACCATCCATACCAAACACCTTTAAAAAGAGGAACATGTGGTTTAGGCAACAAAATACACCCAATTTTGTCAATATTTTCGTGAACATTTGGTGAATTTCAACAAATCACAGGGCATGCACGAAAGCGCTATAACCTGAAAGGCCGGTTTACCGGCCTTAGAACAGGTGACACATTGATCATATGACTTTGAGTGGTCATATGACTTTCAAGTCACATTATTTTCACCCGATGTGAAATACTTTGTTTACGCCAGGTGTACGTTCTGTTTTGATGTCATTTTGCTGAAGAAAACTGTCAAAAATGGCACGAAATGGGATGAACATGCAACAACATTTTGCACAGATGATTCTCAGGTAGACAGGGATGTGACAGTAATGATTGGCAATTTTGGATACAAATATGATTTGATTTGATTTGATTTTATTCAGCATATTATCACATTATACAAAAATAGGATTGCACGGAATACAAATATAAACTCTATTAGAACTACAAATATACATACATTTATACAGCAAAACATTTAACATGATAACATGCCAAGGATAACCCTTTAACCCTAACCTCCTAAGTCACATTTTGAAGAATTTTTTTTTCAACGACAAAAACGCGGACAAAAAGAGTGGCGCCCACACCCGGGCTCGAACCCACAACCTCTCGGTTGTCAGAGAGAGACACAGGTTTGCAAACTAAGGCTGTGAATGCACGGGTAGTTTCGTACCCGGGTACCCGACTGTTTTTCGGGCGAAAATATACACTAAAAAATAAAAAATTAAAGGGGTTTATTTTAAAGTTTTTTTCTTACATATATTTTTTTAAAGTACAAATTTGTCCTCAAAATGACACATAATGGGGTCAATAGAGGTCTTTTGGGGGACAAATGTGTACTAAATAACCAACTTTTTTTAAAAAACATTTCGGGTATTATTTGGTACCCGGGTACCCGGAATAGCGGGCGGGCACCGCGGTTCCCGGGTATAAGTCACAGCCTTATTGCAAACGTGGCTGCCTTTGTTCTTCTTTTGTGTAGATCCGAAAATACCAACATACTTCCAGATTTTCCCCCATGATAGAAATTCAAAATGGCGGCCATTACATGAAAAGAGATAGGGCAATACATTTCATTCAGGATCTACTTTTAAAATCTGCAATCCTACCTCTAATCGCTGGTCATATCCATAGCAACAGAATCGGCTCAATTCAATACTAGCGATCAGTCCGCTGGGGAATTTCAAGGTGGCAAGAGCCTGGTCATAGGTATCAGTGGCTGCGACCTCTGGCGAGAAGGCATGACCCTGTGCGGTGACGGTAACAGGGAGTTCTCCTCCTGCTAATGTGCATATGGTGTCTATGTTATGCAGCGCCAGGTCGAGGAAGATATTACCTGTGAATCAAAATATTTGACAACAAAACTGAATCAGATCTGAATGCAGAAAACAAGTTAGACCAGGTTTAACTATACTCAGTGTTAGCTCAAGTTATTAGCGGTTTGTGTCAAAAGTGCTGAACATCGGTGTAAATCCCGGGGGGATGGGGGGATATATCCCCCAATATTTGACCATGGGGTGATGGCCTATGTAATCATCCCCCAATGTTATGCATGATAAAATGTCTAATTCAGAACAAATTTTGCTAATTTCAGGCAATTTTTACAATAAAAAACATCATTTTCGCGCACATTTTCCCCAATTTGTTTTTGCCCGCGCCATTTCCCCCCTAAAATGTTGATGCTTATGCTTCTTCAAAAGTGTCTAACACTTCCGCAGTCTCTAAAAGGTTTTTTCAACTCTCTAATTTCTTGAAGTATCTGTAAATTTCGCTTCTGAGCTTTTGTATTCTCAGGGGTTTTCTCGGCCATGACCGAGTAATTAAGTGGGGTGAAATTTGCACCAAAACACACAAGACGCAAATAGATGACCTCTGGGGTCAGAGGTCATTTCCGTGTTATCATGTATTTCTAGCCAACAATTAAAGGGACACGAAGTAGTGTTGAAGATTTTTAAAAAAATTAATTTACTTCAGAATTCAAGATAAACATTAAAAATTACCATTATTGTTGTTTCTACTCACAAAAACACATCAAAACTTGATTAAAACAATACCATCGCTATTTATTGAACCTTTCCTTTAAAAACGCCCTCTATGTAAATATGGTTCGCATTATTTATCACGCGTGCTGCAGGGGGACACTGTCTACGGTAAAATGCTGGTTACGGCTCAACCAGCATTTTTGAATCGACGTTTTGTTGTACAAAGAGGGCTGATTTTTCTTAATCCTTAAAGGTGTAAGTTCATACATGTAATACAATTGTAAAAATATACAAATCTCAGTTTTTATCATAATTGAGGGCGCAGCCTCCAACACATCTCTTCATGCCCCCTTAATTGATAACAGTAAATGAACAGCTTTTAATAATTTTATCTGTGTTCCGACCAATTGACAGAATCCTTGACTTTATGTCAACCTTGTGGTAACACCTGTTATGTATAGTAATGTCAACCTTGTGGTAACACCTGTTATGTATAGTAATGTCAACCTTGTGGTAACACCTGTTATGTATAGTAATGTCAACCTTGTGGTAACACCTGTTATGTATAGTAATGTCAACCTTGTGGTAACACCTGTTATGTATAGTAACAAACATCCTATACAGTGGATTTTGTCGTTGCTGTTATTTGTCATTTTAAATAAAAATGAACATTTTGAAATTATCGCCGGGCACATCACATAATGGCATATCTCAATTTTTGTTAACTTTTTGGAGATATTTGTATATTAAATTATCACATCATGCACTACAAATCCTCCACATTACAAACTTGTGACCTAATAAGTGAGAAATTAATAAACTCATCACGTCATATGTATAGAAAATGAATAATTACTGTTTTCCAAACAGACATATCGAACATATGCCTGTATGTGAAAGATGTGAACAACCCCATCATCTCATTCTTGGTAGCTACACCATAGATATGCCACTACTGTATATATCTTAGTGTCATAAACAAACAAAATTTACTGTTACTGGTAGATATGTCATAGATACGCCGGCATTTGATGCCTCATAAACAATGAACGCTATAGATAGGTCACTATGTGAAGCATTCCTGTTACCTGTAGATATGCCATAGATACACCGGCATTTGATGCCTCATAAACAATGAACGCTATAGATAGGTCACCAGTGTTGGAGTCGAGTCCTCATCATCCGAGTCCGAGTCCGAGTCCGAGTCCTTGAGGAAAGGACTCGAGTCCGAGTCCGAGTCTTTGCCAATTTCTATGTCCGAGTCCGAGTCCGAGTCCGAGTCCTCAATATCCGAGTCCGAGTCCGAGTCCGAGTCCTTATGTATCAAATTCAAGACGCAGTTCACCAATACTGTGAGATTGTCAGTAGGATGGTGTTCTTCCTTTTAAACTACCATCCTAACTGAATATCTACAGAATGCCTGGGCTCTGAACTCCACACATATTAAACACTTAACGACTTCTTATTTATTCATGTTACTGCTTTATTGGCTTAGGCTCGGTAATCTCCACACATAGATTCCGACCTACAAGAGTTAGTATTTAATCATACCGTTGAGTGGTGCCGAAAACCACCGCCTTGTCTTCTCATTGAAGAGCCAACTACAACTGACTTTAGGCTACTGCCAAGACTCGACTGCTTGTGTTGTCTGATCGAAGACCAAGACACAACTCCTCTAGGTTTGGGTTTACAGGTACCACTGCAACTTGTATAGGAGGAGCTAACACATGCCCAATTGATCACATCTACTAGGTCACTGACTACAGTGCCTTTATAATGGAATAGGATAGGCGTTATAATACATGATCAATTGCGCATGCGTTATCCCTCCAACATATCAATACTCGTGCTCTTACACTACCACGCCACTACGGAGTGATAGACCCTATCACTAATTGTAACCCAATTAATTTGGATAAAATTTGGATAGCAACCCAAAAAAAAAATTGTGCTATGTAAATTAAACAAATAAAGAAATTCACGTAAGAAAGTGATAGAAAGAGACGAATGATAATATGTTCAATCACCAACAACAAACAATAATATAAAATATAGTGGGTTAGTATACATGTATATAACAATCATGTAATTCCCGTAATAACAAATCGAGAATGCCGCAAATGTTCGTGTCTGTTCCAGTCATGTAGAGTTCCGCTCGCGACCGCTCACAAGGTATTAACTCGCTGTTAATACATAGTTCGAAGACCTGTAAACTCGCGTGCCCCACACGTGGCAGCTGTCTACACTGCAGGTGGTATACACCCGGAAGATCAGAAAATAAAGGTATTCAATTACCTTTTGTAAATCATCACGCACAAGTGATAGTATCAAGAATAATTATATCCGTCCACGAATATAATATCATAGATCAACAGATCTTAGACCACACAGGATCTGAAATATGAGAGAACCGTCAAAGGTTTTTAATTAAAAAACAACTTTTTCCACTCTTGGTGAAAAGAAAACTCCCATCTTCAACAATGTATAATTGTTGGTATCAAACTAATCACCAAATCATTAGTTTCCAAAAAGGGGTGTGGTAATCTACCAAGAAAACCGCACCAATGCAGCTTGTCGCGAAACACATTGTAGTTCGAAGAAGTAGTACTTAGTTGAGATTGCGCCGACCCATTCCGCCGTAGCAATGTCATTGTCCGTACTATCCGTAATCTCCAATTCAAATAAGAGCAGAACAAAACAAATGGGCAACCCTTAATTATAGTGTGATTATACCAAATGATTAATAAGTAATACAATATATTTAATCTTACGCTACGTTACAAAATAGTTGAGAGTATACAAC
>CM069459.1:14974629-15447465 GCA_035610835.1 Ophiura sarsii | reverse complement strand
TAACCCCCCGATATTTCACACAAAATTATAATGTTCAGTCCCTTAAATAAATAATTAGACACAAAAAACAACGTAAATAAACCTCAAATACGTCATTTTAGGACTCTGATGAGCTTTTACATTGACTCTAGATTTAGTCGTTTATATCCAGTCCCCACTGGCATGACTTGCTCGGTAAATTACATGACGCCTAGTACTGCCGAATTCCGCAACTTTTCGGCATTTTACGCGGAACTTTCAATGGATATTTCAACTTATGTGCACTTTTTAATTCTGCCGATCCCCAAGGATAGTTTAGGTATACTATCTTTATTTTCAATTAAGACTTCTGTACTTTTGAGGGGTGCGTCGACCATGAAATCTTCTGAGTTTATTTTGAGCGCTCGTCCCATTTTGCAATGCATTTTCCTATGGTAGCGTAAAACCAGAAGTTGGGCGTACCAACATCAGCGCGATACCGGCCCAACACTAGGGAAACCCTAAATCCGCGTATTGAAATGTAACTTAAATTCCATAACATGACTAATTAATCTACTACATGATAGCAATACATTCACTATAGTTATCTAAACAGGAAACTGAGGTAGTATTACAACTTTTAGGTGCTAGCTACTAATTTAATTATGTACTGAATACATGACTGGCAATGAGTTAGCTGAAATTATCAATTTTAATAATATTATTTATCATATTTATGTGCCTAGTATCTCTCATGACTCTCCTGTCATAAAAATATCCATGTTTTACTGAACACAGTATATAGTATGAACCAAATTCAACTGAACCAATTACCATGGTAACCACTAGTGCAATCTCATTTCAACTTTTTATATCAACATCTGGATAGTTCATGCCACAGGTTATAGAAATGACCTCTAGCATGCCCTTACCATATGTGTTGGGTGTCAGAATAAAATCAACTCTTTCTACTGTGAGACTGAATATCTTGAATTTCAACAAATCGGGTTCATATTATTTCCAAATGCAACCAGTAGGTAATAATACAGGGTGTATCAAAACAAAAGTGAGATAATTAATTCAATGGTTGAAACACCATCAAATTAACACTTCCAAAATCAATACCATAATATACTGGCATTACTTACATCAAATATATTAACTGTCCTGAACTTCAAATCGAACTTATACTGTATTAACATAATGCAATTTCAAAGGTGTAAAAATGAAAATTCACTGTAATTGTTAATAATACCTCAATTAAATTTATACCAATTTGAACCATTTGTATATCAAAACACATATCTATTAGCACATGTGTGTCAATATATTTGTACCATAAAATGATCAGCCTATCGAATGACTAAACTAAAATTCAAATACTGAGATCCTGTTGGAGTCAGCTAAATATTTTTTCGAAGTTATTGCCACGTAGCAACAAATCCGCTGGCAAATAATTCAACAGATGGTTCTAATTGCATTTTCTGTCGGCAATTTTCCTAGATTCAAATATATATAGTTTTATCGTTAACTGTATATTAAAACAGGAATAACTATTATATACCAGGCAAAGAATTTAAACCTCTTGATGGGATGGTTGACCCATAAGGAATTTTCACCGTTACTTGAAAACAAACTCTCTGTACGTTGACATTTGTATCCATTCCCACAATGAATTACTAATAGCCACTTAACTTGTCGCAAACAATCTTACTATACCAAACATTAGAGTACAATAAAATGATGTTGGACAGATACTTGTCCAAAATTCAGGAAATTGGGCTTATAACTTGTCGAAATTATAATATGTGTACATGGCTAAAACACAAATTTTAAACACTAATTAAATACAAGTGGTAAGTCACATTCCAGTGTTACCAGTATCAATATAATCCAAACTATTGGATATGTATACTTCATATCAGACTACACAGTACAGTATGCTAATATAATTCCCTTACATGGTACAATATTAAAATATACAATTGAATGCCTTTTGAGAAAAGAACTAGCGAGAATTGTGTTAAGCAATTATATGCTTGAAGTAATTCATATCTATAATGTCATAAAAATAAAATCTTGAAACTAAAAAAAATAAATTTCGAACTTTGGCCATGGCGTGACATTGACTCGAAAAAGTTATCAAATAGGCGGGCAAATAGGTCTATGTAATTTCTGTGCCATCTGGCTTGTACTAAAACCCACCTCTTAAGATGTCAATAATTACTTTCGTTTGATGAAGTATTAGGTGCAACTGGCAGGAGGCCGATAAAAGACCGGAAAAACATATCAACTTTAATGGGGGGTGTGACCCAAAGCATTAACCTATTTGATTGAATTCGGAGGCCGAAAGAGCTTTGACAGACAAACCATCTGGATAGTAATCGTGTTGTCCGTCAAAGTAACTATTTTTTATCTTCTCAACAACAAAAAACAGCTAGTGAATTGGACAAAATCTGGGAATGGTGCCTGGTTTTTAATCCCAGAAGACCTGTAGTCGCCATCTAACTTTTTCTCGCTGACTTCAACAATTCCTATCAGATTTTGTCAACGTGGCTATAGATGATGTAATCATCATCTCAAGAATTAAGAATTTCATTCTTTCTCTACCAAAAGAAATTTTGTAATCGGCGCGAATTTTCTGAATATCTCTTTTTATATTCAGTCTATTCGGCCCGAGACGGGTTTTCGTTTGTTAAATAAGAATATTGGCTAAGAAACACTTCTTTCTGAGCCTACCACTGAAATCATTGTTTGTCAACGATTTCTTTCTTTATTGTGTGTAGCTTAATCCTTTTTATTATTTTTTGTGTTTAAGATTCCACACAGGAAATCCTAAAATGTAGAGGACCGAAATAATCCTTACTATTGCGCTAGCAAACGATAGTAATTCATATTGTCCAAAGAAAAACTCCTATAAGGTATTTCGTCGATCTAGTACTAATACCTGAGAGCAAGAAACAAAAATAAAAAAACTAAAGAGAACATCTGTAATATTCTACTATCATTCCCTTTTTAGGGGTGTGCAACACCTAAATTATATAAAAATAAAACGTAAAGTACAAATATTCAACAAACGAAAACACCACCTCGCCTAACCTAAATACTTATTTACTATACTACACAAAATACGTCCATGTTACAACATTCATACATTTATAAAAACATAATTGAAACAGTGGACAACAATTGAAATGTCCCAATTTTGAATTATATCGCCCACCTTAACTAGTTTAAAAATGAAAGGGGAACAGTAAAATTTAAAAAAATTGTAATAATAATTCGAAACGTCGTAACTTTTTCCAAGTTCTCTGCAAATTTTACACTGACAAAAACATCTGAAATAGTAAACTGCCTGGTAACGAGACTTGCTGTCTGCTTGGTAGTAACCTTTAGGGTCAAAGTATAATTGAATTGACACTCACAAAGTGCCGACTATATAGTAAAAAATAATCTCATTTGCTATTTCCTGCTGGAAATAATACATCACAATATTAAAGTAAATAGCTATTTCAAATCACACATAAAATCAATTCCTACAAATCAATTTCACCATACAAGGAATGAACCCCGATTTCGTATCTACGCAAATTAAAGGCCCAAATATCAAATGTCTGCTAATTACTACGTTTTACTGATAGGTGTTGCTTGTGGACGGACGGCTAGCTACGGTTTCCGAATTACGCTGCTCTTACACTCGGTCAAACAAGGCAATCATCAATCGTACATTTTCATAGTAACCACATCCCATTGAAATTCTACATATCATTGGCATAGATACATCGTTCGGGTGTTCATTCATAAATAGTAAAAACCTCAATACAATCCATCAATTCATACATACAATTATTGATAATTCAAAATACTCATAATATTGGATACAACAACATTCTCAACCTGAAAAACCCGATAATACAATACTAACATAATCCTAATTTTTTTTAAAAGGAACTTTTCTCAAAATCATGATCGTTTGCTAACCAAGAAAATATTTGGTTATTATTACAATAATATTGAAATCCCGGCTGGAAGACCCTTTGTGATAAAATGGGAAATAAAACCCGACTTTTACCAATTTTATGTCGTCCTTGTTTGTACACAATCAGACGAACTTAGATTTTCGTTTTCCAGACATTTGTTATAACAAGTCCTGTGCTTAATTACTCGCGCTTATTAATTAACATATTCACGTATAACATTCGCAACAACTGTTAGTGAGAATGCGGGTTATCCTACCGCTCCCATGGTCAATTTGGTCATTTACTTGACTTGTAAATTTTAAAGTACTCCAATCATTTAAACCTGTGTAAATTTTGTTTATTTATTTATTTATTTTCCAAATGCACCTTCCATCAAAATACAAAAGCCCTTTCACGATAAATAGGAATTACACCCTAATAGTTTACTAGATGCGTAATATAGCATGCAAGGCTAGCCAACATTTATAATATATTCTACTAAATAAAAGGCAGTGAATACATTCTGGCACCTATCTAGTGTACTTTTACACCGAAAAAGGTGAAAGTGTGACAACAAAATCAAAATTATCATCGCGTCAAAATGATTGTGGGATTTTAGACCCTTAAACGTTGTCGACTAACCACCTAGATAATGGCCAGGCGACTGACACGACATGATTATCTTTTAGTTGATTTAAATTTCTACAACTACATTGTTACATTGCTATAACTACATTCTAAATTTCTATAACCACACTATACTACATACTTGTGTTTTTCATCCTTGATTGTCAATGTCACTGTAAGCAGGTTAGAAATGTGTATAGTACCACTGCTCGTCCACTTCCATGGTTTCTTGTTGCCACAGTCTCGGCAGTCGGCGCATCATTCGCGAAATACCGCATAATACTCGTGTGAAATCCATGGTCAATCTACCGTCAATCGCCAACTCGTAAGTTCTTGGCTCAAAAGTTACGTCCACGATGCGCCAAACGAGGAAAAACAACAACGTTTTGTTGCAGTTGATAATAGCTCCCAAACTTGTAATCTTGAAAACTAGAAGAAACTAGATGCTACCAAACTTGTAGTCTTGAAACTTGACGAAACTAGCTGATACCAAACTTGTAGCTTACCAAGAAAAATTTCTTGGAAGGATATCCAAGTGCCAATAAGTGTGAACTAGTAAACCCCATGTTGGCCCACCAGTGTGAGATTGTCAGTAGGATGGTGTTCTTCCTTTTAAACTACCATCCTAACTGAATATCTACAGAATGCCTGGGCTCTGAACTCCACACATATTAAACACTTAACGACTTCTTATTTATTCATGTTACTGCTTTATTGGCTTAGGCTCGGTAATCTCCACACATAGATTCCGACCTACAAGAGTTAGTATTTAATCATACCGTTGAGTGGTGCCGAAAACCACCGCCTTGTCTTCTCATTGAAGAGCCAACTACAACTGACTTTAGGCTACTGCCAAGACTCGACTGCTTGTGTTGTCTGATCGAAGACCAAGACACAACTCCTCTAGGTTTGGGTTTACAGGTACCACTGCAACTTGTATAGGAGGAGCTAACACATGCCCAATTGATCACATCTACTAGGTCACTGACTACAGTGCCTTTATAATGGAATAGGATAGGCGTTATAATACATGATCAATTGCGCATGCGTTATCCCTCCAACATATCAATACTCGTGCTCTTACAATACTATATCAACGTTTTATTAATCAGAATTTCAGTTCTATACTGTTTACTGTAAATATGGACTGTTCATGAGGGAAATGGGGTGAACTATTGCCCCAAGGTGATCTGGAGGCGGTAAGCCTACTATTTTCCCGATGCCGAAGGCTGAGGGAAAATAGTAGGCTTAGGTCTCCAGATCACCGAGGAACAATAGTTCACCCCATTTCACGAATAAAGAGCAGCCCATATTTGATTTATATAACGCATGAAAATATTTTTGTGTGCGATTTTGATCAAAATAAACATGAAAAAGATCTTACAGGCGAGTCGATCCTCCATGCCATTATGGCAAAATCGTACGAGGCAGGGCATTTTTTTGCCCGGTCAATAGTACGCGGTCAATAGTACTTTTTGAAAGACAAAACAAGACCGGAAAGTTACGTCAAGCATGAAATGGACCAAACTATTTTGTGTTAATTGATGTAGTATCCACCAATCAGATGGGTAGAGTATTTCCATGCGTTATATAATAATTACTCATCAAAGTATAATCACAGTCAGTTCAGTAACTTACTTTATTAGGCTTGTGTTGTCTTTGTGGTTGTTCTTTTATTTACTGCTTATTTGCAATTATTTGCATGCAAAATTACTTAAATTAGAAAGAGTGTAGGAGGAAAAGATCCGCAAGACAAGAGCAGCAAGTGCCACAACGCCAGATACTGATCCCAAGGCACAAGGGCCACACATGTGGGAGTTGCTTCCTTGCCCGTATTGGTCTTGTTAGTCTCATCCTCTGACACTTAGACAGTGGCGTATCTGGGATTTTTTCTTTTTTCCAGGGGGGGGGTAAAAGATATTTTTTCCTGGTGAACACCAGTTCGACCCGACAGAAATTTTCGTAAAAGGTTGCCCAATTTGTTTTCCCAGTCAGTCACCTCGTGAATTTCACGTAAGTGTGTGGGGGGGGGGGGGGGGGATGGTCACAACATTTCGCACGGTCACAAAAAATCGCCCTTCCCCCCCCCCTCCCATTTTTCCTGGTGGGTAGGTTTGAATTTCCTGCTGAGCAACTTCAGGGGGGCACTGTGCTCCCCCCTGCCCCCCGGCTGTTACGCCACTGCACATATATAGATCAAATTCAACTATGTAACTAATCTTTGTTGTCAATTGTCATTGTCGTCTTTGCTTTGCGATGGACGAACAAGAACAGATCTAGTTAAAGAAGTAAATGATTGCTATTGCTAAGGCTAATAATTCTGATAAAAGCCAGGATATAATTTAATGTTCTTTGTATTTCACTGTTTTTAAAGCAATACTAAATCGACGATGCGATATCTTTGGAACTGGGAGTACTGACATTGAAAGAAGATGTCAGTAAAATAAAGGCTATGAAAATGAAACAGGGAAGAAAATTGAATATTTCATTGCTTGACAACACCTGAGTTTTGACCTCATCAATCATCAAAAGCAGTTTTGAGTTGGCCTAATGTTATATGTTGAATTTAAAGAAGATGCTCATTGCACTTCAGGAACATCAGCATCTGCACCATTTGGGGGGGATAATCTGGCGCGATGAGGCCGAAGGAAACAACCCCAACCCCCTCTTCTGAATATGCATTCGATGGTAGCGTTCGCTACTTGCTGGTCTGGTACAGACAGCACCCTCTGTGCTTACTTATGAAAGTTATTGTTTTGCCAGCGGCGGACTGCGAAATTCAGTCCCTCAGCAAAACAAAATTCAGATAAATTAATGAAAATATAACACCTGAAAAAATCAAATTTTGCCGGACTCGATGAGGACTCGAAGCCGAGTCCTCGAGTCCTTGGGGTCCGAGTCCGAGTCCGAGTCTTTGAGTACTGGGACCGAGTCCGAGTCCGAGTCTTTGAAAAAAAGGACTCGAGTCGGACTCGAGTCCGAGTCCGAGTCCCGAGTCCTACAACACTGTAGGTCACTATGTGAAGCGTTACTGTTACCTGTAGATATGCCATAGATACACCTGCATTTGATGCCTCATAAACAATGAACGCTATAGATAGGTCACTATGTGATACACTAAAAGTGCAACATCTTTTTACACAGTGATCTTTCTATAATGTTTGTTGTTTAGGCAAAAAAAACTAGGGTCGCATTTTATTTAATTTTTTTTTAGATTTAAATTTGATTAAAAGTGTCTAATTAATACTATTTCTTGCTTGAAATGAATAAATAAGCCTAAATAAATGTTTTTTAGACTATTTTCACACTAGAAACATTAGTTAAATTGACATATGGGCATATACCAATTTTGTCTTGACATAAACCATATATTTTTCAGCCAAAAAAAGAAAAGAAAAAATGAAAAATGAAAAAAAAAAAAAAAAAAAAAAAAAGACAAAAAGAAAGACAAAAAGATATCCGACCGACCGACCAAATTAAAAATGTTGGCACTTGAGGGCAACACAACATATTATTTTGGTAGGCCTTATGATGCATCACTTACCACCGTATGTATCTGAAGAGGAAAATTGGGGAGAACTTGACATTACTTGAGTCAAATCAGCACATAAGGCAACAGGAAAAACCCAACCCTGTTCTATGGGCAAACAAACCTCTCAGGTAGGGTTGGTCGGGTATTTTTGTAACTTAAAATTTTAGAAATTTTTGGTGAATTTTCAACAACAAAAATAGAAATATATTCAAAACACTTCAAAACATTTAAAGAAATTCTATTTTTTTCCTCCAATTTTTTTTAAACATTCAACAACAAAAATCAAAAATGTACCCAACATTTTCCTATTTTTTGTTGTTGAAAATTAAGAAAAACATGGGTCGATCGGGCCTGTAGAACAGGGTGTTTTTTCATGCCCTAACTTTAAAGTTAAGTGACTTCGTCACAACACTGCCAGTACCTCACTCATCCATCCATTGACCCGTCACCCCCCCCCCCCTCCTCTCCCCTCCCCTCCCCATCCATCCATTGACCCATCCATTCATTGACCCATCCATTCATTGACCCTCCCCCTGCCTCCCCTCACCATGCCCACCGTCCCCCACCTCCCTCTACCTACCTAGATGTGAAAGCCCTGGAAAGTTTGGATCCAGAGTGTCTCTCATCGTACAATGTATATATCTCAATTTACCAATGGTCCCTGCATGCACTCGTTTTATCACAGTTGAAAAATGGGGATCAAATCGTCTGCAAGGTAGGAAACAACACAAGAAAAACAACGACATAAAATGTAAGACATAATTTGCACAATAATTTACACAAGTGCACTCAGTTTTGTTTTATGTCCAAAACCACAACATGACAAGTGTTGAGTACCCTTTGACCATTTGAGACCTGTTACCACATAATAAGCATTAAGTCGCCAGTAAGCATTATGCACTTATCAATTGCAGCCCCGGCCCCGGGGGACCCGGGGATAGCGGGGATTAGGGCCGGGACGTACAAATTGCCGATGTGACGTCCCGGCTACAGTCGTGTACGGTCCCCGCAGGGCGGGGCACCGATTTTTGTACGGCCCCGCTACAGTCCTGGCCCCCCATGGCCGGGACAAAGTGTACGCCGGCGTACGGTCCCGGCCCCCCATAGCCGGGACAAAGTGTACGGCGGCGTACGGTCCCGGCCCCCCCCCATAGCCGGATAAAGTGTACGACGGCGTACGGTCCCGGCCCCCCATACCCGGATAAAGTGTACGACGGCGTACGGTCCCGGCCCCCCATACCCGGATAAAGTGTACGACGGCGTACGGTCCCGGCCCCCCACAACCAGGGATAGTGTACGCCCAGCCTCAGACAGCCAGGCCAATAATAGCGAAATACCATGTTTAAATATACACTGTTCACTGCGAGCATTTTCATGATTTACCGTTCACTACTATATGGTTTTGTGAATAGTTTAGTTTATACAGTGCTCCAGAACAAAACTTACCAGAGGCCTAAAACTAAAACTACTATAATGTTGGCATGATCTATCTCAGTCTATTGTCAACCAGAAATGAATGGAGTCAAAAAAATCACTTCATGGATATCATATCGTGTAGCTTTATTTTTGATACGGCAACATTGGAAAGTTTTGATCGAATTTATTTATTATGAACAAACAGTATTTGAGTTTTAAAAATGGAGCGACAACATGATGATTGATCTAAAGTCGATTTGAATATGTCAAAGCATGCGGCATATTACCAAAAAGGTTCATAAGGATCGTTGATTGTAATGTAATATGGAAGGTTCATTATACTGATCCAGTGTAAGTACTCACGTGTACGTTTCGGACACAACTGTATCCTTTGTCAACACTTGTGGTAGTGATGAATTTTAGGTGTACAATACAAACGTGGAACGTTTTCTGCAGTAGGATAGAGTTGTTTGTACTTACTTACGGTGATCTTTTCTTCCTTCCGGCGAACACAAGAAAGAGGCAGAAAAGGCTAACAAAACAACAACCACTAGAGCAGGGAGAAAGGCATCGCTCACTCAGGTCAACAAATCAGCAATAACAGACCATGTTGTGGACGCTAATCATGTCATCGGGTGGGACGAGGCAAAGGTTATAGGCACGGAGCAAGACAGGTATAAGAGATGGATCCGAGAGGCTATAGAAATCAGGAAGAAGGGGACCTCAACGATGAACCGCGACGAGGGGCAATACTACCTCACTCACGTTTTTGATGATCTATTATCATCTGGCAAAAAATCCCCAGATGATAAATCAACTGGCAACTCCAAGAATGCAAAAAGCGTCATGAGTCGTCAAGATCATCACTACCACAAGTGTTGACAAAGGATACAGTTGTGTCCGAAACGTACACGTGAGTACTTACACTGGATCAGTATAATGAACCTTCCATATTACATGCGGCATATGTTTTAAAACTAATTAGATTGTTTATAGTTTATAGAACAGCCTGCGTAGTGCTATTTTGGGGTAAACATAATGATCCTTTAAATGGATGTAGTCAGTTAAAAATAGCGCATGAAATTTGATGAAATTTGATGTGTATTGTTTAGAATTTTGTGTGGAACAATATGGAACATTGTCAAAATATAAAATCATGGTGATTCTCCAAGGGGTTAAGTTTAATATAGTAGTGCATGTCTGTATTTTATATCTCTATGCCCCGGTGTGGATGATAATGTACCTTAGCGTACATCCCCGCTATGTGTGCGTACACCCTGGCTATGCCCTGGCTATGCCCCGGGGTGTACATTTGTGTACCCTAGCGTACGCCCCGCTACAATGCCCGGCCTATTTTTTCAGTAATGTACGTCCCCGCTATGCCCCGGCTACACGCCCCGGCTACACGCCCCGGCTACACGCCCCGGCTAGCGAGGGCACGTTTTGTACGCCCCGAGTACACGCCCCCCCCCCCCCCCCCCCCCCGCATAGCCGGGCCATGTTTTTTGTACGTTTGCGTACGGTCCCCGCATAGTCCCCACCATGCCCCGGGTCCCCCGGGGCCGGGACTGATATTGATAAGTGCATTAGGAGTTTGCAACTTTAATTTGAATTTTGACAGGGAAAACATAGAGCAATTATTACATGTTGCATATCATTTTAAAGCTTGTTTTTTTGAGCATTTTAAATCTGGACAGACCTAACAATATATTTTTCTGACTTAACTCTCATTTTGTGATGACAGGTTTCATTTTCTAGGTAGATAACACCAACATGTTGATGATCAAATTTTTAAGGACAAAAATGAATACTTCACAGAATAGGGGACAGTTAGTCAAGTACTCAGGGATTTGAAATGAAATTCACTTCAAACCATACCAGGCCGGTGCCACTGTACACAGTTTCCCATTGCTGAGATTAAAGCCTCTAGTGTGATAGTGCCCTCGATTTGCGAGTCATCGCGCGTATCATGTGCCTTATAAGGACTTTCGTGCTGTCAATCATAGCGTTGTCAAAATAGCGCCCTCCTTTTACGAGTCACATCGCACGTACCCACGCCCATATATAGGTTGCTTCAGTTGTGTGATTCGAATTTCCCCTCCCATATATACTCTCCCTGACCATACCTTGAAGGCAGAAGTTGAATATGGTGAATAAAATGCATGACTTGAAGGACATACTGTTACAATGTAAACTGAGGCCTAAAAAAAAAGAGGTTTGATTGGTGTAACCCGACCGACCCTATTTTTACCGCCGACCCTAAACATTTTTTTCATTTTTTTTCATTTTTTTTTTATAATTTATCTTTTTTTTCCTCTTTTTTTTGTGTGAGAAAAAGAAAAAAACCCAGTGAAAATGTGTATTTGTGCCATTTGTTTATGTCTGTATGGTATTATGTGTGCTGATATATAAAATTTCATAGACGTTTTATAGATTTTTAAAAAAGAAATCCGACCTACCTACCCTATTTTTTTCTCTATGTTACGCCAATCAATTTTTTTTTTTTTTTAGGCCTTAGCAGTGGTCTTACCATAATTAATCACCAGCAAATGTGCAGTCAAAAGCACCGGCACCAATAGCTTATTAAAGACGAGTCTACAGAAATAATCTAGTTGCTGCTGAAGTATTCAGAGGAACTAAATTAATGGAGAGTGTGATGGAGATAGAGATAGAGGTGCAGTTGAAGATGAAGATAGATGAAGATGAAGATAGATGAAGATGAGGATATATGAAGATAGATGAAGATGAAGTTGAAGACGAAGATGGAGACAAAGATGGAGATGGAGACAAAGATGGAGAATGAGACGAAGATGGAGATGAAGATGAAGATGGAGACGAAGATGGAGATGGAGACGGAGATGAAGATGGAGAAGGAGATGGAGACGAAGATGAAGATGGAGACGAAGATGAAGATGGAGACGAAGATGAAGATGGAGACGAAGATGAAGATGGAGAAGGAGACGAAAACAGAGATGGAGACAAAAATGAAGATGAAGATGGGTGGAGGGAGGGCAGATTGTGATGGGGATAGAGATTGGAATGGAGATGACAAAACAATCCTACAACTGTGAAAACCAACCCCATTTCAGCAAGCAAAGCAAGGGAAAATTTGGCAAGAAACAGGACTTGGACACAGATAACAATTTTGATATGGCAAATTCGCTATGCTTGTTTAATGCATAAAATGGCATGGAAACAGTCACTTCTGTGTCATTTTTATATTGAATATGCATAGCTGTGGCTCTATCGTCTCTCAACTGACACTTCCACTTTCCAGTATTACATATCAAATCGTTTGGGGCCATTCAAATAAACTACTAAACGCAAAATTTCTATTGCAGAATTTCTTTTGAAAACCCACGAAAAATCCTCCTAAAATGCTGGCCGTTTACACTTAAATTGTCATAAATAAAAAAATATAATTCGGAACACCCAGTAATCGACCTCCATGTGAAGCTAATAATATTCTCTCTAAAATATATTTTTTCAAGTACATATATATTACAGTCGAACCGAAAATAATTTTTATCTGTGTCAAATTTCAGGAAAAACATGCGCTGTTCTGTGCTTGAAAGCTCGCGTTACACAGAGTTTTTAGAAATTTGAGTCCTACCCCGGGTTCCTATGGACGCCTTAAAGGTCCCAAGAGGGCGGCCTAATAATCGGGTTTGAGATGAAGCTAAATAAATTTCCTGGTTCCTCGTGCAAAAATCAATCTGATTGGATAATCAGGGCAACCGTAATTAACATTTAAAGGGTCAGAGGGTAATTTTTTGTAAACTGGCATTTCCCATATCTCCCGTGTTGATAACAAACAGTACTATAGTGAATGTATTTGAACAGTGGTGGCCTTGAGCATTGTTGCGTAGTCGGGCGTTAAGTGCTTAGATAAATACAACCTGAAAGCAGGTTAAAGTCGGCATACATAAAGGTCCCTTAGAGCTCAAAACGTTTTGATATGGTGGATAAAAGGGTTGATGTGTGGGATAAAAGGGTTGATGTGTGGTAATACATAGTTTGGAATATTTAGTCCTGTTAATATTGATTGGTTAAGTAGATGAACTTATAATGGCTATGCATGGCTTCACTTTATGGAATGATGGTGGGTGAGGCCAAGTTAAAAGGAAAGTTTGTCTCAGATAAAATGTGACTTCAGAAAAAATAGGTCAAAATATAAATTGGAGAATGTGGATTTTCATTACTTTAAATGGAATTGTAGTTCAAACGTCAAGACTTGGAAAGAAATTGACATTTCTAGCATTTCTCTGCCAGAATACATGTTTGAGGGAAAATTTATTCTGAGAAAAATACGAAACAAATTTGGTGCAAAATTTGCATTTATTACCAGGCTTGGTTGTGCCCTAAAATTGAGATGTGAACATTACATGGGTGATCTGTAGAGACAAACTTTAGTTTTACCAGCCCTACTCAACATACTGATTAAATCCGCAAAATAGTGTCAATCCACGCGCCTCTGCCAAGTCATAGCACTCCTCTACAGCTGCCAATGTGTGAGCTATAGGCTTCTCACAAAACACATGTTTACCTATTGAATATAAGTATGTACAGTGGAACCTCCATTACACACAATCTTGTCAATACAAAATTCCTGATAATATTGTTTGTATTTCAAGTCTCAAGCTTATATGTTACATTATAATGGGGGGGGGGGGGGGGGGGAGGAGGGGGATTAGAAATTAGTGTAAAATAGAAAATATCTTTAGTCAGTAATGTCTTGTTGGTTCACTTTTAATTCTTGCCCCTCCAATATAAAAAACCTAGCTACGCAACTTTGTATCCTGATAACAAAAATTCATGTTAACACATACTAAAAATGTGTGCACAATTTTGTGTTAAAAAGGCTCCTCTGTTCTTAGGCCTAAAAAAAAGAAGTTTGATTGGCCTAACCCGACCGACCCTAAATACATCGCCGACCCTGAATATTTTTTATTATTTTGAGGGAGGAAAAAATAAATAAATTTAAAATTTAAAAATTTAAAAAAATTAAAAAAAATTAATATAAAGTTTCTGACTGTTTGCTTTCATTTTCAGCTATTTTAAGTTCCCAAAGCAGGTGATTTAAAAAAAAATTAAATTTTTAAAAAAAATCCCGACCGACCGACCTACCCTATTTGTTTTTATCATGTTAGGCCAATCAAACCATTTTTTTAGGCCTTATGTCAGCAGTGGTGGCAGGATTACGGTGAGGGTAAGGATTTAGGGTGAGGGTTACGGTTTAGGGTGGGTTAGGGTTAAAGTTAAGGTATGGGTTAGGGCCTGACCATACTCCACTACGCTCAAACTCTGAGCGCAAGCGTTGTCAAAGCTACGCTTGTCACAAAATGTACCAACGCTCCGCCGCTCATCGGGGATCTACGCTAGCTTTGGTCATCGCCGTGGGCTATGGTGTTCTGGAGGACAGACGACTAAACCACCTCCCAAAACGCCGTAAATTTGTATTTCTAGCACATCACAGGCATCAACATCGTAACAAACTTGCTTAGGCCTACTGTTTACACATACCTTAACATCCACATTATCATTCCATCAGCAAAAATAGTTTGATTTGACTGGGATTTGCCTATTTCGGCTGTATTTTCATGAATGGGAGCTTCAAGAAAAAATATGTGACATCAAAAGTCCGGCAAAGTGTTCTACTTGCTGATTGGTCCGTGGACAGCGGCAACGCTACAAAGTTGACCTGAATTCAACTTCAGCGTTGGCCCGAGCGTTCACCGCTCTCACTCAAAGTGTAGGCTGATCGAATTATCGGAAAACGCTATCCTGATCGGGCATTGTTTTGGTTTTGTTATGGGCACTAATACGCATGTGTCAGAGCGCAAGCGTTGCAGCGTTGGTGGAGTATGGTCAAGCCTTTAGGGTTAAAGTAAGGGTTAAAATTAAGGTTACGGTTAAAGTTAAAGTAGGGGGTTATTAGGAATAGTACAACAGCAGCATTTCCCTACAGCAGACCATGTGTGAGACTTCCCACAAAATAAAGGTTTTTCTATAGGCAATAAGTATCCGGGGGGGGGGGGGGGGGGGGGGGTATTCATGTATAAAAGTTGTAATCATCTGTGTGAATCTTCTCTCAAAAGCTACCCTTAACGTGGACTCTCAAAGAAGGAAAAGGTGACCCTTAACAAGGATTATAGATTGACAAATCATACTCATAGCAAAGGATATAGGTCCTCAAGACAGAGTTTAGACTGAAATGAACATGAATTAATTGTGTGATTCAGTTTTTTTAGTAAATTTGTCTTGTAGGCCTAACCATTTTTACGATAATGACACATGACTATCGGCCCCAGGCCTGATTGGCCCAAGTAACCCATAGCGCGGATTCAGGTTAAAAAGACACCCTTATTCTCTGAAATTGGCGATTTTGAAACCTTTAGCATGGGCCCCGCGTTGTCGTCGAAAAAAGCACCCTTAATCCGAGTTTTCGTTCACGCGGATGATTACAACATGGCCCCCGGGATAAGTATACACTTGCATGTAGGTGATATTGGGGATAGTTGGAACATAAGTTTTGGAACATTGAGATTTGTCTCAAGTATATAATCAATTTATGAAAAACTACCATCCTAGTATACCTGTTAGCAACTAGATTTTGTGGATGGCAGTTGATGGGTACACTGACTTAGGTGGTAATATACAAATACTACATGGTAGAGGGGAAATAGAGCAAACTATTTCCCCGAGGTACTGGCTACATATTTATGAGGTGTAATAATATAATTTTATCATATGCTTCAAATAAATCTCACTTTTCCAACTAACTTCATGTTCCAATTACCCCCATCTCCCCTCAGCAGAGAGGAGAGGGGCATAATGTGTAGCAAGCAATGATAGCACCAAGAGTATGGGAGAACAAGCCTGTGCCAAATTATAGCACACTCACCCCGTCTATAGCGAGACGGTGTGAGTCGGTGTGAGTGTGTGTGCAATACACTTGTCATAAAATACAGGTTTATTACCTATTGGAGATACGGCGAAGTATAAATCAAACCTGTTGTACAGGCAAACGGACCTCTCAGGTAGGGTATAGCATGTTTTATTTTGTTTTTCAACCATTTTCAAAATTTTCAAAGATTGTCAAAAAAATGTAAACATTTGCACACAAAAAATCAAAAATTGGTAAAAAAAATTATAAATCTCAAATTAAACAAAAATGTATCCGTCGGACCTGTAGAACAGGATTATTTTAGGCCCCCTAAGTATGTAAGCTTGTATTGTATTTGTATTTATTGGCAGTGGCAGCACCTGGACCGCGGGTGGGCATTTTAGCAGTTGCAGCACCCAAGGAGGGTATGGGGAAAATGGCCATGATTGCAATGTTTTCATATAACGTTTTGTTTTACAATTTTGTTTCTTCAATTATCTACAAACCTGCATTGAGTGCCTGTGTGATGACATCCTGATGTGTTGGTGTTGGAGTACAAATTACGACAGCTTTAACACTGGAAGAAGTAAAACGAAAGTAAATGTCATTAATAATCAAATATCTTATTTATCTTGACCTACAGTGGCAGCACCAGAGGGAGAAGGCCCCACTCGCAACCCACCCTCCCACCCCCTATGCTCCAGTCATTATTCTTGCCCCCACTTTTTCCAAGATAGTTCAAGCTTACCCCATTTTGTCCTCCAAACAATCAAACAAATTGACTTTTAATGTAAATTTTACTTAAAATAGGTTTAAAGTGTCTAATTCCAGACCAAATTAAGCTAACTTCAAGGAATTTCGACATTAAAAGCCAAAAATTGTGTGCGTTTCACGCAATCTTACCCACACATTTTTTCTCTTGCCATCTCTTTTTCTCTTGCCTGGGTTATCAAATAATAATTACGGGGTGTGCGTGCTCAGTGGTGGCAGCCGTGGCACCAGCATCCAAATTTCATTTTTGGAGGGAGGATTGGGTGGGGGAAGAAAAAATGGGAGGGGGGGGGGGGGGGCGAAAAACAAATTTAAATGTCAAAAATGTTAAAGATAATATGAGATAATTTTGATATTAAAAGTCAACATTTTGAGCTGACTGGTGGCAATTGGAGTGGGAGGGGGGGGGGGGGGGGGGAAGGTTCGTGACAGGGCAAGGGATATGCCCATTAATATAACACAAGGAAACTGAAATTGGAAATGTGGTATCAATATGAGCCAACCTGGAAGCACCATCTTTCACAGACTACTTAGTATAACTCATTAGGGGGTGTGGGAGACTAACCCTGCACTTTTCCCCAGTACCTGTAACCATTAATACTCTGCTGACATATTACAAAGCTATCAGCGTAAATCTTTCCAGTCCTAGATCTGCTAAAGCTGCATGGGCAAGCCTCCCAGGGCGCGTACCGCGGCATGTGAGCCAGGGGGGGGGGCAGAAGTATGTCGTCCCGACAGTGGCATAAATTTTCGTAAAAGGTTGCCCCAATTTTTTTCCTAGTCAGTCACCTCATGAATTTCACGTAAGTGGGGGGGGGGGGTAGGGTCAAAAAAAATTCGCACGGTCACAAAATTTAGCACGGTCACAACATTTTGCAAGACGGTCAAAAAATATCGCAGTCCAAAAAACACAACAGTCAACAAAATAATGCCCAATCCTCAGTGAGTTTCGGCGTAGGGCCCTATTTTTTGTTCTTATGCGCATTTTATAGCGTCCCGGTATTGCGAATTTAGCGTCCCGGTATTTGGAGCCAGGGGGGGGGGCAACTTTCCCCCCTGCCCCCCGGGTCGGTATGCCCCTGAAGCCACCTAACTTGCCCCTTCTCCCCACAACCAACCACTCAACCCAATCCTTAGCAGGACTTCCTCTCATCTTAAAATAGAGGCCCTGCACATGACATATTACCGGATTTGTGGCAGACTACTGAAATTTGTTCACAAAAACGATAAGAATTTAAACATCCCATATCATAAAATCTACCGTAACATTTTCAAGTATTAGGTCTGCCAAAGCCGCATGGGCATAGCACTTATCAAACTGCTTTGTACATTTCACGGACATAAATTTATGCTAATGAGCTCATTAAATGACGTCACTCACATCATCGATATTTCGTACGCCAAAATTGTAGGGTTGAAATTCTAGGTCGAGTAAAATGATGTGCTTATTTGTTGTCTGTGAGCTTTTGTGAATTTTTTCCCATATTGGAGTATTTTTTTATTGAAAATAGACAGTTCAAATTAAACGTTGGTTCCAAGTTCAACTGACAGCACATGTATTTAAGTCGACAGCAACTGCAATATGCAGGCAACATTTGAGAAAAAACGATGCCCGACTTTGCAAGAAAGTGTACGGGGAAGTGTACGGGTGAACATGACAAACCAAAACAGTCTTAGTAAGTAACCGCCTCCGTGGCGCAATTGGTAAGCGCGTTCGGCTGTTAACCGAAAGGTTGGTGGTTCGAGGCCAGCCGGGGGCGTTGTTTCTTTTTGCATTTAATGCAGATCGACAAATCACATCACAGTAAAATTTTATGTTGACAAAATCACAGACCACTTACACAAAAATCGCATCTGCGCATGCTCCTGTCGTGATCGAAATATCCAACACACAAGCAATGGGCGAGTTTTATAAGTGCATAGCTCTTACCAGGCCCGTAACTACGTAGGGGGAAAATGCCCCCTCCCCCAAATCTGAAAAAGCCCCCCCTACCCCGTTTTTGGAAAATGCCCCCCCCCCCCCCCTTCCCGATTGTAAAGCATTTTTTCGGGCTAGTTTGGACTAAAATATGTCCTAACCCCCACCCCCTCTCAAAATTTCTGAGCTGACTGGAATTTTTGTTGGGGCACCCTTTTACAATTTTGGGTGGTACTAATGTTTCTTTTTCAGAAAAATGCCCCCCCCCCCCCCCCCCCCCCCCGCTACAGAAATCCTGCTTACGGGCCTGGCTTTTACCCTCTTTACAACCCACAGCTTGCCCTTTTCCCTAAACCCGCCCTACACCTCCACACTCCCCCAGCTTTTTACCTCTCATCCGTCAATACCCTGCTAACATCTTTCAAAGATACCACGGTAACATCCTCCAATCCTAGGTCTGCCAAAGCTGCATGGGCGCAGTCAGTATACTCCTCCACCAACCACTTGAGGCGGATCCGTGGGTGCCTAGCCAGACTGCGTATATGACATACCCCGATACGACCCGCACCAAACATTGCAAAGTTTAGCTTTGGTGTAGTAGAAGCCATTTTCTTTACTTTTAAAATATTTGTGATGGTGTATGTATGGTCTGTATTTGGTACGGTTACAGTCCTCTTGGAGAATCTGAAAAAGGAAGCGGCACATAGACTATAATAATGTTTGAAAACCATTCTCAGAAGTAAGAGGGTGATTTTAGGTAGACGATTCGAGCAGTTTAATTCATACCCACTATAATATATGCCTTTATTCCGTTACCCACTTCACAACTTCACATAAAATGTATGATCCCCCCCCCCCCTCCTCAAAGGCTACAAAGAAATGTATGACCTCCCCTCCCCTTCCCTCATATACCCAATATAATCTCAAAAATTGTTTTTTAACATGCACTGTGTTAATGACTAGTGCACACACAGCATGTGCATGGTTGTGGCAAATTGATTGACTTGTTTGCTCTGATATAGGCCTAGAAGCAGTGTTCAAATTAAGAAAAAATAGCAGGTTTTCCTGCGGATAACCATGTTATAAAATCAGGTAATCCGCCAATTTTTTTGGTTGTCCCCCAAAGTAACTACAGTGCTTGGATGGCATAGGGTGTACCATCCAAGGTCTCAAAAATGGGGCTTCAGAGCGGAGCAGATTTTTGACAAAAATATGATCTTAAGAACTGATTTTCTCCAAAAAGTAGAGTCTTAAAGGCATATTATGCAATTTTTTCCAATGGACACCCTCTATCCTTGATTTTTTACTTTGAAAGCAGATTTTCTTGCATTTTTGATCATAAATCATACAGATCTTCCAAGTTACAGAGCAATACGATTCCTAATATACTTTACTTCAAAATCATGGTTTGAATAGGTTGAAATAAACTGCCGGGTCTGCGCTGACAACTTATTATCTAAGTGTTTTTTCTTGTTCAAAATAGAGTTCCATGGTTTCATACCGTGTGAGTGCCGTTTTTTGGCTACGATCGCAACATTACACAAGTGAAGACACTAGTATGGAATGCTTTATAATGAAAATCGAAACAAATATATTGAAAAATTCCTTGACACTTTCCACGCGGCTATTAGTTCTACCATATACAAAACAGATTTTTCAAAAACCTTTCCCAACTTTCAAGGTCTACCTCAATGATTACTGAACCAATAATAGGCATGTTTGTACTTATTTCAATGCATTTCTCATGGTGATTCCAAATATGGTAATGAAATTAAATAATGTTGAAATTTTTGAAACATTTTGTCAAAACTTGGAATGTCGTCTGTAGCCGCCTGCCGCATGGAAAGCGTTAAATTGGAAGTAGATTTCCATCATGATTTAGTACAGTTCTGTGATGGTTTTTCACAGAAAATACAGTCAAAATAGATATGAGCCCAGGAAAACTTTTCAGAGTTTTTGATCAGTCAAACTTCCTTATCATCATCATCATCCTTGGACGGAACAGTGGAAGCAGCTTAGTTGCTTCCATCACTCTTTCTTGGCTATTTGTTTACTCCATTGGTGCGCCATGCCTAGTGGAGGTATACATATGTGTGTGTGTGTGTAGAGAACAGACCCGGGATGATCCTCTACTCTTTACGAAGGAGTCTGTGACCTTTTTAAAGTGCTCAGGGATAGCTCTTCTGATGCACGGGACCACCATTACTACTTCACAATAAAAATTCATTATAAAAGAGATCAAATATGTGTAAAATATTGAAAAATATCACATATTATTACTTTAAGAACTGATTCTTTGTTATGGAGAGCGGCAATTTTTCGCAAAATTGGGTTTTAGAATGCACATTTTTCAAAAGATTGGGCTTTGGAATGTTCTTGATTTTTGAAATTTCAATAAAATGGGGTCTTAAGAGCTGATGCAGGATCAAAAGGGGGGTTTTAAGAGCAGGCAGAAGAGGGTGAAAAAGGGGTCTTCAGGGCGGCATATACCTACATTTGTATACCCAGTAGCGTAGCCAGGGTCACTTGTCAGTTTGACCCGGTGGCGTAGCCATGTTTTTTCATGTAACTTTTTATTTGCCGTCGAAAAAGGTAGCCCCAATTTTGTTTGGGCAGTCACCTCATGAATTTCACGTAAGTGGGGGGAGGTCAAAACATTTTGCACGGTAAAAACAAACAAAAATAAATCGCAGTCAAAAAGTCGCGCAGTACAAAAAACAGCACAGTTTTGGCCAATCCTTTGGGTTTTCTCTATAACATTTCATCAGTTTTCTCTATAACATTTTTATTTATTTATTTTGACTGCTGCCAAAAAATTTGACCCGCCAAATTTCCCCTTTTGCGCACGCTACTGCCTTTTCTTCCTTCCCTTTTCCTTTTCTTCCCATTTTTCCCTTTCCTTTCCTTCCTTTTCACCCTTTCTTTCCCTTCCTTTACCGTCCCGATTTTCCACTGCCTTCCCGATTTCCTGGTCCCCATCAGGAGCATCCCCCTGGACCCTTCCGTTATTCGGTATGCTCGAACGATCACTAACTTTTGTTCATACAAAATTCCCCTCACCCTAATATCATAATCCTAATTAACTTATTGTTGGATTTTAACGTAGTGCATGAATACTTCTGTTTCATAATATAATATTTTTGAAGGTTAGAATACAATACAGTGACCAGTTTGAATAAACTTTTATCATGAATCATTTTGGTAGGGTCGAGGGCTAAGCCCCGGGAAGCATGTATAGTGTAAGGTTTTGAACAGGAATGGGGGCCTCTCCTAATAATATTTTTGAAGGTTTAAATACGAGGGTCATTTAATAAGTTCTACCTCCTACCTCATAACTTTGCTATTGTCATGATTATATAAGCAAGTCGTATGAAACATCCCTAATTCTAGCTTTGAATCTCAGCTATAAATTCATATTAAAGGGACATTAAGTGGTGTTTAAAATTTTAAATGTTTAAAAATTTACTTCAGAATTCAAGATGAACATTAAAAATTGCCACTATTGTTGTTTCTACTAACAAAATACAGCAAAACTAGATTAAAACAATATCATCGCTATTTATTGAAAAACGCCCTCTATGCAAATATGGTTCGCGTTAGGCAAAAAAAAATGTTTGGCTGCTCTTTCACCTCAATTTTTTTTTGGTCGGTAGGTCGATTTTTTTTTCTTTTATTTTTTTCTTTTTTAGATGTCAAAGAATGCCAAAAATACACTTTCAAGTGAATTAGGTATGTTTTTATTTCGAAATATAAGTGTTTTTACAAATGTAAAATGGAAGATGAAAGGGATTTTACATGATTTTTGCATACATTACCAATCTTTTCTTACACAAACAATTCACACTCAGACAAATCAGATATCTATAAACTTGATGTAGTGCATATGGTGTTTTATTAAAATTGCCCGAGCGAAACATGTGAGGTGAAATGTTATGTATACGATTGTCGTGTACCTGCTCTTTTAGCATCAGCCTAGAAGCTCCTAGAGAGGAATAAAATATCTATGGCCTAAGAATATGTGTCTGCAATACATTTTAAATGAACAGCAACCGTAATTCACCATCTTGTAAGCATTTATATTCATGAAATCGACCGAGATTTTGTTCAATATTTACAGTCGGTCGAGAAAGGGCAACCAAACAAATTTGTTTGGGGCCTTATGTATCACGCGTACTGCAGGGGGATACTGTCGGACGTAAAATGCTCGTTGCGGCTCTACGAGCATTTTTGAATCGACGTTTTCTTGTACAAAGAGGGCTGATTTTTCTTAATCCTTAAAGATGTAAGTTCATACATGTAATACAATTATAAAAATATACTAATCCCAGTTTTTATCATAATTGAAGGCGCAGCCTCCAACACATCTCTTAGTGCCCCTTTAAATTGGTCTGAGTAGGCCTACTGATTGTACTTTTCTGGAGATGCAGTGAAAACCAATGGTCCATTTAGTGCGACGGAAACAGACAACACATAGCCAAACATCTCCTACACACCATCCGTCTGTGGAATCTACTACCCCTGCAAGTCGTGGACTCTCCATCACTAGACGTCTTCAACTTTCAAGACCCGGGTCTGCGATGTCCAGTCTTTCACCTAGTCATCGCCCCACAACACTATTTTTTAAACTTGTATATATACTATTTTTATACCTGTGGAGTTTTATGTCTACTCCAAACCTGAATGCACCTCAACACATGTGCGAGTATGCTCTTTTACAGAGGTTTCTGCACAGTATAGGAAGATGATGATGATGATGATGAAGAACTAGTATAGTCTAGATTATAAAAATAAGCTTATTTAATTATCAATCTGCAATATATCAATATTAAAATTGGTCACGTCACACAAATTCTCAATTTCCCATTCTGAACATGCCAAGCTTGCATGCTATCTGAGAGTGACAACACCTTAGGGTCGAAAGACAGATAGACTAGATCAACAAATATACCTTCACAGATGAACTGGAATTTGAAGTTCAAACTTCAAGTACACTCATAGATTTTGAATCCGCCCCACCGATCGCATTTCGCTGCTTTGAAAGTAGTAAATCAATATACCATGCGTGTGGTAAGTGGTATAGTTTCTTACACAACTTGTAGTACGCAATAGTTCCATAGTTGTCATCGAAAGAATTCGACGGGGTGCTCTTTTGTAGAAGCGATAATGTAAACACGGTAAATGAGAGCCTCTGATTGGTTGGTCTGTCCCTTTAATAACGCCGGTGCACTTTCATTCATCCTCTTATCAATTTTACTCTTCGATTAGAGAACACGTTGGATGACTCGGCCTGTAATAACTTTTGCTTTTTGCATGTTTTGAGCTATTAACCGCATCTTTTTCACTTGAGTTGGTGAGTAGATTTGCCTATAATATCTTGGCAGTAATTGTGGTAAATTGGAAACTTGTGCATCAATTGAAAACGCTGATATTTCGAGAGTTTGTAGAACCCATTAAATTACAAAATCTGGAAACGATTGCCTGTGTACAAGTAGAAAGCTTACCGTCGTCTGCTGCTTGCTGTGGCAGTACAGCAGCACCGCGTTGATTAAACAATAATGCCATGCCGGTTTGTTGTTGTTTTCATGTTCTGATTGCTGGCCCGAATTTCAACTTGATGTTTTCGGCAATATCCTCATATAGGTCTTACATACGGAATAAAGCACGAGGCAGCAATTGTTTTGCAGTTGTTTTACATTATAAATAGAAATGATAGCTGCCTTGTGCTTTATTCAGTATGTAGACCCAATCAAGGAGTATATATAATAGGAGGGGACACTTAGCTCATTTGCATATTTGTCATTAATATGATTAACCCTGCTTTGACCCTATGCCCTGCTGTGAGAGGTCACAGATACCGCCCTCTAACCTGAGAGGGGAATTTTCTATTGTTCTCATGCACAGCGTTGGCGATGAGCGACCGAGAAGTATAACAAAAGCGTACATATTACAGATCGATTCGAAGCAGTAATTTGAATACATATATTATGCAACACGTCACACAACGTCCAGTCTAACAATGATTGTGGACCGTATAAATGATGCAATTTTTTGTGTTCGAAAATGTCATCATTTTTTACCGTTCTTTCAAAAATAAGGAGTATAATCACATTATAAACACATTTTGTGCGAGAGTAACATACAAATATGGTATAAAATGGCAAAAATGGCACGATAAAAATCCGTTCGTTATAAATAAATGGATAAATGGTTAATAATTAAACTATCACCAATTACACTCGTCGATCTCTGTGGCGTGCATCGTAGGCCATGTTGTTTGCAAACGGCAACACAGGTTCGATCCCCGGTGTATCCGTGAATGCCATGCTTTTTTATATATTTTTTTAAACTTGACGGTTAATTTAATGTAGCATCATTTTTATGTCAATTTTTGTAAATTATAAAGGCCCATGCGTTTATAGTTGTTGTTTTTTCTATCATTTATCTCTTTGATTTATTTAACTTTTAAACAATTGTATGCGTAAACTATACATGTATATTAGCGCGATAAATAAGTGATTTAATTTTATTTAATTTGAGTTCGGTTTGATCATCATCATCGGTCGTCCTTGGACGGAATATTGGAAGCAGCAGTTACAAATTTCCTCCAAGCAAGTTTATCCAACATAAGCTGTTGAACTTCATTGGGTTCAAGATCAAGGTCCTTTGAGATGCTGTCAGGATAGGTGGTGGATCTCCTGCCACGGGATGAATGGCCTTCACTTGGAGTCCAGAAAAGCACTCGGGAGACAGGTTGATCGGATGCTCGTAGGCAGTGTCCAGCAAACTGGAGCCGTCGCTTCCTTACTGAGTTAGCCAGCGGAGGAATTTCACCATACACCTCTTCATTAGTTTTGTGGTCTCTCCAACTGATGTTAAGGACTCTCCTCAGCAACTGTGTGTAGCATCCATTTATTCTGTCCTCAAAAGTCTTTGTAACTGTCCATGTCTCTGAACCATATAGTAGAATACTTTCCACGCAAGCTCGGAAAAACTTGATTTTAGTTGGCCTATCAAGTTTAGATTTCCATATCTTCTCCAGCTTGTTGCATGCAACCCAGGCTTGAGCTTTCCGGCACTTGAAGTCATGGAAAGAGTCTGGCATCGGTTTGATAATGATAGCAAAACTTGTTGTAAAACCATTTTACCAGTCAGCGCAAGTTTGTGTACATCACGTTTAGTTTGTTATAGCTAGGCTAATATACTATTTGTAGCTATTTGTATACAAGAAGCAAACACATTTCCAAAACAGAGAAACATGAGAAACGGGACCGTTACTAACGTTAAATTTAATACCATTGCCATGATTACCAATTTAAGGCTCTTTTGGAAATCTGTACAACCGATGAATTTCTAGAAAATCGTTGATACAACTTCACTCAGGAAAGTCAGATCTTGTAGCAAAACAATAAGCCAGCTTTTTTAATAAACGATTTGGGAGACGCAATGATGTCGAAATCGAAATCTATGTGGAAAAGGGAATCAGATAACTATTGATAGACTCGATCAAGTCTTGTACCACTGAAGGGTGATTAGAGGTAATACACACGTTTCGGCGATGGGGAGCTAAAGTTTGTTTCAGAATATAAAAAGAGCAACACCACCAGAATATATCTTACTCTGTACAACACACATGTTGATGGATACTCGTTTGAAAATAACCCGCCAGTGTATAGATCATTCTTTTAACGCTTGTATTCAAAGGGTTGCTTGAAGGTCGTGCATTGACTTGATCTGAACAACGAATAATATGGGAGCTAAAACCTTTTGTTATGGGCACGCATGAGTAAAGTGGATTCTCTGTATAATAAAACAAGATTTCTTATTTAAGATCTGGAATAAAGGTTACCAGGGGACATTCGCTCCAACGATGCTCCTATGCGTACGTCAACTGAAAGCCTGGTCCGATGGTATCAGAGGCGCCATAGCCAGCACTCGGAACACCATCAGAAACGATTGATTTTGTTCTTTCTTTTGAAGATGTGCACATTGTCTCATTCAGTAGATAGCGCATTTATCACATGTGGCACTACTTCAGTAGATAAGCGCATGTATAACCGTGGTGGCAGTGCTAATAGCGCATAGTTACGTGTGCCATTACTGTGTGCTATACGCATGTCACACTACATTCACACGAGGCATTACTATGTGTACTATGTTAGCACATGTGTATGCGGTGGCCGCGCTATCGTCAGTAGATAGCGCATAGTCACATGTGGCATTACTACTGTGCTATAGTAGACAGCGCATGCGTCACATGTGGCATTACTAGTATTATGTGTGCAAGAATCTTTAATTCAATGTGTGCTACATGTATCCTTCAGTTAGATAGCGCATGTATCACGTGTAAATGTGTGCTATTCAGTAGAATACTAACGTTAGAGACGGTTATAGCATATAATAATAATAATAAATTTTAATAATAATAACACACAGCGCATAAAGCAACGGCACCAATGCGCTTTACAAACAAATGATCAATATCTTAAAAAACTACACATTAGGCCTACATTAAAACACATGATAGATTATAAATATATTCAATGCAAAGAACACCTCAAAAAATATAAACAAATTTGTTAAAACAGCCATAGGAGAAATATACAGTCAGCTGCTATTGATAAAAACATTGCGATTTAAAAGTCAATAAAACATCAATTTTGACAAGTTATATTTAAAAAAATATATAGGTCTCACAGGGCCGGGCCGGCCAGAGAAGTGCTCCCGCGCGGTCACAATCAGGTGAGGTGTTTCATAAAGCGGTATTATTGTGTTTTTTAATTTTTATTATCATCCAGTCCGGGAACATTAAAATCAAATCACATCAAACTTTTTTGGATAATGTGTATCGTCAATATCAATATTGTCTGCTTACCATGGGATACCAAAGAATGACTCCGCGGCCGGCTCATAGAACAACTTTTCCTGAGGCTTTTATGGAGCCCGGGGGACAGATATACTGTTGACTAGCGCATCACAAGAAGTTCTGTCACTTGCAGTACATACTCAATAGGAACTTGTCAACGATTTTGGTGGACAAACCAAAGAAATCGCACGCATGCGTAGAAAAAAAATGAAGTCCCCTTCTAGGTTAGAGGGCAGTAGAGGGCCTTTTCGATTTTCAGACGATGCCGGACGTACGAATATTTGATAGGTTACATTCGGTGGGGGGACGTTAGGATCCGTCCGCCACTGAATACCGTACGGTTTCGTCAATGTTTATACGAACACATTTCACTCCCAGTTTAAAATGTTGAAAACATCATGTCAGGTATAACAGCGATTATTTTATACTCTTGAATCTTGTGCGTACAATGATTCTATACATGTGACACCGGTCAGAAGAGATTCATCATTGACTTGTTGAGCACTAACTACATGGTAAATGCAAGAGGTCAGCGTCACTATTTGTATCAAGATTTTTCAACTTTTCCGTGCCGATAATACTAATTAGTCAACATTTTGGCTTCATGTTTGCGGTTCAAATAACCGATGCCTATAATGGTTATAGCTTAACTGCTATTTTAATTTCCAATAAAAAACTATTTAGTCTTTGGCCATCGCCGCAAATGAGCTGTCCAAAGCGGGGGGGGGGGGGGGTCTATGAAAATCATACGTAGCCAGTGGCGTGCGCAGGATATTGTGAGTGGGGGGGCCACCTGGCCATAAATGAAATTCCCCCGACTATTTGAGTAAAGAACTGCGCGCTTAGCGCGCGAAAATTTTCGAGTTGACACCTTTTTTTGCACGATTGAGCTACATTTTGGCTCTAAACAAGCTTGTACCAAAGAATATTTCATTTTGGGAAGACATATGCGCGCGTAGCGCGAAAAAAAATTCATCTGTGTTTTTGACTATCATAATTCCATGATGCCACTGACCTAGCCTCCTTCTCAATTCCCCCGACTGGCCTAAGTTTCCCCCGACTAACTCAATCCCCCCCTTTGCGCACGCCACTGTACGTAGCCTATGCCTCCTACGTTTGATTTTGGTAGAAGAAACGTGCATGTGCCTCCCAGACTTTCTACACCTGCATCATATGCAAAATTAACACCCGATCGGTATAAAGTGAAATGTCTACCGATCAGTATAGGCCTACACTCTAAGAAATTAAAGAACCCTTTTTTGTCCTCTATTTAGAACCCTAAATGGTTCTTGAGTAGAACCAAAATTGGGTCTTCAGACACCTTACAGAACCATTTTTGGTCTCTTTAGAACCTTTATTGGTTCTCCAAATGGTTCTCAAATTGTCAAGCACCTTTTTCGAAGGTTCAAGAGATAGGTTCCTCATAGAACCTTCAAAAAAGGTTCTTTCAAAATTAAAAACCCTTTTGAGAACCTGTTATGGTTCTATAACGACTAAAATGGTTCTGCAAGGTGTCTGAAGAGCCATTTTTGGTTCCATTCAAGAACCATTGAGGGTTCTAAATAGAGGACAGACTTAGAACCTTTTTTTCTGAGAGTGTACCCTTGTATATACCCTTGTATATACAAACAATAAACAGAAGGTAAGTAGAAAATTGGGTTCTCAAAAGCGTAATAATTAACCAAAATTGGGTTCTAAGTGTATTTTAATCAATAAACCTATCTAACAAAGTACGGGCCATTCTATACCATCAAAGAGGGGGCATAATGAAAAACCTTTTTGATTGCCACCCATCGATATACCAAATTTCGCGAAAAGGCACTCCAAAAGGTAGGCACGTTAACGTAGTACCACTATATAGTGAGAACCCCGGGTCCAAAAGCTATTGGTCGAGGTCTTTAAAAATAGATTGTAACAACATGCAACAAAACATAAAAACTGGTATTGTCCATCTTTTAGTTTCCAGTAAGTTAAAGATTATATTAGCGCAAAGTGACCAGGCTCCTTTTATGTTGCAAGTTTCAATGTCATAATAACTTCAAAATTATTGACGATACTGATCTGACACTTGAATTTGTTATCCAGCTCCAGCGGTTTTAGGATGATAATAATTTAGTTACAACATGGGATGAATTTTCTGTGGTCATAATCAAAATCCATCCATTATAACATTGAAACCAACGGAGATTTAAACATTACGGCCGTTCGTGTCCACCATCGTCTGGTATTTTCAATTTTCGACTGTACAAATGACGTGTATTTTTTAATATTCATTGATATGATTATTCATTGTATATTCATGACTGTCACTGCCTTCTATTGTTATAGACAATGAGTGTCCGGGGGTTGACCCAATGGTGGCTTTTTACTATCGTTCATGCATCACTATACTAAAGCCACACCACTTCTCATTGACATCTGACGTCGCGAAAATTACATTTTGAAATCATCATTTGCACATCAAATATAACTAAAATTTATCAAAATGCACTCACATGTTATTCCTAGAACGCTTAGTAATACATTGAGTTCATTAATGTTGATTAAGCATCCTCATTTTGGGGGATATATTGAGGTAAAAAATCGGCAGTGCTGACACTCAATGTGAATTTCGCGACGTCGTGAGTCTATGGAGGGTGGTGGTACCGTGTATCAAAGAGACACTTGCACTACGGTACCGATTGGGACTATTCAGTATGTAAGACCTATTTGAGGATATTGCCATGTTTTCTATTTTACATGGAAGGTCATCCTTAAAATTGTCACATTCCAAAGTTTGGAGTTGCATAACTCCAAAAAATTGTTCTTATTTTATAAGCACACGGTCACAACAAAATTGCCCATTGAGTAGTACTATAGTTGGCTGGTGGATAACCACCTTTGGTAGTAATTCACCACATTTTAGCCTAAATAGTATAATTTGTATATGGAACATTTCTGGCCCCTAAGATTTTACAGACATAATAAGAAAAATAGGCCCTGTGGTATTAGGCATGATCATAAAAAATTTTAAATAAAATTATCTCTTTGATTTTGAAAATGGAATACATGGAAAAAAGTACTTTACAATATAAAATGATGGTTCAACCTTGTCTGCAGGCTGAATAATAAAAAAGTTATAACCAAAAGTAGTTTTCCTCATATTGCTGAAAACTGGGCAAGTCATGCCCATTTTAAACCATTTTGGGTAAAAAAAGGGTTTACTTTCATGATGTCCAGTTGCTTGTTTGGGGTTATTTAGACATCAGTGAATACATCCCCGCCCACTTCGTACTAAATCACTCGATTTAAAAGAGGTAAACATGGAGTTTTCTACATATTTTGGTAAACTTTTTTCCAAAAAAAATCGCCCTCTATAGTCAATGATATGAACATCCCTACCTATGGGGATTCTTCTGATATCAAAATATCTTGATGTGAAAAAAAATCATAGCCCCAAAAAGTGATCGGAACATATACCTTTATTAACACTACGATACTACTGCTTCATGGATTTGGGAATTCAACTATATAAGGACCGTTTCGTGGGGTTTCTTTTGGCAACACACTGGCTTTGAATAATTATATGCTCATTTCATAACCTACCGGTTCCGGTACAATCATTCCCAATCAATGTGTAAATAATTAGGCCTAGGTCTACTCATACACCAGACATAGATGATAGCCCCAGGTTGGTTTAGTACGTTACCTCGTGTTGTATTACTCATACACCAGATATCGATGATAGCCCCAGGTTGGTTTAGTACGTTACCTTGTGCGTACCTTGTGCAGATTGTGCGTTTTCTTAATTTTTAAATTTAAATTTAAAATTTTTATGTTTAAAATTTTTAAATTTTAAATTTTAAATTTTAAATTTTTAAATTTGAATTTTTAATTGATTGATTTTATCTTTGTGCGGCGCATTGTGTTTCCTTGCGGTTTGAAATGCGTCTTTTAAATGCCTGTTTATTATTATTATTATTACCTCGTGTTGTATTATGGTGGCATATAATTCCAATTTTCCGTCCAGGCTACATTTGATGTCTTAGAAAATGCCATTTGGGGTTAGCAAATACTTCAGTGTCACAGATAAAATTCAAACATGAAAATCGGTGGATTACATCGTCATCAAATTTTATTTGAAGTAAGCGATGTTTTGGAGCTCTGCCCAATTCCGTCTGGTTTCGGTCACATATAGTCACCTGCATGTATCACTCACTTGACACAATTGTTGGTAGCTTGACTCGGTCAAGTCACTAAAAAATACTAAAGACTTTGTTTCGAGTCGATTTCAAGATGCCAGCAAAGACTTAACTTGACTCAAGTTTCCATCCTTTTTGTTCTACTTGTAGAGAGCTAACATTCATGATAATGCCGGGTTCCGAAGATAATCCCAACGACCAGCATGACCCAGAACTAGCACAACTATCCACCCGGCTCAAAACCCACCACCATGTCCATAACAATGGTGCAGGATTGCACTTGAATACCAGACCTCATCGTTCCAGCAGTTCAAGCTCCGGTACGGGAAGCTGTACCCCAAATTCATCGTCACGCAGCCCGTCACCTGTGCTATCCATACCTCTGATTGATAAAATCAACAGTAGGATTGCTAATAAAGACAAGTGGTTTTCACTGGAGTTTTTTCCGCCAAGAACTGCATCGGGTGCCGTTAATCTTCTACACAGGTAGGTCTTGATGGAAAATTTACTTCAAATACTGGATAAGTTGGCATTTTGGCACTCTGCCGTCCGCTTTTAAACTGTTTTTTCATGTTTTGAAAGGGGGGGGGGGGGCTCAAGGAAGTTTTTGATTTGATTTTTTGAACTTTGTGAGTGCTGTGATTGGAAAGGAAATGGATCAGAGAATCTAAATTTGGTGTCAATTTTGACCAAAAATGTTGATTTTTTGAGAAAATCACAAAATTCAGTTTTTTGACCTAATTTGTTTTGAATAAAGCTAAGGCCAAATTAAATTAATTGTTTGTCTCAAAGCTCCTCTCCTGTTGTAAAACTAATGCGGAATGCGGGTTTTTTTTCAAGTTTTTTTTTTAATATCAAATATTGAAATCCTTGTAAAAGTGAACTTTTGTATTTAAGATGATGTGTTCAATGAAAATCTGTAAAATTTTGGGATTTTTTTTTTTTGTAAAAAAAAAAAAGATGTTTCTTTTCAGATTTTTGTTTTTCTAATGCGCATCAATAAACTAACGCGCGCGGGAGCTTTGAGACAAACAATTAATTTAATTTGGCCTAACAAACATAATTTTGAGTAAAAAATGCCCAACTCGCTTGATTATGATGTAAAGACACTAACTTAGGGCATCTTTTAACCTAATCTAATATTTTTTGAAATCAAAGAGTGACTTCCTTGAGTCCCCCTTCCAAAACTGCCGTCGGACGCCCACAAAATTCAATGCTGGTAATCCGTCGGACGACCACAGGTTATGGGCCTGATAAAGCTAACTATTGAATTTTCATTGCAGGTTTGACCGTATGTTCAATGGTGAACCATTATTCTGCGACGTCACCTGGCATGCGGCTGGCAACCCTGCCAGCGACTCCGAGACCAGCTCCATAACTGTGGCAAGTGCAGCGGCCAATTACTGTGGTCTTGAGACCATGCTCCACATGACTTGTGTCAAACAGACGAAAGACCAGGTCACCGTCCATCTCAATAGAACTAAGCAGGCTGGGATACGTAGTATATTAGCGCTAAGGGGAGGTAAGTTGTGAAACATGCCTATTATTGTCCGTAAATAGATTCATCAGGTCTGTTGATAATCATGAAGTAGAATGTTTTTTGGCAAGACCAATATCAGATTTATTAAAACTTACGAAACTGACCACTTCCGGTCAGTTTCCCGGCAAATCAACAACAGCTGATCAGTAGCTTTGAGAAAGCTGGTCAATGACCAGCGAAACTGTCAGCTTAGAAAAAACCGTAAGTTTTTTAATAAATCTGATATTGGTCTTGCCAAAAAACATTCTACTTCATGCCTATTATTGGTTCAGTAATTCTTCAGAACAATCTGTCTTGTATATTTGTATGGTAAAACTAATAGCTGCTTGGAAAGTGTTAATATTCAAATTATTTGAAGCATAACATAAGTTATAGTTGGGGGATTTAATAACCCCTACTTAACATATCTTGTCACAATGTCCTAGGTTCTCTTCATCAAGTGAACTGCTTCATTTGTATTCATTAAATGAGGTATATAGCATTGATCAATCTGATAATAAGTTAGTTAGTTAGTTACCTTGCCTTTTCAATGTTTTTTATCATGAAATTTGGCCTTGGGCCACTAATTTGGCCCACGACTGTGAAATATTGATAAAATCAATCAATCAACCTTGCCTTTTCAATGTTTTTTATCATGTAAATTTCATGTAATTTGGCCTTGGGGCCACGGCGGTGAAATATTACTAAAATCAATCAATCAATAATATGTGAATGAATAATGTGGAACAAGATTTTCTTTTTTATATATATATTTTTTCTTTTTTTCTTTTTTTCCCCTTTTTTTTGGGGGGGGGGGTGTGGTTGCTTATGTTTGCTTGCAGTTGCAGGCATGAGCGTTTTCAGGCTTTTAGACATGAATTCAGTTTTTTGTTTCAAATTTTTGCACTATAATTTCAGCCCATTTTTGACCGTTTCAGCCTAATTTCACAGTCCTGTGTGTGTTGTTTGAAGGAACAATCTTGCCAAAAAGCGTTCAATATTACTATTTGGGCAAACATACAACCACATGTTAAGAGGAGAGAGTATGGTGTGGCACTGTGGCCTTAGATCTTGTGTCTAAACAGCAAATTTTCTTGTGATCAATATATTTACTATCATATTTTTCCCTTTTCATTTCAGATGTTCCAGGTGACATTGAATTTGAGCCTACACCGGGCGGTTTCAATTATGCCATAGACTTAGTCAAACATATTAGAGATGAGTTTGAAGACTATTTCAATATTTGCGTTGCAGGTAAGGAATACTATGTAAACATTTGCAAAGCCGCTGAATTTCGATCATTATCGTTATTTGAACGAGAACTTTTGAGGCAAATTTGATGAAATGTTGCACTTTTTAATTCAGGGGAAATGCGGAATAAGGTTAGGATTAATGGTATCAAATGAATTCTGAAATTTGGTGTACTTGCGTTAGGTGTGCCACCTAATTTCTTTTCTGAGGGTTTTTCGCCAGTCAAACGGCGGTCTATTCTAATCTCGGATATAATTGTCGTACAAAAAGGTGTAAATAAGGTATGGAAACACAAACCCTGGTCCTAGTCTTCTTTTTAAACCTTTAATTGCGTGTTTGTTGAGATTTTTTAAACCATAATCTGCAAGTTTTTAGGTTTTGAATTCACTATCTCTAATAGCTTAGCTGCCCCACATCGAGGGTTGATCATTTGAGTGGCAAATCTCTAATGACATGTATTAACTAGACTAATTTTTCCAATTACGGAGCTAGGAAAATGAACATGCTTATAACGCATGTTACAATTATTGTCCTTGCCAATGGGGAAACAAACAGTGCTACTATCCATCAAACGCCCAAACACATGACTATTTATAAATATTGGCTCTGATAAGAGTTTTAGCTGATGCAACATCAGATCATCGTCTATATTTGACTTTTCTGACTCTGTGAGCTTGGCAAAGAATATTTGATGGTAAACTAGCATTCTGTTTGGTCCAGTAGAATTGATCTTTAGAATAACAAAATGGGCAGTTCCGTAATTAGGTAACCCAAATTGAAGAAATTGAAAAAATTGAAAATCGTCGATATAACCTAATTTATGTATCATATCAAAGGTTATGGGTTGTAGTTTCATGATATAATTTGGAATTTGATCTAACATTCTCGGTTTGGCTGATTTTGAGGTTGTCGCGGACGTACAGGGCATTTTTTAGTAGAAATCGCACCATGGAAGTGCAATTATTTCCATGAATGAACTAAGGCAAGTATTACAAATTGATACAATCAATACAACAATGAACATGTGTTATGTATCATATAAAAAAGTTACTTAAAATGACCAAAATATTTAAGAATTATGCTTTTTGGATTAAATTTGGTACCTTCTGTTGCGGACGTACACTTCCCAAAAGCTGCTACTTTTAACCACTCTGTTCAATACTTTGGTAATGTTGGAAACCAATGAAGTAAGTATTTTTCTAAAGCTGATGATTCATACTTAATGTTTAAAACTTATTTTGTTCTGTATCTGTTTACATGTTTAATACATGGTCTTTTGTTAGTGTCGCGGACGTACATCTGTGAATTATTTCAGAGATGTACGTCCGCAACACTAATATGTACGTCCGCGACGGATAAACATCAGTCAATTTTAACTTAAAGATAAAGGTTCTGATAATTTTCTCTGTTTGTTTTCTTTAGGTTTGTCCCTCTTACAAACAAAACAATATTAGTTTTCATTACAGACCTGAACACTTCAGAGAACTTTTGATAGGAATACAGGTGTACTGAAAAAATCACTTTCTCTGCGTACGTCCGCGACGGAGGGTTTTCACGCCATATCTCATTAACCGAAAATGGTACAGCAAAGGAATTTTCAGGTTTTATACTCCTACTAGAGATACTTGAAACCCAGGTGTTAATAATCAAGCAACTGGTATAGTTTCGATTTTGCAAGCCCTCAAAGTGTCTGAATTCTCTGAAATGTACGTCCGTAACTACGGAACTGCCCAAATGTTGATACCATAACAAATTTAGTAGAAATTGTGGATAATTGCCAAAATGTTTGTGCAGTTCACGAACACATTTTGGTTATATAAATCCAAAAACCCTATGCCTATACAATTTGTAAATATTGAGCTCAGTTAAAAGATTGTGTACCTAGTTCATTCAATGCCATTGTCTCTGCAGTGATATTAGTGTGTAGTACTGTTACAGACCCAGCATTTCACTGTGGCAGGATTTTTCTGGGGGAAACAAAAAAAGCCAAATAGGGGTTGGAAAAACAAAAAGACTAAACCCGTGCCAGTAACCAAACTCTAATGCTAAATAGCCTAAATAAACTATAACTTATCAATTTGTAAATTTTATATATAACATCCGAGGTCATGATAATAATGATCAAATCATATCATGGTCTCATGTGATATAAATTTACATTCAGTGTGGGCATCATTGATAAAACTAACTAAAAGAGTTTAGAAAGGGAAATACAGCTCCCGTCCCCCACCATTGAAAGTAGTTTGTTTTTTTAAACAAGTAAAACCAAAACTGTTTAAGGAAATAAAGAATTAAGAATGTGTTGGCGTTGAAATGAATTTCAAGTGGATAATGTCAAATTGTCAATGCAAATTAACACTACAACTGCCTGATCGTTCTATTTTTAAAATATTTGTAAAATGATTCATTCAAGAGCTTTAAAATTGAGAGTGGTTTGCTGTGTATACATTAATCAGCCATATCTTGAAATCATCAGAGCCAGTATCTTCGGATGATGCAACCTCTTGCAATTGGGGAAAAATTGAATCATTGCCAGGTTCTATAATTTCCAGGTTGAATGTGTGATAGCACTTGTATTATATCATTGTATATATACACATCAATAGCACTTGGGTAAGGGACGCACTATTAGATTTTCAGGTTGGCGGTAGGAAGTTTTTGGAAGAAAAAAAATCCCCCCCCCCCCCCCCCCCCTGATGAGTATAAATAATTTTAAAAAAACTCTACCCCACCCAACTCAATATGAATGAATACATTAATAATAAAAAAATCCCCCCTTACGACCGCAACAAAAAAATCCCAAAAAACCCAACTTCCTACCCCCTGAAAATCTAATGGTGCGTCCCTAACTATTCTCTGCTGTGTGTGGCCTCATTAGCGCTAACTCTCACAGGCGTGTTTTTTTGCGGAATAAAACTATCAGGGGAGAAAAAGGGTCACATTTGGGGCAAATCTGGCCACGCGGGCACCGGGGATCGAACCCGAGTCACCTGCGTGATAGTCAGGCCCCTACCTGATCACGCCACAGGATCAGCTCAAAAAACTTAAGTTTCTCTTTGACATGATAGCCTGATCGCGCCACAAGATAGACTGGGGACCAGGCCTCGAAATAAGAATACAAATCAAAGGGTCCTCTGGACCCTTTCCTCTGAAATTCCAAGGGTCCTCACTTATTTTCAAGGGTCCAAAACATTTGAAATTCGACATGAGTGGGGCTACTTTTGGATTCAAGATGTCTGGATAACATGTATAATGTGGATTCCCATATTTTAAACCCTGCTGTTAATGTTATTTAAAGTACTACTTCATAGGATATGTCATCAGCAACATCGTTTGTTTAAAATAATGCACACAATTTTCTGTATGTATTTTATTTTTGTGGGTCCTGAGGACCCCCATGATAGAAGAGTCAAGGGCCCTCACTATTTTTTTAGGGCTTTTGACCCGAGGGCCCTCCTTATTTCGAGGCCTGCTGGGGACGCTGCAGCACCTATACTCTATTTGGCTTCCTCTGGACAGTGATGTTACTTAACAGATGCAGCTTTTACGCACACATTATGTATCTTCCGTCTTTTGTATACGTCAGAGCCTCGAGTAGGTGCGCCTGTTGTGTGCTGCAATTTGTAGAATACGCAGTTATGTCACTGTCTCGTGATGGCTAAATAGACTATATCAGTGTAGCACTTGATGATGAGGAAGGGTTAATAATAAATATAGACAGTGGGTCTTTAACGTTGTCATCGGCCACATCTTTGAATGATGCAATCTATTGCAATGAGGTACTGCACATTTGGACAGTTGCCAACTCATACATCTAGTGGGTGCATCATCAACCACATCTTAGGACGACACTATCTATCACAATGAGATGCTGCACATGTTAATGTTATTGAACTGGCTTGCCACAGTGTATATTTTGGTTTTTATATGTATTATATCGCTATACAGGGTGAATTAAAAAGAAGTGTGCACGATTTGAAACAGCCATTTGACCTTGATGCATGCATTGAACCATGGAATTGTTGTTGTTTGTATAATGCGTTGTTAATCTAGTTTATCCTCCCCAAAAACGAAAGTAATCAACTGAAAAATCAGCAAACTGTGGCAAGTTTCGTAAACTGACCGCATTTTTCACCATTCCAATTGGATTTACATACAGTAAAATTGGTTTTGCTAAAATGGTCATGATCATCACATTAATTGTCAAAATGTTCCTGAAAAATTATTCTTTCACTCTGGGATATAAGTCATTAATAGTCTGACACTGAGTTGTCATATGAAAAGGCAAATCTGAATACAAGCATCACCTGTTACAGACCAAGAAGGCAAGAAGTCTTCTAGAAGTGGAGGTACGTGTCAGAGCCGAAGTGACAGGCTACACCGCTACAGGGAATGGTTAGACAAGCTGTTCGCAACATGTTGGACAGGGCACACAGATGTCTTCAGCAAAATGGTGGCCATGTTGAAGGAAGGCGTCATTCAAAAAACTTAATATCAGCAAACATTAACAACTAAATGATTTCTATTTTAAATTGCAAGGAAGCTAATATTTTAATTGTATGTCTTAAAAAACACCTTTAGCAGAAGACAGTAACTCATACCGTATAATTTGTGAACCTAAAGGCAAATGTGAATGACATTTCAGTGCAATTATCAAGAAACAAAGTGTCTTCAGAACATTTTATTTGTGCAATATAGTTTGTGAAGTATTATTTATTTCTACAATGTTTACCACCTTTGGCTCATTTAATATACCAGGAACATGTAATAAATTACATGCACAACAATGCCTTGCTTGTAGACTGTCACCCCATATCATCATGCTGCTGTAATATTCATGTCTTAAATGTGTAAATCCCATTGGAATGGTGAAAAATGCGGACATGTTACAAAACGTGTCAGAACTTTGCTTATTTTTTTGGCGATTACTTTCATTTTTGGGGAGGATAAACTAGATTAACAACACTTTATACAGACAACAATAATTCCATGGTTCAATGCAGGCATCAAGGTCAAATGGTCGTTTCAAAATGTGCACAATTATTTTTGATTCACCCCTATACTGTATTTATAATACTTTTTATCATTTTGTTACCATTTATTATCATTGTAAAGCGCCTAGTGACTGGTTCTGATGTTAGGCGCTATATAAATCCTGCTTATTATTTATTATCAGTATTATTTGGACAGTTGCCAATTCTTACATCTAGATGAAAATAGGTTGGCGCGTGTATTATAATGCTTATCAAAGACTGGAAACCATGTGCCATGTATGGACTGGACTCATAAATAAATAGTATTGTAACAGCGGATATTTGTATTTAATCAGTCATATCTCAAAATGAACAAAGATAGTCTCTTTTGAATGATGCAACGGGGAGAGCATATCGTCGCTGTCAAAATACCTGTATCTCCGTTTGGCCCATCAGCATGTATTTAGATACTTCCTATGTATTGCCGTTGGGCCAGGGTTCTAGCCAGGACCATTTTAGAACCGGGTAAATTTACTGACGGCGAACGGAGAAAATGTAGCGAACGAAGTGCAGTGGATCATGGCATGGGATCCAGAGGCCTTCTTAATGTCTTTTTAAGGGTTTTTAATGCACTTTGAGGGTTCCTGCCACATAATTTCTTGTTTTATGAGGCAGTTTAATGATTTTATCCACAAATTGTAACCAGTGCACTGGCTAGCCCAGTGGTGGGCGTGCCCGCCCGTCCTAGCTAGAACCCTGCGTTGGGCAGTCTGCTCTAACTTAACATGTTCAAGGTCTAAAAACAGACATCAAAACTTTGTGTGCTCTTGCCCATGAACCTGTATAAAGAAACACTTCCTATGCATACAACGGTTGTGCAGTTTTACTTTATACATGTTGAGGGGCCAGGAAAACATACACGGTTTTAACAGAACATAGATGATAGAACCGTTAAACTTGCCATCTTTTACTTCAAGGGGAAAGCAGGGTAGCACTTGCAGGTCCAATTAAATGTGGATACCATGCTCGATACACATGCTTATAAATTGGCTGGCTGCAAACAATGGACCCATTAAAGGTAGATGACCCGATCACATTTTCGTAACACAGAATTATTTCAAACATACGGAGATTTTCATATCATATGAAAGCTCGTATTTTTCTCATCATCATACTGAAATTTGACGGCCTAAATCGGTATAATTACGGAGAAATCGATGAAATAACGTCGAATTACCGCGAATGGTGGTAAACACCGATATAGTTTGTGTACTACTCAATGGGTACAGTTCACAGCATCTTGTGCGTCTAAAATAAGAACCATTAGAGCTATGCAACTCAAACTTTGGAACACGACTTTTTTAAGGATGACCTTTCATGTAGAATAGAAAACTTCAAGTTGAAAATCGGAAATGTGATCGGGTCATCTACCTTTAAACCGACCCACTAAACCGACCACACAAGTTTAAATTCATCAGCACAAACAATCGGCAATGTTGATTTTTTTTTTTTTTTACACTGCGCTCAAAAAAATCTTTTGATAAATTTAATTCAATTTTTTTCCCCCTCATTAGTTTGCAGATAATGCACACTTTTGCTGCGTGTCACTCATGTCAATGAAAGAGATATCAATTCTGTTTATTCTATGATAGTGCACACTGCACACATACAATAGTGATATTGACCTTGATATAATGGCAAGTTTATGTTTGTACGCAAGTTTGTTGTGGTACAATTCCAGACAACCAACAGTCATAAACAAAGTGAGAAATATATACACTGTAGTATTGACATATCAATTTAATTGTATTTTCACTGTGGACTTTAAACGCCTGGCGGTAACTTCAATTGAATTTGGCTAGGAGAGTGACACAAGATAAATGTGTTCATTTCTTTAGGCCAAAAAAAAAAGTTTGTCTCAAAGCTTGCAAAGGCTTCAAAATCGGGTGACGCACGCTGTTTTTTGTCCTCCATTTTTTTTTGTGTGTCAATTTTTACTCTTACTAGTTGCAACCGTTAACACTTTCTGATATTTTTTTTAATTTTAATTTTAATAATTTTAATAAAAACTTGAAATAAAAATTTGTAGGGAAAATAAAAATTGATTTGACAATTTCCTGCATTTTAGATGCGGTATTTTCGGCATTTCAAAACCAATGCGCGCGCAAGCTTTGAGACAAACCTATTTTTTTTTTTTGGCTTTACCAAATTTCTAAAACACTCATTGCAATAACAGTTGACTGAAATACTATCTGAAATTTGACAAAATTGCATCTGTTATTCATGATTTTTGTAAATATTTTTGTTGAGAAAAAATATAATTAAGTGATTAAAAATTGGATTTTGACTCTGTGGGAAAGTGAGCGATAAACCCTACAATATTTTCAATCATATTTATATTTTGTTATGTTCGATAGTGTGTTGCAGATCAATAGAAAGCTGATGTGTTCATCTTTCCAATGATATATCAGATTTGTAGAAATTGCTTGTTTCAGTGCTCAGCCTAAATCTGAATGTACCAACATTATAGTCTGGGAGCCTGTCACATAAGATTTTACCCCATAAGTACAGAAGGTTTGACCCCCTAAAGTTGCTAAGGTCATCTAAGACATTACATTTTTTTGGTCAGACTGACCCCCCAGCTGGGTCTGGACTCCAGACCCCCTGAAAAGACCCCAAGGACAGTTGAATTTACCCCATAAGGTACATGGACAAAAGTTGTGTCAACGTATAGTACTATATCAGGACATTATAAAAAAATAAGTCTGACCAAATTTTTCCGCTGGAAAAGTGAGGTCAGACCCCCCACAAAGTTTGCAAAAAAATCGGTTGATTTTACCCCATAAGGTACATGGACCAAAGTTGTGTCAATTTATAGTACTATATCAGGACATTATAAAAAAATAAGTCATTATTATCACTTGTGTGCTTGCAAGACATCGGTGGAGGTGCTGGGAAGTGTGCTATACCCATACATATTGGGCCGTATTCTCGTACTAAACACGGTTTTAGCTTAAAACCGTGTCTAACTAAAACGCGAGTTTATCTTTTAAACAACGTGTTTAACTAAACACGGTTTTAAACTCTGCGCATCTCGTCCCCAGGGTGGTTATGCGTTACTGTATACATGTATTTATTTTTGTTGTGGCCCTAATGGGTTACAATAGATATCGACTGAATACCTCAAACGCACGTGTATTTTTAATACTACGCGATTTGCTTGGCAGCTTACATCGGGCACGGTTGAGTAATCATTCAAGGCATACAGTTCGTGTATTTGTTTAGTTAAACGCGCCTTAAACTACCCCCATACCCATGTTTAAAGTTAGACACTTTTCAGTGAGTTAGACGCGTGTTTAAGTAAAACAAATGTACGAGAATCGCGTTTAGTTAAACGCTGTGTCTAAAGTCAAAGTTAGACGCGTGTTTAGCTTAAAACCATGTTTAACTACGTACGAGAATACGGGCCATTATGTTCAGGAGCAAGGACACTAGACCAACAACAAATTGTTTTGATTATCCTCGTCCGCCTGAACGGCGAAATCCTTCCGACCCAAAATCTGTTGTCTTTTTATTGAAAAAAAAGTGTTACACATTTTAGTTGAAAATCAAAAATTATTCCTTTCATTTTTTTTTAAATGTTTATAAAATAAAAATACTAGTCAAAATATTACAGATTTTTGTTTCTGTTTTGGTTACCACAACAAGTACTTCTCATTTTACTTTTGGTACCTGAAAAAAAAAGGTCAAGGGAGAAAAAGAAAACAACTTTTCCCGACCGACCGACCCTCCTTTTAAAAGGGATCTATGGACAGACAATCAAACATTTTTGTTGTGGCCCTATGCTAGGGACAGGGATTTTGCGCTTTTTAAAAGCACTAAAAGTGCTGCTTGATTTTGGAAAAAGTGCTTTTTGGAGCAAAAGGTGCTTTTTGGAGCAAAAGGTGCTTTTTTTAGGTAAAAGGTGCTTTTTTCACCAAAAATATGCCATACGTTAAAAATAAATCCAAAAGCGCAGTTATATTGCGTGTTTCCATGTTGACGTGTTTCTTTGTACGTTGTCAATCATCATCATTTTTCATTCAAAACTACATTCAAACTAAACTAAATGTAGAATAAACACTTCCACAGTTATGAAACTTGTGGATTTTTAGGTAAATGGACATTATTTGTTAAATATTTAGACAACTTTTAAAAAAAAATGCTGATGAAAAAGTGCTTTTTTGAGCAAAAGGTGCTTTTTTGGTGCTTTTACGCTTTTGAGCATTTTCCCTGTCCCTACCCTATGCAAGGTTGTGATAGATCTATATGTTTTTGGCCCTTGAATAGTTCACTGAACACAAAATAGTGGTGATTTTGGCACAGATGAGACCGTTCAAGCAAGTGGCTGTCGAGTGCTAAAACTATTGATTACAATAAATGTGGTAGATGTATACATATCAGCATTCAAAAGATTAATCACCTTTTCATTGACATGTAACACAATAATATAATGAATGTATTTCAATTATATCATAGCATTTCCAAAAAAAATGGCACTTAAAACTTTTTTTGAGGAGTTTATTTGAAAAAGGTCCTCTATTGACCATTATTACATTGGATTACTTCCCCTCAAAAGCAATCCTGACTGCTGACCTGAAACAACTTTGAATATAGGCAATTGTATATTTTGCATGTAGTTAGAATTTCAAGTTCAAATTGTAACACAAGATTTTATTTTCAATTCAGTCTTCATCCACAGTTGACTGATGACCTTTGTTTAGGCCAAGTAAAACATAACAACAGTTGATCGTCCCCGCCCGCTTCCTTTTTTCGTGCCGCATTGATTTGTTGATTTTTTTTTGTTGATTTTTTTTGATTTTTATTTATTTATTTTTTAAATATTTTTTATAGTAAAACCTTTCGAAAAATTGCATGTTAAACTATTAAATGTTTATGTTGCTCCAGTAAAACTTTATTAAAACCGTATTTCTACATTAAATTATTGCAATGTAAAGAGGCTCAGACTGTAAAATCTTTACTTCAAAAAGCCAGCGGCCATCTTGGAAAAGAAAAAAAGAAATATTAAATAAAAAGCCCCTCCCTCATCCTTTTTTTGAAAAGTCCGGACGATCAACTGTTGTTTTGTTTTACTTAGCTTAAGGATTCACTCCATTTTTGACACATGACCTTAACAGTGTCATACAGCATCGGTAGAAAGCACCCTCCATGAAATTTGTCTCTGTCCAAAATCTTGATTTGATCCAGGTACTTCCTATGGCCCAGGTACCCACTATCTGTATGTTGTGAGATCACGGATGTAGTTGAGCTACATGTAAGCCGTAGGCGCTCATACAGAAACCTGGTTTAAAGGGACCTATATGTCCCCGATGGATGGTTTCATTGCAGTGTCCCTCACTGTTTTTACTCTCTTAAAGAATGTTAACACTTTCCATGTCTGCAGACGACATTCCAAAATTTCACAAAATGTTCAAAGTCAAAATTATTGAAATTCATTACCATATTTGGAATCACCATGAGAAATGCATTGCATAAGTACAAACAAGCCTGGCATTGGTTAAGTAATCCTTAAGATAGGGCAACAACAAAAAAGTTGACTTGCCCTTTCCGACGGACCCAAATTTTCGGAAATCTAGGGTCGTTATTTTAATTTTATTTTTTTCAAAGTAAAAAACAAAAAAACAAAATTGAAAGAAGCACATAACAATAAAGAAAGATGAAAACAGTTTTTTTTTGCCTAGACCTTGAATGTTGAGAAAGGTTTCTGAAAAATCTGTTTTGTACATAATAAAACTACATGTAATAGCCGCATGGAAAGTATTTAACACTTTAAATTGTTAAACAATTTACCTACATTTTGGACACTACACATCCAAACACTAAACTGATCAATTTGAATAAATCTTGTATTGTGATCAAGGTTTTTGAGCCAAAAAAGTAAATTTTTGGGTCAAAATTTGAAAATCAGCATTTTTCTCTGACTCATTTCATTAACAAAAATGCATACTTTTATATACATCACATAAATAGTTCAAAAGCTACAGCTACAACTCTTATTGTGTATAAATGTTTGAGAAATTTAAGTCCATCATACATATCTGCCCAATTTGAATTTGTTCATAACAGCCATTCACATCTTACAAGAAATCACACCAGTAATACATTGGCTGTGCCAAAATTTAAATCCAATTCAGGCTTGCGCACATTTCATGTTAGGGCAGCATATGCCTGGAATAGCCTACCAGCAGCAGTCAGAATTGAACTGGAGAACATGACCGTGCACCAATTTAAGTCTAAGATTAACGGACTCTAATTGTGTGCAAAGTACTTCTTAATTATATTATTTTGCTATTTCTGTTTGATTCATGTATTATGTGTAAATAGTTGAACATATCTTTGTAAATATTGTATTATTTTCTGTATGATGAGGGCCTGCTTGGAAAGCAGTGCTTGACACTGAAGCTGTTTACCCTCAATAAAGAAAGATTAAACAAACAAACTTTCCCTCAAATGTATTTTGTGTTTTACAGGATATCCAACTGGTCATCCTGACGCCAACTCGTACCAGGAGGATCTGAAACATCTGAAGAAGAAGGTGGATGCCGGAGCAGATTTTATCATCACACAATTATTTTTCACGGCAGAAACCTTTTTAAAGTTCTATAAGGACTGTAGGGAAATAGGTATTGATGTACCTATCATACCCGGTGTCATGCCTATTCAGGTGAGTTTGACCGCTCTTTAGAAACCTTTACAAAGTTGTACAAGGACGGTATTAATAAGCTATTCGGTTGAGCTTGATGAACATTAGGATTGTAGAGATGTATTGATATACTTTGGTCCTTGTATACCAGGAATAGTGTCTAATTCTGTAAGGCCAACAAATTATTGTGTTGCCCTCAAGTGCCAAAAATCTTGAAGTCGGGTCAATCTGTCAGTCGGTTTTCCTCTTTTTTTTCTTTTTTTCTTTTTTTGGCTGACCAATGTTTCTAGTGTGATAATAGTTTGAAACCAATCTATTCAACCAAACTTAATAATTTCAAGCAGAAAATAGTTATATCTTGACAATTAGTTAAAATTGAAATCTATTTGTTGGCCTATATAATGTATATATGTAAAAACTTGTACTGTAATTTTCCATTCACTCGGCTGGAACATTTCATCATATGAATGTTCCATTGCATAAAAGGGGAATTAATACAAACGTTTTCAATAAAGATAATATAAATACCAACATTAGTATGACCTCAATTAACTTGTACTGTAATTTTCCATTCACTCGACTGGAAAGTTTTCAACATTTCATCATAGGAATGTTCCATTGCATAAAAGGAGAATTAATACAAACGTTTTCAATAAAGATAATATAAATACCAACATTATTATGACATCAATTAAGACTCGACAATTAGTTCATAACTTGTAATTAATTAGCCCATGATGAGTAAAACAAGTTAATCCTTTACATACAAATTGTAGACTAATATTATATTTTATTTATTTATATTTTACAATAACCCACACCGGGTAAATCGAATGCTGCTCGGGCATTGCCCTCGTGAAATGGCGACACGAATGCCGTTGTAGATTGGTGATACACTTACGCTGAACATGATTTTATCCCTAAAATTGAGCTCCTTGTTTAGTTCCACAATGATGTCATAACAGTGATTATTATCTAAACTCTACAACTTTGTAAAAATAAGGGTCTCAAAATGGTAGTGCAAGGCCTGATTTCCTCCCATTCTTAACAATATATTTGTCTAATTTGTTCTTCCAATTACAGAGTTATTCCTCATTAAGGTCACTAGTGAAACTGTCCAAGCTAGATATCCCACAAGAAATGACAGATATCATAGAACCTATTAAAGATAATGACGCTGCTATTAGGAACTATGGAATACACCAAGCTGTCACCATGTGCAAAAAGTTGTTTGAAAGGTGAGATATTGATATACTAGTGAAACTGTCCAAGTTAGATATCCCACAAGAAATAACAGATATCATAGAACCTATTAAAGATAATGACGCTGCTATTAGGAACTATGGAATACACCAAGCTGTCACCATGTGTAAAAAGTTGTTTGAAAGGTGAGATATTGATATACTAGTGAAACTGTCCAAGTTAGATATCCCACAAGAAATAACAGATATCATAGAACCTATTAAAGATAATGACGCTGCTATTAGGAATTATGGGATACACCAAGCTGTCACCATGTGTAAAAAGTTGTTTGAAAGGTGAGACATTGATATATGACGCTGCTATTAGGAATTATGGGATACACCAAGCTGTCACCATGTGTAAAAAGTTGTTTGAAAGGTGAGACATTGATATATTAGTGAAACTGTCAAAGCTAGATATCCCACAAGAAATAACAGATATTATAGAACCTATTAAAGGTAATGACGCTGCTATTAGGAATTATGGAATACACCAAGCTGTCGACATGTGTAAAAAGTTGTTTGAAAGGTGAGACATTGATATACTACTAGTGAAACTATCCAAGTTAGATATCCCACAAGAAATGACATATATCATAGAACCTATTAAAGATAATGACGCTGCTATTAGGAACTATGGGATACACCAAGCTGTCACCATGTGCAAAAAGTTGTTTGAAAGGTGAGACATTGATACACTAGTGAAACAGTCCAAGCTAGATATCCCACAAGAAAGAAATGACAGATATCATAGAGCCTATCAAAGATAATGACGCTGCTATTAGGAATTATGGAATACACCAAGCTGTCACCATGTGCAAAAAGTTGTTTGAAAGGTGAGACATTGATATACTAGTGAAACTATCCAAGCTAGATATCCCACAAGAAATGACAGATATCATAGAACCTATCAAAGATAATGACGCTGCTATTAGGAATTATGGAATACACCAAGCTGTCACCATGTGCAAAAAGTTATTTGAAAGGTGAGACATTGATATATTTTGTCTGGGTTATTTTGTTAGGTTTCTTTTTTATTTAATGTATTAAAATAACCAAAAAAACTTGAGATATCTATAGTTTGATCAGTTCCAAATTGGCTAAGCCTCATAACAGCAACAAGCGCCCTGTGCATCACATGCACATGTGTGTGTGCGACCAAAACCGTGTGCGTCTGGTCATAATCGTGCAAGAATGTTTCTCGCCAATTTGAAATGGAACTAATTAAACTATAATGGAACACCCTTACCAAAATCAAATAAACTTAAGTTACCCATCTGCCCCCCCCCCCCCCCCCCCCAGCGCAGGATTGCATGTTGTGCAGGCAATATAGATATCAAATGGCAATAAAATGGGTCATTTGCACGCATAGCGTGTGAAAAATTCAAAGATTTGAAGTCAAGTCTTTGGACAGATTTGAACACGCAACATCAAGTCACAAGTCACAAGCCAAGTCATTGCTCTTAGTGACCTCAAATAAAGTCATCAAAAATGGTAACTTTAGTTGAAGTCAAGTCAAATCATTGACTCGAGTCATCTCAACACTACACATAGCATACACTGGCTTATTAGACCAAGTTAGTTATTGACTGCTTTCAAAGTTCCCAGAAACTCTAGATATTTTTGTATAAAGCTTGAATATAATATCATCAAATATGTTATGTTTTGTTAATTTTTCACCTCGTTAGGCATAGGGAGATTCTTGCAGCTATAAAGTGAAATTCAAGACATAACAGAGATTTAAAGCATGATAGAATCAAGTGTGGAATTATTAAAGGAATACTGTTCTATTCATAAACCATGCATTATATGGTAGGAAAATAATTATCTAATGTATATTGACCATTATAATTCGCGGCCGGTTGTCTGTGTCGAAAGTGGGATAGCCCCCGGCCCCCCAACTCAACACAAAAGTTGGTAACCATGACTGTTCTAATAATCGCGGAAAAGGGCTATATTTTCAATTATCAGCGCTGACAGCAAAATCATGAAAATAGGGGGTATTTAAGGAATTAGTCTCCGCAAAATTCGAAAAAAGGGGTATTTACGAAGAGGAAAAAAACAAAAAACATCACGGGGTACACCAGTTTATAACACAGGACCATAAATGCCTGTTACTGTTGGAAGCAACAAGTTTTTATCCATAATATGTATAAAGTGTCTTTGAAAAGAGGGGTTTGAAATGATAGCCATTGAAAACCAAAGAAAAGGGGGCAATTTTCACCCCAATTTTGTCAGCGTTTTTGCCAAAAAAGGGGGGTTAAATTTTTGAAAAATCCTTGCAAAGGGGTACTTTGAAAAAATGAAGAACAGTCATGGTTACCAACTTTTGTGTTGAGTTGGGGGGCCGGGGGATAGCCATACCCAATATTGTGATGTCATCATAACTAAAACCATAACTAAAACCGCCTCATCAGCAACAGGTCGCTGGACGGTATTATGCAGGAATTCAATGCATAAATCGATAATGTCAATACATGAAACCGAGATGCAGACATCTCGTAAGTCTTTCGGCATAGCTTTGATCAATCTGGCGACGTCCATACATGTGATTGTTTTTCTTTCTTAAGCCGATTTTGTCTTTATGCGGTACTTTTAAAAACTTTAACCTACAGAAGTGGTCTGTATAATAATAATGCTACATATCTGAGCGCTAAAGTTCCATGGCACGGATTTCTTTTAACTTTTTTCTGTTAATATTTTGTTGTTTTGCAGTGGAGATGTCCATGGGCTACATATATACACGCTGAACCGTGAGGTAGCTACAATGGATATTCTACGTCAACTCGGTCTATGGTGTGAAGACGTCAAACGATCGTTACCATGGAAAACCACAGCCAATTATCATAGGAAGAAGGAGGATGTCAGGCCTATCTTCTGGGCGGCGAGACCTAAGAGTTATGTGTACAGGTAGGTTAATTTACACTTATGATAATAATAACAATACCACTGCCTGTATAGTGCTGTTCCAAAAATGATCTCAAAAACACAAGACTAGAAATAAAATCACATCAAAGACCAGATATCAAACAAACAAAAAGGGATGGAAGAACAAACAAAAGTGATTGCTAAGCAATTAAGATTACATTGATTGTAATACGGAAAAAACCACCCTGTTCTACAGGTAAACAGACGTCTCAGGTAGGGTCAGGCATTGTTGGTTTGGTGTGTTTTTTTAACAAACATTTTTTTTTAAATCACAAAAATTTAAATTGGGAAAACATTAAACTTTTTTGTCTTCAAATTTTTCAAATTTTTTGTTTAAAAAAAAATTGAAAATTAGAAGAAAAAAGGGCCGAATGGTCATTTTGCCGAATCTTATTGAAATTTGTTGAAAAAGACAATTCAAGTTTTACTAATTTGGTGATTTCAAACGCCTATCACAGGCTTGCTATAGTCTTAATTAATAATTGAAAAAACAATTCGGAATAGCGTCCTGGGTAAACAAGTTCAAGTGTTAGTGATACATCAATCACGGTATTTCAGATTTTTTTCTTCTTTTTCAGATTTTTTTTTTTATCAGTTTTTAAAATGGCATTGAATATTAAATTAAGTGTTTATAACATATATGTGCGACTCTTGGAGTGATTTCAACTTCTTGTTAGCTGGTAAAAGAAAATCAACAACAAAAATTCGCCCGCCCCTCCTCTCTGAGGACAACATTACCTTTTTTTGTTGGCCTAAGCTTTGAGCTAACACATTTTAGTAATAAAACAGCAGTATTTACAAGGAAATTAATGGATTATAAGCCATTTATTTTGACAATGTGCATGAAAATTCATAAAAAACAAAGATTCCATGCCTTATTACTGCTAAATAATGTGGAGTTTACCCTTTATTTCGCTCATGATGGATTTCATGATTTTCATCGTTACGGGCCGCCATTGTTATGTGATTCCTTTTGCGTGGTGCACCGAAAGGACCAAAACTCGCAGATGGATGCGGATGGGGCTGCCATAGGATAGGGGTACACGTTACACGCCCGTATAGACCATTTCAAATCTGAAAATATACGATCGGTTCTGAATTGTTTCGATTAGCCGAGTGACTTGACGCTCGGTTATATGACCTGTCAGCTCACAGGTCATGTCCATGTGCCGGAAAAAAACAAACATGTTTTTCACCCGTCTGCCTGTGTGGTAGATTGCGCTGGTGTTGGTGATAGATTGTATCCCTAACAAAGTTGATGTTGTGGCATTTCAGTAACAAAAACGATGAGATGAAAGAGATTTGGGGTAATATTTTCACTTTTTACCGTCTGCTCTCAATACATTTGGAATTTGCCGGTCAACGCCTTTGTTGATAAAAAACAAAATAGTCTCATTCCACGTTTTACTTCTCATGTGTGGGGGTGTGTATGTAAACATAGTAAATCACTAGGCGGACAACCAACTAGGACAATGCTGTGAACACGATCAACTGTTGCAAAGAACGCGCCCCTAGAATGACTCGTGTCACGTAAGAGAAGTTACACAAGATAACTCATGCCTAACCTGTACACTGCAAAACACTTCAAATGTACGGGTACTTTATTTCGTGAATTACCGAAAGCCAACAATTTCATATGAAGATTTAATTTCACGATTCAAAAATAAGACTCCAATATTAAGCTTTTACCATGGTTTATTTCACAGGTATTTAATTTTGCCAATTTAAGGTATTCGCAAAATTAAATACCTCACAAAATTAAGTGGTTTTACAATACTTGTTTTCATCAAGGCTGATCGATTCTTAGTGTCCACAAATACTACATTATGGGAGGTAAATAAAAAAGTAGAATTTTAATACAGTGTTATTTTGTTGCGGATATGTGTGCACTGTAGAATTGGATGGATGTCTTGTCTTAGGCCTAAAAAAAATAAATGTTTGATTGGCGTAACCTGACCGACCCTAAATACATCGCCGACCCTGAATATTTTTTATTATTTTGAGGGGGAAAAAAACAACAACAAAAACACCTGAAATCTGAAGTTTGTTATTGTTTAAAACTTCAGAAACTTGTACTCATAGAGTCTGTTGGTTTCTATAAATAAAAAGAAAAATGTTTAAAGAAAAGGGAATTTTTGCCGTCTCTTCATTTGTGTGTACTCTTGTCTTTTAAGTGTTCAAAAGTAGATGATTTAAAATGTTTTTAAAAAATCCCGACCGACCTACCCTATTTGTTTTGGTCATGTTACGCCAATCAAACTTTTTATTTTTAGGCCTTAACGCCTTGATGTCTATACTCCATCCTGTAGTAATCTTAGGTTTTTCTATTTTACCCATAATCCCTAGTTCACATTTTGCGACATCCGACGGGTTTTCTCAGATCGCATCACATATATGGAAGTTACGTAATACTGATCAAGTGTTATATCCTTTGTTTATGTTTGGAACACAACTGTTTCATTTGCGAACGGTTCTGGTTGTGATGATCTTATAGACCCAAGACGCTTCTTGCTGTCTGAAGTTACTAATTTATTTATTAGCCATCTGGTGGATTTTCTGTTGTACATACGCAAATGGCTCTGGATATTCAAGTTTCTCTCTATATTTCATACAAATTGCTAGGAGCGAGTCACTGATAAACACCTTATCAGCCATTTTTGCACCCAGTTGTTATCCCTTACTTAAAATATTGCTAGGATTGAATCACTGATAAACACCTTATCAACACCTTGTCAGCCAGTTTTGCACCGAGTTGTTATCCCTTACTTAACCTCCAGGCCTATGCCTCCAGATCAACTTAAACATGCCTGTTTCAGAAAATTATATTAACCCTAACCCCGGTTTAGGGTTTTTGACCGGATCACAATTTTCGAGGAAAAAACACAAACTAAATCTCTGGGAACCTGCCGGGATTCGATCTGGGGACCCTCCGTTCTCAAGCCCCACGTCCCACTCACCCACTAAGCCTCAGCTACACATTTGCGCAGTATACTGCGCTCACTTTATAGGCTCGGTTGACTACGTCATCGAAAACTGGCGGTGCATGCGCTTGGAGAGGACTTAGGATTAGCATTTTTTAGCATTCAGGGGGGTTAGGGTTAAAACATTCTATATCACCAGATACCAGGATTATTTTAACCAAGATATAAGCCTGTCTGTTCTTTTTGTGACCTATGCATTGCCTGACCTAAGCTCGCCTGAATATGTGAAACTGTCAAACTCTGTAAATATTTTTAAGAAACACCTGAAGACATATTTGTACTCTGAAGCATTTGCTTGATGTGACTCTCCTCCTCTTTGTTCTTATGCATGTTTATGTTATTTTGGTTATTATGCAGAGAATCGCCATGAGCGTCGCTTGCGGTGGATATCGTCGCTTTATAAATTACTATTTTTTTATTTTTTTATTTTCTTATTATTAATATATGCATGAAAGAGTATGTGTGGTATATTTTATTAAATTTTGCATGCTAACTGAATTGATATTTGAGCTGAGATTAGGCCACACAAAAAAAGTTGTGTTGCCCTCATCCGGCCGGGTCAAAATTCTGAGAATGTGTTGTTGTTGAAGGATTTTTTTTTTTTTTCTCTTTTTTTAAGATGGTTTTGTTTTTTTGAGTTTTTTTGATTTTGTTTTTTCTTCTCAAGATCTTCCAATCTGTGAAAATTGCACAGCGATGGGCAAGAAACCAAAATATTCACCATTGGGTTGAAAATACATCCAGTAAGCGTTTTCCTTAGTATCTTCACACATGTTGACTGAAATAATAGGTATAAAATCACAGATTTTAGGCTTGTGAGGGCAACACAACTTTTTTTTTTGCCTTACTTTAAGTGAACTTTAGTGGTGCTAAAACATAGGTAATAAAAGTAAAGCTGCCCATTTTGAGTAAAATCTTCTGCAGCTGCAATCTGGATTTAGCTGCACGCCCGATGTAACTGCACATTTATAAATAACAAACCTATCAGTCAACTACAGTACTACTCACACATCTAACTAAAAGAGTACTAAGAGTACTAACAAATGCATTCTTTCTGCTCATCTCAAGGCACTCGTTACCAGGTATGATATCCGTGATTATTTGATAATATCAATAATAATAACTCAATTTTATAACCCACACACACACACTTTATATGATGTTCAAGGCACGATTGCCATTATTATTACGCTGCCATTAGGAAATTGTAACAATCATATGGTTTCACCTAGGTGGTGGCTGGCTAGGCGCACAACCCTATCAGCACTTATTAGATTGTAATATCACCCTTTTTGATTAACAGCTCTACTTAATCTCTCCAAACTCAACGAGGGCAATTGAGACTCAAGTATCTTGCCCAAGGATACACACATGTTGGTGTAGGCATGGGTGTCACCATATCGCTGCTAAAAAATATTATTTATTTCAGCTAAAAATGGGATTTTGAAGGAGAAAATTGGTGAAACAAAAGGTTTTGAGATTGCCTATTTTTATCATTGTTATATATCGTAAATCGCAATTAGGTTATGTTAACCCTCTGCACGTCGTCCCACCCACTAAGCCACAACCCCAGCTACTCATTCGCACAGTAACGGCGCTCTCTATATAGCGTCACACCACCAATTAATTCCCCTATAGTTTACGTGCTAAAGAGGTCAAATTAAAGTATGATTTTTTTCAGCTATCGAGCGACTGGTATGTTCAAATCTTGGTTTTCTTTGAGATACTGATGTCTTCTATCAAAATAACACCCATTTCTTTTTGGGGGGGGGCGGTTGACCAGCATTTTCCCCGCAACAGGACGTCAAATACTAGTCTACTTTCAAAATCGCTATCTGCTAGCCATATTCGGTGCATTTGTCCTAGAAGAAGTGAAAAGAGAAAAGATGTGTTAAATCGTACTATTACAGAAAACATTTACATTTATTTGGATAAATATTATGTTTATAGTCTAAAAATCACAAATTTCTTTCATATTAAGCGCACTGTATACCTTTTCTGTACATCTAAATTAATGGTGAAAGGTGGGGTCAATCTTGGATTAAAAACACTGGCTTGTGTTGGGCGCCAGCACACATTTCTTTGGTGGTGTGGAATGAGGCTTAGAAGTAGGATATTTGAGTGGGGGGGGGGGGGTAGGGTTAACACATATCATCATATGAATATTCCCATTATGTATAGCTGAAACCATTATAAAATTTGAATTTTTCCCACACTATGCGTGCAAATGACCCATTTTATGTCGATTTTGAAGCAAATCGGCATGAAATTCATATACCCAGAAATAGTCGTATTTGCAAATAAATAATGATCTTTGGGAACAAATGCGCAGGAATTCACTGAAAAGTCGTTGTAAAGATGCTCCCCCATGTAAAATGTTCTTGCCCCCTCTAATGCCCCCATCTCCAATGAGAAGGTCTATTTATGCCAAGTATGATTTGTCATAATAGACTTAGTAGTATAGTGGTGAACATCGTGTTATACAGAGTGGTAATTGTAAATGAAGGCAGTTAATGTTTGTGCCATCACAATACGGTAAATACTGTCCGGACAGGGGTCAGACCCCCACCCTTTTTATTTTTGCCCCACCCTTTTTACAGAGCCACCCTTTTTATTTGGGAATGTTCAACCCCCACCCTTTATACCGAAAAGGGGATATTTTGATCATTTTGTGCATTAAAATTTTAAAATTCACTCATTGGAAGAAAGGACAAAGTGGCAGAAACATCCCGGGAGCCGTTTTGTTTTTCGCGCGGGGTCCCGGGATTCCCGAAATTATTCATAAAAAAAATAATTGAAAAAAAATAAAAATAAGCTTACTTAAAAACCACCTTGCCGGCTATATCACGATTATGTAATGCAAATTTATAGAGGAGATTCATTTCAAATGGATTTATTTCATCAAATCAGTGCATTTTGGTACTCTTTTGCTCCCTAAAATGTGATATTACGCTGCGTACGACACTTTCGCAGTCCCGTCGAGTTTCCATTTTGAAAAAATTGCGCGATATCAACAATAGATGGCGCTATATAACAACAAACCAGGGAGCTCCCTGGTTTGTTGTTATATAGCGCCATCTATTGAAACCAATTTATATTTATGACATAACTAGCGCTAGCGAGCCGACAAGGTCGGTATTTTGATTATTTTGATGATTGCTGAGAAACCCCCACCCTTTTTATTTTATCTCCACGCTTTATACAACTACACCCTTTAGATCAGAAATATTCTGACCCCCCCCCCCCCCCCCCCCCCCCCCCCCCCACACGCTTTTTTTGTTGATTTTTTGATTTCTGAAGTCCCACGCTGTATAAAGCGTGCCGTCCGGACTATGCATCATAACGGTAAACATCATAGTAATCTTGTACCATCAAAACATCAACATTATTAAAACACCAAGGGTTGATCCTTCTCGACCTCGTCCCCAGTTGATTGCTTGCCTATACACAACCTTCCCCTTTTCACATAGTAACCAATAACTCATCAACATGAGTTATACATGTTTTGACTGCATGACTGCCCGGGGGATGGGGGTACTCGGATATTTTTTGGTAGGGATGTGCCGCCAGCAAAATGAAAATTGACACAAACACTTACTAATTTTTGGGTGGGGGTGGGGGGGGGGGGATGGACCCATATGTTTACCAGAAACCCATAATTTCCCTATATATTTGACAGCTTTTGCTTAAATGTTGGCAAAACCACACAATTAATGATTTTAGACCCATATATTTACCAAAAATGGCTTTGAAAAGGGGTAATTCATTTACCAGACAGGGGGAAAATGGGATTCTTCTTGACCTCAACTTCAACTGCAGTTGATTCTCCCTGTTCACAACCGATACCTTTTCACATAGACCATAGACCAACATGAGTTATACATGGTTTGACTGCATGCTGCGTGAGTGCGATGTGTTGACTGCCTGCCTGCCTGGCTTAGTATCAAATGGGGATGGCTAAACAGTGAGTTGTGTATGGGAGAGTTGATGTGCAGAGAGTTGTAGCAAAAAATCTAGATCACCATCACAACCCTGGCCTGAATTGAACCACAGTGTTTCCAAAGTTGGGGTGGATTTTTAACTGCATCTTTTTTGTTTAAAAAAATCCAAAAATCCCTTCTGCTATCTTCATTTTCCATAAGGTTTGAATGCTTAGAAGGGGAGCAAAGCAAAATTTTGAGTTTGGACATATTTTTATGCCTCAAATTCCAAGATGCATGTATGGCTATTTTTTTTATGAAGAGTTACTAATATATTATCAACACCTTTTCTTTCTTCTTCTTTTTTTTTGGGGGGGGGGGGAGTTCTGGATGAAGAGGAGGAGAACTCAAATGCCCACCACCACCTTGTATGATATATCACCTAATTAGCCACATGTATTAATGTCTGGTTACATGGTTCAAAAGAAGAAGCCCAAATAGCCCAGTTGGGCTACTTAATTGATATTTGGTAACACTGTTTAAGAGGCTAGGGGCGCTACAGTCAGTGCAATGCTGATGGAAACTTCCATTTAGCCTCTCCATTAACATGATTAATGATTATACTCAAAACTTGAAATTGAACTAGAGTGTTTCTAGTATATACTGAATCAATGTAATAAAACATCTTTTGGCCAAATAAAAACAACCAAAATGAGACGTTATCATGCAGGGCAGGGGGTCAGAACCTACCATTTATCTTTCTTTTCTTTTTTTTTCTTTCTTTTTTTGAAAAATGGGGATCCTTAAAAGAACTCAATAACATGTTGAAAATGGGGATTTTAAGCATTTGCATTGTGGGGGAAAGGGGCGGGGCTTTGTGGAACACAAATATATAGGCTCTTTAGTGGTAGCGGGTTCCTTCACCTAAAAAAGAAAATAAAAATCAAACAAAAATGCTAATGTTGTGTTAGTTCACAGATCTTGAAGATCTGTGGTTGATTCCAATAGGGCCAAAATCGCCCGTGCCATCCAAGTAAAATTAAAGAAAAATGATTTATCTCTTGTAAATTTTTGTTTCAAATGTCCTTTTCTCATGATGAAATAGGCCTGTGTCCTTGACCATCCTAACCTTTGTCTGTCTGCCATGTCTGTATACTGGACTACAAATTTTATTTTCATGCTTGAAGCGGCAACAGCAAAAATAATAACGCACATATAGTTTTCTTTTAATTAGCTCTTAAGGCGCAACTTAAAACCACTGTATATTAAACATAAGATAAGGCTATATTGAAAAAAAACCATTTGTCTCAAAGCTCCCGTGCGCGTTAGTTAATTGATGTGCGTTAGAAAAAAGAAGGGTTTTTTGGGGGTTTTTTTGAAGAAGAAAAAATCCCAAAATTTCACAGATTTTTCAGATTTTCATTGATCACATCATTTTAAATACAAAAGGCCACTTTTACAAGGATTTCAAAATTTATATTTAAAAAAAAAATTTTTTTTTTAAAAAAACCGCATTCCGCATTAGGTTTTGAAAAACTGAAGAGCTTTGAGACAAAAGATTTTTTAATATAGCCTAACTTCACTACATATTTTCACGCTTGAATGAGCTACTGTGAAAATAATTATGTGCAAACATATATCTTTTGCATATAGGTCTGTGTGATGAAACTACAAATGCAGAATTTAAAAAACATGCAAAACAGTTGAAAATCTGCAAAGCTTTTAAAAATCTCATAAAATCACATAATCACATAAAATAACCACTTTTACAGTACCCTGGTTATATGAAAAGTGAAGCGCATACAATTCTATTGATAAATGTTAGTCCCTAGGCTCCATAGAAATCTGAAACGGGATCAATTGTAAGTTGAAACTGAGTGTGATACAAAAACTATATGATAGCTATAGCCCAATTGGGCCAATTTAGCAGTGAATAAGTTGTCTTACCCTTGATCTCAAGAGTTGGGATGGTTAAAGGAGACTATCATGCTCAGTTTTGGGCAAATGTGAATGAAAATGTTAACATGATTAAATCACTAAATGGGTTTCAAAGAAATATAACATTTCTAAGTGCGTCTAAGATACATTTAAGGTGCGTTCCGGGGTGTGTTCATGCTCTCGTTGTTGCGCATCGGTGCGTGAGTTGAAGCAATGTCAACTTTTATCCGCCAATGCGCAATGACAGGAGTACAAACAGGCGTTTAGGCATACGACCGCGCCTTTAGGCTATTTTAAACCACAAAGCAACAGTTGGTGGCAACACTGACTGATATCAAGTAGGCCTACATTACAGGTTGCGCTCAAGTCTGGTAAATCCTGCTACTTTCTAAAGAAAGTACATTTTCTTTATGTAAAAACACTGCCCTTAGTTTGCAAATTTTGAATATTCAGTAGTCTAGTTTATCTAGGATGGAGTTAGACAAAAAGGCATCAGGCAACCACTGCCTGACATCTGCGTGAGACAGGAGGTTGGATTTATGAATCACCGGGATAGAAAGTTCTTAAATAAAAAATGTGGTATAGTGTGGCAGTCAGATAAAAGGAAGATAATCAAATTATGAAGGATTTGGATAGATCATGAAATGTGGTAGTGTGACATGTGTGCCGGCTGGAATTTGTTCTCAAAATGCATTAATTGAACATTATTTTGCAATTGAGATGATTTGTTGTTGAGGTATGTAGTAACAGTTAAGCCAAACAAAGAAGATTATCTGTCTCAGAAGCCCGCCCGCATTGGTATGTGAAATGAGCTACAGCGTGTAGGTCTAAGCGCTGAGGCCTAAAAAATAAAATAAAAATTCCATTTTTGTTTGCGCATTTTTTTGGATTTTTAAAAAAAGGTCTCTGTAAGCTTGGAATTAGCAACAACAAAAAATTGCATACCTCATAGCCTTTTTTATAAATTAAAAAAAAATACAAAAATCGCACAGCACTTAGCTTTTTTGCCAAATGTTTCTGAGACAGACCTTCTTCTTTGTTTCACTGTTAAATAATTTGATTTTCACATGAAATTATTATTAGAGCTATACTGTTTGATTTTAAGTGATTGACAGGTTTTGCTCAAATTTAATACATTTGCTGTCTATAATAAAATAAACAATTTTTGGATGGTACAAAATGATTTTAGCAAATTTTGAATATTCAGTTATTGTAGTCAAGGCTCAAGATAACAGTTTTTTTACCCGGAGCTACTTTTTTCCAAAGTAGCGCCCGGATCATGGGATTTATTGAGAACCAGGAGCTACTTTCAGTCTACCGGGAGCTAACTTTTTATCAAATCGGATTGTCAAATCGAAATTCGATGTTTTGGGCAAGCTTCCCGATCGTCAACGGGCTCTGGATTGGACAAAATATCAGCGCTCGGTTGTTTATTTTTCAGCATTACCGGGCGCTATGGCATGAGGACCGAGGGGTAAAAATCGCTCAGCGCCCGCTTATCTTGAGCCTTGATTGTAGTTTATCTAGGATGGAGTGAGACAAAAAGACATCAGGAAACTACTGCCTGACATCTGCGTGAGACAGGATGTCCGATTTATGATGAATGGATATAAAGACCTGAGATAAATTTTGGTAGTGTGACAACCAGATAAAGGATGAAATTCAAATTGTGAAGGATTTAGATCGATTCTAGTAGAAATTTGGTAGTTTGCCGATGTGCTGGCTGGAATTATTTCTTAAATTACATTGATTTATTCGTAATTGAGATTATTTGTTGCTGAGGTACGTACAAATACAAGGTTATACTTTAAAACCAGAAATGTTCACGAGTTTAAAATTTCATGAATCAGCGATACTGTCCTAATTCCCTGCATGAAAATTTCATGAAGTGCTCCTCCAAAATAAGTGAATTATTAGATTAGATCATATGAAACTATTATTGGAGCTATACTGTTTGAGTTTAAGTGATTGACAGACAGGTTTTGCTCAAATTTAATACTTTTGCTGACTAAAAGAAAAGCTTACGGTAGAAATAGTTTAGCAAATTATGAATTTTCAGTTGTAGTTTATCTGGGATGGAGCGCGAGACAAAAAGGCATAGGAAACCACTGCATATGGCCTCTTCTACCTGAGAAAGGATGTTGGATTTATGATGAATGGCTTGAAATTCAAATGATGAATGGTTTTGATATTGTAGATGAAATGCAGTATTTTAACAGGTGTACAGTCAAATACCAAAGACGATTTTAAGGTCTTTCCACAATGCATTGCGCGAACGCCAGCCAATTAAACCTTTTTCACACGATGCATTTGTTGAGCTCGTAAGTTTAGAAATAAGAAAAAGGAATACTAATGACTAATTTAGGAGTGTTTTTTGGTGTGTTTTTTTAATATCTGATTTATTTTTTGAATTATTGACCAAAAAGTGCCAAAAATGTTTGGCACTTTTTGGTCAATAATTCAGATAAGTCAATAAATCAGATATTAAAAATATATAAAATCTACTCCTACAGAATTTTATCAGGATTATGATGAATGATAAAACTAGAACGAACAAATTTGACAAAATATATTTTGAGTTATCTTAGCAGAACCTAAAATGGGTCAAAACCGGGTTTTTATGTCAATTTCATGTTCATGGTTGGATTCATTGAACCCTATTCTTCAAGAAAATGTATACTTTTATATAGATTAAATGAATAATGAAGGAGTTACAGCAGTTTTACGTAGGCTATGTATGCTGAGGGTCCACACACCCTTAACAGGTTTTTTAACCGGCCGTATAAACTACATCAAAAACGCAATGGAAAGGGTCGAAATTGGTATCAAAATGTAGCATTGAAAAATGTAGATCTTACTACTTACGTCGCCACGCCATATGTGACGTGTTCTACCGGAACCAGACGGAATTGGGCAGAGCTCCAAACTGAGAAATAGCCCAAAACCTAATTGGGGTGATTTTTTGGGAATTTGAGTTTCTTGTAAATAATTAATCTTCAGAGTGAGTGTTTATAACATTATTGTGAACGTTTCAGATTAAAAAATCAAACCAACAACAACAAAAATGCAATTCTTATTATTTTTATTTTTTTAAAGTACATTGTAGGTACCTATTTAACCCTAACTCCCACGGCTATGTTTTTGCGTGTATCGGGGGGAGGGGGAAAAGTACAATTTGTTTAACCCCAAAAATCACTGAGCACCCCCCTCCCCCCCCCCCCCCCCCCCCCCCCGGATTCGATCCCGGGACCATCCGCACCCCCAGTCTGTGCCCCTACCAACTGAGCTAACTCCCCGGCACAGCTTAATTGTGTCTGGTTTCGGTAGAACACGTCACATATTTGCTGGTCTCTGCACGTAAAAGTAAAAATAAACAGTGGCGGCGCTACAGGGGGCATTTCCCCCACCCCACATTTTTATTTCCCCCCCCCCCACCACTTTGCCCCCCCCCCCCCCCAAATTCAATTTAGTTAAAATTAGAAGAAAAAAACAATTTTTCTTAATGCCCCCTAAAATAATTCTTGCTCCCTCCCCTTTTTCCCCGCCCCCACCCCCAATTATGATGTTGGCGTCGCAACTGAAAATAAATAACCCCCATGATAAATAAGTGAATTGAAATGTTAGTTAAAAAGATTTCCTTACCGTTCTATTCATTAAACCATGCATTATATGGTAGGTAAATAATTATCTAATGTATATTGACCATTTTGATTGAACACAGAACTAAACACAACACCAAAAGTAAGTCCCCCCTAAACAATTCGTCATAACATCGTAAGATAAAACATTTTACCAATAAAACTTAGTTAGAAATATTCCTATGACTGTTTCCTAAGTGTTGTTTGAAAATGAAAGATGTCCATTACTTTATGGCTGAATGAGCTCAAATGGAAGACAACAACTGCCCTTCTCAAAAGTCACAAAAGTTTATGAATTGCTTCTCACTAATGGAAAAGTACCCGTGGCTGAGCGAATATTACTGTAATGTGTAATCAATTCATGATCATTTGGCCATGTAAATCCCCTTTTTGGCTCAGATATTAGCACAGTGAGTTGTGACTTTTGAGAAGGGCAATTTTTGTATTCCATTGTTTGTTTGTTTAATCTTTCTTTATTGAGGGTAAACAGCTTCAGTGTCAAGCACTGCTTTCCAAGCAGGCCCTCATCATACAGAAAATAATACAATATTTACAAAGATATGTTCAACTATTTACACATAATACATGAATCAAACAGAAATAGCAAAATAATATAATTAAGAAGTACTTTGCACACAATTAGAGTCCGTTAATCTTAGACTTAAATTGGTACACGGTCATGTTCTCCAGTTCAATTCTGACTGCTGCTGGTAGGCTATTCCAGGCATATGCTGCCCTAACATGAAATGTGCGCAAGCCTGAATTGGATTTAAATTTTGGCACAGCCAATGTATTACTGGTGTGATTTCTTGTAAGATGTGAATGGCTGTTATGAACAAATTCAAATTGGGCAGATATGTATGATGGACTTAAATTTCTCAAACATTTTTACACAATGAGAGTTAGGTGATTATGCCATCTTTGAGCTCATTCAGCCATGAAGTCATGGACATCTTTCATTTTAAAACAACATTTTATTCATATTTCAAATATTTTGTTAATGAAAAGCCTCAAGATATTGTATTTCTTTTATATTTTACAATTACTACCGTACTGACGCGTGTATAGTCCCACCCTTTTTTACCCCAAAATATACGTAAATTATGGGGTGGGACTTAAATCGGGTGCCCATGTGTGCATGAAAATTAAAATCTAGATTTTACAATTTGCACTAACAAATTTTAGTAACAAAACACAAGGAAATACAGGCATTATTTCGCACACGAGTCACAATGGTTTCATAATTTTTTTACATCTTCTTACGATCGCGCGCCATTTTGTTATGATTCCTTGTATCCGTGGTGCACCACTAGTTTTATTCCAAGTCATTTTTATTGGCTCCTTTTCGTAACACTCAGCGGCACGAGAACAAGACTAGCATCAGAAGTGACGTCATGATTATTACATTCTCCGACTTGCGCAGAAATCCGCCATTCTGTTAGTTATAAACCGACAGAAATAATTCTGCGCACCTACGTGTAAAGCAATGGCAATTTTGACTCTAATGAAAACAAAATATTAACTTCCGATACATCAGGATTTATCATACTTTTTCTAGTTATTTGAAGATGAAACTCTATCTTTGTTGGTTCGGCTTTGATGGTACATGATCAAATATCAAGTAGGGAATCTTTTTGCGTCAGTATTTACGACATATTTGAATAGAATAGAATTGCAAATCTTCAAAAGTGTGTTGCATTTCGAGATCCTACGCCAGTTAAATCGAACGCTACACTTGGGTTTATGCACTCTACAGGTTATAGAGGGGATGATTTCTATTCCCAGTACCTCACATTGCGGGATGATACGGGTACCCGACCCGTTATACCCGACCCTGAAAGTAATTTTTCTAAGACGTGTACACTCCTTTTTACCCGTGGGACTTAAGACGGGTGCCCATCCTAGTCCGAGATATAAGCTCAATTAGGGGGTGGGACTTAAATTGAGTATGGGACTATACACGCGTCAGTACGGTACTCAAATCTTGGGGCTACATGTAGGCTAACAACATTATTAATCGCTCTATATCTCATCCAGAAAATATTCAAACAAAAAATAATATTGGAGAAGGCGATTTATAGATATTCCACGTAGAGCCATGTGACACAATATAATAACTCATAGGCCCTACTGTAAAACCATTATTTATTGTTTGGTTAAGAACCATGAAGGCACAATGGCATCCTTTGGTAATGGCATCCTTTGGTCGTGCACTGGTACATATTTCTAAAAAATAGAACGACGACCTAAGTCGACCTTGTAATTGACCAATCTGAATGCGCGTGGCATGCCGACTGAATGAATAAGTCTCAAGGTCAGCTGAAAAATGGCGACTACGCATTTCAGACTGCAAAATTTAGGTCAGTGTTAATCTTACCGGCGGACACAAAATTCTGGCTAAAGATACGATTTTATGCAGGATTTTACCTATAGCTAAGGCTTTAAACTTTCACGTAGTGTAATTTAGAAATGGGAGAACATCTTCGTTAGCAAGTAAAAACGGGTTGTTTATTGGTCATTATTGGTCTTTTTTGAAGGAGAATTACTCTGTAAAATAACACTTGCATTAAAAAATGAAATTAGAGCAGCTGTGCGTGACCCAAAGACTGACTGGATACAAAAGTGGGTGCATTATATATCGTCGCTGTTCTGACATAATGACACATCTCTTTACTTAATTCTGTTGTGATGTGTCGTTATGTCAGAACAGCGACGATATGTTTGGATAGAAACCATCAAATGCGTTGCAGTAAAAGACACATGGGAGATGTTGTAAATATATCATCTACTAAATTAAAAACAAAATAACCATGTATATTTTACTAAGTCTATATTCATTATCAAGATACCTTCATCCCGGGACCTTCATATGGGACACACACACACACACCCCCACATACAAAAAAGAATGAAGGTTGTTTGCCTAAAACAACAAAATGTCACCTCCAAATTTGAGGTGACAATGAAGTATAGATGGTGGGGTGGCACAATTTTGTGAAAGAAGTGACTCTTATGGGTTGCTGTTCAGAGCAGGGATAGCGCTAGAAGGGGTTCTTACGCATATTTGGCGCAATAAATTAGCTGAAAATCCAAAATAACCCCTTATTTTTCAAACTTTTATGGGGTTCAGGGTTCTAAAAAACCCTAATTTAAAAACCTAGTGCTACCCCTGGTTCAGAGGCCAAGAGTCACAGCCACCCCCCTCTTTATCAAGAGGCCTCCTCTATTGTGCAAGTTCAATAAAAGTGTCAATGCATATTAGACCAGGCTCTGTGACAATGGTGTAGATAAAGGTGTTAATGACTTTTTGTGAGAAACAAATATTCAGAACTTGTTAATTGAACACCTTGCTCAAAAAAGGAAGTTTGCATGATAAGATAACGAGTGAACACCTCTTGTGTAAAGAATAGATTTAAGGCACCAAGAGAGCTATGTCAACTGAAATTGCTATTCCATTTGAAGTCATACACCCCTATGGAAGACATGGTCTTAATCTTCCACACAGGGAGTGTAGATATTAATTAAAACCACCCATGTATGTAACCCCTTTGAAATTCACACTACCTGTGTGGTAGATTGAAGACATTAAAGGTAATGTCTTCCATAGTATGATAGTGGTTGTATGGAGTGTATCAATAATAACCACCCATGTAGGTAACCAAGCCTCCAAATTAGCGTGCATTGACCAGGAGCTATTTTTTTACTTTTTCAACAAATATAGCTCCTGGTCCTATACTTTACTGTGTAAAATTTGAAAAACACCAGGAGCCTAAACTTGAGAACCAGGGGGTAAAAAACTCCTGGGTGCCCGCTTATTTGGAGGCTTGTAGGTAACCCCATTTGAAATTCACACTCCTTGTGGGGAAGATTAAGGTAATGTCTTTCATAGTGGGTGTATGTATTTCAAATGCAATAGCCCATTGTGCACATAGAGGAAGAGAGATTAGGCAACCTGTGGTATGTTATCAACAGTGTTGCCAATACCACGGTTTGGCCGCGCTATTGGGCTACTTTTGACCCCTGCGCCGCGGGCAAACAAATGTGTGCCGCGGTTTGGGAAAAGTCAAGCTACAATATATTTTCTATGGGTAAACAAAAATTGCGCTACTTTTTGTCGTGGGCCGCGGTTTAGAGGACACTTGGGCCGCGGTTTGGGACTAATCTCAGTTGGCAACACTGGTTATCAATTGAAAGACTACCACCAATACCATAGCATGTAATCTTTCACAGCTCTGTTTTGACAATTTTAAAGTACTGTGTGATGTCTTCATTTTATACAGATCGTATCGCTTGAATTTCTTTGCCAAAGGTGGGCTGACTTAACCTCTTTGATAACAAAGGCTACCATGATATACTTCTATATGCTACTTGTATGCAATCACCATTTTAAAATGAAAGCGAGGCTCTCTCTTCTTATCAGCGTGCCCAACAGCGTCACGCGATGCACAACCTGCGTGCAACCACTGATGCAGTGTGGAGTGATAGTGTGTGAGGGGAGAGCCTCACTTTCAATGTGTACCGTGCAAATAGCGTATTTCTTTACTCTTTATACCGAATATGAGAGTACAAAGATTAGGTGGATTGAGCTCTCCAGCAAATAGATGACGTATTATTGTTAAATTATATAATTTCTCTATCATATTTTGTTTTCATACAGAACTCGTGAATGGGACGAATTTCCCAACGGCAGGTGGGGTGACTCTAGCTCTCCAGCGTTTGGCGATCTGAAAGACTACCATTTGTTTTATCTCAAGAGTAAATCGAGTGTGGATCAGCTGAAACAAATGTGGGGAGAGGAGTTGACGTGTGTGGAGGATGTGTATGAGATATTTTCTTGCTACTTGTCCGGAGATGTTAACAGATATGGAAACAAGGTGAGATAAAATATACCAAGTTGGGAAGAGAGGGGGAGAAGAAGGAAGAAGGGGGACATGAGAAGGGGGAGGGGAGACTGAGAAAAGGTCACGGCTAAAACAAGTATTTTCTTGCTACTTATCCGAGGATGTTAATAGAGATGATAACAAAGTAAGATAAAATATACCAAGATGGGAAGAGAGGGGGTGAGAAAGAAGGGGGGACATGAGAAGGGGGAAGACGAAGAAAAGGACATGGCTAAAACAAATATGGGGAGAGAAGTGAACTTGTGTAAAAAATGTGTATGAGATATTTTCTCGCTACTTGTCCGGAGAAGTTAGTAGAGATGGAAATAAAGTAAGATAAAATATACCAAGATGGGAAGAGAGGGGGTGTGAGAAAGAAGGGGGACATGAGAAGGGGGAGGGGAGACAGAGAAAAGGTCACGGCTAAAACAAGTATGGGGAGAGGAGTTGAAGTGTGTGGAGGATGCGTATGATATATTTTCTTGCTACTTATCCGAGGATGTTAAAGGTAGATGACCCGATCACATTCCGATTTTCAACTTGAAGTTTTCTATTCTACATGAAAGGTCATCCTTAAAAAAGTTGTGTTCCAAAGTTTGAGTTGCATAGCTCTAATGGTTCTTATTTTACACGCACAAGATGCTGTGAACTGTACCCATTGAGTAGTACACAAACTATATCGGTGGTATACCACCATTCGCGGTAATTCGACGTTATTTCATCGATTTCTCCGTTATTATACCGATTTAGGCCGTCAAATTTCAGTATGATGATGAGAAAAATACGAGCTTTCATATGATATGAAAATCTCCATATGTTTGAAATAATTCTGTGTTACGAAAATGTGATCGGGTCAACTACCTTTAATAGAGATGAAAACAAAGTAAGATAAAATATACCATGATGGGAAGAGAGGGGGTGAGAAAGAAGGGGGACATGAGAAGGGGAAGACGAAGAAAAGGACATAGCTAAAACAAATATGGGGAGAGAAGTGAACTTGTGTGAAAAATGTGTATAAGATATTTTCTTGCTACTTGTCCGGAGAAGTTAGTAGAGATGGAAATAAAGTAAGATAAAATATACCAAGATGGGAAGAGAGGGGGTGAGAAAGAAGGGGGACATGAGAAGGGGGAGGGGAGACAGAGAAAAGGATGTGGCTAAAACAAATATGGGGAGAGAAGTGAACTTGTGTGAAAAATGTGTATGAGATATTTTCTTGCTACTTATCCAAGGATGTTAATAGAGATGGAAACAAAGTAAGATAAAATATACCAAGATGGGAAGAGAGGGGGTGAGAAAGAAGGGGGACATGAGAAGGGGGAGGGGAGACAGAGAAAAGGATGTGGCTAAAACAAATATGGGGAGAGAAGTGAACTTGTGTGGAAGATGTGTATGAGATATTTTCTTGCTACTTGTCCGGAGAAGTTAATAGATATGGAAACAAAGTAAGATAACATATACCAAGTTGGGAAGAGACGGGGGAGGAACAGGAAGGGGACATGAGAACAGCATTAGAAATAAGAAAAATAAATTGGATAACCCAGCAGGAGATTTTGGTTGTCCGCCACAAGTTTCAGTTATCAACATTTTTTTCAGTTGTTCCTTAGTCTAGGAAAAAATCCCGAAAAGCATGAAATGTTCACGGTGTTAAAATTTCGCAAATCACTGACTTCTGCCTTTTTCACGGCATGAACATTTCGGGAATGTGTTGAGTAGTCAATACAGGCCTTTAAAAAGCTAAACATTCGCATTATTATCAATGCAGACTAACATGCTTTACTTTACAAGGGGATATTGTTGAGCTCATGAACAAGAATGAGATTTTTGTTTCTTGGTTTCTGTGCGTGAAAATAGACAATTGATTTTGTTTGTGTTAACATATTGGTTATCCATCGGATAATTGGAGAGGAAAAACTGACTGACCGGCAGTAAATTGAGTTACAGCAATTCAAGAGCTCGCTCAAGACTCACCTCTTTCAGCAAATGACTTTATAATGTTTTGTATCTTTGTTCATATTTTGTACTTTTTTGTTCAGCGCACTGGGGTCTCGCGACGGAGTGCGCTTAATAAGCATGGTTTATTATTATTATTATTTCTGGTGCACGGATAACTCTATTTCGAACGCTGCATGAGAATAGGGAGGGTAAGAGAGGACGGCTGAAACAATGTGGGGGAGAAAAGCTGACCTGTGTACAGGATGTGTATGATATCTTTTTTGCTACTTGTCTGGTCTGGAGAAGTTAATGGTAATAAGATAAGAAGACCAGGTTACAGGAGGGGGAGTGGGAAAGGGATAGTTGTGGGACAAACATGGGACTCGAGAAAGTTGTTTTCATTGTTGGATACAATTTGAGCTTTCCAATGTTTTCACAAGATCTGTTCCTTCCGGTATAATCATGCACTAGAGAGGGGAGATAGTTGCAGGGTAGCACTACCAACAATGTCCTGCTCTGTAACAGTTCAAGCTTCAAGATGACTCACAGTTTGCCTCTGTCACCGACATATAACTGTAAGGCAACAAAAATAACAAATTGTGTTTACAATTTTGAAACATTTTGAATGTCATCAACATTTCCTGAATTATTTTTGAGGAAAAAAATTCCCGACTGACCAACCCTACCTGAGAGGTCCGTTTTCCCGTAGAACGATGGGGTGGATATTGAAAATATTTGATAAAACTAAGTGTAAATCTTTTTGACCAACTCTGTACAAAAAGACTTGAATGTAAGATGGCCATGTTCTGTTTGTACCACAATAAGTAACTTTCTTGACACCCACATGACCTTTCACCTCTTGTGACCTTTACCCACTACAGGTCACCAAGCTTCCATGGAATGAAGAAGAGGTCCTACCGGAGACCCAATTGCTCATTGAGATGGGTATCACAAACTTGAACAAGAAAGGTGTACTTACTATCAACTCACAGCCAGCCGTCAACGGAGAACCATCGAATAATCCGTCTGTAGGATGGGGCTTGCCAAATGGATATGTCTATCAAAAGGTATCACTTATGCTATGTTAAGAACCTAACCTATATAAAGGAGTACTGTAAAACCAGAAATATTTGCGCACAATTAAATTTAGCTTATTTCGCAAGGAGCACTTGCTCGCAAAAATGTAATGCCATGAATATTTCCAATCTACCATGTAGCAAGCAGTCCATTGCAGGGTTCACGCTACACTGCGTTATGGCCTTATAGACGCCATTTTTTGATCAGGACGACATGAAATTAAAATGTCCTGTGTTATTGTGTTTGGCTCGAACGCCATAGCTTTACTAGAACTATAGCTAGTATTAACACTTTCCATACGGCTATTGGTTTTACCATATACAAAATAGATTTGTCAGTAACCTTTCCCAACTTTCAAGGCCTATCTCAAGGATTACTGAACCAATACTAGGCATGTTTGTACTTATTTCAATGCATTCCTCATGGTGACTCCAAATATGGTAATGAATTTCAATAATTTTGACATTTTTGAAACATTTTGTAACACTCTGGAATATTGTCTGCAGACTCCTGCCGAGTAGAAAGTGTTAACATTTCATATGTATTTCTTCATCAAACCATTTATTTTTCAATCTATTTCTTTCCATGTAGGCATACTTAGAGTTCTTTACCTCAAGAGAGAATGTGGCGGCTTTACTGGAAGTATTGACAGATTATCCCTTAATCAATTACCATATTGTGAATTACAATGTAAGTATATCATAGGGACACGGCACAATGTTATTTTCTGACCTCTGCAAGTTTGAAAACCATCCAAAGCTCGGATAACATTTGGGGGGGGGACTTGTATACTTTCCAGGTGGACTTGGTGTTTACAGCATTCAATCTTCAAAAATAATTAAGTCATTTCCCAGGAGGGAGGGGGAACGAATTGTGAAATAAATGATGAAGGCTGTCAAAGGGCCCTTTAAAAATAGCAGAGAAGAGCCACTCCCATCCATCCAGTTGAATGTTCAAAACCATTGATTCACTTCTTTTCTTTCATGCATATATTACAACACCCAACAACAGGGTAAAGACGACATCAGCAATGCGGATACTGCCAAGCCAAATGCTGTCACTTGGGGAGTTTTCCCTGGGGCAGAGATCCTGCAACCCACTGTTGTAGATCCTATTAGCTTCATGTACTGGAAGGTAAGAATGTGTTTCTATGGTGATTTACAAATTGTATTTAGTCTTTTTTATGTTAGCAACAAAAAAAAGTTTGTTTCCAGTGACAAGCCTGGAAAGTCAAATGCGAAATGTGTTTTTTTATTTTTATTCTTTTGGTCAAATTCTTAGTGGAGATTCATTTTTAAAAGGGTTTTATTTAGTCAAATCTGTGCATTTTTGTTACTCGTATGCTGTGATATTCGCTTCGGATTTTCACTTTCGTATTTGTCGTATGTGACCAATCGCCATCTTGAAACATGTTGGACACAATTTTGACAAAAGATAGCGCCCTAATAATATTTTTTCCAGTTTTTTCTATACAAAAAATTAAATGCACAAGAATCAAGCATCTCAGTGAAATGCGCGCGCACTACTGGAAACAAACTTGGTTTTTTGTTTGGCCTTATATTGGTACTTTTGATTTGTTTTGAAGTTGCTATTGGTATGATTTATTGTATTTAAGTGTCTTATGAATTATTGTATTTGACACGTATGTGACCTACTCCAACCAGTAACAAGTGTTTCAGGTGTACTTCAAGTTCTAGGAATGCATGAATTACACGGTAGAAAAAAGTGTCTCATTGTAACCATATGCTGCACTTTATTCTACCATATACTTGGTGCATGCCTGGAACCCAAGGTACCTTATTTTTAAGTGTTTGGTTGTATATACTTTATCCCACATGAATGTATAAATGTGACACCAGAGCATATTCTACTAAGCACAGTTTATTGTCGGAGCTTGATTTGAATACTCCAATATATGAACTCGAACGATCTTAAACTAATTCCGGCATTGATCCGCAATGGATGCATGTCACATGAGGTTGACCTTAAGTAAAAGTAAGCGAGGTCAACCTCACCCATAATACGTTGAAAGGGACATCCGTGGTGCGCGATACATCTGCTGGACCTCACGGCGCTGTTTGGATAGCAACATTTTGTGTGTTTTCGAGCATTTGTAGTGAGCGGATCGGAGTGCGCCCGTGTATGTGGGACTGTGGCTAGGGTGATATGTGCCATAGATCCATTGATCGAATGCAATCTATGAGTTATAATATGATGTCCTATGTACACGCCTAACAAATAAAATCAAAACATGTGTGAGTGTGATGGTATGATGCATGCAGCTGCTTTTGTGTATGCATTTAGAGGGCATTCATCAGATTTGCCATTCTCAATGTTCAATGGTTCCATGTGGAGATTGACATTAAGTTAATTGAAATCAAGAGTAATGTATGAATCTGTGCTGATTACTGAACTGTATTGATCATTTTTCTATGATCACTACAAACAAAGTTATGAGTGAATGATGATTGTGATGTCATCAAAAGCTACAAAACAAGAAATCATGAAAACAGGCCAAAAAAGATACATAAATCAATAGAACAACATTACAAGGCTAATTAGAAAAGTGACTAAAGTAAGTAAGTGAAGGTGAAATTTCATAAAAGGTAATGACACAAAGTATTAAAAATTAATTTTCTAAACAAAATCTTAAAAATAAAAAAAGGTTTTTACATTTTTTTTAATTTTTACCCATAATCCCTATTTCACATTTTGCGACATCCGACCGGTTTCACAGATCGCATCAGATATGACATAAAAGAGAAACACTTCCTTTAAATTAAAAATCTAATGAACAGATTTGGGTTTTTTGTCTTGACGGGCCTGATACTGCACAGAACACCTGGTTGTTATCAACGTGAAGGCCATGCATCGCATAAATAAAATTGCATTTGATTTCCGCCAGTGATTAAGGTTTTGAAAATCTGAACATTGGGTGCTGTCTTGAAGGGGAATTCCAGGTTGGGATTGTGCGAAGATAAAGGGAATATTTGTATCTTATACGACTGGACAATATATAAATTGAGTTCATGTGATTTGAGAGTTGATGGTTTCCCTCCAGTCTCCATAGATTTGGGATGACTGATATAAGATGGAGTGATATTGTGAACCTCTTCAAAATTTCTTCTTTGAAATGAAAAGTGTGAAAAGTATATACAATCTAGTCATTTCTGGTAAGGCCAAACAAAGAAGAAAGTCTCAGAAACATTTTGCAAATAAGCTAAGTGCTGTGCGATTTTTTTTTTCTTCAATTATTTTTGCATTTTTTTGTTTGTTGCTAGTCCAAGCTTCAGAGAACTTTTTTTAAACATTTTTTTCTAAAAATCAACAAAATCAACAACAAAAATTTAAACAAAATAAAATATTTTTGAGGCCTCAGCGCATAGACCTACGCGCCGTAGCTCATTTCACATACCAATGCGGCCGGGCTTCTGAGACGGACTATCTTCTTTGTTTGGCCTTACCTATACTTGCATCCCATGTGAAGTACAATGTTAGAGTGTATTCTAGGGGTTGTAACTTATTGTCATTTGCATGTATGGCATGTAATCACATAATCAAAGACAATCTGTGCATATGATTCGTCTTTCACCCCGAATATTCACTGATATCATATTTGTACTTCAGATAGGATGAAGCATAGCAGCTCTGTATCATTGTATTATTACACAGCCATTTCCCATTCCCTGCGTCATGGTTGCTCCGCTGCAAGTACCTGTGTATGCTCAGTACTCATATGAGTAATGATGTACTCCGTACCTGTATGCTTAGTACTCGTATGAGTATCGACGTACTTCGTACCTGTACGCTCAGTACTCGTATGAGTATAGATGTACTCCGTACCTGTAGGCTCAGTACTCGTATGAGTATCGATGCACTCCGTACCTGTATGCTCAGTACTCTATGAGTATCAATGTACTCCGTACCTGTAGGCTCAGTACTCGTATGAGTATCGATGTACTCTGTACCTGTATGCTCAGTACTCGTATGAGTATCGATGTACTCCATACCTGTATGCTCAGTACTCGTATGAGTATCGATGTACTCCGTACCTGTATGCTCAGTACTCTATGAGTATCAATGTACTCCGTACCTGTAGGCTCAGTACTCGTATGAGTATCGATGTACTCCGTACCTGTATGCTCAGTACTCGTATGAGTATCGATGTACTCCATACCTGTAGGCTCAGTACTCTATGAGTATCAATGTACTCCGTACCTGTAGGCTCAGTACTCGTATGAGTATCGATGTACTCCGTACCTGTATGCTCAGTACTCTATGAGTATCAATGTACTCCGTACCTGTAGGCTCAGTACTCGTATGAGTATCGATGTACTCTGTACCTGTATGCTCAGTACTCGTATGAGTATCGATGTACTCTGTACCTGTATGCTCAGTACTCATATGAGTATCGATGTACTTTCTAATTCTATCGACACATTTGAATATATTTGTGTGCTTTACAATATTTGTATCGAAACTTTTGTATTATGCGCTCTACAAATGTAATTTATAAATATATTTATTATTACTCCCAGTGCCAACCTAAGTAGCTGCACAGTTCCAGTAACACTGCTGCCGTGTGTTTACTTTGGTTGTACCACAGTGGCCCTGTACAGTTACCAGGGTCCGCAATATGACTATATCACTAGCAAAATGCTCCTCAATCCTCATATTTTGCTACACAATTTTGGAAATGTGTAGCAATTTTATGCTATATGTTTACATACAAAATTTGGAAAATATTTCAAAATACAAGCTCATTAAGCAGTTTTTGCTATACAAAATAAAATCCTATATGTGGACCCTGACAGTTCCCATACAGGAACTATAAAGCACCCAATACCTGTACAGGCAATAACAGCAGAGTAACCATAAGAAATGGCTGTGTACATATGTAATTGTCCTTTTTTATAGTCTGTAAATGTCATTTGTCTTTGTATGTTTAGTTAAAGTTATTGTATTAGTATGTCATTTTGTATTGCACCGTTTTCTCCATATTGGCTGTGCTACAACTCAAATACAAATCATTTAGGTATAAAACATTGTCTGATTATTTGAAAGTGATCAAATTCTTTGCATTTATGATTTATTTATTTGTCTTTTGATTGATACATCTATGAAGTTGTTTATAGGAATTTCTTTAATCAAATTTGTATAGTTCTCTTATGTTCACACTATAGTTTAATCAGTTCCAAATTGGCAAAAAATATTCATTTTTTATCTATCCGCACACAAAAGTAATCCAACCGTATAAGCGAGATTTTGGCATACGTAAGCGTCACTCATGCAATTACACTGCGACATTGCTCGCTATATTGCGCCATGTGAGCGTTTTCATTCGCTGCTGTAAACAGGTTTCGCCAATTTTGAACTGACTGAACTACAGTTCTCTATTCATGGATATCTCTAAACGCCCAAATCTAGTGACACTCACGCTCGCTATAGCAACCAGCTTACTAAATGGGACAAATGTTAAAATGCATTGGCTGGTCAGAAGGCCTATGAATAAAGCTATGTTCACACCTGCCTTTATTTTAAGGGAATGAACCAACTTATCTGTTAAATCCTATGAATAGAGGTCGTCGGGTTTTCTCATGAGTAAATCACAACAAAAGTTTTTGTGACATGATTCAAAAGTGGAATAATCCGCGTTCATTTTAAAGCTTATATTTGGCACCAGCATACTGATGGAACCAAACTAAGGATCGCTGGGGATTTTAGTTGTCCATGTCCTGAAAATTTGGAATGGAGCTTACTTAGGCCGTAAAGATGGCAGCCTTATCGCCTCCTGTCTTCTCTATTTTACACGCGGCCCCTGCGACGGTGCTCAAATGTGAAGACTGGAAAAAATACAGTTCCAAAAGTGTGCCCTGATAAACTCATGAATAAATATGAGCTTATTCACGCCCCAGTGCGCCGGTAGTTTCACGCGGCGTTGTACACCACGTGACGCGATAGGGCGCACAATTTGCCTCCCCGTGGCGCAGCGTGACGATCATTCGATGCAGTGCCTTTGAATTGGACCAATCGGGTGGTATTTCTGTTATTGCTGTGTACAAATGCGCATGCTCGGTATCGGTGTGCATACTCATATATGCTAAATACTTGTGGAATTCCACGAGTAAATGCACACTTTTTGGACATACTATTTTCCCACTCCCTATATTTGGTCTGCCATTTTTTAAGATGGCGGCCATATAGAGGGACGCGGGGACCCAGCCTAGTGTCAGCCCTGCGGCAATTTTTGTTTGTTTGTACATGATTTAAGTGAAATTTAATTTATTCCGTTTTAATACGGAATCAAGCAAAATTCACTGAATAAAATGATCTTTACACAAATCAACTGATTTTACTCAACTCATGTATGAAAAAATAAACTGCAGCCCGGCGACCTCTATAGCACTGGCTTTGAATCCTTGCCTCCTGTAAACCGTGTTGTTGGATATTTTGGTTCATTCCCTGACAGCTATTCACCATTTTATATCAAATGTTAGAGACAATTTTGTTTACCTCATAATTCTAAGGTATCATAACCTATTACTGCACATTGTCATGAGAGATATTCGTCAATTTAAAAAGATGAAAAACAAAAAGTGGATAGTGAAATATTGCTATAAGAATACAATTTCATTTTCTAAATCTGTAATCTCTTGTAATACCAATATTACACAATACTCCAAGATTGTTAATATTTTACACTTAGTCCTCTTTTAATTCGGCGCTGTTCTGACATACCGGCACATCACAACAGAAATAAGTAAAGAGATGTGCCGGTATGTCAGAACAGCGACGAATTGTTTAGTTACAATCCAAGAATATGAATTAAGAATGTTGAGAATTTCACATAAAGACAAAATGCTTTGATAGGTTGTGAAACCTCATGGTCTCCTAGTAGGTTGAACTGACACAAGTGTTTACTCTGTGATTTTCTCTATAATTTCTGCCATGTTAAATTAAAAGCTTTTAATTAAAGGCATATTATGTGATCTTTTCCATGGGACGCCCTCTATCCTTGATTTTTTTGAAAGCAGATTTTCTTGCAGATTTACATTTCTGATCATAAATCATAAATATATTCTGAGTTACAGAGCAATACGATTCCAAATTACTTCAAAATCATGATTTAAAGAGGTTGAAAATAGATTGTCCTGCTGCAGGACAGTTTATTTTCATTCTAAATTCACTCTAAAACCATGATTTTGAAGTAATTAGGAATCGTATCCCCCAGTAACTCAGAATGAATTTATGATTTATGATCAGAAATGTAAATCTGCAAGAAAATCTGCTTTCAAACAAAATCAAGGATTGAGGGCGTCCCATGGAAAAGATCACATAAAATGCCTTTAAAAGATAGGTGGGTGGGTTTATGAAGTGGACCAAATTCTGACCATAAGAATTCCCACTTAATTTTCTGCATTCACTTTGGATTATAGCTTCTTTGCTTGGTGAAAGGGGCTCATTTATTGGGGGTTTACCCTTTGCCTACTACCCTGCACCATCACATATCACAGAAAACATACAGTGTGATTCAGCCTACCGGTGGATCTTATCATAATTTTATTTTAATGCTAACCCATATCTTTTGCCTCATGCTGGGGGCCTTCTATAACAGAAAACATTTGTTGCAGCAGCCTAGCTAGGTACCCTGCCTGTAACTAGGTGGTGACCAGGTCGTGGTTTGATCCGAGGGCACAGTTCGGCTATTTTTGACCGGCAGGTACTTCTAGGCAAAAACACAAGATGACTGTAATTTAATAGATAAATAGGGATACATATTAATTGACTTATCCTCAAACTTTCATTATCATCACACAATAGGCCTCCATCATCATTTCGGTCTTATCGAGTGGCAGCCATAATTCTGTCTACAAATGCATCAAATTATCCTCGACTTTCAATATCATTTTACATCCGTTAAAATGACATTTCTTATTATATCTACATGCTTATCTTGTTTCTGGTCACATCTTTGGTTCATATTCAAATTTCACTATGATATATTATTACTAACTGTGCATTTCCTTTTACTCTCAAATTTATCACCACATTACAAGTCTTATCAGAGTGAAAGTGATCATTTCATATACGTCACCATTACTATAGTCTATTTAGCCATCACGAGACAGTGACGTAACTGCGTATTTTACTAATTGCAGCACATAACCGGCGCGTCTACTCGAGGCGCTGGCGTGTACACACGAGAACGAGACAGTGACGTAACTACGTATTCTACTAATTGCAGCACATAAAGTGCGCAACTACTCGAGGTGCTGGCATATACACACAAGTGTGAAAGACGGAAGATACATACGCGTGCGTTAAAGCTGTGCCTGTCAAGTTACATCACTGTCCAGAGGAAGCCAAATAGAGTATAGGTGCTAAGTTCTTTGTTGATGAAAGTGATTTACAATGCCAGCACAGACGTTGCTATCTTGTTCCAGCAGATTGCGTGTTCTCAATTTGAATCATCTTCATCGAAACTGAGCTACAAAATTAACATTCTTTCCATGGAAACAAAATAAACTCATCACAAAAGTATCGAGTCACTTAAAAATGAGCCAATAATTAACAGCCCGAAAGGGTATGGATTAATCGAAGAAAATAAGTGCATGATTTTGTTCTGCGTATTTTTATCTTTGGCAGTAATGCACCACATTTTAGCCTATAATTTCTAAATGGAACATTTCTGGCCCCTGAGATTTTACAGATATAATGAGAAAAATGTGAGGATTGTTCTGATATCAAAATATCATGATGTGAAGAAAAAAATCATAGCCCAAAAAAAGTGATCGGAACATACACCTTAAGTGTTGAGAATGATCAGGTTTATGCTTTACACACATGTACAAAATGCTTCTATAGGGATGATTGTCACTTTTGAAACTGGACCTACGACCATTCACTGCAAATTATGAGCGTTTACTTTTGGACAAACTAAAAGTAAACTCAAAAGTAAACGCAATTCTAAACACAAAACTAAACGTAAAAGTAAACGCAAAACTAAACGTTTCTTGCATTTTGCACCCAATTGACCTCTAAGCACTCTCCAAGTGAGTGAATATAATCACAGATGTTTCAACCATCTGTGATATAATGAGACAGTTATTGATTAGAGGCTGGGTGGAAATCAGCTTAATTGTTTGGCTCACATAAGTGTTTAGTATTGCGTTTACTTTTGAGTTTACTTTTAGTTTGTCCAAAAGTAAACGCTCATAATTTGCAGTGATTGAAATGACAATAACTCCGCAACATCGTATCTCAACAATCGAGGTGTCAAAATATGCAGAACAAAATTATTCACTGGGATATTTGCTTCGATTAATCCAAACCCTTTCGGGCCGTTAATAATTGGCTCATTTTTAAGTGTCTCGATACTTTTTGTGATGAGTATATAATTTTCTGCATAAAAGTGAATGATATCTGTTCACAGGTATACTTCAAAACCTCTACTTAGCAAAATCAAGAGATTGTCTGAGTCACAAAGAAGCAGAAGATATGCACATCGAGGGTTGAGCGCCAGAAGGCCGTAACTCAATTGTTGGGCAAATTGATATTTTGGTACATAAATAATCCATATAACATAGATTTTCAGAACCATAAAGAGATAACTTATAAACCACTCTTAACTTGACTAAAATTAGAGTTATAAGTTGGGTGCTACAGTGTATTGTAATGAGTTCCAAATATTTGAAAGTCGATTATCTCAAAATAGCATTTCTTGAGTTACGGACTTCTGGCGCTCAACCCTCGACATGTTATTGTTCACCTCCCCCTCCCCTCCCCATTCCTCCCCCTCCTCACCCTCCCCTCCCCTTCCCCACCCCTCCCTTCCCCACCCCTCCCCCTCCCCTCCCCTCTCCAAATTCCATTGAAGTATTCATTCCAATTTTGATTATCCAATAATATTCAATAGTCAAGTCAATGTCAAGTCACACAAACTATAGTCGGATTAAGAGACGACCCTTGGACCAAAATATCACGAACATGACGCTCATACTGCGCCGTCATGTCATTCTTTTGTGTATAATGATTCAAACTATAATTTGTGAATGCAATCATTTTCGAAAAATGACGTACCATACTTGTCATTAGTGAATTTTGACAAACTATAGTTTCATCTGTGATAAATGTTAAATAGTTGCATATACGCATGTATCATATGAATTTTTTCACCAACCTATATTTCATACACAATCAACTTGATCACACTCAAATTAAAAAACTCGTTTCATCCATTGATTTCCTCTACATATTTAGATTTTGAGAAACATTTGAGATCCGTAAAGTTATTATACTTCAAAACTTCATATTTTAAAATCAAATTGTAATCTCATTATTTGAACCCTTTTGGAAGACTTGTAGCATTCTTATAATAGATTAATACTTAATAAATAGGCAACAGCTATTTGCTTTGCCAAATGACAGAATTTCTTATAAGCATTATATCAAGATATACTGATGTTTTAATATTGTTATTATTTTATAAAAAGGTATAAAAAATTCAGGGACAGTACTTACAAAAAGAACAATTGTATTATTATTGATCACTGTATAGATGGGGTGACAGCAATGTTTATCAACAAACGCAACAGTCGAAGGGACTGGACTGTCGATACATGCTTGAGGGAACAGCATATGACCACCACACAGTCCACTATGCCTTATTGCCCTTTATAATGCTTTGGCGCGAGTTTTAAAAGCACAGGTCCTAAACAAAACAGGATGCGCGCGCCAACCGCAGGGCAAAGAACAATGGCAACTGCCGACCAAATGCTTGGTGTGACGTCACCTGTCACCCCATCTATAGCTTGTATCATTTCCCGATACTATATTATATGCTCAAGGTATCATTTTACAACCATTTATATGCTCAATGATCATTCCACAATACTAACCAAGGGGTTACATACACCACTCACTTGGGCCATGCTAATCCTCAATCATTTCAAATCTTGAGCACAAACATCAACACTATGTTTGCAAGTCTAATGCATTACCATTCCATCCCCTACAGGACGAAGCGTTCGGTTTGTGGCTCGAACAATGGGGGCGCCTGTTCACAGAGGGATCACAATCGCGTCAGATCATCAACCACATCCACGACACTTACTATTTGGTGAATCTCGTCGACAACGACTTTGTGAAAGGCAACATCCTCTTTGAGGTTTTGGAAAAGATGCTGGCAAGACGTGACGAGAAGAGAACTACTGAGGTGACGAAAGACGTGGACTATACGATTGGTGCGAAGAAATTGAAGGTAGGGATCAGTGTTACTAAATCTGTTATTTATATTAGCCCAATTGGGTGGGCTTTGAAATTGTGAAAGATAGGGGCTTTGTGATTGGTGCAAAGAAACTCAAGGTAAGGATCGGTGTTACTAAATCTGTTATTTATTAGCCCAATTGGGTGGGCTTAGAAGTTGTGAAAGATAAGGACTTTGTGATTGGTACGAAGAAATTTAAGGTAAAGGTAGATGTTACTACATCTGTTATTTATTAGCCCAATAGGGTGGGATATTAAATAATTAGAGATACTTTATGATGGCTTTATAGGAGCAGTCCAGCAAGCACAACATATTAATATTATAGAGCCTCGTAGTTAGGTTATATATAAAAAAAGCCATCATACTTATCATAAAAACGAATAACTACCTTCTCCCAACATGCCATTTTTAGAAACTCTCAGTGATTTACATGCCAGTTTCAATGACATGGTGCTCAAATTTGCACATGAATCACCACGTAATGTTTAAAGATGGCATGTCGAGTTTTTATTCATTTTTGTGATGGTTTTTTTCTTTATATTATACAGTGACCAACAAATTATTTTTAATTGATATCATGATTCTCTGGAGAATAGTACTTTATAGTTAGTATTTTGATAGACCGACTTTGGCTAGCATGACAAAAACTCTGTCGAATCGCGCACCTTGACGATGAATCTATTGCCCATAGATAATATGACATCACAGGGGTATTTATTTGTACTCAAAAGTTGTAGAACTATTACAATTGAAGTCAAACAGTCAAATGAAGCAAGAAATGTACTCAAATGTACTCAAAACTGTTAAAAACTGCAACAGTTGATTTAAATCAGTGATTTAAAAAAGGAAATTTACATCAGTGATTTGAAGGGGCACTGAGAGATTGCAGAGAAAAATTTAATTGTTTCAATAGATAGGTACGTAGGAATCCTATTGTGTAATAATTTATGGGAAATGGGTGAATGATGGCGCTAGATAGAAATTCCGTCAAAGCAATTTATATGGCGTATGGTGCTGACAATTTCGGATCTAAATCGAAATGACCAAATCATGACACTTTACACGATAGACAGTGAATTAAGGTAAATGGTTTCAGATAGTAGAAGTATATGCCTCAGTATTAGGCTAAATTAAAAAATCTTTTGTCTCAAAGCTCTTCAGTTTTTCAGTTTTTTTTAAATATAGAATATTGAAATCCTTGTAAAAGTGACTTTTTGTATTTAAAATGATGTGATCAATGAAAATCTGACAAATCTGAGAAATTTTGGGATTTTTTTGAAGGAAAAAAAATCAAGATTTTTGTTTTTCTAATGCGCATCAATAAACTAACGCGCGCGGGAACTTTGAGACAAATGATTTTTTTAATTTAGCCTTACGTAAGAGCAAAAACAACCGATTTCCTGCAAAATTGAGAATCTCACTCCAATGTCTCTCTCTTCCAATGTGATTTAAATTATCCTACCCTGGAGTATTGATATAGATTTTACTCCATGCAATTAAATAATTCATGTTCTATTCTTATTTTATTTTATTACCAGTTGACAGATAGTGCCAATGAAGAGCAGGCCATGATGGCATGGCAACTACAATAGTGTAGACAAATCCGATATGCCAAGTGATTTGGCTATTACACAAAGGAATCGGCACTATACTGGTGTTGTGAGTGCCCAGTGAGTAGATGAGATGGCTTTTAAACCAATACTGTATGGTTTTACATTGACTAACATGGGTTGAAGACGGCTTTAAACCAATACTGTATGGTTTTACATTGACTAACATGGGTTGAAGACGGCTTTAAACCAATACTGTATGGTTTTACATTGAAGAATGCCGGTTATGTTCCTTGCCTGTAACAATATGGCTGCCGGTGAGGTGTAGAAATGCATGAAAGTAGTTACATTGTATAAGGCCAAACAAAATAAAAGGTTCGTCTCAAAGCTTGCGCGCGCATTGGTTTTGAAATGCCAAAATACCGCGTCTGAAATGCAGAAAATTGTCAAATCAATTTTTTTTTTCCCTACAAATTTTTATTTCGAGTTTTTATTAAAAATATCGGCAGATTTTCCTTTTCTCAAACTGTTACATGACTCAGTTCTTCAAAAACGCTGCACAATTGTTCTTATACACAACTACATGACAATATTCATTTCAAATAGAAAGAAAAAAATATCAGAAAGTGTCAACGGTTGCAAATAGTAAGAGTAAAAATTGCCACACAAATAAAAAAAAATGTAAAAAAAAGAAAAACATGGAAGACAAAAAACAGCGCGCGTCGCCCGATTTTGAAGCCTTCGCAAGCTTTGAGACAAACTTTTTTTTTTGTTTGGCCTAAGGTCTCGGATTACTTGCTCAAGAAATTTCAACCCCTTCTCAAGTATCCGTCTTTCAGTTCACAATGGGCTCACATCACATGAGGTTGACAGGGATGCAAGACTTCCGCAAATATCTGGAATTACGGATATTCGGCCATAATTTTGTTGTTGTTGCATTTCTGGATGATGATATTTCAGCATAAAAAGAGTCGAACATTGTTTTATTTTATGGGGGTGATACCCTATAGCCTATTCTCCAGACAGGCACCTTTAAAAGTTTGACACCGCATGCAAATGCTCGGGCCATCTGAGCTCGTGTAAAAAGTTCAGGAAATTGATCAACCACCCACTTGCATCCATGAAAAAGCACCTGATGTTAACCTTGCCCTTGTGTGCGTCTGTGGCTGCGCATTACGTAAGATTCGACCTCACGGCGCTAATTGGTTACCGAATTTCTGTAAATATTCAAGCATGCCCGATGAACGGATCATAAATGCGCCTGCGTGGGTTTAACTGCCGCCAGGATATGTGACGTTAGTCCATTGGTCTTAAAGACTTGAACAAGAACCTATCTGCACTGCAGTGTTTTAACTGTGGATTTCACAGGTTGCACAGAGCCATATTATAGTTTCAGAAAAAACATGATTTTGCCAATTTTTTGTTTTATACGGTTGCTTTATATCCAAGTCCTCCCTGCCCTGCCCGCGATTTTTTTTCTTCTAGTAAACATTTGTATGGGCTCACAGGTAAAATCAGTTGACTTTTTTTTTTTTAAATTAAAAAATCATTTTATTCAGTGAGTTTTGCTTTATTCCGTATTAAAACGAAATAAATAAATTTTACAAATGTTTACTAGTAAAAAACAAATCGCGCCCTTCCCCCCCACCCCCACCTCCCCATAAAGAGAGAAAAATAATGATAGAAACCACAGGTTCTTATCTGTTACCCGATGTTTTAAAATCAGGAATCATAGTGGTTGAAGTTTTGAGCAATAGTTGTGAAAAACTTAGGATAAAATACATTTTCAATTCCAGATTTATATCAATTGTATGGTAGAATATAAAGTGTGCCATGTCAACATTATGATGACCTTTTATTCTGTGACAAAATATAGATATATAAGCTAGATCTGATGCACTGCCATTTTGTTTTTCCCCATGTGGGAGGTATTTTTTGGAAAATGCACACAAGCATTCGAAAGTGTCGCTCTTTCCGCGAGACACGACACTAGTATGCGAATGCCGCTGCCTTCATTCTTTTTGTGTAGTTCTGAAAAATACTGACGTACCTCCAAATTTCCCCCTATAATGGAAATTCAAAATGGCGCCTGTTACATGTAAAGGGATAGATCAATACATTTGGTATCGGATCTAGTTTATAAATCTATGGACAGAATCGATACGTACCGGTGCCTAAAGTGCACTACTATCTCCCATACATTCTTGATTAATGCAGGCATCAAATTTGAATCTTGAACCTTCCCTCCTTAAGCCTTGACCTGTTTTCACCTTCATTCAGGAAAAAATATGTCAAGATTAGGTCTTTCCTGTAATATTTGGGCTAAAGATTCACCTCAGTGCACTACATGAATGTTCTCTCTATAGTATTAGTAATATATGGGAGAAGTTGAAATATAGGTGAAGATTCGCCATAGATTCCCCTTTCCAAAATATAGATTAGTTCAAAATTCACCACTTCAAAATTATAACTAGGCAAAGATTTAACCTTTTCACACAGCCCGATGATCTATCATCCTTTTGTAGATAGTCAAATAAGGGCCACTTCTCTGTGTGAATCCCAATACCAATGATCGATCGAAGTTTGTGCATGTTTTGAAACAGCTGAATTAGTCGCCATTTAGCGACGATCGATAGTCCAAAGATCAATCGTTGGGCAAAAGTGTGAAAAGGTTAATTAGGCGTCTAATCTTTGAGGAGGATAGGTTCAAGATACACATTGATGCCTGCATAAGATAAAGAGTACATTAAGGTCTTCCCACAATGCATTACGTGAACGCCAGCCAACTAAAGCTTTTTTCACACGATGCATTTGTTGAGCTCTTAAGTTTTAGAAACAATAAAAAGGAACATTATTAGAATGAAAGTTCATCTGTGTTGGTGATAAATAATTTGAAGTTTAACTTTGGATCTCAACCCAAGATATAATTACCTGGAATTGTCAGGTGTTTCTACACCTTTCATCAGCAGACTAATGATTCGACTTGACCTTTTGGAGGTGTGACGTCAGAATCAGAACATTGATAACTAATTTATTCATTGATGTAAACTAGAACCTAAGGGCTCCAACAATGAATATGCTATGAAGCCATGATTGTGTGCATATTTCTATGGGAACCGAGACAAATTGGAGACCAGAATAAGGGCATTTTGCAAAAACGCAATGCATTGTGGTGGTGTCTTACAATTCTTCTTTGACAGTGTTCATAAATTCATAATTTCAAAACAGTCAATGAATTATTGTATGGTTGTATTATCGCCTATTTTATCGAATTATGTGTATATATAAAATAAATTTTATTTATTATCTGTACCCTATTCAGTATTAATTTGAATCCGGTTAGACGATGATAAAAAGAAACCCTGTTGTACAGGCCCGAACGACCCAATTTTTAAGAAAACTTGAAATTTGTTTAGAAATTGGTTTCAAGTGCAACTGAATACAGACCACCAGCCAAATGTGCTTGTCGGGGGGAAAAACAGCAAAATGTTTACAGATTCTTTTGATGTTTTACAGTCATTTTCATAGAGAAGATTTTATATAATAGTCCTTTTGTCAATTTTTGACAAAACAAAATCCCATCGAATCTATATATCTTTTTTTAAATTCAAGTAGGAGTTGCAATATTTTGTAATATGTATTCAGATTCATGTATTTAACATAGCCTGAAATCAGTTATGTACTAAGGTTGCAATTTGACCTCATTTGAAATCTCTGAAACAGTCTTATGCCATTGCTATAATCAAAACAAATAATTGTCGATCATAGCGTCACAATTCTATCAGGGTCCCATGCGCCTGGTGCGTATCGTGACGGCTGGTGCGCCTGTTGTTTTGGAATGCAGTGCATCACAAGACCGTGTTCAATCTTTTGATGAACCGTGAGCGCTCGGATCATGATGCTACGATCGACAATTATTTGTTTTGTTTAAAGTAGTACAGTTTAATGAAACAAAGACAATAGTGATACAATTGCAAGTTGATGAAGAATTGATGGTTGCAAATGAATAGTTTCATTTAATGCAGATTTTTTGGAATGAAAATTTGCTAAATTTGCTATCTGCGAGGATAGCGAAGTGCCACATTTATCTAGCTTTATCAATGAAGAAAATATTCTTCTTGAATCCCAGATGTCAGGAATACTTTCTAAAGTCATAATTCCAAATAATTATAATCTGGAAGGTTGCTAAGTTGCATTTTTAATCCTAGTCTGCAACTATCAGGCATGAGTTTACACCTTCATGAAAAGTCTGGAAATTGTAAAAAAGCTGGAAAAGCACGTACAATTGGACAAAAATACCTAAAAATGGGCTGAAAATAAAAATAAATGCAGAAATGTTGACATCACAAAAAACTGGTTCCAGTGTTTTAGCTGGAAATTCTCATGGCTGTACTATGCAATCATGTGCCCGAGCAATTGTGAGTATGGGTATGTTAAGTCATTGCATACAGGCTGCTGCAGGTACTGCACTGCCAATTAATGCAGTCATTTATTTTTATTGTCATAAAACGCAACCGATGGGATGTCATATTTAAGACCCTTCATCCTATAAACATAAAACATAAACAGGCTATGTTAAAAAGATGAACTTTATAGTCTGCTGGATCTTTATGCCATAAAGAAATTAATTACATTTTATACTTTAATAGAAAACACTTTTTACACACTTTCATTTTTCAAGGTTTATATGTAGTGAACGTTGGAGAATAAATAGGTTCTCTTTCACAAAGGTAGACATCTATTGACTGCAAATTTTCAAATTTCTGCTAGCATTATTTTGTAATATTTTTAATAAGCATCTTGAAATGAATTTATGAATGTTATTTTCTGGTAATGTAGCTAGCAGTTTGATATTAGACTCTCCTCATATATAGATAGTAATAAATGTATAGGTTTTTCAAATTGCGGGGGGCGGCAAGAAATGAAAGTGTACCGACAAGATTGTTTTGACTTTACACTTATTTTTGCTATGATTGAGGTACATTTTGGTTCTAAACAAGCTTGTACCAACAGATATTGCCTTTTTTGTGGACATGTGCGTGAAAAAATTTGCATGGTCAAAATCACGAATGTACCGACGGCATGTGTTGTGTACCGATGGGGTAATTTTAGGGGGGAAATGGTCCCCCCCCCCCCTGGCTAGACCACTGGGGAGGCCCAAATAGCTTGTCTAATTATTTTTACAAACCTACCCTTGGACTTGCCTACTTGCCCTGGGCTATTTCAATTGTCAATTTTTCTTTACTAAACAAACAATCTAGTTATAGTATGTGTGTACTTAGTTTTGCATGCTTGTAAATACTGTATATTTACCGATAGTTGACCTGTTAATGTCAAATGTAAATATGCGCAAGATGGTGTTATATGAATATTACCGTAAAAGCATTTTAAGGTATGAGATTTGATGACTATATGTTACATAAAATAATTCATCAACGTTTTGTACCAAATTTTCATTGGAAAGAACTTGCATGTGGGATAATTAGGGTTGAGTAATTATTAATTTGAAAAGAAATTAGATATGACCTCAAAAGAATGTTCTTCATAGACATGTTGGTGGTAAATATATAGAAGAGATAAGTTGAAACAGGTCTTTACATATAGAAGTGTTGAAGACCTATTTTCAAGTGGGATCTCTATGACTGTGGCTCTATTGCATTAAAAGTTCATTGATCTGAAGTGAACTTAGGAAGAGTGATTGTTACATTGAAAATATTTATGAATTTTTCCTTTATTGAGCTTTATTAAGAAAGTCCAAATGCTTAAGTTTGACCGAGGGCTATATTATGGAATCAACTCACAAATTCTTAAACAATCTTCCTAGAGTTAAAAACTTAGGAAAAATAACTCTTCTTGAGATGAATCTTAAGTTATATGCAATAGGGTCCTGTTCCTACAATACCCAATGAGGTTTTGCCTGATTGAAACACTATGGTGTGGATAGGAAACAAGGAAAGAGAAGTGTTTTGGTTGTTGATGGATTGTGATTTTAAATGCCAAGAACTCTTGTATTTTCAACATATATGGACAAATTTACATATGAAAATGTTATCGCATCATCTCTTGTAATGACTTGAGAAAGAAAGTGACACATCGATTGTATATGAAATGTATTTAAACCCTCGAAGACTTTTCACGCTGAGTTAACGATCTATTTTATTGACGATCGATTCTTATTACAAACGATCGAACGAACGATCATCCAATGATTGATCGTCAACTCCGGGTGAAGATTTGGCCAAATATAAATTTGAAAATGTAATTGCATCATCTCTTATAACGACGTTGTGAAGAGAAAGAAAATGCTGCAACAATTGTACAGAAAATGTATTTAAAAACATGCCGGAATCTGTAATAAGTCTTTTCACGCTGAGTTAACGATTCATTTTATGGACGATCGATCCTTAGTACCAACGAACGATCATCCAATGATCGATCGTCAACTCCGGGTGAAGATTTGGCCAAATATTAATTTGAATATGTAATTGCATCATCTCTTATAACAACGTTATGAAGAGAAAGAAAATGCTGCAACAATTGTACTGAAAATGTATTTAAAAACTTGCCAGAATCTGTAATAAGTCTTTTCACGCTGAGTTAACGATTCATTTTATGGACGATCGATCCTTATTACCAACGATCATCCAATGATCGATCGTCAACTCCGGGTGAAGATTTGGCCAAATATGAATTTGAAAATGTAATTGCATCATCTCTTATAACAACGTTATGAAGAGAAAGAAAATGCTGCAACAATTATACAGAAAATGTATTTAAAAACTTGCCAGAATCTGTCATAATTCTTTTCACGCCGAGTTAACGATTCATTTTATGGACGATTGATCCTTATTACCAACGAACCGATCATCCAATGATCGATCGTCAACTCCGGGTGAAGATTTGGCCAAATATTAATTTGAATATGTAATTGCATCATCTCTTATAACGACGCTATGAAGAGAAAGAAAATGATGCAACAACAATTGTACAGAAAACGTATTTAAAAACTTGTCAGAATCTGTAATAAGACTTTTCACGCCGAGTTAACGATTCATTTTATGGATGATCGGTCCTTATTACCAACGATCGAACGAACGATCATCCAATGATCGATCGTCAACTCCGGGTGAAGATTTGGCCAAATATTAATTTGAACATGTAATTGCATCATCTCTTATAACAACGTTATGAAGAGAAAGAAAATGCTGCAACAATTATACAAAAAATGTATTTAAAAACTTGCCAGAATCTGTCAAAATTCTTTTCACGCCGAGTTAACGATTCATTTTATGGACGATCGATCCTTATTACCAACGAACGATCATCCAATGATCGATCGTCAACTCCAGGTGAAGATTTGGCCAAATATTAATTTGAATATGTAATTGCATCATCTCTTATAACGACGTTATAAAGAGAAAGAAAATAATGCAACAATTGTACAGATTTTTTTTTAAAACTTGCCATAATCTGTAATAAGACTTTTCACGCTGAGTTAACGATTCATTTTATGGATGATCGATCCTTATTACCAACGATCGAAAGGAACAATCATCCAATGATCGATCGTCAACTCCGGGTTAAGATTTGGCAAAATATAAATTTGTAAATGTAATTGCATCATCTCTTATAACGACGTTGTGAAGAGAAAGAAAATGATGCAACAATTGTACAGAATTTTTTGAATCTGTAATAAAACTTTTCACGCCGAGTTAACGATTCATTTTATGGACGATCGATCCTTATTACCAACGATCGAAAGGAACAATCATCCAATGATCGATCGTCAACTCCGGGTGAAGATTTGGCCAAATATAAATTTGAAAATGTATTTGCATCATCTCTTATAACGATGTTATGAAGAGAAAGAAAATGATGCAACAATTGTACAGAAAATATATTTAAACTTGCCAGAATCTGTAATAAGACTTTTCACGTCGAGTTAACGATTCGTTTTATGGACGATCGATCCTTGGTATCCAAAGATCGATCGTCAACTCCAGATAAATATGTAATTTCATTATTTATTTATAATGCTTTATCAGTTTATTGTATTTTTAACAGCATTTGATGCAAATGTGTCTCGCCATTTAACAAAATAAATGCAAACAAACTAACGAGAAATGTATCTAGTGTGTCTTGTGATGGACTGAATATAGTGAAAAAAATTGGTGTTTGTTGTATTAAATCTATCAGCGGGAACATGGACCAAATAATGGCAGAAAATGTGGTCCTTTGATCCCTGGACTCGATCCTGATCTGCCACAGTGGCAGTTCTGGACTCGATCCGGATCTGCCACAGTGGCAGTTCGGGTGCTCATGCATCACGCCAAGGGAATCGCGCTCCCAAAATGACTTCTCAGAGAACCAGATACCCACATAAGCTTTCCATGATTGGCGCAATAAGAGCTGATGGAGAGCAAGGGCCAGCGGCACAGTGTTTCGGTTGAAATTTGTTGTATTTAGTTGATCGGCAACTTCAAATTGACCCCAAATTATATGGTGTGCGAGGGCGCCCTACGATAAACAGCAACAAACAAAAACAAATTGTGTAGATCAAAATAAAAATGGCTTAATATTCATGTCAAAATATAACTAGCATAATACCTTTGATCTTTTATCTATTAATCTACATTGAAGTAAACATCCCTTTCAATTTTTTCCAATTAATCAAAATATATAATACCTTTGATCGTTTATCTATTAATCTACATTGAAGTAAACATCCCATCAAAATATATCTAATCACGTTTGCTTTGAAATTTGTGTAAACATGCAGCTACATGGGAGTGAAAACTGACACGAACAGGATGAAACCGTATCAAAATTTGGGGGAAATGTCTGTAAAAACCTTATTTTGAGCGTCGTAAAAAATCAATCCTCGCGATGGTAGATCGTACGCACCATAAGGGGAGGTGCTTTTAAAATTGCCGCTCAGTGATGAGTATTTTGCTTTTGAATAGTGCATATACAGGGTGTATCAAAAAAAACGCAACACTTTTTGTCGCGAGCTCTCCGATTACGGCAAATCACAAATCACTCTGAAATTTATATATTCTGTTAGGTGTACTTATTGGCTATCACATAGTCAAATTACAGCGATATCGATTATTGATTCGCTGAGATATCAAAGATACAAGTAGACAAGTGCAAAACACGTTTTACATCGTTTATCCTGTATGCCTGATAAAGGTGAATATTAGCAAGACACTTTAATAACTCATTGTACTTAAATAATTGGAATCAAACTCATCATTCTGAGAAGAAAATGACATGTTAAAGGTATCAAATGTCTGGCTATTACAGTATCATATCAATATTAATTAAATCTGGCAATAAATTAGTTGATAGTTAATGACACAATTTGAAAATCCAGATTACAAAGTCTGTTTGCAAATCCTCTCTCTTTTTCTCTCGTTAATGTCATAAATAAAACAGTATGGCACATGGAATAGTCCAGTGAAGGTAGTAATTGTCTTGTATGAATCAGTCACTGTTAGTCTGTTGTGAATGGAAATGGGACATTATGGTGCTGCTCGACCCTCAAAATGCTGTCCTTGTTTTAAGATGCATCGACTATGAACTTTAATTTATGAAAGAACGTACCATAGACATTATGTGGCGATCATAGCAATCGGTGCTTCAGAACTTAAAAGGGTCATTGACGTATTCAAATGCTCGAATGATTATCAGATTACACGATTCAATGATTTTATGTACCACCTTACTCAAACAAAGGAAATTAAGATAAACCATTCCAGACATTAAAGTTACATAGTTACCCATAACACTAATCGGACAGGAAAATCCAAGTTTTTAGAACGAACGATGTAAAACGTGTTTTGCACTTCTCTACTTATACCTTTAATATCTCAGCGAATAAATAATCGATATCGTTGTAATTTGATTATGTGATAGCCAATAAGTAGACCTAACAGAATATATAATTTTTAGAGTGATTTATCTTTTACTGTGACCGTACAGCTCTCGACAAAAAGTGTTGCGTTCTTTTTGATACACGCTGTACAGTAGTCATGGACTACCTCTAGCATGTTTTCAGACCAGGCGCTAATCAATTTGTAAACACTTCTGATGTGGGGATGATTATTGTACAGTGTGGTCCAAAAAAAGGTTTATACTTTTTAAGATGCATATTTCTCGAAATGGATGAGACATCTAATAATTGTTTTAATATTATCTTTAAAGCCATTATCTTAGTGATTTTTGGTGAAAACGGCATTGAAAATGAAGCATAAATAAAGTAATGGCGATGGTTTAAAGAATAATGGTAAAAAATCAGTTTGTCCACGTGTTACGCAAGTCTATGGGATATTGTCAACTCAATACTACTGCGTTCACAATTGCCTGCAATAGTATGTAGGCCCTAATTATACCTGTAAACAAAGGGGAGGTAATCAGCCATGAAGCAAGCAATTGTTACAAAAGTAACGTCATTTTAGAGAGGAGGAAATTAGCTAATCCACTGATGCATAAAAGGATACAAACAGGTCTCAAATAAATGAGAGAAATAAGTGGCTGAAAAAAAAAAAACTGTCTAAACTTTTTTTAAAGAGTTTATATTCGTCGCTGTTCTGACATACCGGCACATCACAACAGAATTAAGTAAAGTGATGTGCCGGTATGTCAGAACAGCGACCAATTATGGAAACATCCATGACTGCCATAGACTTACGTGTGGACAAACTTGTATTTGACAAAACATACAGACGGCTGTATGCATCCATTGGACGTCCACTGCTTCCTGTCAAACACAAGTTATTTCTATTGTCTGACAATACTAACTGTTTACCGTGCATCAGTGCATTTTCAATCACTCAGTGATCAATTGTACATGAAGATGTAAACACGGGCCGTCAATTGATCTCGACCAGTTTTACTAGAGCTATGCTGGTTCCCTGCACTCTCGATACCCATGCCAACTCGTCTTGTGTGGAACCCATGGAGGGAACCAGCATAGTCACGAGCATAAATTAGTATCCTGGGGGTACTCAATTTTGGTAATGTTTCAATCATACAATCATACATGGGTCCATTTCCCCACATATTAAATACGTTTAAACTCCCCAAATAAATTGAGTCGGAGTTTCCTGTTGCAGCCCGCGGCCGAAATTGAGAATTACAAAATATTTTATTATTTTATTTTATTTAGGATTTTCACCTTTAAAATGACTTTCCATAAACTGTATTTGCTACTTTCTGACTTTCTCGCATTGGCATGCACTACAGCGTGTCCCAAAAAACCGGGTCCAAAACTTTTAGAGCTTATAACTTAAAATATGGAAAACATAGATGCTTCATGTTTGAGAATATAAAAGTAAATATATCTGACATTATTTGGTGAAATTATAAGACCAATTGGATGTAAGGTTTTAGAAATACAGAGCTTTGCATACAGCGTGGTCAGAACCTGTTTTTTCCGATTTTGCCCATAAACCGTCCAAGCGTTGCATTTGCGCATCGTACTGACGTCATCAAAGTTTTGCCTTTTGGATAACAATGACTTACTCAGGGAAATCTTCGTCATAAGGGGGGATAAAAAGTGTAAACACATATGATTTTTGTTAGAAAAATCAATAAATCACCTTCTGAGACACTGCCATCTTTGAAGCAGTTCAAGAACCATTTCTTCGAAATTGGAAACCAGCCTTTAAGTCAATCATCTCATCAAAGGAATTAGAGGCAGGGCTGGAACTTCAGATTTTTTTTCAACCAGCCAGTCGGGATCGGGCAGGTTACTCACAAAAATACCTGCCCGACAGAAATTCCACCAGCCAGTGTAACTGTCACACTTGCACCGTGAGTTTGAAATTGTTTACCGGCCAGTCGGTTGCCGGGGTACTTTTTCCCGACACAACATTTACCCGCTATGGGCAGGTGGGCGGGTGCTATTTCCAGGCATGGTATCAGGGTAACAGTTGCTCTGTTTTTGTATATATTCAACGACAAGGTTACTGCAATGGGTATTTATAATGCTGAATATTGATCCAAAATACCTATAATTTAACCCTTTTCTACCAAACGTAAGGTATTTCGGAGAATAAACACATGTATGCACATGATGTAGGGAAAACTTGCACACAACGCAAATGCAAGGCATAAGGTGGTTTAGTGCTAAATTGGAAAAAACGGGTTCTAACCACGCTCTGTTGAAAGCTTTGTATTTCAAAAAGTTGCTATTTGATTGGTCTCACATTTTACCCAATTAAGGTCAGGTATATGTACCTTAATATCCTCAAATATGGAGCAGCTAGGTTTTCAACTTTTTAAGTTACAAGCTCTGCAGATTTTGGACCCAGTTTTTTGGGACACGCTGTACTACTAGTAATATGATAATTACACAGTTGGGCGCTATAGTTAAGATTGGGCCTGAAAGCCATGAGTTACAAAAATAAAGAGGACGACAATATTCCTGATGAAACTATTTCATGACAATATTCTTATTTTACCCAGGTTTTTTTACCAATGTTGTTTTCTTCCCAAGACTGTTTAACATGAAACAACTGACCATGTACATGGAACCATTGATAGAAACACCACCCCAACCATTTTTAACAAAACATATAACCCAACAAACGACATTAGATGAATTTTTCAACTTTTTCGTATTTTTGACAGTACTGGGATTTCTGTAATAGTACCTTTTTAAGAGCTTTGATATCTGTATAAAAAGCTCTACGAACAAAAAGATAATGGAATTCATCACCAACCAAATCAGAGTCACATAGAATACAAAGTATTAACACTACTATCATTAAATCTACATTACCACATCTAAATCTACAAAAGATAATCTACGGGTATAATCAAGTTTAAGCAAATAATTTTCAAAAGTAGGTTTAGTTTTGAAAATTCTGTAATTCAAACAGGAACTTTTGTGTTGAGCTAGGGACGCGTACGGACATCGGACATTTAAATACCAGTACACTGCCAATACCATTGTATTTATTCATCGATTTATCAGCTTTATAATAGCTCTAAACTGTTACTACCGTAAAACGAGGTGAATAGGGACACGGGGGTGAATAGGGACAAAAATGGGAAAATGGGAACCATTTTTTAAATGTCACCCGGCCAGTTTGTGTACCGTAAAACGTGGTGAATAGGGACATGAGGTCCCCATGTCCCTATTCACCCCATTTTACGGTACACAAACTGGCCGGGTGACAATTAAAAAATTGTTCCCATTTGTGTTCCTATTCACCCCCATGTCCCTATTCACCCCGGGACTGTCCACCCCCAGGACTGTCCACTCCGGGACTGTTTCTAACCCTAACCTTAACCACCAAGGGTTGGTCTACAACATTTTAACCCGGGACTGTCCACCCCCGGGACTGTGTACCCCAGGACTAACACTAACCCTAACCCTAATCCGAACCCTAACCCTAACCTGAACCCCAATTATATTTGCATTCTAGGGTCTATGGGTATGGGGAGGGATCTTATTACAATTACAACCCAAATACACCAACCCCAAACCCAATTATTCTTGCATTCTATGGTCTATGGGTATGGGGAGGGGTCTTATTACAACCCAAACACACCAACCCCAAACCCCATTTTACTTGCATTCTATGGTCTATGGGTATGTGGAGGGGTCTTATTACAACCCAAATACACCAACCCCAAACCCGATTTGACTTGCATTCTATAGTCTATGGGTATGAGGAGGGGTCTTATTACAACCCAAATACACCAACCCCAAACCCAATTATTCTTGCATTCTATGGTCTATGGGTATGGGTATGGGGAGGGGTCTTATTACAACCCAAATACATCAACCCCAAACCCAATTTTACTTGCATTCTATGGTATGGGGAGGGGTCTTATTACAACCCAAATACACCAACCCCAAACCCAATTTTAATAGCATTCTATGGTCTATGGGTATGTGGAGGGGTCTTATTACAACCCAAATACACCAACCCCAAACCCAATTTTAATAGCATTCTATGGTCTATGGGTATGGGGAGGGGTCTTATTACAACCCAAACACACCAACCCCAAACCTGATTTTACTTGCATTCTATGGTCTATGGGTATGAGGAGGGGTCTTATTACAACCCAAATACACCAACCCCAAACCCAATTATTCTTGCATTCTATGGTCTATGGGTATGGGTATGGGGAGGGGTGTTATTACAACCCAAATACATCAACCCCAAACCCAATTTTACTTGCATTCTATGGTATGGGGAGGGGTCTTATTACAACCCAAATACACCAACCCCAAACCCAATTTTAATAGCATTCTATGGTCTATGGGTATGTGGAGGGGTCTTATTACAACCCAAATACACCAACCCCAAACCCCATTTTAATAGCATTCTATGGTCTATGGGTATGGGGAGGGGTCTTATTACAACCCAAACACACCAACCCCAAACCCAATTTTAATAGCATTCTATGGTCTATGGGTATGGGGAGGGGTCTTATTACAACCCAAATACACCAACCCCAAACCCAATTTTAATAGCATTCTATGGTCTATGGGTATGGGGAGGGGTCTTATTACAACCCAAACACACCAACCCCAAACCCAATTTTACTTGCATTCTATGGTCTATGGAGGAGTCTTATTACAAAACTCACAAACACACCAACCCCAATTTTACTTGCATTCTATGGTATGGGGAGGGGGTCTTATTTCAACCTAAATACACCAACCCAAAACCCAATTTTAATAGCATTCTATGGTCTATGGGTATGGGGAGGGGTATTATTGCAACCCAAATACACCAACCCCAAACCCAATTATTCTTGCATTCTATGGTATGGGGAGGGGTCTTATTACAACCCAAATACACCAACCCCAAACCCAATTTTACTTGCATTCTATGGTATGGGGAGGGGTCTTATTACAACCCAAATACACCAACCCCAAACCCAATTTTAATAGCATTCTATGGTCTATGGGTATGGGGAGGGGTCTTATTACAACCCAAACACACCAACCCCAAACCCAATTTTACTTGCATTCTATGGTCTATGGAGGAGTCTTATTACAAAACTCACAAACACACCAACCCCAATTTTACTTGCATTCTATGGTATGGGGAGGGGGTCTTATTTCAACCTAAATACACCAACCCAAAACCCAATTTTAATAGCATTCTATGGTCTATGGGTATGGGGAGGGGTATTATTACAACCCAAACACACTAACCCCAAACCCAATTTTACTTGCATTCTATGGTCTATGGAGGAGTCTTATTACAACACTCACAAACACATCAACCCCAATTTTACTTGCATTCTATGGTATGGGGAGGGGTCTTATTATAACCTAAATACACCAACCCTAAACCCAATTTTACTTGTATTCTATGGTCTATGGGTATGGAGAGGGGTCTTACTACCTAAATACATCAACCCCAAACCCAATTTTACTTGCATTCTATGGTCTGGGTATGGGGAGGGATCTTATTACAACCAAAATACACCAAACCCAAACCCAATTATACTTGCCTTCTATGGTCTATGGGTATGGGGAGGGGTTTTACTTGCATTTTACGTTATACATTTTGCATAGCAGTTTTGGTTTAGTCCAATTTGTTGTTGATTTGTGAGGTTAGTAGTAATACTAAAACCGTGATTTCCTGTGATTTCGCTATTTGCAACCAAAACCGAGAAATCCTACCAAAATAAACCAAATGCGAGATAATGATAACCAAAACAAATATTACTCTGTAATAAGACCTAATTATTACAAGTTTCAAATGAGCGAAACAATTTTGTGTAAACATTTGCCTTTGAACTTTATATGATACATAGAAACAAACAAACAAACAATGCATAATAATGAAATCAACATATAAGGTAGTCTTTGCTGCTCCTGTGACCTGTGGCAAATAGAAGATTAGTCATGATGATTACCAAAACAAACCACCATTTTTGTGATATAAAGGGGGAAAGTTTCTTCTTGCTACAACAGTTGATAAATGCACCCAACACCACAATAGGCAAAAGGAAATAACCGGTGTAAATCTAGTAGCGTATAGTATCAGGAAGGGATCTGATGAGATTATCATAGCAGCAACTTTAACTGGACATTGTTTGCTTATTTCTACATTTCTGAAAAGGACTGCATAATTTTGGTATGTATTAATGTTTTAGTTATATCAAGTGATTTTATTGACCTTGAATGTTACACTGTTGGTTATTTTGTTTTTGTTTTTTCATAACCCTCAAATCAAAATATTTGTTCATTATTTAGTTGTTGTAAGTTGAAAATTGATATCAAAATAAAGTTTGGTTTTCAGGGTCTTAACACTTTCCACGCGGCTATTAGTTTTACCATATACAAAACAGATTTTTCAGAAAACTTTCCTAAATGGCAAGGTCTATCTGAAGTATTACTGAACCAATACTAGGCATGTTTGTACTTATTTCAATGCTTTTCTCATGGTGATTCTGAATATGTTAATGAAATTCAATAATTTTGACATTTTTTAAACATTTTGTGAAATTTTGGAATGTCGTCTGCAGCCGCCTGCCGCGTGGAAAGTCTTAACAATTTTCATTTCAAGGAGGGACAACATCATTCTTGAAACTCAAATTCAAGAGGAAGCAATTAGAATAGAGACTTAAAGGTAGATGACCCGATTTTCAACTCGATGTTTTCTATTCTACATGAAAGGTCATCCTTAAAAAAGTCGTGTTCCAAAATTTGAGTTGCATAGCTCTAATGGTTCTTATTTTAGACGCGCAAGATGCTGTGAACTGTACCCATTGAGTAGTACAGGGTGTATCAAAACAATTAGGACACTTTTTGATGATGGTTTAAATCCTTGTTAAATCACTGAAGCATGACCAATTTTTATTTCAATGTAAAGTACAACCGATAAAGATAAAATCCTGAAAAGATGAGAAAAATCCATTATTAATTAAGGAAATTGTGACCTATTAGGCAAGGCAATCTATTTTGTAGTATGTACAATGGTCATTCACACAGTTACAGTACAGTTACATGAACGCGCACACTATGTATATATATGTCAATTCTACTTCTTATCATGCTAATGAACCATCTACAGTGGGTTCGAGAACTTTTTTAATTTGCACAGAATATGCATGCATCTGATTTGTGGATTATTTAGCCAGTATTAATTTGTGCCAGAATTATATGGATTACCAATCTAGTCTTTGCTATTGACTGATAGATTATGTTCTATTTAATTATTGTAACGTATTGAAACGTAAACCATGTTATTTACTGGGCTTTACATGTAAATCCCATTGTACAAACCAGTAAATGACATGGTTTACACAAAGTATGCTAGTTTTCTTATTTTTCATCGGATTGATCTCATATTATCAGAATATCATAATAATAAATTGGGCTTTTCATTGAGACTAAATTGGTCATGGTCCAATGGTTATAACAAGTATTACACCATCATGAAAAAGTGTCCTAATTTTTTGGATACACCCTGTACACAAACTATATTGGTGGTAACCACCATTTGCGGTAATTCGACGTTATTTCATCGATTTCTCCGTAATTATACTGATTTAGGCCGTCAAATTTCAGTATGATGATGAGAAAAATACGAGCTTTCATATGATATGAAAATCTCCGTATGTTTGAAATAATTCTGTGTTACGAAAATGTGATCGGGTCATCTACCTTTAAGTCTCTAGTCTAATTTCTTGAATTCATCCCCATTCAGGTTCATTTGTGGCAAATGTTGTTCCTAAATCAGGTCCATGTCCAAGCGAATTAAGGCATAGAAGCTCTTCTGTGCATCGTAGAACAGTTCACACCGGGAGTTCACATAGTGTACATTTCTGCACAACCCTTGGTCTTGTTTTTCTTTAATTTGCAAAAAAAGCGGAGTAATTCTGTTATACCCTTCACAGAGGTATTCATAGTGCATGATTTTTAAGAACGACGCAGTATTACTACCGTTGCAGGTATGTAGGGTACAACAGAATTATGCCAAAAAAGCTTATCTTTATGATAGAAACACAAATAAGAATTTCTGTGAGATGCCACTATTTCAACAAATTTGTCCCACCATAGTATTTTTCACATCTTATATGGTAAAAAATGTGCCCCGTTTCTGATTTTAAACTTTCTGATTATAAAAATATTCAAATTAATATTTTAAATAGAAATCGATCCTTTATACTAATATATCTGATCAATGGCATTTTCAGCACTTGCTCAATATTAAAACTAATTATCATATGTAACTCTAGTTCCGTACTGTGACCTACAAAACAAGAAGCGAGCAAAGGGCAGCCTGTAGCTTGGATTCATAGCTCACATCATACGCTACGCTAATTCATATACCGTAAAACGGGGTGAATAGGGACATGGAGGTGAATAGGGACAAATATGGGAACAGTTTTTTAAATGTCACCCGGCCAGTTTGTGTACCGTAAAACGGGATGAATAGGGGCCCCATGTCCCTATTCATCCCTGTATTACGGTACACAAACTGGCCGGGTGGCATTTAAAAAACTGTTCCCATTGTTGTCCCTTTTCACCCCCATGTCCCCATTCACTCCGTTTTACGGTACCAGCTTTAATTCAGCTACTGTAAAAGTCAATATTTTCGCTATCAGATATTTTCATGAAAATGGTCATAACAGGCATTTCGCGATTTTTTATTTTCGTGATTTTCAACATTTGTGAACAAAAGTCAATGGAAGTCAATAATTCTCGCGAGTTTATATTTTCGCGGATGAGGATTGATTCGCGAAATTCGCGAAAATAAAAACCTTGCGAAAATTTCTACTTTTACAGTAACAGGCTCAGCACAGAACCAGTGCTACTCCGTTAATTTAAACTAAATACAGATTTTCATTATGTTTCTTTTCAATTTTTTTCTCCATAGATTTAATAATGGAACTTCAGTGCACATTTTACTTGGTGCTCTCATTCACGGCTGTAGTAGTATATGGTGCAACGATGGACTCAGATCTACACCAATATCTACATGTAATAGGATATGAAACAGAATATGACATTATAGAGGCAAGTGAAGCACCAACACTCGCAAGTGGAGCACCAACACTCGCAAGTGAAGCACCAACACTCGCAAGTGGAGCACCAACACTCGCAAGTGAAGCACCAACACTCGCAAGTGAAGCACCAACACTCGCAAGTGAAGCACCAACACTCGCAAGTGAAGCAACAACACTCGCAAGTGAAGCACCAACACTCGCAAGTGAAGCACCAACACTCGCAAGTGAAGCACCAACACTCGCAAGTGAAGCACCAACACTCGCAAGTGAAGCACCAACACTCGCAAGTGAAGCACCAACACTCGCAAGTGAAGTACCAACACTCGCAAGTGAAGCACCAACACTCGCAAGTGAAGCACCAACACTCGCAAGTGAAGCACCAACACTCGCAAGTGAAGCACCAACACTCGCAAGTGAAGCACCAACACTCGCAAGTGAAGCACCAACACTCGCAAGTGAAGCACCAACACTCGCAAGTGAAGCACCAACACTCGCAAGTGAAGCACCAACACTCGCAAGTGAAGCACCAACACTAAGTGAAGCACCAGCACTCGCAAGTGAAGCAACAGCACTCGCAAGTGAAGCAACAGCACTCGCAAGTGAAGCACCAACACTCGCAAGTGAAGCACCAACACTCGCAAGTGAAGCACCAACACTCGCAAGTGAAGCACCAACACTCGCAAGTGAAGCACCAACACTCGCAAGTGAAGCACCAACACTCGCAAGTGAAGCACCAACACTCGCAAGTGAAGCACCAACACTCGCAAGTGAAGTACCAACACTAAGTGAAGCACCAACACTCGCAAGTGAAGCACCAACACTCGCAAGTGAAGCACCAACACTCGCAAGTGAAGCACCAACACTCGCAAGTGAAGCACCAACACTCGCAAGTGAAGCACCAACACTCGCAAGTGAAGCACCAACACTCGCAAGTGAAGCACCAACACTCGCAAGTGAAGCACCAACACTAAGTGAAGCACCAGCACTCGCAAGTGAAGCACCAACACTCGCAAGTGAAGCACCAACACTCGCAAGTGAAGCACCAACACTCGCAAGTGAAGCACCAACACTCGCAAGTGAAGCACCAACACTCGCAAGTGAAGCACCAACACTCGCAAGTGAAGCACCAACACTCGCAAGTGAAGCACCAACACTCGCAAGTGAAGCACCAACACTCGCAAGTGAAGCACCAACACTCGCAAGTGAAGCACCAACACTCGCAAGTGAAGCACCAACACTCGCAAGTGAAGCACCAACACTCGCAAGTGAAGCACCAACACTCGCAAGTGAAACACCAACACTCGCAAGTGAAGCACCAACACTCGCAAGTGAAGCACCAACACTAAGTGAAGCACCAACACTCGCAAGTGAAGCACCAACACTCGCAAGTGGAGCACCAACACTCGCAAGTGAAGCACCAACACTCGCAAGTGAAACACCAACACTCGCAAGTGAAGCACCAACACTCGCAAGTGAAGCACCAACACTCGCAAGTGGAGCACCAACACTCGCAAGTGGAGGACCAACACTCACAAGTGGAGCACCAACACTCGCAAGTGAAGCACCAACACTCGCAAGTGAAGCACCAACACTCGCAAGTGGAGCACCAACACTAAGTGAAGCACCAACACTCGCAAGTGAAGCACCAACACTCGCAAGTGGAGCACCAACACTCGCAAGTGAAGCACCAACACTCGCAAGTGAAGCACCAACACTCGCAAGTGAAGCACCAACACTCGCAAGTGAAGCACCAACACTCGCAAGTGGAGCACCAACACTAAGTGAAGCACCAACACTTGCAAGTGAAGCACCAACACTAAGTGAAGCACCAACACTCGCAAGTGGAGCACCAACACTCGCAAGTGAAGCACCAACACTCGCAAGTGAAGCACCAACACTCGCAAGTGAAGCACCAACACTCGCAAGTGAAGCACCAACACTCGCAAGTGGAGCACCAACACTAAGTGAAGCACCAACACTCGCAAGTGGAGCACCAACACTAAGTGAAGCACCAACACTCGCAAGTGAAGCACCAACACTCGCAAGTGGAGCACCAACACTCGCAAGTGAAGCACCAACACTCGCAAGTGAAGCACCAACACTCGCAAGTGAAGCACCAACACTCGCAAGTGAAGCACCAACACTCGCAAGTGGAGCACCAACACTAAGTGAAGCACCAACACTTGCAAGTGAAGCACCAACACTAAGTGAAGCACCAACACTCGCAAGTGGAGCACCAACACTCGCATGTGGAGGACCAACACCCGCAAGTGAAGAACCAACACTCTCAAACGGTGCAACTCATTCACCAATAAAACCAAATACAGAAACAGAACCGTCATCCAATGATATGACAACTGAAGTGGCGAACCTAAAGAGGGGGACCAATCAGATAAAGGTGAACCAGCTCTGAGTACTGGGGAAATCGTCAGTATAGCGGTCGGAGGTATTGCCGCTGCCGGAGTAGCGGCTGGTGGTATCGGTTTTGCCAAGCACAGTGCAAAAGCTAAAGAGGACATTACTGATAGTATTGTCATGGACACATTAAGCAAAGCAGAAAATGGAGAAGCGACAGGGGAAGGAACAGAGGGAGGAGGGCAATCAAATCCAACACTCCAGGTTACTCCAGGGGAAAAACCAACACTCGCAAGTGGAGCACCACCAACTCCAGGGGAGTTTATCCTTTATGTAAGCACTTACGAAATTTATATATAGTTATATTCATGTAAGCACTCACGAAATTTATATTAATAATACAGTTCAATAGCAAATATTCATGTACTCACGACCATACATAACTTCTGTTTTGAAACTTATGGTGTCTTATTCCTATTCCATTATATTAGTATATTAATATAGTATTATTAATTGATAGTGGATTAGTCCTTTTTGGTCTGTGGCATTGGGACATCTGGGGCAGCTTTTTGCATGTGTCTTATATAGTGTATTATTCCTATTCCATTATATTAGTATATCAATACAGTATTATTAATTGATAGTGGATTAGTCCTTTTTTGTCTGTGGCATTGGGGCATCTGGGACAACTTTTGGCATGAGTCTTATATAATGTATTATTCCTATTCCATTATATTAATATGTCATTACTGTATTATTAATTGATAGTGGATTAGTCCTTTTTGGTCTGTGGCATTGGGGCACAATGCTGTATTAATACTGTATTAATACATTAATATAATGGAATAGGAATGATACGCTATATAAGAGTGATCCAAAAAGCTGCCCCAGATGTCCCAATGGCACAGACCAAAAAGGACTAATATACTATTAATTGAATAATACTGTATTAATACATTAATATAATGGAATAGGAATGATACGGTATATAAGAGTGATCCAAAAAGCTGCCCCAGATGTCCCAACGCCACAGACCAAAAAGGACTAATATACTATTAATTGAATAATACTGTATTAATACATTAATATAATGGAATAGGAATGATACGCTATATAAGAGTGATCCAAAAAGCTGCCCCAGATGTCCCAACGCCACAGACCAAAAAGGACTAATATACTATTAATTGAATAATACTGTATTAATACATTAATATAATGGAATAGGAATGATACGCTATATAAGAGTGATCCAAAAAGCTGCCCCAGATGTCCCAATGCCACAGACCAAAAAGGACTAATATACCATTAATTGAATAATACTGTATTAATACATTAATATAATGGAATAGGAATGATACGCTATATAAGAGTGATCCAAAAAGCTGCCCCAGATGTCCCAACGCCACAGACCAAAAAGGACTAATATACTATTAATTGAATAATACTGTATTAATACATTAATATAATGGAATAGGAATGATGCCCTACACTAGAATAATACACTATATTGGTGCTATATTAATGTATACATACAATAGAATAAGAATCATATACTATAGATAATTGCATATGACTATAATGTTACTAGGCATCAATATGATTTAGTCATTATACATGGTACTAAAGCAGTACATATATATATATACTATGTATTATAAGACATTTTGTGAGTGATTACATGAAGGCAACACCGGAAAAACCAACACTCGCAAGTGGAGCACCAACACTCGCAAGTGAAGCACCAACACTAAGTGAAGCACCAACACTCGCAAGTGGAGCACCAACACTCGCAAGTGGAGGACCAACACCCGCAAGTGAAGAACCAACACTCTCAAACGGTGCAACTCATTCACCAATAAAACCAAATACAGAAACAGAACCGTCATCCAATGATATGACAACTGAAGTAGATGGCGAACCTAAAGAGGGGGACCAATCAGATAAAGGTGAACCAGCTCTGAGTACTGGGGAAATCGTCAGTATAGCGGTCGGAGGTATTGCCGCTGCCGGAGTAGCGGCTGGTGGTATCGGTTTTGCCGTGCACAGTGCAAAAGCTAAAGTGGACATTACCATGATTACTGATAGTACAGTCATGGACACATTACGCAAAGCAGAAAATGGAGAAGCGACAGGGGAAGGAACAGAGGGAGGAGGGCAATCAAATCCAACACCGCCTGAAGATTGACCGCTATAATTAAATTTAAAAACATTTCAGTGTACAATAATTTGGGGGTTTGTATAGAACTAGCGGGACGCCCGTCCTTCGGACGGGCTCTCCCGCTACGGAGTAGGGCCTACCAGATAGAACACCTACAAAATGAAACAACACATGTATAAGTGTTGAAAAATGTATAACTAAACACATAAGGAATAGAACAATATTTAAAACATTTTTGTTTTAAATCAAAAGGTTTTGTTTTAATTCAAAAGTTTTCACATTTCAAGTATAAAATTAAAAAGACCCCCCCCCCCCTGCCTGGCCACACCCGTGGCATATTTAAACTCCAAGGCTTAAACCTTAACCATCTCCCGTACCCCATCCGTCACCCCCCCCCCCCCCCCCCCCCCGCCCTAATGCTTTTCATAACCAACATTTGAATGCTACATTGTACAAACGCAATACATGGATTTTATTTTGTTAATTTTTGTTTGCATGTGTGTACATTTTCAGGAATTTCACAAGAATGGTGCTTTTCTAAGTGCAATTCACTTTGGGACATTCCATTAAAATTCAATAATAGTTGTTGTTTTTTCTATTAAGAAACGAAAAAACACCCTCTTCTACGGCCAAACAGACCTCTCAGGTATGGTTGGTTGGTCAGGCGGGGATTCTGTTTTAGGGTCAATTTCAACAATTTTCAACAATTATTCCAAAATTGTTCCAACAATTTGTTAAAAAAATGAAGATTTTGTTTGAAAATTCAAAACAGATAGGTTGGTTAGGCCCATAACCACATGTTCTAACTTTGTTTAAATATTAAATCAAGAATTTGTTGAGAAATCATTTCAATACAAACAAAGGTTATGTAAAAATGTTGCAATTTTACCAGCCGTGCATGTGGGAAGCCGACACAAATCTTTTTATTCCAGAATATTGGATAGAAAATTGTAATTTTATACCAAAAGTCCTTGTACATATGGATGTTTGGTGTATTGCCGATCGACCATTTGTACAATAATAAAAGCGACAATTAGCTTTTCCTTCAAACCTTCAAATGTAGTGTTATCTTCACAAATACGAAAGTAAATATCACAAGGCAGCAATTATTTTGCAGCTGACTAACACTATAAAATGTATAGCTGCTTTGTACTTTATTCCACCTCTAATGTACAATTCAGTCAGTTCCAAATTGGTGAACCTGCTTACAGCAGCGAATTAATACAGCAGAGCACGGGCGCGCAAAAAGCTCGCATGACGCACTGTGCATCATATGAGTGATGCATACGTGATGCCAAAATAAAAGGGCAACCCATATTTCTCACCAATTTAGAACTGATTAAACTATATTATATTAATATTGTGTAATTGATATTTTACGCACAATGTATGTACTATACTTAGATGGAGAAACATTGTATATTTTCACTTACCCATCGCTATGTATTGTGTTCCAAATTTGAATTCAAATGTGAAAATCAAATGTGTGAAATGTCGATTGAAATTCACTATGCCTCGTGGACAAACATGTAAATTGAGTACCGCAGTAAAAATGTTCAGGAAGACAAAAGGTAACTGCAATTGACTTCACTTTTTTCATACAAAGTTACTAACAAATCGGTCGTTCTTACAAGGTTTTCAAAAAACCAAAATGAATAACAGTTTTGAAAACAAGATGGCTTTTTTACACTTTTTCATTTTTTTTAACTAACCCTGTATGAAAAGAGACGAAAGTTTTCTGCTTTGAAAAGGTCAAATTCTACATTGTAAATTCAACTTATGCTTTCTTCAGTTTTTCAATTTGGCTAGCTAAACACACCTCCACCCAGGATAAGCATTTCTTATTATCATATATTTTGAATGTTTAGACCAAAGCAAACATTGATTTACATGAACTAGTTGGCAAATTCATTATGCTTGTGTATTTTTGATTGAAAATATTGGAAACAAAAAAATGACATTCTGCTTTCTAAAAGAGAAAGCAGAAAAACTCTGGGCTCTATTATGGAAAATAAAAGTGTTTTCCGCTGTATTTATATATTTATTATTGTAGCATACCAACAATTGTGACATGTACCAACAATTGAAGAGCTTTGTTGCAAAAGGGCCACCAGACCACCCCGACATGTTAATTTTGCATTAGTGAATTTGTATTGACAAGTCCATGGAATTAATCAAATTATTGTATGTATGGCTGTGTTCATTACTGTTTCTATGACTTGGATTAGTGCATCCATGCACACCAATTGAGGCACCAACCAATACAAGCCACATTCCACATAATGAATAGCCATCCATTCAATAATGCAAAATGAGTAAAAAGGCAGAAGTGGATGTAGGCCCTTTTGCAAAACAGCTCTTCAATTGTAAAATATATCAACCATTTACCATTTCTATACTTATGGTATACCGTAAAACGGGGTGAAAGGGTCGAATTGGGACATGGGGGCCCTATGCCAATATTCACCCCGAAGTTTACGGTACACAAACTGGCCGGGTGACATTTAAAAATCTATTCCCATTTTTGTCCCTATTCACCCCCGTGTCCCTATTCACCCCCGTGTCCCTATTCACCCCGTTTTACGGTACCCTTGAAAGGTGGATAACTCTATCAAATTCACTTTTCTCCATAAAAATTGAAATTTTCGTATCAGAAGAAAGCCCACGTTTTGCTCATTACACCTGCAAAAATTGCTCATTACACACACCCCTGAAGACCTGAAAGAGTTTTCTTTTAGAATCCTATTGTCATTGATTGTCTTTTCCAACTCTCACACGGACATATGAAACGTTCACAAATTGAGATTTATGTATCTCTACCATTTATTTCTTAAAACCTGGCTTCACACAAAGGTTCACACAGTTTTCATTGTTAAGAAAGCGTATAACATATCAAAGGTTCCAAAAGACCCTCAACGTAGTTACAATTGTATAGTAGCTATGACCATCTCTATCTATCTACTCTACTGGGCTTGTTCTAAACTACTTGGCATGCTTGATTGCATTAAAAGTTTATTGATCTGAAGTAAACTTAGGAAGAGTGATAGTCAACTCTACTTAAGCCTGGTTACATCGAATATTTATGGATTGAGCTTTATAAGAAGGTCCAAGTGCTTAGGGGCTATATCATGAAATCAACTCACAAATTCTTAAACAATCTTCCTAAGAAGAGTTAAAAGCTTCTTGAGATGAATCTTAAGTTAAATCACAGAGAGTCAATTGACTATCTGTGGTTAAATGCAACCAGCGATCGAACGAACGAACTATCATCCATATGATCGATCGTCAACTCCGGTTGAAGATTTGGCCAAATATAACTTGAAAATGTAATTGCATCAAGAGAACGAAAATGATGCAACAGTTGTACAGAAAATGTATTTAAAAAACTTGCCAGAATCTGTAATAAGAATTTTCACGCCGAGTAAACGATTCATTTTATGGCAAAGGATCTCGTCAGACCCTTTGCACCGCCCTTATACAATGCCATTTTGATTATTGTTGCTCTTCATGGTTTTCTTCACTTTCTGCTAAGTTGAAAAATAAGCTGCAAGTTGTGCAAAATAAGTTGATTCGCTTTATTTTGAAGCTGGAGCCCAGGTCCCACATTGGTGATGTAGAATTTAAGAAGCTGGGAATGCTGAAAGTTGAAGATAGAGTTAAACAACTTAAACTCAATCATGTTTTTAAAATATATAATGAAATAGCACCTGAGTACTTGAATTCTCAATTTACCAAATTGTCCAACACTCACAGATACAATACCAGGGGCAGTGCAACAAATTTTCTGGTTCCCAAAGCTAAAGGTCAGCAGTGCAATACATTTTTCTTTACTGGTATTCGGGAATGGAACTTGCTACCAACTCAGGTTAAAACATCCAAAACCCACGGGCAGTTCAAAAAGGCAGTAAAGAGTCACTTTCTATCTTGATTTTTCATCCATTTTTATATGCAGTTGTTTCATAAAAAGTGCAATATTATTTTGTGTGCAAATATATATGATGTTTTTATAATGTGCTGTTTTAATAAGGACCCCAATAGAAATAAGCCCTTTTCAGAGCTTTCTTGGGCTATCCTTGGCATTATATGTTTTCTTGTATTAATATGTGTTTTGTAAGTTTTTAAGATTTGTATATTTGATCTGATGTATTGTATCTCTGTGTCTTGATATGCCAAATAAAACTAAACTAAACTAAACTAATGGACGATCGATCCTGATTACCAACGATCAAACGAACGAACGATCATCCAATGATCGATCGTCAACTCCGGGTGAAGATTTGGCCAAATATAAATTTGAAAATGTAATCGCATCATCTCTTATAAAGATGTTAAGAAAATGATGCAACAATTGCACAGAAAATGTATTTAAAAACTTGCCAGATAACACGACAGTTTATATTTTCACTCTAAAGTCACTCTAAAACAATGATTTTGAGGTAATTAGGAATCGTATCGCTCTGTAACTTGGAATGTATGTACGATTTATGATCAGAAATGTAAAACTGCGGGAAAATCTACTTTCTAAAAAAAAATCATGAAGAGAGGGCGCTCTCTGGAAAAGATCACATAATATGCCTTTAAATAGTGATCTCATTTTGACAGTACTGGGATTTCTTTATTATATACGTCATTCATATATATTCTTGTTCATTGATTGGTTAAAAGTGGGTCGCATGATCAAAAATAAACATGCTATTTTGCCAAAAGTACTATTTACGGCTCCCAAAAGTACTATTTACGGCTCCCAAGAAGACTATTTACGGCGCACATGCGCCGGTAGTTTCACGTGGCATTGTACTCCGCGTTACGCGAAAGGGCGCACGATTTGCATCCCCGGGCGCAGCGTGATGGTCATTCGATGCACTGCCTTTGAATTGAACTTTTAAAACTTTTTAACTGATGAAGATTGGAACTTACCGGATGATTTTTAGATTGGAAATTTATGGAACTAGAATTATATGAATGACATATATAAAACAAATATATACTGCCTTTATTCGAGTCTCTGGATTAAAACTATGGGCCCGAGGTGACTGCAATAGTGCTATTTTGCTGAGGGGCGCACCAGAGTCTCTCATGGCAGTATATACAGGGTGACCCAAATAAATGTTAACACTCCGGGCACATAAGATATCTTAAAAGGACAGGAACACATGGGTCTAATCTTGATGTATTATGAAAGCTGAGTAAATAAGCTTTCATTTGCATTTTATTGCGTTCCAATTGGTTATTTAGAACGGGAGATATGCTTCAGCAAACATAAGGAAGCAAAATCGGCTTGGTCCAATCCTCTCAGTATGAAAGTAAAGCTTTTAAAATGCATGAAGCAAGAAGCAACATGATTAAGTTACACACACACATCAGTTAATCTCTTCTTTGTTGTTTTCAACGCATTCTTTCGATTCTTTTCAAGCTTAAAAGACATAAATAAATATATTCCACATAAATTATATAGGTATTTTGTCATGAGTTCAAGTTCCGTACTCTTTTTCCATGTGCAATGGGTAGTTGTCAGTAAAGCAGCCTGTCTTTAAAATTGAAAGTGAAACATTTCATGTTCTTTGTTGAAATGGTCCATCCAATTAAATAAATTAACTAATATTGCACTGAAATAAAACTAGTATTGCACTGAAATTAACCATAAATCAATTTTAGCTTGAAAAGAATCGAAAGAATGCGTTGAAAAGAACAAAGAAGAGATTAACTGATGCGTGTGTGTGACTGAATCATGTTGCTTCTTGCTTCGTACATTTTAAAAGCTTTACTTTCATACTGAGAGGATTGGACCAAGCCTCCTCATTGCTTCCTCATGTTTGCTGAAGCATATCTCCAGTTCTAAATAACCAATTGGAACGCAATAAAATGCAAATGAAAGCTTATTTACTCAGCTTTCATAATGCATCAAGATTAGACCCGTGTGTTCCTGTCCTTTTAAGATATCGTATGTGCCCGGAGTGTTAACATTTTTTTGGGTCACCCTGTATTTGTATAATAGTACCTTTTTAAGAGCTTTGATATCTGTATAAAAAGCTCTACGAACAAAAAGATAGTGGAATTCATCAAATCAGAGTCACATAGATTACAAGTATTAACACTACTATCATTAAATCTACTGTTACTTGGTAATCTAACATTACCACATCTAAATCTACGGTTATAATCAAGTTTAAGCAAATAAATACCAGTACACTGCCAATACCATCGTATTTATTCACAGATTTATCAGCTTTATAATAGCTCTAAACTACTACTGAACGACCGACCAAGTCATTAGTCGATATTTGATAGAATACCGGGATCGATTGAAAACGCACTGATGCAGTAAACAGTTAGTATTGTCAGACAATAGAAATAACTTGTGATTGACAGGAAGCAGTGGAAGTCCGATGGCTGCATACAGCCGTCTGTCCTTTAAATTGACGCTATTTCTTAATTTGAGCTTTAATTTATAACACCGTTTTCACCATATTTATACCAACAAGATATTTTAGTTTAGGAATATCTTAAAATAATTTAAACATGTTTCTCCAATTTTGATAAATTTGCCTCTAAAAAAGTGTAAACCTTTTTTGGGACCACTCTGTATAGATTAATTTTTATCTTTCTTTTATTTAACTATGAAATGAAGGGTGAGTACAAAAACCTGTTATAGTGCAAAGCTGATGGATCATTCTTAAACAACCCCGGGACTGTCCACTCCGGGACTGTTTCTAACCCTAACCCTAACCACTAAGGGTTGGTCTACAACATTTTTAACCCCGGGACTGTTTCTAACCCTAACCCTAACCCTAACCACCAAGGGTTGGTCTACAACATTTTAACCCCGGGACTGTCCACCCCCAGGACTGTCCACCCCAGGACTAACACTAACCCTAATCCGAACCCTAACCCTAACCTGAACCCCAATTATATTTGCATTCTATGGTCTATGGGTATGGGGAGGGGTCTTATTACAACCCAAATACACCAAGCCCAAACCCAATTATTCTTGCATTCTATGGTCTATGGGTATGGGGAGGGGTCTTATTACAACCCAAACACACCAACCCCAAACCCAATTTTACTTGCATTCTATGGTATATGGGTATGGGGAGGGGTCTTATTACAACCCAAACACACCAACCCCAAAGTCCCAAACCCAATTTTACTTGCATTCTATGGTATATGGGTTTGAGGAGGGGTGTTATTACAACCTAAACACACCAACCCTAAACCCAATTTTACTTGCATTATATGGTCTATGGGTATGTGGAGGGGTCTTATTACAACCCAAATACACCAACCCCAAACCCAATTTTACTTGCATTCTATGGTCTATGGGTATGGGGAGGGTCTTATTACAACCCAAATACACCAACCCCAAACCCAATTATTCTTGCATTCTATGGTCTATGGGTATGGGGAGGGGTCTTATTACAACCCAAACACACCAACCCCAAACCCAATTTTACTTGCATTTTATGGTCTATGGGTATGGGGAGGGGTCTTATTACAACCCAAACACACCAACCCCAAAGTCCCAAACCCAATTTTACTTGCATTCTATGGTATATGGGTTTGAGGAGGGGTGTTATTACAACCTAAACACACCAACCCCAAACCCAATTTTACTTGCATTCTATGGTCTATGGGTATGGGGAGGGGTCTTATTACAACCCAAACACACCAACCCCCAACCCAATTTTACTTGCATTCTATGGTCTATGGGTATGGGGAGGGGTCTTATTACAACCCAAACACACCAACCCCAAACCCAATTTTACTTGCATTCTATGGTATATGGGTTTGAGGAGGGGTGTTATTACAACCTACACACACCAACCCCAAACCCAATTTTACTTGCATTCTATGGTCTATGGGTATGGGGAGGGGTCTTATTACAACCCAAACACACCAACCCCAAACCCAATTTTACTTGCATTATATGGTCTATGGGTATGTGGAGGGGTCTTATTACAACCCAAATACACCAACCCCAAACCCAATTTTACTTGCATTCTATGGTCTATGGGTATGGGGAGGGTCTTATTACAACCCAAATACACCAACCCCAAACCCAATTATTCTTGCATTCTATGGTCTATGGGTATGGGGAGGGGTCTTATTACAACCCAAACACACCAACCCCAAACCCAATTTTACTTGCATTTTATGGTCTATGGGTATGGGGAGGGGTCTTATTACAACCCAAACACACCAACCCCAAACCCAATTTTACTTGCATTATATGGTCTATGGGTATGGGGAGGGGTCTTATTACAACCCAAACACACCAACCCCAAAGTCCCAAACCCAATTTTACTTGCATTCTATGGTATATGGGTTTGAGGAGGGGTGTTATTACAACCTAAACACACCAACCCCAAACCCAATTTTACTTGCATTCTATGGTCTATGGGTATGGGGAGGGGTCTTATTACAACCCAAACACATCAACCCCCAACCCAATTTTACTTGCATTCTATGGTCTATGGGTATGGGGAGGGGTCTTATTACAACCCAAACACACCAACCCCAAACCCAATTTTACTTGCATTCTATGGTATATGGGTTTGAGGAGGGGTGTTATTACAACCTAAACACACCAACCCCAAACCCAATTTTACTTGCATTCTATGGTCTATGGGTATGGGGAGGGGTGTTATTACAACCCAAACACACCAACCCCAAACCCAATTTTACTTGCATTCTATGGTCTATGGGTATGGGGAGGGGTCTTATTACAACCCAAATACACCAACCCCAAACCCAATTATTCTTGCATTCTATGGTCTATGGGTATGGGGAGGGGTGTTATTACAACCTAAACACACCAACCCCAAACCCAATTTTATTTGCATTCTATGGTCTATGGGTATGGGGAGGGGTCTTATTACAACCCAAACACACCAACCCCAAACCCAATTTTACTTGCATTCTATGGTCTATGGGTATGGGGAGGGTCTTATTACAACCCAAATACACCAACCCCAAACCCAATTATTCTTGCATTCTATGGTCTATGGGTATGGGGGGGGGGGGGGGGTCTTATTACAACCCAAACCCACCAACCCCAAACCCAATTTTACTTGCATTTTATGGTCTATGGGTATGGGGAGGGGTCTTATTACAACCCAAACACACCAACCCCAAACCCAATTATTCTTGCATTCTATGGTCTATGGGTATGGGGAGGGGTGTTATTACAACCCAAACACACCAACCCCAAACCCAATTTTACTTGCATTCTATGGTCTATGGGTATGGGGAGGGACTTATTACAACCCAAATACACCAACCCCAAACCCAATTATTCTTGCATTCTATGGTCTATGGGTATGGGGAGGGGTGTTATTACAACCTAAACACACCAACCCCAAACCCAATTTTATTTGCATTCTATGGTCTATGGGTATGGGGAGGGGTCTTATTACAACCCAAACACACCAACCCCAAACCCAATTTTACTTGCATTCTATGGTCTATGGGTATGGGGAGGGTCTTATTACAACCCAAATACACCAACCCCAAACCCAATTATTCTTGCATTCTATGGTCTATGGGTATGGGGAGGGGTCTTATTACAACCCAAACCCAATTTTACTTGCATTTTATGGTCTATGGGTATGGGGAGGGGTCTTATTACAACCCAAACACACCAACCCCAAACCCAATTTTACTTGCATTATATGGTCTATGGGTATGGGGAGGGGTCTTATTACAACCCAAACCCACCAACCCCAAACCCAATTTTACTTGCATTCTATGGTCTATGGGTATGGGGAGGGTCTTATTACAACCCAAATACACCAACCCCAAACCCATTTATTCTTGCATTCTATGGTCTATGGGTATGGGGAGGGGTCTTATTACAACCCAAACACACCAACCCCAAACCCAATTTTAATTGCATTCTATGGTCTATGGGTTTGGGAGGGGTCTTATTACAACCCAAATACACCAACCCCAAACCCAATTTTAATTGCATTCTATGGTCTATGGGTATGGGGAGGGGTCTTATTACAACCTAAGTACACCAACCCCAAACCAATTGTAATTGCATTCTATGGTATATGGGTTTGGGAGGGGTCTTATTACAACCCAAATACACCAACCCCAAACCTAATTATTCTTGCATTATATGGTCTATGGGTATGGGGAGGGGTCTTATTACAACCCAAACACCAAACCCAAACCCAATTATACTTGCCTTCTATGGTCTATGGGTATGGGGAAGGGTTTTACTTGCATTCTACGGTATACATTTTGCATAGCAGTTTTAGTTTAGTCCAATTTGTTGTTGATTCGTGAGGTTAGTAATACTAAAACCGCGATTTCCGGTGATTTCGCTATTTGCAAACAAAACTGAGAAATCCTGCCAAAATAAACCAAATGCGAGATAATGATAACCAAAACAAATTACTCTGTAAATAAGACCTAATTATTACAAGTTTCAAATGAGCGAAACAATTTGTTGTAAACATTTGCCTTTGAACTTTATATGATACATAGAAACAAACAAACAATGCATAATAATGAAATCAACATATTAAAAGGTGCTCCTGTGACCTGTGGCAAATAGAAGATTACCATGATGATTACCAAAACAAACCACCATTGTGATATAAAGGGGGAATGTTTCTTCTTGCTACAACAGTTGATAAATGCACCCAACACCACAATAGGCAAAAGGAAATAACCGGTGTAAATCCAGTAGCCTAGTATCAGGAGGGGAACTCTGATGAGATTATCATAGCAGCAACTTTAAATGGACATTGTTTGCTTATTTCTACAATTCTGAAAAGGACTGCATAATTTTGGTATGTATTAATGTTTGAGTAATATGAAGTGATTTTATTGATCTTGAATGTTACACTGTTGGTTGTTGTTTTTTTCATTTTTTTTTCTTCATAGCTATGACGGAGCGGGGTCGAGGGCCGGGCACTGGTCATAAATAAATAACTAAATGATGCACTCGAAGAGCTTGAAGTTGAAGATACTAGCTTAGTATTATTTTATTTGCATATTGCTTCTCGCTTGGAGATCAGAATGTAATGTAATGTAATGTAATGTGGTTTTAAATATTGATGGACAGGGTGTACCTAATACGGGGGAAGGTATTCTGCGAAGGCGAGTTGCGATTTCAAATGTGCGAGTTGCGAGTTGGATTTTGCGAGTTCGAATTGCGAGTTGCGAGTTCAATTGTGCGAGTTGCGAGTTGGATTTTGCGAGTTCGAATTGCGAGTTGCGAGGTGGGAGTTCAAATGTGCGAGTTGTGAGTTGGATTTTGCGAGTTAATATTTGCGAGTTGTTAAATGCGACTTGCAACTAGCAACTCGCACATTATCCAAACCCTATATATACAGGAAAACAAGAAGTGCGCAATAGTCACAAGACGAGGGTGGTTTCTTAGAACATGTTAATTAATGGGAATATGACAGTCCGATGGTATGATGCCCTTCCTCCCACCTTCTTGACTTGACCTAGTTCCAGCGCCTAGGTAATAAGTTTAAGGAATGACTTTACTCCTTTGGGGAACCTTGTCCTTGTTGGCCGGAACTTCACCTTTACTTCGAAAACAGGACTTCATAACATATTATGTGGAATAATTGGGTAATAGTAAATGAAACTCTTTTCTCTGATGATTTATGTACAGTGGTTAAGTGTGAGGGAGAGGAGCTTTATATTGAGTATTAGTTTATATAGTCATAGGTTATATAGGAATTTGTCACAATAACCCTCAAATCAAAATATGTGTTCATTATTAAGTTATATGTTGGTAGTTGAAAATTGATATCAAAATAAAGTTTGGTTTTCAGGGTCTTAACACTTTTCATTTCAAGGAGGGACAACATCATTCTTGAAACTCAAATTCAAGAGGAAGCAATTAGAATAGAGACTTAAGTCTCTAGTCTAATTTCTTGAATTCCTCCCCATTCAGGTTCATTTTGTGGCAAATGTTGTTCCTAAATCAGGTCCATGTCCAAGCACATTGAGGCATTGAAGCTCTTCTGTGCATGATCCTAGAACAAACAGTTCACATTGTACATTCCTGCACGACCCTTCCCCCTCCTTCTGAAAATACTGTTGAATGAAGTTTTGTTTTTCTTTTAATTTACAAATAAGAATTTCTGTGAGATGCCACTATTTCAACAAATTTGTCCCACCATAGTGTTTTTCACATCTTATATGGTAAAAAATGTGCCCCCTTTCTGATTTTAAACTTTGATTATAAAAATATTCAAATTAATATTTGAAATAGAAATGGATCCTTTACACTATTATATTTAAGTTATAAGTAACTTGGATTTATAGCTCAAACGCTATGCTAATTCATATACCGGGGTGAATAGGGACAAATATGGGAACAGTTTTTTAAATGCCACCCGGACCGTAAAACGGGATGAATAGGGACATGGGGCCCCCATGTCCCTATTCATCCCTGTATTACGGTAAACAAACTGGCCGGGTGGCATTTAAAAAACTGTTCCCATTGTTGTCCCTATTCACCCCCATGTCCCCTTTCACTCCATTTTACGGTACCAGCTTTAATTCAGCTACTGTAAAAGTCAATATTTTCGCGATAAGATATTTTCATGAAAAATGTCATAACAGGCATTTCACGTTTTTTTAATTTTCACGATTTTCAACATTTGTGAACAAAAGTCAATGGAAGTCAATAATTTTCGCGAGTTTATATTTTCGCGGATGAGGATTGATTGGCGAAATGTCGCGAAAATAAAAACCTCGCAAAAATTTCTACTTTTACAGTAACAGGCTCAGCACAGAACCAGTGCTACTCCGTTAATTTAAACTAAATACAGATTTTCATTATGTTTCTATTCAATTTTTTTCTCCATAGATTTAATAATGGAACTTCAGTGCACATTTTACTTAGTGCTCGCATTCACGGCTGTAGTATATGGTGCAACGATGGACTCAGATCTACACCAATATCTACATGTAATAGAATACCATGAAACAGAATATGACATTATAGAGGCAAGTGGGGCAAGTGAAGCACCAACACTCGCAAGTGGAGCACCAACCCTAAGTGAAGCACCAACACTCGCAAGTGGAGCACCACCAACTCCAGGGGAAAAACCAACACTCGCAAGTGGAGCACCACCAACTCCAGGTGAAGGTGAACCAGCTCTGAGTACTGGGGCAATCGTCGGTATAGCGGTCGGAGGTATTGCCGCTGCCGGAGTAGCGGCTGGTGGTATCGGTTTTGCAATGCACAGTGCAAAAGCTAAAGTGGACATAATTACTGATAGTCATGCCATAAACACATTAAGCAAAGCAGAAAATGGAGAAGCGACAGGGGAAGGAACAGAGGGAGGAGGGCAATCAAATCCAACACCGCCTGAAGATTGACCGCTATAATTAAATTTGAAAACATTTCAGTGTACAATAATTTGGGGTTTTGTATAGAATATACAACAGAACAGTTATTATTATGTCATGTAGTTGTCTGTACATTTGCATTATGTTCCCAGTCCCTTCACGTTATTTATCACGCGTACTGCAGAGGGGTATACTGTCTGACGTAAAATGCTGATATGCCGGAGATCAGCATTTTTGAATCGACGTTTTAATGTACAAAGAGGGCTGATTTTTCTTAATGCTTATAGGTGTAAGTTCATACATGTAATACAATTGTAAAAATATATACAAATCCCAGTTTTTATCATATATTTTTGTAATTGAGGGCGCTGCCTCCACCACATCTCTTAATGCCCCTTTGAGTTAAAGGCAATAGGGCCCTGTTCCTACAATACCCAAATGAGGTTTTTGCTTGATTGAAACACTCATGGTGTGGATAGGAAACAAGGAAAGAGAAGTGTTTTTGTTGTTGATAGATTGTGATTTTAAATGCCAAGAACTCTTGTATTTTCAACATATGGTAAGCTTAAAAAATGAAAGTTCCTTTTCTCTTTGTGTGTTTTTGTTTAGAGCAGGTCATATATGGCAAATTTACATTTGTAAATAAATATTATCGCATCATCTCTTGTAATGACTTGAAAAAGAAACTGATGTATCGATTGTATATAAAATGTGTTTAAAAACACTTTTCACACCGAGTTAATGATCTATTTCATGGACGATCGATCCTTATTACCAACGATCGAACGAACAATCATCCAATGATCGATCGTCAACTCCGGGTGAAGATTTGGCCAAATATAAATTTAAAAATGTAATTGCATCATCTCTTATAACGATGTTATGAAGAGAAAGAAAATGATGCAACAATTGTACTGAAAATGTATTTAAAAACTTGCCAGTATCTGTAATAAGTCTTTTCACGCCGAGTTAACGATTCATTTTATGGATGATCGATCCTTATTACCAACGAACAATCATCCAATGATTGATCGTCAACTCCGGGTGAAGATTTGGCCAAATATAAATTTGAAAATGTAATTGCATCATCTTTTATAACGACATTATGAAGAGCAAGAAAATGCTGCAACAATTGTACAGAAAATGTATTTAAAAACTTGCCAGAATCTGTCATAATTCTTTTCACGCCGAGTTAACGATTCATTTTATGGATGATCGATCCTTATTACCAACGAACAATCATCCAATGATCAATCGTCAACTCCGGGTGAAGATTTGGCCAAATATAAATTTGAAAATGTAATTGCATCATCTTTTATAACGACGTTATGAAGAGAAAGAAAATGCTGCAACAATTGTACAGAAAATGTATTTAAAAACTTGCCAGAATCTGTCATAATTCTTTTCACGCCGAGTTAACGATTCATTTTATGGACGATCGATCCTTATTATCAACAATCGAACGAACGATCATCCAATGATCGATCGTCAACTCCGGGTGAAGATTTGGCCAAATATAAATTTGAAAATGTAATTGCATCATCTCTTATAACGATGTTATGAAGAGAAAGAAAATGATGCAACAATTGTACAGAAAATATATTTAAAAACTTGCTAGAATCTGTAATAAGATTTTTCACCCTGAGTTAACGATTCATTTTATGGATGATCGATCCTTATTACCAACGAACGATCATCCAATAATCGATCGTCAACTCCGGGTGAAGATTTGGCCAAATATTAATTTGAAAATGTAATTGCATCATCTCTTATAACAACGTTATGAAGAGAAAGAAAATGATGCAACAATTATACAGAAAATGTATTTAAACTTGCTGGAATCTGTCATAATTCTTTTCACGCCGAGTTAACGATTCATTTTATGGATGATCGATCCTTATTACCAACGAACGATCATCCAATGATCAATCGTCAACTCCGGGTGAAGATTTGGCCAAATATAAATTTGAAAATGTAATTGCATCATCTTTTATAACGACGTTATGAAGAGAAAGAAAATGATGCAACAATTGTACAGAAAATATATTTAAACTTGCCAGAATCTGTAATAAGACTTTTCACGTCGAGTTAACGATTCGTTTTATGGACGATCGATCCTTGGTATCCAAAGATCGATCGTCAACTCCAGATAAATATGTAATTTCATTATTTATTTATAATGCTTTATCAGTTTATTGTATTTTTAACAGCATTTGATGCAAATGTGTCTCGCCATTTAACAAAATAAATGCAAACAAACTAACGAGAAATGTATCTAGTGTGTCTTGTGATGGACTGAATATAGTGAAACAAAATTGGTGTTTGTTGTATTAAATCTATCAGCGGGAACATGGACCAAATAATGGCAGAAAATGTGGTCCTTTGATCCCTGGACTCGATCCGGATCTGCCACAGTGGCAGTTCGGGTGCTCATGCATCATGCCAAGGGAATCGCGCTCCCAAAATGACTTCTCAGAGAACCAGATACCCACATAAGCTTTCCATGATTGGCGCAATAAGAGCTGATGGAGAGCAAGGGCCAGCGGCACAGTGTTTTGGTTGAAATTTGTTGTATTTAGTTGATCGGCAACTTCAAATTGACCCCAAATTATATGGTGTGCGAGGGCGCCCTACGATAAACAGCAACAAACAAAAACAAATTGTGTAGATCAAAATAAAAATGGCTTATTCATGTCAAAATATAACTAGCATAATACCTTTGATCGTTTATCTATTAATCTACATTGAAGTAAACATCCCTTTCAATTTTTTCCAATTAATCAAAATATATAATACCTTTGATCGTTTATCTATTAATCTACATTGAAGTAAACATCCCATCAAAATATATCTAATCACGTTTGCTTTGAAATTTGTGTAAACATGCAGCTACATGGGAGTGAAAACTGACACGATCAGGATGAAACCGTATCAAAATTTGGGGGAAATGTCTGTAAAAACCTTATTTTGAGCGTCGTAAAAAATCAATACTCGCGATGGTAGATCGTACGCACCATAAGGGGAGGTGCTTTTAAAATTGCCGCTCAGTGATGAGTATTTTGCTTTTGAATAGTGCATATACAGTAGTCATGGACTAATACCTCTGGCATGTTTTCAGACCAGGCGCTAATCAATTTGTAAACACTTCTGATGTGGGGATGATTATTGTACAGTGTGGTCCAAAAAAAGGTTTATACTTTTTAAGATGCATATTTCTCGAAATGGATGAGACATCTAATAATTGTTTTAATATTATCTTTAAAGCCATTATCTTAGTGATTTTTGGTGAAAACGGCATTGAAAATGAAGCATAAATAAAGTAATGGCGATGGTTTAAAGAATAATGGTAAAAAATCAGTTTGTCCACGTGTTACGCAAGTCTATGGGATATTGTCAACTCAATACTACTGCGTTCACAATTTCCTGCAATAGTATGTAGGCCCTAATTATACCTGTAAACAAAGGGGAGGTAATCAGCCATGAAGCAAGCGATTGTTACAAAAGAAATGTCATTTTAGAGAGGAGGAAATTAGCTAATCCACTGATGCATAAAAGGATACAAACAGGTCTCAAATAAATGAGAGAAATAAGTGGCTGAAAAAAACCCTGTCTAAACTTTTTTTAAAGAGTTTATATTCGTCGCTGTTCTGACATACCGGCACATCACAACAGAATTAAGTAAAGTGATGTGCCGGTATGTCAGAACAGCGACGAATTATGGAAACATCCATGACTGCCATAGACTTACGTGTGGACAAACTTGTATTTGACAAAACATACAGACGGCTGTATGCATCCATTGGACGTCCACTGCTTCCTGTCAAACACAAGTTATTTCTATTGTCTGACAATACTATCTGTTTATCGTGCATCAGTGCATTTTCAATCACTCAGTGATCAATTGTACATGAAGATGTAAACACGGGCCGTCAATTGATCACGACCACTCGACCAGTTTTACTAGAGCTATGCTGGTTCCCTGCAACTCTCGATACCCATGCCAACTCGTCTTGTGTGGAACCCATGGAGGGAACCAGCATAGTCACGAGCATAAATTAGTATCCTGGGGGTACTCAATTTTGGTAATGTTTCAATCATACAATCATACATGGGTCCATTTCCCCACATATTAAATACGTTTAAACTCCCCAAATAAATTGAGTCGGAGTTTCCTGTTGCAGCCCGCGGCCGAAATTGAGAATTACAAAATATTTTATTATTTTATTTTTATTTAGGATTTTCACCTTTAAAATGACTTTCCATAAACTGTATTTGCTACTTTCTGACTTTCTCGCATTGGCATGCACTACAGCGTGTCCCAAAAAACCGGGTCCAAAACTTTTAGAGCTTATAACTTAAAATATGGAAAACATAGATGCTTCATGTTTGAGAATATAAAAGTAAATATATCTGACATTATTTGGTGAAATTATAAGACCAATTGGATGTAAGGTTTTAGAAATACAGAGCTTTGCATACAGCGTGGTCAGAACCCGTTTTTTCCGATTTTGCCCATAAACCGTCCATGCGTTGCATTTGTGCATCGTACTGACGTCATCAAAGTTTTGCCTTTTGGATAACAATGACTTACTCAGGGAAATCTTCGTCATAAGGGGGGATAAAAAGTGTAAACAAATCAATAAATCACCTTCTGAGACACTGCCATCTTTGAAGCAGTTCAAGAACCATTTCTTCGAAATTGGAAACCAGCCTTTAAGTCAATCATCTCATCAAAGGAATTAGAGGCAGGGCTGGAACTTCAGATTTTTTTTCAACCAGCCAGTCGGGATCGGGCAGGTTACTCACAAAAATACCTGCCCGACAGAAATTCCACCAGCCAGTGTAACTGTCACACTTGCACCGTGAGTTTGAAATTGTTTACCGGCCAGTCGGTTGCCGGGGTACTTTTTCCCGACACAACATTTACCCGCTATGGGCAGGTGGGCGGGTGCTATTTCCAGGCATGGTATCAGGGTAACAGTTGCTCTGTTTTTGTATATATTCAACGACAAGGTTACTGCAATGGGTATTTATAATGCTGAATATTGATCCAAAATACCTATAATTTAACCCTTTTCTACCAAACGTAAGGTATTTCGGAGAATAAACACATGTATGCACATGATGTAGGGAAAACTTGCACACAACGCAAATGCAAGGCATAAGGTGGTTTAGTGCTAAATTGGAAAAAACGGGTTCTAACCACGCTCTGTTGAAAGCTTTGTATTTCAAAAAGTTGCTATTTGATTGGTCTCACATTTTACCCAATTAAGGTCAGGTATATGTACCTTAATATCCTCAAATATGGAGCAGCTAGGTTTTCAACTTTTTAAGTTACAAGCTCTGCAGATTTTGGACCCAGTTTTTTGGGACACGCTGTACTACTAGTAATACGATAATAACACAGTTGGGCGCTATAGTTAAGATTGGGCCTGAAAGCCATGAGTTATAAAAATAAAGAGGACGACAATATTCCTGATGAAACTATTTCATGACAATATTCTTATTTTACCCAGGTTTTTTTACCAATGTTGTTTTCTTCCCAAGACTGTTTAACATGAAACAACTGACCATGTACATGGAACCATTGATAGAAACACCACCCCAACCATTTTTAACAAAACATATAACCCAACAAACGACATTAGATGAATTTTTCAACTTTTTCGTATTTTTGACAGTACTGGGATTTCTGTAATAGTACCTTTTTAAGAGCTTTGATATCTGTATAAAAAGCTCTACGAACAAAAAGATAATGGAACTCATCACCAACCGAATCAGAGTCACATAGAATACAAAGTATTAACACTACTATCATTAAATCTACATTACCACATCTAAATCTACAAAAGATAATCTACGGGTATAATCAAGTTTAAGCATATAATTTTCAAAAGTAGGTTTAGTTTTGAAAATTCTGTAATTCAAACAGGAACTTTTGTGTTGAGCTAGGGACGCGTACGGACATCGGACATTTAAATACCAGAACACTGCCAATACCATTGTATTTATTCATCGATTTATCAGCTTTATAATAGCTCTAAACTGTTACTACCGTAAAACGAGGTGAATAGGGACACGGGGGTGAATAGGGACAAAAATGGGAAAATGGGAACAATTTTTTAAATGTCACCCGGCCAGTTTGTGTACCGTAAAACGTGGTGAATAGGGACAAAAATTGTTCCCATTTAGTGTTCCTATTCACCCCCATGTCCCTATTCACCCCGGGACTGTCCACCCCCACGACTGTCCACTCCGGGACTGTTTCTAACCCTAACCTTAACCACCAAGGGTTGGTCTACAACATTTTAACCCGGGACTGTCCACCCCCGGGACTGTGTACCCCAGGACTAACACTAACCCTAACCCTAACCCTAACCCGAACCCTAACCCTAACCTGAACCCCAATTATATTTGCATTCTAGGGTCTATGGGTATGGGGAGGGATCTTATTACAATTACAACCCAAATACACCAACCCCAAACCCCATTTTACTTGCATTCTATGGTCTATGGGTATGGGGAGGGGTCTTATTACAACCCAAATACACCAACCCCAAACCCAATTTTACTTGCATTCTATGGTCTATCCGGGGTATTGGGAGGGATCTTATTACAACCCAAACACACCAACCCCAAACCCCATTTTACTTGCATTCTATGGTCTATCCGGGGTATTGGGAGGAATCAGTATTACAACCCAAACACACCAACCCCAAATACACCAACCCCAAACCCGATGTTACTTGCATTCTATGGTCTATGGGTATGAGGAGGGGTCTTATTACAACCCAAATACACCAACCCCAAACCCAATTATTCTTGCATTCTATGGTCTATGGGTATGGGTATGGGGAGGGGTCTTATTACAACCCAAATACATCAACCCCAAACCCAATTTTACTTGCATTCTATGGTATGGGGAGGGGTCTTATTACAACCCAAATACACCAACCCCAAACCCAATTTTAATAGCATTCTATGGTCTATGGGTATGGGGAGGGGTATTATTACAACCCAAACACACTAACCCCAAACCCAATTTTACTTGCATTCTATGGTATGGAGAGGGGTCCTATTATAACCTAAATACACCAACCCCAATTTTACTTGTATTCTATGGTCTATGGGTATGGGGAGGGGTCTTACTACCTAAATACATCAACCCCAAACCCAATTTTACTTGCATTCTATGGTCTGGGTATGGGGAGGGATCTTATTACAACCAAAATACACCAAACCCAAACCCAATTATACTTGCCTTCTATGGTCTATGGGTATGGGGAGGGGTTTTACTTGCATTCTACGTTATACATTTTGCATAGCAGTTTTGGTTTAGTCCAATTTGTTGTTGATTTGTGAGGTTAGTAGTAATACTAAAACCGTGATTTCCGGTGATTTCGCTATTTGCAACCAAAACCGAGAAATCCTGCCAAAATAAACCAAATGCGAGATAATGATAACCAAAACAAATATTACTCTGTAATAAGACCTAATTATTACAAGTTTCAAATGAGCGAAACAATTTTTTGTAAACATTTGCCTTTGAACTTTATATGATACATAGAAACAAACAAACAAACAATGCATAATAATGAAATCAACATATAAGGTAGTCTTTGCTGCTCCTGTGACCTGTGGCAAATAGAAGATTACCATGATGATTACTAAAACAAACCACCATTGTGATATAAAGGGGGAAAGTTTCTTCTTGCTACAACAGTTGATAAATGCACCCAACACCACAATAGGCAAAAGGAAATAACCGGTGTAAATCCAGTAGCCTAGTATAGTATCAGGAGGGGACGGACCTCTGATGAGATTATAATAGCAGCAACTTTAAGTGGACATTGTTTGCTTATTTCTACATTTCTGAAAAGGACTGCATAATTTTGGTATGTATTAATGTTTTAGTTATATCAAGTGATTTTATTGACCTTGAATGTTACACTGTTGGTTATTTTGTTTTTTGTTTTTTCATAACCCTCAAATCAAAATATTTGTTCATTATTTAGTTAGGATGTTGTAAGTTGAAAATTGATATCAAAATAAAGTTTGGTTTTCAGGGTCTTAACACTTTCCACGCGGCAGGCAGCTGCAGACGACATTCCAAAATTTCACAAAATGTTTCAAAAATGTCAAAATCACTGTATTTCATTACCATATTGGGAATCACCATGAGAAATGCATTGGAATAAGTACAAACATGCCTGGTGTTTGGTCAGTAATCTTTGAGATAGACTTTGAAAATTATGAAAGGTTTCTGAAAAATCTGTTTTGTGTATGGTAAAAATAATAGCCGCGTGGAAAGCGTTAACAATTTTCATTTCAAGGAGGGACAACATCATTCTTGAAACTCAAATTCAAGAGGAAGCAATTAGAATAGAGACTTAAAGGTATATTATGTGATCTTTCAAGGGAACGCCCTCAACATTGAAAAAAAAATTAAAAGAAGATTTTCTTGCAGATTTACATTTCTGATCATAAATCGTACATACATTCCAAGTTACAGGGCGATACGATTCTTAATTACTTCAAAATCATGATTTTAGAGTGAAAATAAACTGTCGGATAATCCGACAGTTTATTATTTTCACTCTAAATTCACTCTAAAACCATGATTTTGAGGTAATTAGGAATCGTATCGCTCTGTAACTTGGAATGTATGTACGATTTACGATCAGAAATGTAAATCTGCAAGAAAATCTACTTTCTAAAAAAAATCATGAATAGAGGGCGCTCTCTGGAAAAGATCACATAATATGCCTTTAAGTCTCTAGTCTAATTTCTTGAATTCCTCCCCATTCAGGTTCATTTGTGGCAAATGTTGTTCCTAAATCAGGTCCATGTCCAAGCGAATTAAGGTATTGAAGCTCTTCTGTGCATCGTAGAACAGTTCACACCGGGAGTTCACATAGTGTACATTTCTGCACGACCCTTGTCTTGTTTTTCTTTAATTTGAAAAAAAAGCAGAGTAATTCCGTTATACCCTTCACAGAGGTATTCATATTGCATGATTTTTAAGAACGACGCAGTATTACTACCGTTGTAGGTATGTAGAGTATAACAGAATTATGCCAAAAAAGCTTATCTTTATGATAGGAACACAAATAAGAATTTCTGTAAGATGCCACTATTTCAACAAATTTGTCCCACCATAGTGTTTTTCATATGGTAAAAAATGTGCCCCCTTTCTGATTTTAAACTTTCTGATTATAAAAATATTCAAATTAAGGAACGATTTTTTTTCTTCTTTTTAATTTTCACTTTTTTTCTCTAATTTTACCCTGATTAACCCTTACAGCCCCAGATCCCATGAAATCCCATTTCCCAGCATCCTGGTTCCACCTGGCGCTGAGGTTTTTGTGTGAAATAATGGCCCCGGGCTATATAGCTGGGCGAATACACTCGCCCAGCACAGCTTCCCCCGTGGCGCAGTTGGTAGAGTGTCCGCCCGCCAACCGAGAGGTCGTGGGTTCAAACCCCGGGGCGTGGCACCTCTTGTTGTGTGTGCTTTTTTCGCTTGAAAAAAATTTTGTTGGAAAATCCACCGGGTGGGTTAGGTTTAATAATTTAAATAGAAATCGATCCTTTATACTAATATATCTGATCAATGGCATTTTCAGCACTTGCTCAATATTAAAACTAATTATCATAAGTAACTCTAGTTCCGTACTGTGACCTACAAAACCAGAAGCGAGCAAAGGGCAGCCTGTAGCTTGGCTTTATAGCTCACATCATACGCTACGCTAATTCATATACCGTAAAACGGGGTGAATAGGGACATGGAGGTGAATAGGGACAAATATGGGAACAGTTTTTTAAATGTCACCCGGCCAGTTTGTGTACCGTAAAACGGGATGAATAGGGGCCCCATGTCCCTATTCATCCCTGTATTACGGTACACAAACTGGCCGGGTGGCATTTAAAAAACTGTTCCCATTGTTGTCCCTATTCACCCCCATGTCCCCATTCACTCCGTTTTACGGTACCAGCTTTAATTCAGCTACTGTAAAAGTCAATATTTTCGCTATCAGATATTTTCATGAAAATGGTCATAACAGGCATTTCGCGATTTTTTATTTTCGTGATTTTCAACATTTGTGAACAAAAGTCAATGGAAGTCAATCATTCTCGCGAGTTTATATTTTCGCGGATGAGGATTGATTCGCGAAATTCGCGAAAATAAAAACCTTGCGAAAATTTCTACTTTTACAGTAACAGGCTCAGCACAGAACCAGTGCTACTCCGTTAATTTAAACTAAATACAGATTTTCATTATGTTTCTATTCAATTTTTTTCTCCATAGATTTAATAATGGAACTTCAGTGCACATTTTACTTGGTGCTCTCATTCACGGCTGTAGTAGTATATGGTGCAACGATGGACTCAGATCTACACCAATATCTACATGTAATAGGATATGAAACAGAATATGACATTATAGAGGCAAGTGAAGCACCAACACTCGCAAGTGGAGCACCAACACTCGCAAGTGAAGCACCAACACTCGCAAGTGGAGCACCAACACTCGCAAGTGAAGCACCAACACTCGCAAGTGAAGCACCAACACTCGCAAGTGAAGCAACAACACTCGCAAGTGAAGCACCAACACTCGCAAGTGAAGCACCAACACTCGCAAGTGAAGCACCAACACTCGCAAGTGAAGCACCAACACTCGCAAGTGAAGCACCAACACTCGCAAGTGAAGCACCAACACTCGCAAGTGAAGCACCAACACTCGCAAGTGAAGCACCAACACTCGCAAGTGAAGCACCAACACTCGCAAGTGAAGTACCAACACTAAGTGAAGCACCAACACTCGCAAGTGAAGCACCAACACTCGCAAGTGAAGCACCAACACTCGCAAGTGAAGCACCAACACTCGCAAGTGAAGCACCAACACTCGCAAGTGAAGCACCAACACTCGCAAGTGAAGCACCAACACTCGCAAGTGAAGCACCAACACTCGCAAGTGAAGCACCAACACTCGCAAGTGAAGCACCAACACTAAGTGAAGCACCAGCACTCGCAAGTGAAGCACCAACACTCGCAAGTGAAGCACCAACACTCGCAAGTGAAGCACCAACACTCGCAAGTGAAGCACCAACACTCGCAAGTGAAGCACCAACACTCGCAAGTGAAGCACCAACACTCGCAAGTGAAGCACCAACACTCGCAAGTGAAGTACCAACACTAAGTGAAGCACCAACACTCGCAAGTGAAGCACCAACACTCGCAAGTGAAGCACCAACACTCGCAAGTGAAGCACCAACACTCGCAAGTGAAGCACCAACACTCGCAAGTGAAGCACCAACACCAAGTGAAGCACCAACACTCGCAAGTGAAGCACCAACACTCGCAAGTGAAGCACCAACACTCGCAAGTGAAGCACCAACACTCGCAAGTGAAGCACCAACACTCGCAAGTGAAGCACCAACACTCGCAAGTGAAGCACCAACACTCGCAAGTGAAGCACCAACACTCGCAAGTGAAGCACCAACACTCGCAAGTGAAGCACCAACACTAAGTGAAGCACCAGCACTCGCAAGTGAAGCACCAACACTCGCAAGTGAAGCACCAACACTCGCAAGTGAAGCACCAACACTCGCAAGTGAAGCACCAACACTCGCAAGTGAAGCACCAACACTCGCAAGTGAAGCACCAACACTCGCAAGTGAAGCACCAACACTCGCAAGTGAAGTACCAACACTAAGTGAAGCACCAACACTCGCAAGTGAAGCACCAACACTCGCAAGTGAAGCACCAACACTCGCAAGTGAAGCACCAACACTCGCAAGTGAAGCACCAACACTCGCAAGTGAAGCACCAACACTAAGTGAAGCACCAGCACTCGCAAGTGAAGCACCAACACTCGCAAGTGAAGCACCAACACTCGCAAGTGAAGCACCAACACTCGCAAGTGAAGCACCAACACTCGCAAGTGAAGCACCAACACTCGCAAGTGAAGCACCAACACTCGCAAGTGAAGCACCAACACTCGCAAGTGAAGTACCAACACTAAGTGAAGCACCAACACTCGCAAGTGAAGCACCAACACTCGCAAGTGAAGCACCAACACTCGCAAGTGAAGCACCAACACTCGCAAGTGAAGCACCAACACTCGCAAGTGAAGCACCAACACTCGCAAGTGAAGCACCAACACTCGCAAGTGAAGCACCAACACTAAGTGAAGCACCAGCACTCGCAAGTGAAGCACCAACACTCGCAAGTGAAGCACCAACACTCGCAAGTGAAGCACCAACACTCGCAAGTGAAGCACCAACACTCGCAAGTGAAGCACCAACACTCGCAAGTGAAGCACCAACACTCGCAAGTGAAGCACCAACACTCGCAAGTGAAGCACCAACACTCGCAAGTGAAGCACCAACACTCGCAAGTGAAGCACCAACACTCGCAAGTGAAGCACCAACACTCGCAAGTGAAACACCAACACTCGCAAGTGAAGCACCAACACTCGCAAGTGAAGCACCAACACTAAGTGAAGCACCAACACTCGCAAGTGAAGCACCAACACTCGCAAGTGGAGCACCAACACTCGCAAGTGAAGCACCAACACTCGCAAGTGAAACACCAACACTCGCAAGTGAAGCACCAACACTCGCAAGTGAAGCACCAACACTCGCAAGTGGAGCACCAACACTAAGTGAAGCACCAACACTCGCAAGTGGAGCACCAACACTAAGTGAAGCACCAACACTCGCAAGTGGAGCACCAACACTCGCAAGTGGAGCACCAACACTCGCAAGTGAAGCACCAACACTCGCAAGTGAAGCACCAACACTAAGTGAAGCACCAACACTCGCAAGTGGAGCACCAACACTCGCAAGTGGAGGACCAACACTCGCAAGTGGAGCACCAACACTCGCAAGTGAAGCACCAACACTCGCAAGTGAAGCACCAACACTCGCAAGTGGAGCACCAACACTAAGTGAAGCACCAACACTCGCAAGTGAAGCACCAACACTAAGTGAAGCACCAACACTCGCAAGTGAAGCACCAACACTAAGTGAAGCACCAACACTCGCAAGTGGAGCACCAACACTCGCAAGTGGAGGACCAACACCCGCAAGTGAAGAACCAACACTCGCAAGTGGAGCACCAACACTCGCAAGTGGAGGACCAACACCCGCAAGTGAAGAACCAACACTCCCAAACTGTGCAACTCATTCACCAATAAAACCAAATACAGAAACAGAACCGTCATCCAATGATATGACAACTGAAGTAGATGGCAAACCTAAAGATGAAGGTGAACCAGCTCTGAGTACTGGGGAAATCGTCAGTATAGCGGTCGGAGGTATTGCCGCTGCCGGAGTAGCGGCTGGTGGTATCGGTTTTGCCAAGCACAGTGCAAAAGCTAAAGAGGACATTACTGATAGTATTGTCATGGACACATTAAGCAAAGCAGAAAATGGAGAAGCGGCAGGGGAAGGAACAGAGGGAGGAGGGCAATCAAATCCAAAACTCCAGGTTACTCCAGGGGAAAAACCAACACTCGCAAGTGGAGCACCACCAACTCCAGGGGAGTTTATCCTTTATGTAAGCACTTACGAAATTTATATATAGTCATATTCATGTAAGCACTCACGAAATTTATATTAATAATACAGTTCAATAGCAAATATTCATGTACTCACGACCATACATAACTTCTGTTTTGAAACTTATGGTGTCTTATTCCTATTCCATTATATTAGTATATTAATATAGTATTATTAATTGATAGTGGATTAGTCCTTTTTGGTCTGTGGCATTGGGACATCTGGGGCAGCTTTTTGCATGTGTCTTATATAGTGTATTATTCCTATTCCATTATATTAGTATATCAATACAGTATTATTAATTGATAGTGGATTAGTCCTTTTTTGTCTGTGGCATTGGGGCATCTGGGACAACTTTTGGCATGAGTCTTATATAATGTATTATTCCTATTCCATTATATTAATATGTCATTACTGTATTATTAATTGATAGTGGATTAGTCCTTTTTGGTCTGTGGCATTGGGGCATCTGGGACAACTTTTGGCATGAGTCTAACATAATGTATTATTCCTATTCCATTATATTAATATATCAATACAGTATTATTAATTGATAGTGGATTAGTCCTTTTTGGTCTGTGGCATTGGGGCATCTGGGACAACTTTTTGCATGTGTCTTATATAGTGTATTATTCCTATTCCATTATATTAGTATATCAATATAGTATTATTAATTGATAGTGGATTAGTCCTTTTTGGTCTGTGGCATTGGGACATCTGGGGCAGCTTTTTGCATGTGTCTTATATAGTGTATTATTCCTATTCCATTATATTAGTATATCAATACAGTATTATTAATTGATAGTGGATTAGTCCTTTTTTGTCTGTGGCATTGGGGCATCTGGGACAACTTTTGGCATGAGTCTTATATAATGTATTATTCCTATTCCATTATATTAATATGTCATAACTGTATTATTAATTGATAGTGGATTGGTCCTTTTTGGTCTGTGGCATTGGGGCATCTGGGACAACTTTTGGCATGAGTCTAACATAATGTATTATTCCTATTCCATTATATTAATATATCAATACAGTATTATTAATTGATAGTGGATTAGTCCTTTTTGGTCTGTGGCATTGGGGCATCTGGGACAACTTTTTGCATGTGTCTTATATAGTGTATTATTCCTATTCCATTATATTAATATATCAATATAGTATTATTAATTGATAGTGGATTAGTCCTTTTTGGTCTGTGGCATTGGGACATCTGGGGCAGATTTTTGCATGTGTCTTATATAGTGTATTATTCCTATTCCATTATATTAGTATATCAATACAGTATTATTAATTGATAGTGGATTAGTCCTTTTTTGTCTGTGGCATTGGGGCATCTGGGACAACTTTTGGCATGAGTCTTATATAATGTATTATTCCTATTCCATTATATTAATATGTCATTACTGTATTATTAATTGATAGTGGATTAGTCCTTTTTGGTCTGTGGCATTGGGGCACAATGCTGTATTAATACTGTATTAATACATTAATATAATGGAATAGGAATGATACGCTATATAAGAGTGATCCAAAAAGCTGCCCCAGATGTCCCAATGGCACAGACCAAAAAGGACTAATATACTATTAATTGAATAATACTGTATTAATACATTAATATAATGGAATAGGAATGATACGCTATATAAGAGTGATCCAAAAAGTTGCCCCAGATGTCCCAATGCCACAGACCAAAAAGGACTAATATACTATTAATTGAATAATACTGTATTAATACATTAATATAATGGAATAGGAATGATACGCTATATAAGAGTGATCCAAAAAGCTGCCCCAGATGTCCCAACGCCACAGACCAAAAAGAGGACTAATATACTATTAATTAAATAATACTGTATTAATACATTAATATAATGGAATAGGAATGATGCCCTACACTAGAATAATACACTATATTGGTGCTATATTAATGTATACATACAATAGAATAAGAATCATATACTATAGATAATTGCATATGACTATAATGTTACTAGGCATCAATATGATTTAATCATTATACATGGTACTAAAGCAGTACATATATATATATATATATACTATGTACAGGGTGTATCAAAAAAATTAGGACACTTTTTGATGATGGTTTAAATCCTTGTTAAATCACTGAAGCATGACCAATTTTTATTTCAATGTAAAGTACAACCGATAAAGATAAAATCCTGAAGAGATGAAAAAAATCCATTATTAATTAAGGAAATTGTGACCTATTAGGCAAGGCAATCTACAGTCATCAAAAAAAGTAACTATACAGGTAATAAATGGGCTTCTAACTCTTAAAATATATATCCTACCTATAAATATTAAATTATAAAGTTGTTGAAAAATTTGTCTTCTTTAATGTGAGATATTGCACGCTAGGATCAGGTGATTATTGTTGAAGTGGCACTCAAAAATGTAAGGAGAAGTTTTCATTTTCACATTTTTATTTTCTACACGCGGACCAATCTACGGGTACCTTATTGATTACCGGTAGTGCAATTTGGGGATGCATGCTCAGGTTGGACAGTCGGCCGCTTTGTTCCGATGGATCAATACGCCACACACACGCTACCTGTCATTCTCTTCCCCGTGTTGAAATGTAAAATGTGAATTTGAAATTGTGACTTTACCTTACATTTTGGATTGTCGCTTCTTAAATATTCAACCGATTCTAGCGTGCAATATCTCATATTAAAGAAGATAAATTTCTCAACAACTTTATGATTTAATATTTCTAGGTAGGTTATATATTTTTAGAGTTAAAGGTACATTTAATACCTGTATAGTTACTTTTTTTGATGACTGTATTTTGTAGTATGTACAATGGTCATTCACACAGTAACAGTTAGAGTAACATGAACGCGCACACTATTTATGCCAATATCATGGTAATGAACCATCTACAGTGGGTTCGAGAACTTTTTTGATTTGCACAGAATATGCATGCATCTGATTTGTGGATTATTTAGCCAGTATTGATTTGTGCCAGAATTAAATGGATTACCAAACTAATCTTTGCTATTGACTGATAGATTATTTTCTATGTTTATAATTTATTGTAACGTATTGAAACATAAACCATGTTATTTACTGGTCTATACATGTAAATCCCATTGTACAAACCAGTAAATAACATGGTTTACGCGAATTATGCTAGTTTTCTTATTTTTCATCGGATTGATCTCATATTTTCAGGATATCATAATAATTAATTGGGCTTAACATTGAGACTAAATTGGTCATGGTCCAATGATTATAACAAGTATTACACCGTCATGAAAAAGTGTCCTAATTTTTTTGATACACCCTGTATTATAAGAAATTTTGTGAGTGCTTACATGAAGGCAACACCGGAAAAACCAACACTCGCAAGTGGAGGACCAACACCCGCAAGTGAAGAACCAACACTCGCAAGCGGTGCAACTCATTCACCAATAGAACCAAATACAGAAACAGAACAGTCATCCAATGTAACAATGACAACTGAAGTAGATGGTGAACCTACAGAGGGGGAACAATCAGATGAAGGTGAACCAGCTCTGAGTACTGGGGAAAATCATCGGTATAGCGGTCGGAGGTATTGCCGCTGCCGGAGTAGCGGCTGGTGGTATCTGTGTTGCCGTGCACAGTGCAAAAGCTAAAGTGGACATTACCATGATTACTGATAGTACAGTCATGGACACATTACGCAAAGCAGAAAATGGAGAAGCGACAGGGGAAGGAACAGAGGGAGGAGGGCAATCAAATCCAACACCGCCTGAAGATTGACCGCTATAATTAAATTTAAAAACATTTCAGTGTACAATAATTTGGGGTTTTGTATAGAACTAGCGGGACGCCCGCTACGGAGTAGGGCCTACCAGATAGAACACCTACAAAATGAAACAACACATGTATAAGTGTTGAAAAATGTATAACGAAACACATAAGGAATAGAACAATATTTAAAACATTTTTGTTTTAAATCAAAAGGTTTTGTTTGAATTCAAAAGTTTTCACATTTCAAGTATAAAATTAAAAAGACCCCCCCCCCCCCGCCTGGCCACACCCGTGGCATATTTAAACTCCAAGGCTTAAACCTTAACCATCTCCCGTACCCCATCCGTCACCCCCCCCCCCCCCCCCCCCCCCCCCCCGCCCTAATGCTTTTCATAACCAACATTTGAATGCTACATTGTACAAACGCAATACATGGATTTTATTTTGTTAATTTTTGTTTGCATGTGTGTACATTTTCAGGAATTTCACAAGAATGGTGCTTTTCTAAGTGCAATTCACTTTGGGACATTCCATTAAAATTCAATAATAGTTGTTGTTTTTTCTATTAAGAAACGAAAAAACACCCTCTTCTACGGCCAAACAGACCTCTCAGGTATGGTTGGTTGGTCAGGCGGGGATTCTGTTTTAGGGTCAATTTCAACAATTTTCAACAATTATTCCAAAATTGTTCCAACAATTTGTTAAAAAAATGAAGATTTTGTTTGAAAATTCAAAACAGATAGGTTGGTTAGGCCCATAACCACATGTTCTAACTTTGTTTAAATATTAAATCAAGAATTTGTTGAGAAATCATTTCAATACAAACAAAGGTTATGTAAAAATGTTGCAATTTTACCAGCCGTGCATGTGGGAAGCCGACACAAATCTTTTTATTCCAGAATATTGGATAGAAAATTGTAATTTTATACCAAAAGTCCTTGTACATATGGATGTTTGGTGTATTGCCGATCGACCATTTGTACAATAATAAAAGCGACAATTAGCTTTTCCTTCAAACCTTCAAATGTAGTGTTATCTTCACAAATACGAAAGTAAATATCACAAGGCAGCAATTATTTTGCAGCTGACTAACACTATAAAATGTATAGCTGCTTTGTACTTTATTCCACCTCTAATGTACAATTCAGTCAGTTCCAAATTGGTGAACCTGCTTACAGCAGCGAATTAATACAGCAGAGCACGGGCGCGCAAAAAGCTCGCATGACGCACTGTGCATCATATGAGTGATGCATACGTGATGCCAAAATAAAAGGGCAACCCATATTTCTCACCAATTTAGAACTGATTAAACTATATTATATTAATATTGTGTAATTGATATTTTACGCACAATGTATGTACTATACTTAGATGGAGAAACATTGTATATTTTCACTTACCCATCGCTATGTATTGTGTTCCAAATTTGAATTCAAATGTGAAAATCAAATGTGTGAAATGTCGATTGAAATTCACTATGCCTCGTGGACAAACATGTAAATTGAGTACCGCAGTAAAAATGTTCAGGAAGACAAAAGGTAACTGCAATTGACTTCACTTTTTTCATACAAAGTTACTAACAAATCGGTCGTTCTTACAAGGTTTTCAAAAAACCAAAATGAATAACAGTTTTGAAAACAAGATGGCTTTTTTACACTTTTTCATTTTTTTTAACTAACCCTGTATGAAAAGAGACGAAAGTTTTCTGCTTTGAAAAGGTCAAATTCTACATTGTAAATTCAACTTATGCTTTCTTCAGTTTTTCAATTTGGCTAGCTAAACACACCTCCACCCAGGATAAGCATTTCTTATTATCATATATTTTGAATGTTTAGACCAAAGCAAACATTGATTTACATGAACTAGTTGGCAAATTCATTATGCTTGTGTATTTTTGATTGAAAATATTGGAAACAAAAAAATGACATTCTGCTTTCTAAAAGAGAAAGCAGAAAAACTCTGGGCTCTATTATGGAAAATAAAAGTGTTTTCCGCTGTATTTATATATTTATTATTGTAGCATACCAACAATTGTGACATGTACCAACAATTGAAGAGCTTTGTTGCAAAAGGGCCACCAGACCACCCCGACATGTTAATTTTGCATTAGTGAATTTGTATTGACAAGTCCATGGAATTAATCAAATTATTGTATGTATGGCTGTGTTCATTACTGTTTCTATGACTTGGATTAGTGCATCCATGCACACCAATTGAGGCACCAACCAATACAAGCCACATTCCACATAATGAATAGCCATCCATTCAATAATGCAAAATGAGTAAAAAGGCAGAAGTGGATGTAGGCCCTTTTGCAAAACAGCTCTTCAATTGTAAAATATATCAACCATTTACCATTTCTATACTTATGGTATACCGTAAAACGGGGTGAAAGGGTCGAATTGGGACATGGGGGCCCTATGCCAATATTCACCCCGAAGTTTACGGTACACAAACTGGCCGGGTGACATTTAAAAATCTATTCCCATTTTTGTCCCTATTCACCCCCGTGTCCCTATTCACCCCCGTGTCCCTATTCACCCCGTTTTACGGTACCCTTGAAAGGTGGATAACTCTATCAAATTCACTTTTCTCCATAAAAATTGAAATTTTCGTATCAGAAGAAAGCCCACGTTTTGCTCATTACACCTGCAAAAATTGCTCATTACACACACCCCTGAAGACCTGAAAGAGTTTTCTTTTAGAATCCTATTGTCATTGATTGTCTTTTCCAACTCTCACACGGACATATGAAACGTTCACAAATTGAGATTTATGTATCTCTACCATTTATTTCTTAAAACCTGGCTTCACACAAAGGTTCACACAGTTTTCATTGTTAAGAAAGCGTATAACATATCAAAGGTTCCAAAAGACCCTCAACGTAGTTACAATTGTATAGTAGCTATGACCATCTCTATCTATCTACTCTACTGGGCTTGTTCTAAACTACTTGGCATGCTTGATTGCATTAAAAGTTTATTGATCTGAAGTAAACTTAGGAAGAGTGATAGTCAACTCTACTTAAGCCTGGTTACATCGAATATTTATGGATTGAGCTTTATAAGAAGGTCCAAGTGCTTAGGGGCTATATCATGAAATCAACTCACAAATTCTTAAACAATCTTCCTAAGAAGAGTTAAAAGCTTCTTGAGATGAATCTTAAGTTAAATCACAGAGAGTCAATTGACTATCTGTGGTTAAATGCAACCAGCGATCGAACGAACGAACTATCATCCATATGATCGATCGTCAACTCCGGTTGAAGATTTGGCCAAATATAACTTGAAAATGTAATTGCATCAAGAGAACGAAAATGATGCAACAGTTGTACAGAAAATGTATTTAAAAAACTTGCCAGAATCTGTAATAAGAATTTTCACGCCGAGTAAACGATTCATTTTATGGCAAAGGATCTCGTCAGACCCTTTGCACCGCCCTTATACAATGCCATTTTGATTATTGTTGCTCTTCATGGTTTTCTTCACTTTCTGCTAAGTTGAAAAATAAGCTGCAAGTTGTGCAAAATAAGTTGATTCGCTTTATTTTGAAGCTGGAGCCCAGGTCCCACATTGGTGATGTAGAATTTAAGAAGCTGGGAATGCTGAAAGTTGAAGATAGAGTTAAACAACTTAAACTCAATCATGTTTTTAAAATATATAATGAAATAGCACCTGAGTACTTGAATTCTCAATTTACCAAATTGTCCAACACTCACAGATACAATACCAGGGGCAGTGCAACAAATTTTCTGGTTCCCAAAGCTAAAGGTCAGCAGTGCAATACATTTTTCTTTACTGGTATTCGGGAATGGAACTTGCTACCAACTCAGGTTAAAACATCCAAAACCCACGGGCAGTTCAAAAAGGCAGTAAAGAGTCACTTTCTATCTTGATTTTTCATCCATTTTTATATGCAGTTGTTTCATAAAAAGTGCAATATTATTTTGTGTGCAAATATATATGATGTTTTTATAATGTGCTGTTTTAATAAGGACCCCAATAGAAATAAGCCCTTTTCAGAGCTTTCTTGGGCTATCCTTGGCATTATATGTTTTCTTGTATTAATATGTGTTTTGTAAGTTTTTAAGATTTGTATATTTGATCTGATGTATTGTATCTCTGTGTCTTGATATGCCAAATAAAACTAAACTAAACTAAACTAATGGACGATCGATCCTGATTACCAACGATCAAACGAACGAACGATCATCCAATGATCGATCGTCAACTCCGGGTGAAGATTTGGCCAAATATAAATTTGAAAATGTAATCGCATCATCTCTTATAAAGATGTTAAGAAAATGATGCAACAATTGCACAGAAAATGTATTTAAAAACTTGCCAGATAACACGACAGTTTATATTTTCACTCTAAAGTCACTCTAAAACAATGATTTTGAGGTAATTAGGAATCGTATCGCTCTGTAACTTGGAATGTATGTACGATTTATGATCAGAAATGTAAAACTGCGGGAAAATCTACTTTCTAAAAAAAAATCATGAAGAGAGGGCGCTCTCTGGAAAAGATCACATAATATGCCTTTAAATAGTGATCTCATTTTGACAGTACTGGGATTTCTTTATTATATACGTCATTCATATATATTCTTGTTCATTGATTGGTTAAAAGTGGGTCGCATGATCAAAAATAAACATGCTATTTTGCCAAAAGTACTATTTACGGCTCCCAAAAGTACTATTTACGGCTCCCAAGAAGACTATTTACGGCGCACATGCGCCGGTAGTTTCACGTGGCATTGTACTCCGCGTTACGCGAAAGGGCGCACGATTTGCATCCCCGGGCGCAGCGTGATGGTCATTCGATGCACTGCCTTTGAATTGAACTTTTAAAACTTTTTAACTGATGAAGATTGGAACTTACCGGATGATTTTTAGATTGGAAATTTATGGAACTAGAATTATATGAATGACATATATAAAACAAATATATACTGCCTTTATTCGAGTCTCTGGATTAAAACTATGGGCCCGAGGTGACTGCAATAGTGCTATTTTGCTGAGGGGCGCACCAGAGTCTCTCATGGCAGTATATACAGGGTGACCCAAATAAATGTTAACACTCCGGGCACATAAGATATCTTAAAAGGACAGGAACACATGGGTCTAATCTTGATGTATTATGAAAGCTGAGTAAATAAGCTTTCATTTGCATTTTATTGCGTTCCAATTGGTTATTTAGAACGGGAGATATGCTTCAGCAAACATAAGGAAGCAAAATCGGCTTGGTCCAATCCTCTCAGTATGAAAGTAAAGCTTTTAAAATGCATGAAGCAAGAAGCAACATGATTAAGTTACACACACACATCAGTTAATCTCTTCTTTGTTGTTTTCAACGCATTCTTTCGATTCTTTTCAAGCTTAAAAGACATAAATAAATATATTCCACATAAATTATATAGGTATTTTGTCATGAGTTCAAGTTCCGTACTCTTTTTCCATGTGCAATGGGTAGTTGTCAGTAAAGCAGCCTGTCTTTAAAATTGAAAGTGAAACATTTCATGTTCTTTGTTGAAATGGTCCATCCAATTAAATAAATTAACTAATATTGCACTGAAATAAAACTAGTATTGCACTGAAATTAACCATAAATCAATTTTAGCTTGAAAAGAATCGAAAGAATGCGTTGAAAAGAACAAAGAAGAGATTAACTGATGCGTGTGTGTGACTGAATCATGTTGCTTCTTGCTTCGTACATTTTAAAAGCTTTACTTTCATACTGAGAGGATTGGACCAAGCCTCCTCATTGCTTCCTCATGTTTGCTGAAGCATATCTCCAGTTCTAAATAACCAATTGGAACGCAATAAAATGCAAATGAAAGCTTATTTACTCAGCTTTCATAATGCATCAAGATTAGACCCGTGTGTTCCTGTCCTTTTAAGATATCGTATGTGCCCGGAGTGTTAACATTTTTTTGGGTCACCCTGTATTTGTATAATAGTACCTTTTTAAGAGCTTTGATATCTGTATAAAAAGCTCTACGAACAAAAAGATAGTGGAATTCATCAAATCAGAGTCACATAGATTACAAGTATTAACACTACTATCATTAAATCTACTGTTACTTGGTAATCTAACATTACCACATCTAAATCTACGGTTATAATCAAGTTTAAGCAAATAAATACCAGTACACTGCCAATACCATCGTATTTATTCACAGATTTATCAGCTTTATAATAGCTCTAAACTACTACTGAACGACCGACCAAGTCATTAGTCGATATTTGATAGAATACCGGGATCGATTGAAAACGCACTGATGCAGTAAACAGTTAGTATTGTCAGACAATAGAAATAACTTGTGATTGACAGGAAGCAGTGGAAGTCCGATGGCTGCATACAGCCGTCTGTCCTTTAAATTGACGCTATTTCTTAATTTGAGCTTTAATTTATAACACCGTTTTCACCATATTTATACCAACAAGATATTTTAGTTTAGGAATATCTTAAAATAATTTAAACATGTTTCTCCAATTTTGATAAATTTGCCTCTAAAAAAGTGTAAACCTTTTTTGGGACCACTCTGTATAGATTAATTTTTATCTTTCTTTTATTTAACTATGAAATGAAGGGTGAGTACAAAAACCTGTTATAGTGCAAAGCTGATGGATCATTCTTAAACAACCCCGGGACTGTCCACTCCGGGACTGTTTCTAACCCTAACCCTAACCACTAAGGGTTGGTCTACAACATTTTTAACCCCGGGACTGTTTCTAACCCTAACCCTAACCCTAACCACCAAGGGTTGGTCTACAACATTTTAACCCCGGGACTGTCCACCCCCAGGACTGTCCACCCCAGGACTAACACTAACCCTAATCCGAACCCTAACCCTAACCTGAACCCCAATTATATTTGCATTCTATGGTCTATGGGTATGGGGAGGGGTCTTATTACAACCCAAATACACCAAGCCCAAACCCAATTATTCTTGCATTCTATGGTCTATGGGTATGGGGAGGGGTCTTATTACAACCCAAACACACCAACCCCAAACCCAATTTTACTTGCATTCTATGGTATATGGGTATGGGGAGGGGTCTTATTACAACCCAAACACACCAACCCCAAAGTCCCAAACCCAATTTTACTTGCATTCTATGGTATATGGGTTTGAGGAGGGGTGTTATTACAACCTAAACACACCAACCCTAAACCCAATTTTACTTGCATTATATGGTCTATGGGTATGTGGAGGGGTCTTATTACAACCCAAATACACCAACCCCAAACCCAATTTTACTTGCATTCTATGGTCTATGGGTATGGGGAGGGTCTTATTACAACCCAAATACACCAACCCCAAACCCAATTATTCTTGCATTCTATGGTCTATGGGTATGGGGAGGGGTCTTATTACAACCCAAACACACCAACCCCAAACCCAATTTTACTTGCATTTTATGGTCTATGGGTATGGGGAGGGGTCTTATTACAACCCAAACACACCAACCCCAAAGTCCCAAACCCAATTTTACTTGCATTCTATGGTATATGGGTTTGAGGAGGGGTGTTATTACAACCTAAACACACCAACCCCAAACCCAATTTTACTTGCATTCTATGGTCTATGGGTATGGGGAGGGGTCTTATTACAACCCAAACACACCAACCCCCAACCCAATTTTACTTGCATTCTATGGTCTATGGGTATGGGGAGGGGTCTTATTACAACCCAAACACACCAACCCCAAACCCAATTTTACTTGCATTCTATGGTATATGGGTTTGAGGAGGGGTGTTATTACAACCTACACACACCAACCCCAAACCCAATTTTACTTGCATTCTATGGTCTATGGGTATGGGGAGGGGTCTTATTACAACCCAAACACACCAACCCCAAACCCAATTTTACTTGCATTATATGGTCTATGGGTATGTGGAGGGGTCTTATTACAACCCAAATACACCAACCCCAAACCCAATTTTACTTGCATTCTATGGTCTATGGGTATGGGGAGGGTCTTATTACAACCCAAATACACCAACCCCAAACCCAATTATTCTTGCATTCTATGGTCTATGGGTATGGGGAGGGGTCTTATTACAACCCAAACACACCAACCCCAAACCCAATTTTACTTGCATTTTATGGTCTATGGGTATGGGGAGGGGTCTTATTACAACCCAAACACACCAACCCCAAACCCAATTTTACTTGCATTATATGGTCTATGGGTATGGGGAGGGGTCTTATTACAACCCAAACACACCAACCCCAAAGTCCCAAACCCAATTTTACTTGCATTCTATGGTATATGGGTTTGAGGAGGGGTGTTATTACAACCTAAACACACCAACCCCAAACCCAATTTTACTTGCATTCTATGGTCTATGGGTATGGGGAGGGGTCTTATTACAACCCAAACACATCAACCCCCAACCCAATTTTACTTGCATTCTATGGTCTATGGGTATGGGGAGGGGTCTTATTACAACCCAAACACACCAACCCCAAACCCAATTTTACTTGCATTCTATGGTATATGGGTTTGAGGAGGGGTGTTATTACAACCTAAACACACCAACCCCAAACCCAATTTTACTTGCATTCTATGGTCTATGGGTATGGGGAGGGGTGTTATTACAACCCAAACACACCAACCCCAAACCCAATTTTACTTGCATTCTATGGTCTATGGGTATGGGGAGGGGTCTTATTACAACCCAAATACACCAACCCCAAACCCAATTATTCTTGCATTCTATGGTCTATGGGTATGGGGAGGGGTGTTATTACAACCTAAACACACCAACCCCAAACCCAATTTTATTTGCATTCTATGGTCTATGGGTATGGGGAGGGGTCTTATTACAACCCAAACACACCAACCCCAAACCCAATTTTACTTGCATTCTATGGTCTATGGGTATGGGGAGGGTCTTATTACAACCCAAATACACCAACCCCAAACCCAATTATTCTTGCATTCTATGGTCTATGGGTATGGGGGGGGGGGGGGGGTCTTATTACAACCCAAACCCACCAACCCCAAACCCAATTTTACTTGCATTTTATGGTCTATGGGTATGGGGAGGGGTCTTATTACAACCCAAACACACCAACCCCAAACCCAATTATTCTTGCATTCTATGGTCTATGGGTATGGGGAGGGGTGTTATTACAACCCAAACACACCAACCCCAAACCCAATTTTACTTGCATTCTATGGTCTATGGGTATGGGGAGGGACTTATTACAACCCAAATACACCAACCCCAAACCCAATTATTCTTGCATTCTATGGTCTATGGGTATGGGGAGGGGTGTTATTACAACCTAAACACACCAACCCCAAACCCAATTTTATTTGCATTCTATGGTCTATGGGTATGGGGAGGGGTCTTATTACAACCCAAACACACCAACCCCAAACCCAATTTTACTTGCATTCTATGGTCTATGGGTATGGGGAGGGTCTTATTACAACCCAAATACACCAACCCCAAACCCAATTATTCTTGCATTCTATGGTCTATGGGTATGGGGAGGGGTCTTATTACAACCCAAACCCAATTTTACTTGCATTTTATGGTCTATGGGTATGGGGAGGGGTCTTATTACAACCCAAACACACCAACCCCAAACCCAATTTTACTTGCATTATATGGTCTATGGGTATGGGGAGGGGTCTTATTACAACCCAAACCCACCAACCCCAAACCCAATTTTACTTGCATTCTATGGTCTATGGGTATGGGGAGGGTCTTATTACAACCCAAATACACCAACCCCAAACCCATTTATTCTTGCATTCTATGGTCTATGGGTATGGGGAGGGGTCTTATTACAACCCAAACACACCAACCCCAAACCCAATTTTAATTGCATTCTATGGTCTATGGGTTTGGGAGGGGTCTTATTACAACCCAAATACACCAACCCCAAACCCAATTTTAATTGCATTCTATGGTCTATGGGTATGGGGAGGGGTCTTATTACAACCTAAGTACACCAACCCCAAACCAATTGTAATTGCATTCTATGGTATATGGGTTTGGGAGGGGTCTTATTACAACCCAAATACACCAACCCCAAACCTAATTATTCTTGCATTATATGGTCTATGGGTATGGGGAGGGGTCTTATTACAACCCAAACACCAAACCCAAACCCAATTATACTTGCCTTCTATGGTCTATGGGTATGGGGAAGGGTTTTACTTGCATTCTACGGTATACATTTTGCATAGCAGTTTTAGTTTAGTCCAATTTGTTGTTGATTCGTGAGGTTAGTAATACTAAAACCGCGATTTCCGGTGATTTCGCTATTTGCAAACAAAACTGAGAAATCCTGCCAAAATAAACCAAATGCGAGATAATGATAACCAAAACAAATTACTCTGTAAATAAGACCTAATTATTACAAGTTTCAAATGAGCGAAACAATTTGTTGTAAACATTTGCCTTTGAACTTTATATGATACATAGAAACAAACAAACAATGCATAATAATGAAATCAACATATTAAAAGGTGCTCCTGTGACCTGTGGCAAATAGAAGATTACCATGATGATTACCAAAACAAACCACCATTGTGATATAAAGGGGGAATGTTTCTTCTTGCTACAACAGTTGATAAATGCACCCAACACCACAATAGGCAAAAGGAAATAACCGGTGTAAATCCAGTAGCCTAGTATCAGGAGGGGAACTCTGATGAGATTATCATAGCAGCAACTTTAAATGGACATTGTTTGCTTATTTCTACAATTCTGAAAAGGACTGCATAATTTTGGTATGTATTAATGTTTGAGTAATATGAAGTGATTTTATTGATCTTGAATGTTACACTGTTGGTTGTTGTTTTTTTCATTTTTTTTTCTTCATAGCTATGACGGAGCGGGGTCGAGGGCCGGGCACTGGTCATAAATAAATAACTAAATGATGCACTCGAAGAGCTTGAAGTTGAAGATACTAGCTTAGTATTATTTTATTTGCATATTGCTTCTCGCTTGGAGATCAGAATGTAATGTAATGTAATGTAATGTGGTTTTAAATATTGATGGACAGGGTGTACCTAATACGGGGGAAGGTATTCTGCGAAGGCGAGTTGCGATTTCAAATGTGCGAGTTGCGAGTTGGATTTTGCGAGTTCGAATTGCGAGTTGCGAGTTCAATTGTGCGAGTTGCGAGTTGGATTTTGCGAGTTCGAATTGCGAGTTGCGAGGTGGGAGTTCAAATGTGCGAGTTGTGAGTTGGATTTTGCGAGTTAATATTTGCGAGTTGTTAAATGCGACTTGCAACTAGCAACTCGCACATTATCCAAACCCTATATATACAGGAAAACAAGAAGTGCGCAATAGTCACAAGACGAGGGTGGTTTCTTAGAACATGTTAATTAATGGGAATATGACAGTCCGATGGTATGATGCCCTTCCTCCCACCTTCTTGACTTGACCTAGTTCCAGCGCCTAGGTAATAAGTTTAAGGAATGACTTTACTCCTTTGGGGAACCTTGTCCTTGTTGGCCGGAACTTCACCTTTACTTCGAAAACAGGACTTCATAACATATTATGTGGAATAATTGGGTAATAGTAAATGAAACTCTTTTCTCTGATGATTTATGTACAGTGGTTAAGTGTGAGGGAGAGGAGCTTTATATTGAGTATTAGTTTATATAGTCATAGGTTATATAGGAATTTGTCACAATAACCCTCAAATCAAAATATGTGTTCATTATTAAGTTATATGTTGGTAGTTGAAAATTGATATCAAAATAAAGTTTGGTTTTCAGGGTCTTAACACTTTTCATTTCAAGGAGGGACAACATCATTCTTGAAACTCAAATTCAAGAGGAAGCAATTAGAATAGAGACTTAAGTCTCTAGTCTAATTTCTTGAATTCCTCCCCATTCAGGTTCATTTTGTGGCAAATGTTGTTCCTAAATCAGGTCCATGTCCAAGCACATTGAGGCATTGAAGCTCTTCTGTGCATGATCCTAGAACAAACAGTTCACATTGTACATTCCTGCACGACCCTTCCCCCTCCTTCTGAAAATACTGTTGAATGAAGTTTTGTTTTTCTTTTAATTTACAAATAAGAATTTCTGTGAGATGCCACTATTTCAACAAATTTGTCCCACCATAGTGTTTTTCACATCTTATATGGTAAAAAATGTGCCCCCTTTCTGATTTTAAACTTTGATTATAAAAATATTCAAATTAATATTTGAAATAGAAATGGATCCTTTACACTATTATATTTAAGTTATAAGTAACTTGGATTTATAGCTCAAACGCTATGCTAATTCATATACCGGGGTGAATAGGGACAAATATGGGAACAGTTTTTTAAATGCCACCCGGACCGTAAAACGGGATGAATAGGGACATGGGGCCCCCATGTCCCTATTCATCCCTGTATTACGGTAAACAAACTGGCCGGGTGGCATTTAAAAAACTGTTCCCATTGTTGTCCCTATTCACCCCCATGTCCCCTTTCACTCCATTTTACGGTACCAGCTTTAATTCAGCTACTGTAAAAGTCAATATTTTCGCGATAAGATATTTTCATGAAAAATGTCATAACAGGCATTTCACGTTTTTTTAATTTTCACGATTTTCAACATTTGTGAACAAAAGTCAATGGAAGTCAATAATTTTCGCGAGTTTATATTTTCGCGGATGAGGATTGATTGGCGAAATGTCGCGAAAATAAAAACCTCGCAAAAATTTCTACTTTTACAGTAACAGGCTCAGCACAGAACCAGTGCTACTCCGTTAATTTAAACTAAATACAGATTTTCATTATGTTTCTATTCAATTTTTTTCTCCATAGATTTAATAATGGAACTTCAGTGCACATTTTACTTAGTGCTCGCATTCACGGCTGTAGTATATGGTGCAACGATGGACTCAGATCTACACCAATATCTACATGTAATAGAATACCATGAAACAGAATATGACATTATAGAGGCAAGTGGGGCAAGTGAAGCACCAACACTCGCAAGTGGAGCACCAACCCTAAGTGAAGCACCAACACTCGCAAGTGGAGCACCACCAACTCCAGGGGAAAAACCAACACTCGCAAGTGGAGCACCACCAACTCCAGGTGAAGGTGAACCAGCTCTGAGTACTGGGGCAATCGTCGGTATAGCGGTCGGAGGTATTGCCGCTGCCGGAGTAGCGGCTGGTGGTATCGGTTTTGCAATGCACAGTGCAAAAGCTAAAGTGGACATAATTACTGATAGTCATGCCATAAACACATTAAGCAAAGCAGAAAATGGAGAAGCGACAGGGGAAGGAACAGAGGGAGGAGGGCAATCAAATCCAACACCGCCTGAAGATTGACCGCTATAATTAAATTTGAAAACATTTCAGTGTACAATAATTTGGGGTTTTGTATAGAATATACAACAGAACAGTTATTATTATGTCATGTAGTTGTCTGTACATTTGCATTATGTTCCCAGTCCCTTCACGTTATTTATCACGCGTACTGCAGAGGGGTATACTGTCTGACGTAAAATGCTGATATGCCGGAGATCAGCATTTTTGAATCGACGTTTTAATGTACAAAGAGGGCTGATTTTTCTTAATGCTTATAGGTGTAAGTTCATACATGTAATACAATTGTAAAAATATATACAAATCCCAGTTTTTATCATATATTTTTGTAATTGAGGGCGCTGCCTCCACCACATCTCTTAATGCCCCTTTGAGTTAAAGGCAATAGGGCCCTGTTCCTACAATACCCAAATGAGGTTTTTGCTTGATTGAAACACTCATGGTGTGGATAGGAAACAAGGAAAGAGAAGTGTTTTTGTTGTTGATAGATTGTGATTTTAAATGCCAAGAACTCTTGTATTTTCAACATATGGTAAGCTTAAAAAATGAAAGTTCCTTTTCTCTTTGTGTGTTTTTGTTTAGAGCAGGTCATATATGGCAAATTTACATTTGTAAATAAATATTATCGCATCATCTCTTGTAATGACTTGAAAAAGAAACTGATGTATCGATTGTATATAAAATGTGTTTAAAAACACTTTTCACACCGAGTTAATGATCTATTTCATGGACGATCGATCCTTATTACCAACGATCGAACGAACAATCATCCAATGATCGATCGTCAACTCCGGGTGAAGATTTGGCCAAATATAAATTTAAAAATGTAATTGCATCATCTCTTATAACGATGTTATGAAGAGAAAGAAAATGATGCAACAATTGTACTGAAAATGTATTTAAAAACTTGCCAGTATCTGTAATAAGTCTTTTCACGCCGAGTTAACGATTCATTTTATGGATGATCGATCCTTATTACCAACGAACAATCATCCAATGATTGATCGTCAACTCCGGGTGAAGATTTGGCCAAATATAAATTTGAAAATGTAATTGCATCATCTTTTATAACGACATTATGAAGAGCAAGAAAATGCTGCAACAATTGTACAGAAAATGTATTTAAAAACTTGCCAGAATCTGTCATAATTCTTTTCACGCCGAGTTAACGATTCATTTTATGGATGATCGATCCTTATTACCAACGAACAATCATCCAATGATCAATCGTCAACTCCGGGTGAAGATTTGGCCAAATATAAATTTGAAAATGTAATTGCATCATCTTTTATAACGACGTTATGAAGAGAAAGAAAATGCTGCAACAATTGTACAGAAAATGTATTTAAAAACTTGCCAGAATCTGTCATAATTCTTTTCACGCCGAGTTAACGATTCATTTTATGGACGATCGATCCTTATTATCAACAATCGAACGAACGATCATCCAATGATCGATCGTCAACTCCGGGTGAAGATTTGGCCAAATATAAATTTGAAAATGTAATTGCATCATCTCTTATAACGATGTTATGAAGAGAAAGAAAATGATGCAACAATTGTACAGAAAATATATTTAAAAACTTGCTAGAATCTGTAATAAGATTTTTCACCCTGAGTTAACGATTCATTTTATGGATGATCGATCCTTATTACCAACGAACGATCATCCAATAATCGATCGTCAACTCCGGGTGAAGATTTGGCCAAATATTAATTTGAAAATGTAATTGCATCATCTCTTATAACAACGTTATGAAGAGAAAGAAAATGATGCAACAATTATACAGAAAATGTATTTAAACTTGCTGGAATCTGTCATAATTCTTTTCACGCCGAGTTAACGATTCATTTTATGGATGATCGATCCTTATTACCAACGAACGATCATCCAATGATCAATCGTCAACTCCGGGTGAAGATTTGGCCAAATATAAATTTGAAAATGTAATTGCATCATCTTTTATAACGACGTTATGAAGAGAAAGAAAATGATGCAACAATTGTACAGAAAATATATTTAAACTTGCCAGAATCTGTAATAAGACTTTTCACGTCGAGTTAACGATTCGTTTTATGGACGATCGATCCTTGGTATCCAAAGATCGATCGTCAACTCCAGATAAATATGTAATTTCATTATTTATTTATAATGCTTTATCAGTTTATTGTATTTTTAACAGCATTTGATGCAAATGTGTCTCGCCATTTAACAAAATAAATGCAAACAAACTAACGAGAAATGTATCTAGTGTGTCTTGTGATGGACTGAATATAGTGAAACAAAATTGGTGTTTGTTGTATTAAATCTATCAGCGGGAACATGGACCAAATAATGGCAGAAAATGTGGTCCTTTGATCCCTGGACTCGATCCGGATCTGCCACAGTGGCAGTTCGGGTGCTCATGCATCATGCCAAGGGAATCGCGCTCCCAAAATGACTTCTCAGAGAACCAGATACCCACATAAGCTTTCCATGATTGGCGCAATAAGAGCTGATGGAGAGCAAGGGCCAGCGGCACAGTGTTTTGGTTGAAATTTGTTGTATTTAGTTGATCGGCAACTTCAAATTGACCCCAAATTATATGGTGTGCGAGGGCGCCCTACGATAAACAGCAACAAACAAAAACAAATTGTGTAGATCAAAATAAAAATGGCTTATTCATGTCAAAATATAACTAGCATAATACCTTTGATCGTTTATCTATTAATCTACATTGAAGTAAACATCCCTTTCAATTTTTTCCAATTAATCAAAATATATAATACCTTTGATCGTTTATCTATTAATCTACATTGAAGTAAACATCCCATCAAAATATATCTAATCACGTTTGCTTTGAAATTTGTGTAAACATGCAGCTACATGGGAGTGAAAACTGACACGATCAGGATGAAACCGTATCAAAATTTGGGGGAAATGTCTGTAAAAACCTTATTTTGAGCGTCGTAAAAAATCAATACTCGCGATGGTAGATCGTACGCACCATAAGGGGAGGTGCTTTTAAAATTGCCGCTCAGTGATGAGTATTTTGCTTTTGAATAGTGCATATACAGTAGTCATGGACTAATACCTCTGGCATGTTTTCAGACCAGGCGCTAATCAATTTGTAAACACTTCTGATGTGGGGATGATTATTGTACAGTGTGGTCCAAAAAAAGGTTTATACTTTTTAAGATGCATATTTCTCGAAATGGATGAGACATCTAATAATTGTTTTAATATTATCTTTAAAGCCATTATCTTAGTGATTTTTGGTGAAAACGGCATTGAAAATGAAGCATAAATAAAGTAATGGCGATGGTTTAAAGAATAATGGTAAAAAATCAGTTTGTCCACGTGTTACGCAAGTCTATGGGATATTGTCAACTCAATACTACTGCGTTCACAATTTCCTGCAATAGTATGTAGGCCCTAATTATACCTGTAAACAAAGGGGAGGTAATCAGCCATGAAGCAAGCGATTGTTACAAAAGAAATGTCATTTTAGAGAGGAGGAAATTAGCTAATCCACTGATGCATAAAAGGATACAAACAGGTCTCAAATAAATGAGAGAAATAAGTGGCTGAAAAAAACCCTGTCTAAACTTTTTTTAAAGAGTTTATATTCGTCGCTGTTCTGACATACCGGCACATCACAACAGAATTAAGTAAAGTGATGTGCCGGTATGTCAGAACAGCGACGAATTATGGAAACATCCATGACTGCCATAGACTTACGTGTGGACAAACTTGTATTTGACAAAACATACAGACGGCTGTATGCATCCATTGGACGTCCACTGCTTCCTGTCAAACACAAGTTATTTCTATTGTCTGACAATACTATCTGTTTATCGTGCATCAGTGCATTTTCAATCACTCAGTGATCAATTGTACATGAAGATGTAAACACGGGCCGTCAATTGATCACGACCACTCGACCAGTTTTACTAGAGCTATGCTGGTTCCCTGCAACTCTCGATACCCATGCCAACTCGTCTTGTGTGGAACCCATGGAGGGAACCAGCATAGTCACGAGCATAAATTAGTATCCTGGGGGTACTCAATTTTGGTAATGTTTCAATCATACAATCATACATGGGTCCATTTCCCCACATATTAAATACGTTTAAACTCCCCAAATAAATTGAGTCGGAGTTTCCTGTTGCAGCCCGCGGCCGAAATTGAGAATTACAAAATATTTTATTATTTTATTTTTATTTAGGATTTTCACCTTTAAAATGACTTTCCATAAACTGTATTTGCTACTTTCTGACTTTCTCGCATTGGCATGCACTACAGCGTGTCCCAAAAAACCGGGTCCAAAACTTTTAGAGCTTATAACTTAAAATATGGAAAACATAGATGCTTCATGTTTGAGAATATAAAAGTAAATATATCTGACATTATTTGGTGAAATTATAAGACCAATTGGATGTAAGGTTTTAGAAATACAGAGCTTTGCATACAGCGTGGTCAGAACCCGTTTTTTCCGATTTTGCCCATAAACCGTCCATGCGTTGCATTTGTGCATCGTACTGACGTCATCAAAGTTTTGCCTTTTGGATAACAATGACTTACTCAGGGAAATCTTCGTCATAAGGGGGGATAAAAAGTGTAAACAAATCAATAAATCACCTTCTGAGACACTGCCATCTTTGAAGCAGTTCAAGAACCATTTCTTCGAAATTGGAAACCAGCCTTTAAGTCAATCATCTCATCAAAGGAATTAGAGGCAGGGCTGGAACTTCAGATTTTTTTTCAACCAGCCAGTCGGGATCGGGCAGGTTACTCACAAAAATACCTGCCCGACAGAAATTCCACCAGCCAGTGTAACTGTCACACTTGCACCGTGAGTTTGAAATTGTTTACCGGCCAGTCGGTTGCCGGGGTACTTTTTCCCGACACAACATTTACCCGCTATGGGCAGGTGGGCGGGTGCTATTTCCAGGCATGGTATCAGGGTAACAGTTGCTCTGTTTTTGTATATATTCAACGACAAGGTTACTGCAATGGGTATTTATAATGCTGAATATTGATCCAAAATACCTATAATTTAACCCTTTTCTACCAAACGTAAGGTATTTCGGAGAATAAACACATGTATGCACATGATGTAGGGAAAACTTGCACACAACGCAAATGCAAGGCATAAGGTGGTTTAGTGCTAAATTGGAAAAAACGGGTTCTAACCACGCTCTGTTGAAAGCTTTGTATTTCAAAAAGTTGCTATTTGATTGGTCTCACATTTTACCCAATTAAGGTCAGGTATATGTACCTTAATATCCTCAAATATGGAGCAGCTAGGTTTTCAACTTTTTAAGTTACAAGCTCTGCAGATTTTGGACCCAGTTTTTTGGGACACGCTGTACTACTAGTAATACGATAATAACACAGTTGGGCGCTATAGTTAAGATTGGGCCTGAAAGCCATGAGTTATAAAAATAAAGAGGACGACAATATTCCTGATGAAACTATTTCATGACAATATTCTTATTTTACCCAGGTTTTTTTACCAATGTTGTTTTCTTCCCAAGACTGTTTAACATGAAACAACTGACCATGTACATGGAACCATTGATAGAAACACCACCCCAACCATTTTTAACAAAACATATAACCCAACAAACGACATTAGATGAATTTTTCAACTTTTTCGTATTTTTGACAGTACTGGGATTTCTGTAATAGTACCTTTTTAAGAGCTTTGATATCTGTATAAAAAGCTCTACGAACAAAAAGATAATGGAACTCATCACCAACCGAATCAGAGTCACATAGAATACAAAGTATTAACACTACTATCATTAAATCTACATTACCACATCTAAATCTACAAAAGATAATCTACGGGTATAATCAAGTTTAAGCATATAATTTTCAAAAGTAGGTTTAGTTTTGAAAATTCTGTAATTCAAACAGGAACTTTTGTGTTGAGCTAGGGACGCGTACGGACATCGGACATTTAAATACCAGAACACTGCCAATACCATTGTATTTATTCATCGATTTATCAGCTTTATAATAGCTCTAAACTGTTACTACCGTAAAACGAGGTGAATAGGGACACGGGGGTGAATAGGGACAAAAATGGGAAAATGGGAACAATTTTTTAAATGTCACCCGGCCAGTTTGTGTACCGTAAAACGTGGTGAATAGGGACAAAAATTGTTCCCATTTAGTGTTCCTATTCACCCCCATGTCCCTATTCACCCCGGGACTGTCCACCCCCACGACTGTCCACTCCGGGACTGTTTCTAACCCTAACCTTAACCACCAAGGGTTGGTCTACAACATTTTAACCCGGGACTGTCCACCCCCGGGACTGTGTACCCCAGGACTAACACTAACCCTAACCCTAACCCTAACCCGAACCCTAACCCTAACCTGAACCCCAATTATATTTGCATTCTAGGGTCTATGGGTATGGGGAGGGATCTTATTACAATTACAACCCAAATACACCAACCCCAAACCCCATTTTACTTGCATTCTATGGTCTATGGGTATGGGGAGGGGTCTTATTACAACCCAAATACACCAACCCCAAACCCAATTTTACTTGCATTCTATGGTCTATCCGGGGTATTGGGAGGGATCTTATTACAACCCAAACACACCAACCCCAAACCCCATTTTACTTGCATTCTATGGTCTATCCGGGGTATTGGGAGGAATCAGTATTACAACCCAAACACACCAACCCCAAATACACCAACCCCAAACCCGATGTTACTTGCATTCTATGGTCTATGGGTATGAGGAGGGGTCTTATTACAACCCAAATACACCAACCCCAAACCCAATTATTCTTGCATTCTATGGTCTATGGGTATGGGTATGGGGAGGGGTCTTATTACAACCCAAATACATCAACCCCAAACCCAATTTTACTTGCATTCTATGGTATGGGGAGGGGTCTTATTACAACCCAAATACACCAACCCCAAACCCAATTTTAATAGCATTCTATGGTCTATGGGTATGGGGAGGGGTATTATTACAACCCAAACACACTAACCCCAAACCCAATTTTACTTGCATTCTATGGTATGGAGAGGGGTCCTATTATAACCTAAATACACCAACCCCAATTTTACTTGTATTCTATGGTCTATGGGTATGGGGAGGGGTCTTACTACCTAAATACATCAACCCCAAACCCAATTTTACTTGCATTCTATGGTCTGGGTATGGGGAGGGATCTTATTACAACCAAAATACACCAAACCCAAACCCAATTATACTTGCCTTCTATGGTCTATGGGTATGGGGAGGGGTTTTACTTGCATTCTACGTTATACATTTTGCATAGCAGTTTTGGTTTAGTCCAATTTGTTGTTGATTTGTGAGGTTAGTAGTAATACTAAAACCGTGATTTCCGGTGATTTCGCTATTTGCAACCAAAACCGAGAAATCCTGCCAAAATAAACCAAATGCGAGATAATGATAACCAAAACAAATATTACTCTGTAATAAGACCTAATTATTACAAGTTTCAAATGAGCGAAACAATTTTTTGTAAACATTTGCCTTTGAACTTTATATGATACATAGAAACAAACAAACAAACAATGCATAATAATGAAATCAACATATAAGGTAGTCTTTGCTGCTCCTGTGACCTGTGGCAAATAGAAGATTACCATGATGATTACTAAAACAAACCACCATTGTGATATAAAGGGGGAAAGTTTCTTCTTGCTACAACAGTTGATAAATGCACCCAACACCACAATAGGCAAAAGGAAATAACCGGTGTAAATCCAGTAGCCTAGTATAGTATCAGGAGGGGACGGACCTCTGATGAGATTATAATAGCAGCAACTTTAAGTGGACATTGTTTGCTTATTTCTACATTTCTGAAAAGGACTGCATAATTTTGGTATGTATTAATGTTTTAGTTATATCAAGTGATTTTATTGACCTTGAATGTTACACTGTTGGTTATTTTGTTTTTTGTTTTTTCATAACCCTCAAATCAAAATATTTGTTCATTATTTAGTTAGGATGTTGTAAGTTGAAAATTGATATCAAAATAAAGTTTGGTTTTCAGGGTCTTAACACTTTCCACGCGGCAGGCAGCTGCAGACGACATTCCAAAATTTCACAAAATGTTTCAAAAATGTCAAAATCACTGTATTTCATTACCATATTGGGAATCACCATGAGAAATGCATTGGAATAAGTACAAACATGCCTGGTGTTTGGTCAGTAATCTTTGAGATAGACTTTGAAAATTATGAAAGGTTTCTGAAAAATCTGTTTTGTGTATGGTAAAAATAATAGCCGCGTGGAAAGCGTTAACAATTTTCATTTCAAGGAGGGACAACATCATTCTTGAAACTCAAATTCAAGAGGAAGCAATTAGAATAGAGACTTAAAGGTATATTATGTGATCTTTCAAGGGAACGCCCTCAACATTGAAAAAAAAATTAAAAGAAGATTTTCTTGCAGATTTACATTTCTGATCATAAATCGTACATACATTCCAAGTTACAGGGCGATACGATTCTTAATTACTTCAAAATCATGATTTTAGAGTGAAAATAAACTGTCGGATAATCCGACAGTTTATTATTTTCACTCTAAATTCACTCTAAAACCATGATTTTGAGGTAATTAGGAATCGTATCGCTCTGTAACTTGGAATGTATGTACGATTTACGATCAGAAATGTAAATCTGCAAGAAAATCTACTTTCTAAAAAAAATCATGAATAGAGGGCGCTCTCTGGAAAAGATCACATAATATGCCTTTAAGTCTCTAGTCTAATTTCTTGAATTCCTCCCCATTCAGGTTCATTTGTGGCAAATGTTGTTCCTAAATCAGGTCCATGTCCAAGCGAATTAAGGTATTGAAGCTCTTCTGTGCATCGTAGAACAGTTCACACCGGGAGTTCACATAGTGTACATTTCTGCACGACCCTTGTCTTGTTTTTCTTTAATTTGAAAAAAAAGCAGAGTAATTCCGTTATACCCTTCACAGAGGTATTCATATTGCATGATTTTTAAGAACGACGCAGTATTACTACCGTTGTAGGTATGTAGAGTATAACAGAATTATGCCAAAAAAGCTTATCTTTATGATAGGAACACAAATAAGAATTTCTGTAAGATGCCACTATTTCAACAAATTTGTCCCACCATAGTGTTTTTCATATGGTAAAAAATGTGCCCCCTTTCTGATTTTAAACTTTCTGATTATAAAAATATTCAAATTAAGGAACGATTTTTTTTCTTCTTTTTAATTTTCACTTTTTTTCTCTAATTTTACCCTGATTAACCCTTACAGCCCCAGATCCCATGAAATCCCATTTCCCAGCATCCTGGTTCCACCTGGCGCTGAGGTTTTTGTGTGAAATAATGGCCCCGGGCTATATAGCTGGGCGAATACACTCGCCCAGCACAGCTTCCCCCGTGGCGCAGTTGGTAGAGTGTCCGCCCGCCAACCGAGAGGTCGTGGGTTCAAACCCCGGGGCGTGGCACCTCTTGTTGTGTGTGCTTTTTTCGCTTGAAAAAAATTTTGTTGGAAAATCCACCGGGTGGGTTAGGTTTAATAATTTAAATAGAAATCGATCCTTTATACTAATATATCTGATCAATGGCATTTTCAGCACTTGCTCAATATTAAAACTAATTATCATAAGTAACTCTAGTTCCGTACTGTGACCTACAAAACCAGAAGCGAGCAAAGGGCAGCCTGTAGCTTGGCTTTATAGCTCACATCATACGCTACGCTAATTCATATACCGTAAAACGGGGTGAATAGGGACATGGAGGTGAATAGGGACAAATATGGGAACAGTTTTTTAAATGTCACCCGGCCAGTTTGTGTACCGTAAAACGGGATGAATAGGGGCCCCATGTCCCTATTCATCCCTGTATTACGGTACACAAACTGGCCGGGTGGCATTTAAAAAACTGTTCCCATTGTTGTCCCTATTCACCCCCATGTCCCCATTCACTCCGTTTTACGGTACCAGCTTTAATTCAGCTACTGTAAAAGTCAATATTTTCGCTATCAGATATTTTCATGAAAATGGTCATAACAGGCATTTCGCGATTTTTTATTTTCGTGATTTTCAACATTTGTGAACAAAAGTCAATGGAAGTCAATCATTCTCGCGAGTTTATATTTTCGCGGATGAGGATTGATTCGCGAAATTCGCGAAAATAAAAACCTTGCGAAAATTTCTACTTTTACAGTAACAGGCTCAGCACAGAACCAGTGCTACTCCGTTAATTTAAACTAAATACAGATTTTCATTATGTTTCTATTCAATTTTTTTCTCCATAGATTTAATAATGGAACTTCAGTGCACATTTTACTTGGTGCTCTCATTCACGGCTGTAGTAGTATATGGTGCAACGATGGACTCAGATCTACACCAATATCTACATGTAATAGGATATGAAACAGAATATGACATTATAGAGGCAAGTGAAGCACCAACACTCGCAAGTGGAGCACCAACACTCGCAAGTGAAGCACCAACACTCGCAAGTGGAGCACCAACACTCGCAAGTGAAGCACCAACACTCGCAAGTGAAGCACCAACACTCGCAAGTGAAGCAACAACACTCGCAAGTGAAGCACCAACACTCGCAAGTGAAGCACCAACACTCGCAAGTGAAGCACCAACACTCGCAAGTGAAGCACCAACACTCGCAAGTGAAGCACCAACACTCGCAAGTGAAGCACCAACACTCGCAAGTGAAGCACCAACACTCGCAAGTGAAGCACCAACACTCGCAAGTGAAGCACCAACACTCGCAAGTGAAGTACCAACACTAAGTGAAGCACCAACACTCGCAAGTGAAGCACCAACACTCGCAAGTGAAGCACCAACACTCGCAAGTGAAGCACCAACACTCGCAAGTGAAGCACCAACACTCGCAAGTGAAGCACCAACACTCGCAAGTGAAGCACCAACACTCGCAAGTGAAGCACCAACACTCGCAAGTGAAGCACCAACACTCGCAAGTGAAGCACCAACACTAAGTGAAGCACCAGCACTCGCAAGTGAAGCACCAACACTCGCAAGTGAAGCACCAACACTCGCAAGTGAAGCACCAACACTCGCAAGTGAAGCACCAACACTCGCAAGTGAAGCACCAACACTCGCAAGTGAAGCACCAACACTCGCAAGTGAAGCACCAACACTCGCAAGTGAAGTACCAACACTAAGTGAAGCACCAACACTCGCAAGTGAAGCACCAACACTCGCAAGTGAAGCACCAACACTCGCAAGTGAAGCACCAACACTCGCAAGTGAAGCACCAACACTCGCAAGTGAAGCACCAACACCAAGTGAAGCACCAACACTCGCAAGTGAAGCACCAACACTCGCAAGTGAAGCACCAACACTCGCAAGTGAAGCACCAACACTCGCAAGTGAAGCACCAACACTCGCAAGTGAAGCACCAACACTCGCAAGTGAAGCACCAACACTCGCAAGTGAAGCACCAACACTCGCAAGTGAAGCACCAACACTCGCAAGTGAAGCACCAACACTAAGTGAAGCACCAGCACTCGCAAGTGAAGCACCAACACTCGCAAGTGAAGCACCAACACTCGCAAGTGAAGCACCAACACTCGCAAGTGAAGCACCAACACTCGCAAGTGAAGCACCAACACTCGCAAGTGAAGCACCAACACTCGCAAGTGAAGCACCAACACTCGCAAGTGAAGTACCAACACTAAGTGAAGCACCAACACTCGCAAGTGAAGCACCAACACTCGCAAGTGAAGCACCAACACTCGCAAGTGAAGCACCAACACTCGCAAGTGAAGCACCAACACTCGCAAGTGAAGCACCAACACTAAGTGAAGCACCAGCACTCGCAAGTGAAGCACCAACACTCGCAAGTGAAGCACCAACACTCGCAAGTGAAGCACCAACACTCGCAAGTGAAGCACCAACACTCGCAAGTGAAGCACCAACACTCGCAAGTGAAGCACCAACACTCGCAAGTGAAGCACCAACACTCGCAAGTGAAGTACCAACACTAAGTGAAGCACCAACACTCGCAAGTGAAGCACCAACACTCGCAAGTGAAGCACCAACACTCGCAAGTGAAGCACCAACACTCGCAAGTGAAGCACCAACACTCGCAAGTGAAGCACCAACACTCGCAAGTGAAGCACCAACACTCGCAAGTGAAGCACCAACACTAAGTGAAGCACCAGCACTCGCAAGTGAAGCACCAACACTCGCAAGTGAAGCACCAACACTCGCAAGTGAAGCACCAACACTCGCAAGTGAAGCACCAACACTCGCAAGTGAAGCACCAACACTCGCAAGTGAAGCACCAACACTCGCAAGTGAAGCACCAACACTCGCAAGTGAAGCACCAACACTCGCAAGTGAAGCACCAACACTCGCAAGTGAAGCACCAACACTCGCAAGTGAAGCACCAACACTCGCAAGTGAAACACCAACACTCGCAAGTGAAGCACCAACACTCGCAAGTGAAGCACCAACACTAAGTGAAGCACCAACACTCGCAAGTGAAGCACCAACACTCGCAAGTGGAGCACCAACACTCGCAAGTGAAGCACCAACACTCGCAAGTGAAACACCAACACTCGCAAGTGAAGCACCAACACTCGCAAGTGAAGCACCAACACTCGCAAGTGGAGCACCAACACTAAGTGAAGCACCAACACTCGCAAGTGGAGCACCAACACTAAGTGAAGCACCAACACTCGCAAGTGGAGCACCAACACTCGCAAGTGGAGCACCAACACTCGCAAGTGAAGCACCAACACTCGCAAGTGAAGCACCAACACTAAGTGAAGCACCAACACTCGCAAGTGGAGCACCAACACTCGCAAGTGGAGGACCAACACTCGCAAGTGGAGCACCAACACTCGCAAGTGAAGCACCAACACTCGCAAGTGAAGCACCAACACTCGCAAGTGGAGCACCAACACTAAGTGAAGCACCAACACTCGCAAGTGAAGCACCAACACTAAGTGAAGCACCAACACTCGCAAGTGAAGCACCAACACTAAGTGAAGCACCAACACTCGCAAGTGGAGCACCAACACTCGCAAGTGGAGGACCAACACCCGCAAGTGAAGAACCAACACTCGCAAGTGGAGCACCAACACTCGCAAGTGGAGGACCAACACCCGCAAGTGAAGAACCAACACTCCCAAACTGTGCAACTCATTCACCAATAAAACCAAATACAGAAACAGAACCGTCATCCAATGATATGACAACTGAAGTAGATGGCAAACCTAAAGATGAAGGTGAACCAGCTCTGAGTACTGGGGAAATCGTCAGTATAGCGGTCGGAGGTATTGCCGCTGCCGGAGTAGCGGCTGGTGGTATCGGTTTTGCCAAGCACAGTGCAAAAGCTAAAGAGGACATTACTGATAGTATTGTCATGGACACATTAAGCAAAGCAGAAAATGGAGAAGCGGCAGGGGAAGGAACAGAGGGAGGAGGGCAATCAAATCCAAAACTCCAGGTTACTCCAGGGGAAAAACCAACACTCGCAAGTGGAGCACCACCAACTCCAGGGGAGTTTATCCTTTATGTAAGCACTTACGAAATTTATATATAGTCATATTCATGTAAGCACTCACGAAATTTATATTAATAATACAGTTCAATAGCAAATATTCATGTACTCACGACCATACATAACTTCTGTTTTGAAACTTATGGTGTCTTATTCCTATTCCATTATATTAGTATATTAATATAGTATTATTAATTGATAGTGGATTAGTCCTTTTTGGTCTGTGGCATTGGGACATCTGGGGCAGCTTTTTGCATGTGTCTTATATAGTGTATTATTCCTATTCCATTATATTAGTATATCAATACAGTATTATTAATTGATAGTGGATTAGTCCTTTTTTGTCTGTGGCATTGGGGCATCTGGGACAACTTTTGGCATGAGTCTTATATAATGTATTATTCCTATTCCATTATATTAATATGTCATTACTGTATTATTAATTGATAGTGGATTAGTCCTTTTTGGTCTGTGGCATTGGGGCATCTGGGACAACTTTTGGCATGAGTCTAACATAATGTATTATTCCTATTCCATTATATTAATATATCAATACAGTATTATTAATTGATAGTGGATTAGTCCTTTTTGGTCTGTGGCATTGGGGCATCTGGGACAACTTTTTGCATGTGTCTTATATAGTGTATTATTCCTATTCCATTATATTAGTATATCAATATAGTATTATTAATTGATAGTGGATTAGTCCTTTTTGGTCTGTGGCATTGGGACATCTGGGGCAGCTTTTTGCATGTGTCTTATATAGTGTATTATTCCTATTCCATTATATTAGTATATCAATACAGTATTATTAATTGATAGTGGATTAGTCCTTTTTTGTCTGTGGCATTGGGGCATCTGGGACAACTTTTGGCATGAGTCTTATATAATGTATTATTCCTATTCCATTATATTAATATGTCATAACTGTATTATTAATTGATAGTGGATTGGTCCTTTTTGGTCTGTGGCATTGGGGCATCTGGGACAACTTTTGGCATGAGTCTAACATAATGTATTATTCCTATTCCATTATATTAATATATCAATACAGTATTATTAATTGATAGTGGATTAGTCCTTTTTGGTCTGTGGCATTGGGGCATCTGGGACAACTTTTTGCATGTGTCTTATATAGTGTATTATTCCTATTCCATTATATTAATATATCAATATAGTATTATTAATTGATAGTGGATTAGTCCTTTTTGGTCTGTGGCATTGGGACATCTGGGGCAGATTTTTGCATGTGTCTTATATAGTGTATTATTCCTATTCCATTATATTAGTATATCAATACAGTATTATTAATTGATAGTGGATTAGTCCTTTTTTGTCTGTGGCATTGGGGCATCTGGGACAACTTTTGGCATGAGTCTTATATAATGTATTATTCCTATTCCATTATATTAATATGTCATTACTGTATTATTAATTGATAGTGGATTAGTCCTTTTTGGTCTGTGGCATTGGGGCACAATGCTGTATTAATACTGTATTAATACATTAATATAATGGAATAGGAATGATACGCTATATAAGAGTGATCCAAAAAGCTGCCCCAGATGTCCCAATGGCACAGACCAAAAAGGACTAATATACTATTAATTGAATAATACTGTATTAATACATTAATATAATGGAATAGGAATGATACGCTATATAAGAGTGATCCAAAAAGTTGCCCCAGATGTCCCAATGCCACAGACCAAAAAGGACTAATATACTATTAATTGAATAATACTGTATTAATACATTAATATAATGGAATAGGAATGATACGCTATATAAGAGTGATCCAAAAAGCTGCCCCAGATGTCCCAACGCCACAGACCAAAAAGAGGACTAATATACTATTAATTAAATAATACTGTATTAATACATTAATATAATGGAATAGGAATGATGCCCTACACTAGAATAATACACTATATTGGTGCTATATTAATGTATACATACAATAGAATAAGAATCATATACTATAGATAATTGCATATGACTATAATGTTACTAGGCATCAATATGATTTAATCATTATACATGGTACTAAAGCAGTACATATATATATATATATATACTATGTACAGGGTGTATCAAAAAAATTAGGACACTTTTTGATGATGGTTTAAATCCTTGTTAAATCACTGAAGCATGACCAATTTTTATTTCAATGTAAAGTACAACCGATAAAGATAAAATCCTGAAGAGATGAAAAAAATCCATTATTAATTAAGGAAATTGTGACCTATTAGGCAAGGCAATCTACAGTCATCAAAAAAAGTAACTATACAGGTAATAAATGGGCTTCTAACTCTTAAAATATATATCCTACCTATAAATATTAAATTATAAAGTTGTTGAAAAATTTGTCTTCTTTAATGTGAGATATTGCACGCTAGGATCAGGTGATTATTGTTGAAGTGGCACTCAAAAATGTAAGGAGAAGTTTTCATTTTCACATTTTTATTTTCTACACGCGGACCAATCTACGGGTACCTTATTGATTACCGGTAGTGCAATTTGGGGATGCATGCTCAGGTTGGACAGTCGGCCGCTTTGTTCCGATGGATCAATACGCCACACACACGCTACCTGTCATTCTCTTCCCCGTGTTGAAATGTAAAATGTGAATTTGAAATTGTGACTTTACCTTACATTTTGGATTGTCGCTTCTTAAATATTCAACCGATTCTAGCGTGCAATATCTCATATTAAAGAAGATAAATTTCTCAACAACTTTATGATTTAATATTTCTAGGTAGGTTATATATTTTTAGAGTTAAAGGTACATTTAATACCTGTATAGTTACTTTTTTTGATGACTGTATTTTGTAGTATGTACAATGGTCATTCACACAGTAACAGTTAGAGTAACATGAACGCGCACACTATTTATGCCAATATCATGGTAATGAACCATCTACAGTGGGTTCGAGAACTTTTTTGATTTGCACAGAATATGCATGCATCTGATTTGTGGATTATTTAGCCAGTATTGATTTGTGCCAGAATTAAATGGATTACCAAACTAATCTTTGCTATTGACTGATAGATTATTTTCTATGTTTATAATTTATTGTAACGTATTGAAACATAAACCATGTTATTTACTGGTCTATACATGTAAATCCCATTGTACAAACCAGTAAATAACATGGTTTACGCGAATTATGCTAGTTTTCTTATTTTTCATCGGATTGATCTCATATTTTCAGGATATCATAATAATTAATTGGGCTTAACATTGAGACTAAATTGGTCATGGTCCAATGATTATAACAAGTATTACACCGTCATGAAAAAGTGTCCTAATTTTTTTGATACACCCTGTATTATAAGAAATTTTGTGAGTGCTTACATGAAGGCAACACCGGAAAAACCAACACTCGCAAGTGGAGGACCAACACCCGCAAGTGAAGAACCAACACTCGCAAGCGGTGCAACTCATTCACCAATAGAACCAAATACAGAAACAGAACAGTCATCCAATGTAACAATGACAACTGAAGTAGATGGTGAACCTACAGAGGGGGAACAATCAGATGAAGGTGAACCAGCTCTGAGTACTGGGGAAAATCATCGGTATAGCGGTCGGAGGTATTGCCGCTGCCGGAGTAGCGGCTGGTGGTATCTGTGTTGCCGTGCACAGTGCAAAAGCTAAAGTGGACATTACCATGATTACTGATAGTACAGTCATGGACACATTACGCAAAGCAGAAAATGGAGAAGCGACAGGGGAAGGAACAGAGGGAGGAGGGCAATCAAATCCAACACCGCCTGAAGATTGACCGCTATAATTAAATTTAAAAACATTTCAGTGTACAATAATTTGGGGTTTTGTATAGAACTAGCGGGACGCCCGCTACGGAGTAGGGCCTACCAGATAGAACACCTACAAAATGAAACAACACATGTATAAGTGTTGAAAAATGTATAACGAAACACATAAGGAATAGAACAATATTTAAAACATTTTTGTTTTAAATCAAAAGGTTTTGTTTGAATTCAAAAGTTTTCACATTTCAAGTATAAAATTAAAAAGACCCCCCCCCCCCGCCTGGCCACACCCGTGGCATATTTAAACTCCAAGGCTTAAACCTTAACCATCTCCCGTACCCCATCCGTCACCCCCCCCCCCCCCCCCCCCCCCCCCCCCGCCCTAATGCTTTTCATAACCAACATTTGAATGCTACATTGTACAAACGCAATACATGGATTTTATTTTGTTAATTTTTGTTTGCATGTGTGTACATTTTCAGGAATTTCACAAGAATGGTGCTTTTCTAAGTGCAATTCACTTTGGGACATTCCATTAAAATTCAATAATAGTTGTTGTTTTTTCTATTAAGAAACGAAAAAACACCCTCTTCTACGGCCAAACAGACCTCTCAGGTATGGTTGGTTGGTCAGGCGGGGATTCTGTTTTAGGGTCAATTTCAACAATTTTCAACAATTATTCCAAAATTGTTCCAACAATTTGTTAAAAAAATGAAGATTTTGTTTGAAAATTCAAAACAGATAGGTTGGTTAGGCCCATAACCACATGTTCTAACTTTTTTTAAATATTAAATCAAGAATTTGTTGAGAAATCATTTCAATACAAACAAAGGTTATGTAAAAATGTTGCAATTTTACCAGCCGTGCATGTGGGAAGCCGACACAAATCTTTTTATTCCAGAATATTGGATAGAAAATTGTAATTTTATACCAAAAGTCCTTGTACATATGGATGTTTGGTGTATTGCCGATCGACCATTTGTACAATAATAAAAGCGACAATTAGCTTTTCCTTCAAACCTTCAAATGTAGTGTTATCTTCACAAATACGAAAGTAAATATCACAAGGCAGCAATTATTTTGCAGCTGACTAACACTATAAAATGTATAGCTGCTTTGTACTTTATTCCACCTCTAATGTACAATTCAGTCAGTTCCAAATTGGTGAACCTGCTTACAGCAGCGAATTAATACAGCAGAGCATGGGCGCGCAAAAACCTCGCATGACGCACTGTGCATCATATGAGTGATGCATACGTGATGCCAAAATAAAAGGGCAACCCATATTTCTCACCAATTTAGAACTGATTAAACTATATTATATTAATATTGTGTAATTGATATTTTACGCACAATGTATGTACTATACTTAGATGGAGAAACATTGTATATTTTCACTTACCCATCGCTATGTATTGTGTTCCAAATTTGAATTCAAATGTGAAAATCAAATGTGTGAAATGTCGATTGAAATTCACTATGCCTCGTGGACAAACATGTAAATTGAGTACCGCAGTAAAAACGTTCAGGAAGACAAAAGGTAACTGCAATTGACTTCACTTTTTTCATACAAAGTTACTAACAAATCGGTCGTTCTTACAAGGTTTTCAAAAAACCAAAATGAATAACAGTTTTGAAAACAAGATGGCTTTTTTACACTTTTCCATTTTCTTTAACTGACCCTGTATGAAAAGAGACGAAAGTTTTCTGCTTTGAAAAGGTCAAATTCTACATTGTAAATTCAACTTATGCTTTCTTCAGTTTTTCAATTTGGCTAGCTAAACACACCTCCACCCAGGATAAGCATTTCTTATTATCATATATTTTGAATGTTTAGACCAAAGCAAACATTGATTTACATGAACTAGTTGGCAAATTCATTTTGCTTGTGTATTTTTGATTGAAAATATTGGAAACAAAAAAATGACATTCTGCTTTCTAAAAGAGAAAGCAGAAAAACTCTGGGCTCTATTATGGAAAATAAAAGTGTTTTCCGCTGTATTTATATATTTATTATTGTAGCATACCAACAATTGTGACATGTACCAACAATTGAAGAGCTTTGTTGCAAAAGGGCCACCAGACCACCCCGACATGTTAATTTTGCATTAGTGAATTTGTATTGACAAGTCCATGGAATTAATCAAATTATTGTATGTATGGCTGTGTTCATTACTGTTTCTATGACTTGGATTAGTGCATCCATGCACACCAATTGAGGCACCAACCAATACAAGCCACATTCCACATAATGAATAGCCATCCATTCAATAATGCAAAATGAGTAAAAAGGCAGAAGTGGATGTAGGCCCTTTTGCAAAACAGCTCTTCAATTGTAAAATATATCAACCATTTACCATTTCTATACTTATGGTATACCGTAAAACGGGGTGAAAGGGTCGAATTGGGACATGGGGGCCCTATGCCAATATTCACCCCGAAGTTTACGGTACACAAACTGGCCGGGTGACATTTAAAAATCTATTCCCATTTTTGTCCCTATTCACCCCCGTGTCCCTATTCACCCCGTTTTACGGTACCCTTGAAAGGTGGATAACTCTATCAAATTCACTTTTCTCCATAAAAATTGAAATTTTTCGTATCAGAAGAAAGCCCACGTTTTGCTCATTACACCTGCAAAAATTGCTCATTACACACACCCCTGAAGACCTGAAAGAGTTTTCTTTTAGAATCCTATTGTCATTGATTGTCTTTTCCAACTCTCACACGGACATATGAAACGTTCACAAATTGAGATTTATATATCTCTACCATTTATTTCTTAAAACCTGGCTTCACACAAAGGTTCACACAGTTTTCATTGTTAAGAAAGCGTATAACATATCAAAGGTTCCAAAAGACCCCCAACGTAGTTACAATTATATAGTAGCTATGACCATCTCTATCTATCTACTCTACTGGGCTTGTTCTAAACTACTTGGCATGCTTGATTGCATTAAAAGTTTATTGATCTGAAGTAAACTTAGGAAGAGTGATATAGTCAACTCTACTTAAGCCTGGTTACATCGAATATTTATGGATTGAGCTTTATAAGAAGGTCCAAGTGCTTAGGGGCTATATCATGAAATCAACTCACAAATTCTTAAACAATCTTCCTAAGAAGAGTTAAAAGCTTCTTGAGATGAATCTTAAGTTAAATCACAGAGAGTCAATTGACTATCTGTGGTTAAATGCAACCAGCGATCGAACGAACGAACTATCATCCATATGATCGATCGTCAACTCCGGTTGAAGATTTGGCCAAATATAACTTGAAAATGTAATTGCATCAAGAGAACGAAAATGATGCAACAGTTGTACAGAAAATGTATTAAAAAAACTTGCCAGAATCTGTAATAAGAATTTTCACGCCGAGTAAACGATTCATTTTATGGCAAAGGATCTCGTAAGACCCTTCGCACCGCCCTTATACAATGCCATTTTGATTATTGTTGCTCTTCATGGTTTTCTTCACTTTCTGCTAAGTTGAAAAATAAGCTGCAAGTTGTGCAAAATAAGTTGATTCGCTTTATTTTGAAGCTGGAGCCCAGGTCCCACATTGGTGATGTAGAATTTAAGAATCTGGGAATGCTGAAAGTTGAAGATAGAGTTAAACAACTTAAACTCAATCATGTTTTTAAAATATATAATGAAATAGCACCTGAGTACTTGAATTCTCAATTTACCAAATTGTCCAACACTCACAGATACAATACCAGGGGCAGTGCAACAAATTTTCTGGTTCCCAAAGCTAAAGGTCAGCAGTGCAATACATTTTTCTTTACTGCTATTCGGGAATGGAACTTGCTACCAACTCAGGTTAAAACATCCAAAACCCACGGGCAGTTCAAAAAGGCAGTAAAGAGTCACTTTCTATCTTGATTTTTCATCCATTTTTATATGCAGTTGTTTCATAAAAAGTGCAATATTATTTTGTGTGCAAATATATATGATGTTTTTATAATGTGCTGTTTTAATAAGGACACCAATAGAAATAAGCCCTTTTCAGAGCTTTCTTGGGCTATCCTTGGCATTATATGTTTTCTTGTATTAATATGTTGTGTTAATTTTGTAAGTTTTTAAGATTTGTATATTTGATCTGATGTATTGTATCTCTGTGTCTTGATATGCCAAATAAAACTAAACTAAACTAAACTAATGGACGATCGATCCTTATTACCAACGATCAAACGAACGAACGATCATCCAATGATCGATCGTCAACTCCGGGTGAAGATTTGGCCAAATATAAATTTGAAAATGTAATCGCATCATCTCTTATAAAGATGTTAAGAAAATGATGCAACAATTGCACAGAAAATGTATTTAAAAACTTGCCAGATAACACGACAGTTTATATTTTCACTCTAAAGTCACTCTAAAACAATGATTTTGAGGTAATTAGGAATCGTATCGCTCTGTAACTTGGAATGTATGTAAGATTTATGATCAGAAATGTAAAACTGCGGGAAAATCTACTTTCTAAAAAAAAATCATGAAGAGAGGGCGCTCTCTGTAAAAGATCACATAATATGCCTTTAAATAGTGATCTCATTTTGACAGTACTGGGATTTCTGTATTATATACGTCATTCATATATTCTTGTTCATTGATTGGTTAAAAGTGGGTCGCATGATCAAAAATAAACATGCTATTTTGCCAAAAGTACTATTTACGGCTCCCAAAAGTACTATTTACGGCTCCCAAGAAGACTATTTACGGCGCACATGCGCCGGTAGTTTCACGTGGCATTGTACTCCGCGTTACGCGAAAGGGGGCACGATTTGCATCCCCGGGCGCAGCGTGATGATCATTCGATGCACTGCCTTTGAATTGAACTTTTAAAACTTTTTAACTGATGAAGATTGGAACTTACCGGATGATTTTTAGATTAGAACTTTATGGAACTAGAATTATATGAATGACATATATAAAACAAATATATACTGCCTTTATTCGAGTCTCTGGATTAAAACTATGGGCCCGAGGTGACTGCAATAGTGCTATTTTGCTGAGGGGCGCACCAGAGTCTCTCATGGCAGTATATACAGGGTGACCCAAATAAATGTTAACACTCCGGGCACATAAGATATCTTAGAAGGACAGGAACACATGGGTCTAATCTTGATGTATTATGAAAGCTGAGTAAATAAGCTTTCATTTGCATTTTATTGCGTTCCAATTGGTTATTTAGAACGGGAGATATGCTTCAGCAAACATAAGGAAGCAAAATCGGCTTGGTCCAATCCTCTCAGTATGAAAGTAAAGCTTTTAAAATGCATGAAGCAAGAAGCAACATGATTAAGTTACACACACACATCAGTTAATCTCTTCTTTGTTGTTTTCAACGCATTCTTTCGATTCTTTTCAAGCTTAAAAGACATAAATAAATATATTCCACATAAATTATATAGGTATTTTGTCATGAGTTCAAGTTCCGTACTCTTTTTCCATGTGCAATGGGTAGTTGTCAGTAAAGCAGCCTGTCTTTAAAATTGAAATTGAAACATTTCATGTTCTTTGTTGAAATGGTCCATCCAATTAAATAAATTAACTAATATTGCACTGAAATAAAACTAGTATTGCACTGAAATTAACCATAAATCAATTTTAGCTTGAAAAGAATCGAAAGAATGCGTTGAAAAGAACAAAGAAGAGATTAACTGATGCGTGTGTGTGACTGAATCATGTTGCTTCTTGCTTCGTGCATTTTAAAAGCTTTACTTTCATACTGAGAGGATTGGACCAAGCCGATTTTGCTTCCTCATGTTTGCTGAAGCATATCTCCAGTTCTAAATAACCAATTGGAACGCAATAAAATGCAAATGAAAGCTTATTTACTCAGCTTTCATAATGCATCAAGATTAGACCCGTGTGTTCCTGTCCTTTTAAGATATCGTATGTGCCCGGAGTGTTAACATTTTTTTGGGTCACCCTGTATTTGTATAATAGTACCTTTTTAAGAGCTTTGATATCTGTATAAAAAGCTCTACGAACAAAAAGATAGTGGAATTCATCAAATCAGAGTCACATAGATTACAAGTATTAACACTACTATCATTAAATCTACTGTTACTTGGTAATCTAACATTACCACATCTAAATCTACGGTTATAATCAAGTTTAAGCAAATAAATACCAGTACACTGCCAATACCATCGTATTTATTCACAGATTTATCAGCTTTATAATAGCTCTAAACTACTACTGAACGACCGACCAAGTCATTAGTCGATATTTGATAGAATACCGGGATCGATTGAAAACGCACTGATGCAGTAAACAGTTAGTATTGTCAGACAATAGAAATAACTTGTGATTGACAGGAAGCAGTGGAAGTCCGATGGCTGCATACAGCCGTCTGTCCTTTAAATTGACGCTATTTCTTAATTTGAGCTTTAATTTATAACACCGTTTTCACCATATTTATACCAACAAGATATTTTAGTTTAGGAATATCTTAAAATAATTTAAACATGTTTCTCCAATTTTGATAAATTTGCCTCTAAAAAAGTGTAAACCTTTTTTGGGACCACTCTGTATAGATTAATTTTTATCTTTCTTTTATTTAACTATGAAATGAAGGGTGAGTACAAAAACCTGTTATAGTGCAAAGCTGATGGATCATTCTTAAACAACCCCGGGACTGTCCACTCCGGGACTGTTTCTAACCCTAACCCTAACCACTAAGGGTTGGTCTACAACATTTTTAACCCCGGGACTGTTTCTAACCCTAACCCTAACCCTAACCACCAAGGGTTGGTCTACAACATTTTAACCCCGGGACTGTCCACCCCCAGGACTGTCCACCCCAGGACTAACACTAACCCTAATCCGAACCCTAACCCTAACCTGAACCCCAATTATATTTGCATTCTATGGTCTATGGGTATGGGGAGGGGTCTTATTACAACCCAAATACACCAAGCCCAAACCCAATTATTCTTGCATTCTATGGTCTATGGGTATGGGGAGGGGTCTTATTACAACCCAAACACACCAACCCCAAACCCAATTTTACTTGCATTCTATGGTATATGGGTATGGGGAGGGGTCTTATTACAACCCAAACACACCAACCCCAAAGTCCCAAACCCAATTTTACTTGCATTCTATGGTATATGGGTTTGAGGAGGGGTGTTATTACAACCTAAACACACCAACCCTAAACCCAATTTTACTTGCATTATATGGTCTATGGGTATGTGGAGGGGTCTTATTACAACCCAAATACACCAACCCCAAACCCAATTTTACTTGCATTCTATGGTCTATGGGTATGGGGAGGGTCTTATTACAACCCAAATACACCAACCCCAAACCCAATTATTCTTGCATTCTATGGTCTATGGGTATGGGGAGGGGTCTTATTACAACCCAAACACACCAACCCCAAATCCAATTTTACTTGCATTTTATGGTCTATGGGTATGGGGAGGGGTCTTATTACAACCCAAACACACCAACCCCAAAGTCCCAAACCCAATTTTACTTGCATTCTATGGTATATGGGTTTGAGGAGGGGTGTTATTACAACCTAAACACACCAACCCCAAACCCAATTTTACTTGCATTCTATGGTCTATGGGTATGGGGAGGGGTCTTATTACAACCCAAACACACCAACCCCCAACCCAATTTTACTTGCATTCTATGGTCTATGGGTATGGGGAGGGGTCTTATTACAACCCAAACACACCAACCCCAAACCCAATTTTACTTGCATTCTATGGTATATGGGTTTGAGGAGGGGTGTTATTACAACCTACACACACCAACCCCAAACCCAATTTTACTTGCATTCTATGGTCTATGGGTATGGGGAGGGGTCTTATTACAACCCAAACACACCAACCCCAAACCCAATTTTACTTGCATTATATGGTCTATGGGTATGTGGAGGGGTCTTATTACAACCCAAATACACCAACCCCAAACCCAATTTTACTTGCATTCTATGGTCTATGGGTATGGGGAGGGTCTTATTACAACCCAAATACACCAACCCCAAACCCAATTATTCTTGCATTCTATGGTCTATGGGTATGGGGAGGGGTCTTATTACAACCCAAACACACCAACCCCAAACCCAATTTTACTTGCATTTTATGGTCTATGGGTATGGGGAGGGGTCTTATTACAACCCAAACACACCAACCCCAAACCCAATTTTACTTGCATTATATGGTCTATGGGTATGGGGAGGGGTCTTATTACAACCCAAACACACCAACCCCAAAGTCCCAAACCCAATTTTACTTGCATTCTATGGTATATGGGTTTGAGGAGGGGTGTTATTACAACCTAAACACACCAACCCCAAACCCAATTTTACTTGCATTCTATGGTCTATGGGTATGGGGAGGGGTCTTATTACAACCCAAACACACCAACCCCCAACCCAATTTTACTTGCATTCTATGGTCTATGGGTATGGGGAGGGGTCTTATTACAACCCAAACACACCAACCCCAAACCCAATTTTACTTGCATTCTATGGTATATGGGTTTGAGGAGGGGTGTTATTACAACCTAAACACACCAACCCCAAACCCAATTTTACTTGCATTCTATGGTCTATGGGTATGGGGAGGGGTGTTATTACAACCCAAACACACCAACCCCAAACCCAATTTTACTTGCATTCTATGGTCTATGGGTATGGGGAGGGGTCTTATTACAACCCAAATACACCAACCCCAAACCCAATTATTCTTGCATTCTATGGTCTATGGGTATGGGGAGGGGTGTTATTACAACCTAAACACACCAACCCCAAACCCAATTTTATTTGCATTCTATGGTCTATGGGTATGGGGAGGGGTCTTATTACAACCCAAACACACCAACCCCAAACCCAATTTTACTTGCATTCTATGGTCTATGGGTATGGGGAGGGTCTTATTACAACCCAAATACACCAACCCCAAACCCAATTATTCTTGCATTCTATGGTCTATGGGTATGGGGGGGGGGTCTTATTACAACCCAAACCCACCAACCCCAAACCCAATTTTACTTGCATTTTATGGTCTATGGGTATGGGGAGGGGTCTTATTACAACCCAAACACACCAACCCCAAACCCAATTATTCTTGCATTCTATGGTCTATGGGTATGGGGAGGGGTGTTATTACAACCCAAACACACCAACCCCAAACCCAATTTTACTTGCATTCTATGGTCTATGGGTATGGGGAGGGACTTATTACAACCCAAATACACCAACCCCAAACCCAATTATTCTTGCATTCTATGGTCTATGGGTATGGGGAGGGGTGTTATTACAACCTAAACACACCAACCCCAAACCCAATTTTATTTGCATTCTATGGTCTATGGGTATGGGGAGGGGTCTTATTACAACCCAAACACACCAACCCCAAACCCAATTTTACTTGCATTCTATGGTCTATGGGTATGGGGAGGGTCTTATTACAACCCAAATACACCAACCCCAAACCCAATTATTCTTGCATTCTATGGTCTATGGGTATGGGGAGGGGTCTTATTACAACCCAAACCCAATTTTACTTGCATTTTATGGTCTATGGGTATGGGGAGGGGTCTTATTACAACCCAAACACACCAACCCCAAACCCAATTTTACTTGCATTATATGGTCTATGGGTATGGGGAGGGGTCTTATTACAACCCAAACCCACCAACCCCAAACCCAATTTTACTTGCATTCTATGGTCTATGGGTATGGGGAGGGTCTTATTACAACCCAAATACACCAACCCCAAACCCATTTATTCTTGCATTCTATGGTCTATGGGTATGGGGAGGGGTCTTATTACAACCCAAACACACCAACCCCAAACCCAATTTTAATTGCATTCTATGGTCTATGGGTTTGAGAGGGGTCTTATTACAACCCAAATACACCAACCCCAAACCCAATTTTAATTGCATTCTATGGTCTATGGGTATGGGGAGGGGTCTTATTACAACCTAAGTACACCAACCCCAAACCAATTGTAATTGCATTCTATGGTATATGGGTTTGGGAGGGGTCTTATTACAACCCAAATACACCAACCCCAAACCTAATTATTCTTGCATTATATGGTCTATGGGTATGGGGAGGGGTCTTATTACAACCCAAACACCAAACCCAAACCCAATTATACTTGCCTTCTATGGTCTATGGGTATGGGGAAGGGTTTTACTTGCATTCTACGGTATACATTTTGCATAGCAGTTTTAGTTTAGTCCAATTTGTTGTTGATTCGTGAGGTTAGTAATACTAAAACCGCGATTTCCGGTGATTTCGCTATTTGCAAACAAAACTGAGAAATCCTGCCAAAATAAACCAAATGCGAGATAATGATAACCAAAACAAATTACTCTGTAAATAAGACCTAATTATTACAAGTTTCAAATGAGCGAAACAATTTGTTGTAAACATTTGCCTTTGAACTTTATATGATACATAGAAACAAACAAACAATGCATAATAATGAAATCAACATATTAAAAGGTGCTCCTGTGACCTGTGGCAAATAGAAGATTACCATGATGATTACCAAAACAAACCACCATTGTGATATAAAGGGGGAATGTTTCTTCTTGCTACAACAGTTGATAAATGCACCCAACACCACAATAGGCAAAAGGAAATAACCGGTGTAAATCCAGTAGCCTAGTATCAGGAGGGGAACTCTGATGAGATTATCATAGCAGCAACTTTAAATGGACATTGTTTGCTTATTTCTACAATTCTGAAAAGGACTGCATAATTTTGGTATGTATTAATGTTTGAGTAATATGAAGTGATTTTATTGATCTTGAATGTTACACTGTTGGTTGTTGTTTTTTTCATTTTTTTTCTTCATAGCTATGACGGAGCGGGGTCGAGGGCCGGGCACTGGTCATAAATAAATAACTAAATGATGCACTCGAAGAGCTTGAAGTTGAAGATACTAGCTTAGTATTATTTTATTTGCATATTGCTTCTCGCTTGGAGATCAGAATGTAATGTAATGTAATGTAATGTGGTTTTAAATATTGATGGACAGGGTGTACCTAATACGGGGGAAGGTATTCTGCGAAGGCGAGTTGCGATTTCAAATGTGCGAGTTGCGAGTTGGATTTTGCGAGTTCGAATTGCGAGTTGCGAGTTCAATTGTGCGAGTTGCGAGTTGGATTTTGCGAGTTCGAATTGCGAGTTGCGAGGTGGGAGTTCAAATGTGCGAGTTGTGAGTTGGATTTTGCGAGTTAATATTTGCGAGTTGTTAAATGCGACTTGCAACTAGCAACTCGCACATTATCCAAACCCTATATATACAGGAAAACAAGAAGTGCGCAATAGTCACAAGACGAGGGTGGTTTCTTAGAACATGTTAATTAATGGGAATATGACAGTCCGATGGTATGATGCCCTTCCTCCCACCTTCTTGACTTGACCTAGTTCCAGCGCCTAGGTAATAAGTTTAAGGAATGACTTTACTCCTTTGGGGAACCTTGTCCTTGTTGGCCGGAACTTCACCTTTACTTCGAAAACAGGACTTCATAACATATTATGTGGAATAATTGGGTAATAGTAAATGAAACTCTTTTCTCTGATGATTTATGTACAGTGGTTAAGTGTGAGGGAGAGGAGCTTTATATTGAGTATTAGTTTATATAGTCATAGGTTATATAGGAATTTGTCACAATAACCCTCAAATCAAAATATGTGTTCATTATTAAGTTATATGTTGGTAGTTGAAAATTGATATCAAAATAAAGTTTGGTTTTCAGGGTCTTAACACTTTTCATTTCAAGGAGGGACAACATCATTCTTGAAACTCAAATTCAAGAGGAAGCAATTAGAATAGAGACTTAAGTCTCTAGTCTAATTTCTTGAATTCCTCCCCATTCAGGTTCATTTTGTGGCAAATGTTGTTCCTAAATCAGGTCCATGTCCAAGCACATTGAGGCATTGAAGCTCTTCTGTGCATGATCCTAGAACAAACAGTTCACATTGTACATTCCTGCACGACCCTTCCCCCTCCTTCTGAAAATACTGTTGAATGAAGTTTTGTTTTTCTTTTAATTTACAAATAAGAATTTCTGTGAGATGCCACTATTTCAACAAATTTGTCCCACCATAGTGTTTTTCACATCTTATATGGTAAAAAATGTGCCCCCTTTCTGATTTTAAACTTTGATTATAAAAATATTCAAATTAATATTTGAAATAGAAATGGATCCTTTACACTATTATATTTAAGTTATAAGTAACTTGGATTTATAGCTCAAACGCTATGCTAATTCATATACCGGGGTGAATAGGGACAAATATGGGAACAGTTTTTTAAATGCCACCCGGACCGTAAAACGGGATGAATAGGGACATGGGGCCCCCATGTCCCTATTCATCCCTGTATTACGGTAAACAAACTGGCCGGGTGGCATTTAAAAAACTGTTCCCATTGTTGTCCCTATTCACCCCCATGTCCCCTTTCACTCCATTTTACGGTACCAGCTTTAATTCAGCTACTGTAAAAGTCAATATTTTCGCGATAAGATATTTTCATGAAAAATGTCATAACAGGCATTTCACGTTTTTTTAATTTTCACGATTTTCAACATTTGTGAACAAAAGTCAATGGAAGTCAATAATTTTCGCGAGTTTATATTTTCGCGGATGAGGATTGATTGGCGAAATGTCGCGAAAATAAAAACCTCGCAAAAATTTCTACTTTTACAGTAACAGGCTCAGCACAGAACCAGTGCTACTCCGTTAATTTAAACTAAATACAGATTTTCATTATGTTTCTATTCAATTTTTTTCTCCATAGATTTAATAATGGAACTTCAGTGCACATTTTACTTAGTGCTCGCATTCACGGCTGTAGTATATGGTGCAACGATGGACTCAGATCTACACCAATATCTACATGTAATAGAATACCATGAAACAGAATATGACATTATAGAGGCAAGTGGGGCACGTGAAGCACCAACACTCGCAAGTGGAGCACCAACCCTAAGTGAAGCACCAACACTCGCAAGTGGAGCACCACCAACTCCAGGGGAAAAACCAACACTCGCAAGTGGAGCACCACCAACTCCAGGTGAAGGTGAACCAGCTCTGAGTACTGGGGCAATCGTCGGTATAGCGGTCGGAGGTATTGCCGCTGCCGGAGTAGCGGCTGGTGGTATCGGTTTTGCAATGCACAGTGCAAAAGCTAAAGTGGACATAATTACTGATAGTCATGCCATAAACACATTAAGCAAAGCAGAAAATGGAGAAGCGACAGGGGAAGGAACAGAGGGAGGAGGGCAATCAAATCCAACACCGCCTGAAGATTGACCGCTATAATTAAATTTGAAAACATTTCAGTGTACAATAATTTGGGGTTTTGTATAGAATATACAACAGAACAGTTATTATAATGTTATGTAGTTGTCTGTACATTTGCATTATGTTCCCAGTCCCTTCACGTTATTTATCACGCGTACTGCAGAGGGGTATACTGTCTGACGTAAAATGCTGATATGCCGGAGATCAGCATTTTTGAATCGACGTTTTAATGTACAAAGAGGGCTGATTTTTCTTAATGCTTATAGGTGTAAGTTCATACATGTAATACAATTGTAAAAATATATACAAATCCCAGTTTTTATCATATATTTTTGTAATTGAGGGCGCTGCCTCCACCACATCTCTTAATGCCCCTTTGAGTTAAAGGCAATAGGGCCCTGTTCCTACAATACCCAAATGAGGTTTTTGCTTGATTGAAACACTCATGGTGTGGATAGGAAACAAGGAAAGAGAAGTGTTTTTGTTGTTGATAGATTGTGATTTTAAATGCCAAGAACTCTTGTATTTTCAACATATGGTAAGCTTAAAAAATGAAAGTTCCTTTTCTCTTTGTGTGTTTTTGTTTAGAGCAGGTCATATATGGCAAATTTACATTTGTAAATAAATATTATCGCATCATCTCTTGTAATGACTTGAAAAAGAAACTGATGTATCGATTGTATATAAAATGTGTTTAAAAACACTTTTCACACCGAGTTAATGATCTATTTCATGGACGATCGATCCTTATTACCAACGATCGAACGAACAATCATCCAATGATCGATCGTCAACTCCGGGTGAAGATTTGGCCAAATATAAATTTAAAAATGTAATTGCATCATCTCTTATAACGATGTTATGAAGAGAAAGAAAATGATGCAACAATTGTACTGAAAATGTATTTAAAAACTTGCCAGTATCTGTAATAAGTCTTTTCACGCCGAGTTAACGATTCATTTTATGGATGATCGATCCTTATTACCAACGAACAATCATCCAATGATTGATCGTCAACTCCGGGTGAAGATTTGGCCAAATATAAATTTGAAAATGTAATTGCATCATCTTTTATAACGACATTATGAAGAGCAAGAAAATGCTGCAACAATTGTACAGAAAATGTATTTAAAAACTTGCCAGAATCTGTCATAATTCTTTTCACGCCGAGTTAACGATTCATTTTATGGATGATCGATCCTTATTACCAACGAACAATCATCCAATGATCAATCGTCAACTCCGGGTGAAGATTTGGCCAAATATAAATTTGAAAATGTAATTGCATCATCTTTTATAACGACGTTATGAAGAGAAAGAAAATGCTGCAACAATTGTACAGAAAATGTATTTAAAAACTTGCCAGAATCTGTCATAATTCTTTTCACGCCGAGTTAACGATTCATTTTATGGACGATCGATCCTTATTATCAACAATCGAACGAACGATCATCCAATGATCGATCGTCAACTCCGGGTGAAGATTTGGCCAAATATAAATTTGAAAATGTAATTGCATCATCTCTTATAACGATGTTATGAAGAGAAAGAAAATGATGCAACAATTGTACAGAAAATGTATTTAAAAACTTGCTAGAATCTGTAATAAGATTTTTCACCCTGAGTTAACGATTCATTTTATGGATGATCGATCCTTATTACCAACGAACGATCATCCAATAATCGATCGTCAACTCCGGGTGAAGATTTGGCCAAATATTAATTTGAAAATGTAATTGCATCATCTCTTATAACAACGTTATGAAGAGAAAGAAAATGATGCAACAATTATACAGAAAATGTATTTAAACTTGCTGGAATCTGTCATAATTCTTTTCACGCCGAGTTAACGATTCATTTTATGGATGATCGATCCTTATTACCAACGAACGATCATCCAATGATCAATCGTCAACTCCGGGTGAAGATTTGGCCAAATATAAATTTGAAAATGTAATTGCATCATCTTTTATAACGACGTTATGAAGAGAAAGAAAATGATGCAACAATTGTACAGAAAATATATTTAAACTTGCCAGAATCTGTAATAAGACTTTTCACGTCGAGTTAACGATTCGTTTTATGGACGATCGATCCTTGGTATCCAAAGATCGATCGTCAACTCCAGATAAATATGTAATTTCATTATTTATTTATAATGCTTTATCAGTTTATTGTATTTTTAACAGCATTTGATGCAAATGTGTCTCGCCATTTAACAAAATAAATGCAAACAAACTAACGAGAAATGTATCTAGTGTGTCTTGTGATGGACTGAATATAGTGAAACAAAATTGGTGTTTGTTGTATTAAATCTATCAGCGGGAACATGGACCAAATAATGGCAGAAAATGTGGTCCTTTGATCCCTGGACTCGATCCGGATCTGCCACAGTGGCAGTTCGGGTGCTCATGCATCATGCCAAGGGAATCGCGCTCCCAAAATGACTTCTCAGAGAACCAGATACCCACATAAGCTTTCCATGATTGGCGCAATAAGAGCTGATGGAGAGCAAGGGCCAGCGGCACAGTGTTTTGGTTGAAATTTGTTGTATTTAGTTGATCGGCAACTTCAAATTGACCCCAAATTATATGGTGTGCGAGGGCGCCCTACGATAAACAGCAACAAACAAAAACAAATTGTGTAGATCAAAATAAAAATGGCTTATTCATGTCAAAATATAACTAGCATAATACCTTTGATCGTTTATCTATTAATCTACATTGAAGTAAACATCCCTTTCAATTTTTTCCAATTAATCAAAATATATAATACCTTTGATCGTTTATCTATTAATCTACATTGAAGTAAACATCCCATCAAAATATATCTAATCACGTTTGCTTTGAAATTTGTGTAAACATGCAGCTACATGGGAGTGAAAACTGACACGATCAGGATGAAACCGTATCAAAATTTGGGGGAAATGTCTGTAAAAACCTTATTTTGAGCGTCGTAAAAAATCAATACTCGCGATGGTAGATCGTACGCACCATAAGGGGAGGTGCTTTTAAAATTGCCGCTCAGTGATGAGTATTTTGCTTTTGAATAGTGCATATACAGTAGTCATGGACTAATACCTCTGGCATGTTTTCAGACCAGGCGCTAATCAATTTGTAAACACTTCTGATGTGGGGATGATTATTGTACAGTGTGGTCCAAAAAAAGGTTTATACTTTTTAAGATGCATATTTCTCGAAATGGATGAGACATCTAATAATTGTTTTAATATTATCTTTAAAGCCATTATCTTAGTGATTTTTGGTGAAAACGGCATTGAAAATGAAGCATAAATAAAGTAATGGCGATGGTTTAAAGAATAATGGTAAAAAATCAGTTTGTCCACGTGTTACGCAAGTCTATGGGATATTGTCAACTCAATACTACTGCGTTCACAATTTCCTGCAATAGTATGTAGGCCCTAATTATACCTGTAAACAAAGGGGAGGTAATCAGCCATGAAGCAAGCGATTGTTACAAAAGAAATGTCATTTTAGAGAGGAGGAAATTAGCTAATCCACTGATGCATAAAAGGATACAAACAGGTCTCAAATAAATGAGAGAAATAAGTGGCTGAAAAAAACCCTGTCTAAACTTTTTTTAAAGAGTTTATATTCGTCGCTGTTCTGACATACCGGCACATCACAACAGAATTAAGTAAAGTGATGTGCCGGTATGTCAGAACAGCGACGAATTATGGAAACATCCATGACTGCCATAGACTTACGTGTGGACAAACTTGTATTTGACAAAACATACAGACGGCTGTATGCATCCATTGGACGTCCACTGCTTCCTGTCAAACACAAGTTATTTCTATTGTCTGACAATACTATCTGTTTATCGTGCATCAGTGCATTTTCAATCACTCAGTGATCAATTGTACATGAAGATGTAAACACGGGCCGTCAATTGATCACGACCACTCGACCAGTTTTACTAGAGCTATGCTGGTTCCCTGCACTCTCGATACCCATGCCAACTCGTCTTGTGTGGAACCCATGGAGGGAACCAGCATAGTCACGAGCATAAATTAGTATCCTGGGGGTACTCAATTTTGGTAATGTTTCAATCATACAATCATACATGGGTCCATTTCCCCACATATTAAATACGTTTAAACTCCCCAAATAAATTGAGTCGGAGTTTCCTGTTGCAGCCCGCGGCCGAAATTGAGAATTACAAAATATTTTATTATTTTATTTTTATTTAGGATTTTCACCTTTAAAATGACTTTCCATAAACTGTATTTGCTACTTTCTGACTTTCTCGCATTGGCATGCACTACAGCGTGTCCCAAAAAACCGGGTCCAAAACTTTTAGAGCTTATAACTTAAAATATGGAAAACATAGATGCTTCATGTTTGAGAATATAAAAGTAAATATATCTGACATTATTTGGTGAAATTATAAGACCAATTGGATGTAAGGTTTTAGAAATACAGAGCTTTGCATACAGCGTGGTCAGAACCCGTTTTTTCCGATTTTGCCCATAAACCGTCCATGCGTTGCATTTGCGCATCGTACTGACGTCATCAAAGTTTTGCCTTTTGGATAACAATGACTTACTCAGGGAAATCTTCGTCATAAGGGGGGATAAAAAGTGTAAACACATGATTTTTGTTAGAAAAATCAATAAATCACCTTCTGAGACACTGCCATCTTTGAAGCAGTTCAAGAACCATTTCTTCGAAATTGGAAACCAGCCTTTAAGTCAATCATCTCATCAAAGGAATTAGAGGCAGGGCTGGAACTTCAGATTTTTTTTCAACCAGCCAGTCGGGATCGGGCAGGTTACTCACAAAAATACCTGCCCGACAGAAATTCCACCAGCCAGTGTAACTGTCACACTTGCACCGTGAGTTTGAAATTGTTTACCGGCCAGTCGGTTGCCGGGGTACTTTTTCCCGACACAACATTTACCCGCTATGGGCAGGTGGGCGGGTGCTATTTCCAGGCATGGTATCAGGGTAACAGTTGCTCTGTTTTTGTATATATTCAACGACAAGGTTACTGCAATGGGTATTTATAATTCTGAATATTGATCCAAAATACCTATAATTTAACCCTTTTCTACCAAACAAGGTATTTCGGAGAATAAACACATGTATGCACATGATGTAGGGAAAACTTGCACACAACGCAAATGCAAGGCATAAGGTGGTTTAGTGCTAAATTGGGAAAAACGGGTTCTAACACGCTCTGTTGAAAGCTTTGTATTTCAAAAAGTTGCTATTTGATTGGTCTCACATTTTACCCAATTAAGGTCAGGTATATGTACCTTAATATCCCCAAATATGGAGCAGCTAGGTTTTCAACTTTTTAAGTTACAAGCTCTGCAGATTTTGGACCCAGTTTTTTGGGACACGCTGTACTACTACTAGTAATACGATAATAACACAGTTGGGCGCTATAGTTAAGATTGGGCCTGAAAGCCATGAGTTATAAAAATAAAGAGGACGACAATATTCCTGATGAAACTATTTCATGACAATATTCTTATTTTACCCAGGTTTTTTTACCAATGTTGTTTTCTTCCCAAGACTGTTTAACATGAAACAACTGACCATGTACATGGAACCATTGATATAAACACCACCCCAACCATTTTTAACAAAACATATAACCCAACAAACGACATTAGATGAATTTTTCAACTTTTTCGTATTTTTGACAGTACTGGGATTTCTGTAATAGTACCTTTTTAAGAGCTTTGATATCTGTATAAAAAGCTCTACGAACAAAAAGATAATGGAATTCATCACCAACCATATCAGAGTCACATAGAATACAAAGTATTAACACTACTATCATTAAATCTACATTACCACATCTAAATCTACAAAAGATAATCTACGGGTATAATCAAGTTTAAGCAAATAATTTTCAAAAGTAGGTTTAGTTTTGAAAATTCTGTAATTCAAACAGGAACTTTTCAGTTAGGGAGCTAGGGACGCGTACGGACATCGGACATTTAAATACCAGAACACTGCCAATACCATTGTATTTATTCATCGATTTATCAGCTTTATAATAGCTCTAAACTGTTACTACCGTAAAACGAGGTGAATAGGGACACGGGGGTGAATAGGGACAAAAATGGGAAAATGGGAACAATTTTTTAAATGTCACCCGGCCAGTTTGTGTACCGTAAAACGTGGTGAATAGGGACAAAAATTGTTCCCATTTAGTGTTCCTATTCACCCCCATGTCCCTATTCACCCCGGGACTGTCCACCCCAGGACTGTCCACTCCGGGACTGTTTCTAACCCTAACCTTAACCACCAAGGGTTGGTCTACAACATTTTAACCCGGGACTGTCCACCCCCGGGACTGTGTACCCCAGGACTAACACTAACCCTAACCCTAACCCTAACCCTAACCCTAATCCGAACCCTAACCCTAACCTGGCCCCAATTATATTTGCATTCTAGGGTCTATGGGCATGATGGGTATGGGGAGGGATCTTATTACAATTACAACCCAAATACACCAACCCCAAACCCAATTATTCTTGCATTCTATGGTCTATGGGTATGGGGAGGGGTCTTATTACAACCCAAACACACCAACCCCAAACCCCATTTTACTTGCATTCTATGGTCTATGGGTATGTGGAGGGGTCTTATTACAACCCAAATACACCAACCCAAAACCCAATTTTACTTGCATTCTATGGTCTATCCGGGGTATTGGGAGGGATCTTATTACAACCCAAACCCACCAACCCCAAACCCCATTTTACTTGCATTCTATGGTCTATGGGTATGTGGAGGGGTCTTATTACAACCCAAATACACCAACCCCAAACCCGATTTTACTTGCATTCTATGGTCTATGGGTATGAGGAGGGGTCTTATTACAACCCAAATACACCAACCCCAAACCCAATTATTCTTGCATTCTATGGTCTATGGGTATGGGTATGGGGAGGGGTCTTATTACAACCCAAATACATCAACCCCAAACCCAATTTTACTTGCATTCTATGGTATGGGGAGGGGTCTTATTACAACCCAAATACACCAACCCCAAACCCAATTTTAATAGCATTCTATGGACTATGGGTATGAGGAGGGGTCTTATTACAACCCAAATACACCAACCCCAAACCCAATTATTCTTGCATTCTATGGTCTATGGGTATGGGTATGGGGAGGGGTCTTATTACAACCCAAATACATCAACCCCAAACCCAATTTTACTTGCATTCTATGGTATGGGGAGGGGTCTTATTACAACCCAAATACACCAACCCCAAACCCAATTTTAATAGCATTCTATGGACTATGGGTATGTGGAGGGGTCTTACTACAACCCAAACACACCAACCCCAAACCCAATTTTACTTGCATTCTATGCACTGAAAACATAACTTCGTCAAAAGTCCAGATCAATTCGTCAATCGAGTTAAAAAAATTAGTCTTGCAATATAACTGTGAAAAGACAAACCATGAGAGTAACATGACAAATTAAAAGAGTGCTAGTACGAAGTTGCTTTGTGCGTTGACAAATACAAATTTGGGTATGACAAATATAATTGAGTGACAAATCCTAAACCCGTCACTTGACGAATTTGGGAATAAGTAAATCTGGGAATGACGATTTAATTTAACCATGAGGAAGGAAATGACAAAGTTACAGCGGAATTACAAATCAATTCGGAGACGAAAAATAAATGACAAATATTCGCTGCGAATGACAAATATAGCTTCTGATTTCGGTTACGTGAAACCCGTTTTTGAAGCGTCTTCGAATCGGCGCCATTTGCAATTCATGGCGTACGTGAGTGTGCAGCGGGTCACGAGAGCTGTGTATCTAGATCGAAAAACAGAAAAGGTAATAAACTAATATACTTTAAAATATAAATTAAATGATTTGATTTGATTGTAGTGTATGATTTTAGGATTTAAGTATTATGAAATTCTATAATAGTGATCGTATTTTGTTACCAAATATCCCGGACTTAATAGTCTGATTTGAAAGCATGCATGACGTTCATGGTTATGGCTATTGCGAATGGCATTGCATGGTATGCTTGTCGTGTCGTGAAGGCCTGCGATCTGCATGGTGTATTTCCCTTTTTTTGTTTACACTTTTTGGTGACAAAATACGATCACTATTATAGAATTTCATAATACTTAAATCCTAAAATCATACACTACAATCAAATTAATCAATTAATTTATATTTTTAAAGTATATTAGTTTATTACCATGACTAATTTTTGTTATACATGACTAATTTTCCAAGGAGCAGTGACTAATTAAATATTATCAATGACGAATAAAAAAATGGCAATGACTAAATAAAAATGAACAATGACAAATGTTTGATTTAATTTGTCAAATTAAACCACTTGCATGACAAATTAAAAATTTGTAATTTGACAAACTGTTCATGTGAATGACAAATATTTAATTTGTTAAATTAAACCACCTGAATGACTAATTTATATTTGTCAATTGACAAAGTAATGTTTTCAGTGTGGTCTATGGAGGAGTCTTATTACAACACTCACAAACACACCAACCCCAATTTTACTTGCATTCTATGGTATGGGGAGGGGGTCTTATTTCAACCTAAATACACCAACCCAAAACCCAATTTTAATAGCATTCTATGGTCTATGGGTATGGGGAGGGGTCTTATTACAACCCAAACACACCAACCCCAAACCCAATTTTACTTGCATTCTATGGTATGGGGAGGGGTCTTATTATAACCTAAATACACCAACCCCAAACCCAATTTTACTTGTATTCTATGGTCTATGGGTATGGGGAGGGGTCTTACTACCTAAATACATCAACCCCAAACCCAATTTTACTTGCATTCTATGGTCTGGGTATGGGGAGGGGTCTTATTACAACCAAAATACACCAAACCCAAACCCAATTATACTTGCCTTCTATGGTCTATGGGTATGGGGAGGGGTTTTACTTGCATTCTACGTTATACATTTTGCATAGCAGTTTTGGTTTAGTCCAATTTGTTGTTGATTTGTGAGGTTAGTAGTAATACTAAAACCGTGATTTCCGGTGATTTCGCTATTTGCAACCAAAACCGAGAAATCCTGCCAAAAATAATAAACCAAATGCAAGATAATGATAACCAAAACAAATATTACTCTGTAATAAGACCTAATTATTACAAGTTTCAAATGAGCGAAACAATTTTGTGTAAACATTTGCCTTTGAACTTTATATGATACATAGAAACAAACAAACAATGCATAATAATGAAATCAACATATAAGGTAGTCTTTGCTGCTCCGGTGACCTGTGGCAAATAGAAGATCAGTCATGATGATTACCAAAACAAACCACCGTTTTTGTGATATAAAGGGGGAAAGTTTCTTCTTGCTACAACAGTTGATAAATGCACCCAACACCACAATAGGCAAAAGGAAATAACCGGTGTAAATCTAGTAGCGTATAGTATCAGGAAGGGATCTGATGAGATTATCATAGCAGCAACTTTAAGTGGACATTGTTTGCTTATTTCTACATTTCTGAAAAGGACTGCATAATTTTGGTATGTATTAATGTTTTAGTTATATCAAGTGATTTTATTGACCTTGAATGTTACACTGTTGGTTATTTTGTTTTTGTTTTTTCATAACCCTCAAATCAAAATATTTGTTCATTATTTAGTTAGGATGTTGTAAGTTGAAAATTGATATCAAAATAAAGTTTGGTTTTCAGGGTCTTAACACTTTCCACGCGGCTATTAGTTTTACCATATACAAAACAGATTTTTCAGAAAACTTTCCTAAATGGCAAGGTCTATCTGAAGTATTACTGAACCAATACTAGGCATGTTTGTACTTATGTCAATGCATTTCTCATGGTGATTCTGAATATGGTTATGAAATTCAATAATTTTGATATTTTTTAAACATTTTGTGAAATTTTGGAATGTCGTCTGCAGCCGCCTGCCGCGTGGAAAGTATTAACAATTTTCATTTCAAGGAGGGACAACATCATTCTTGAAACTCAAATTCAAGAGGAAGCAATTAGAATAGAGACTTAAAGGTATATTATGTGATCTTTCCAGGGAACGCCCTCAACATTGAAAAAAAAATTAAAAGAAGATTTTCTTGCAGATTTACAAGTGAATTTAGAGTGAAAAGTATAAAGTGTCGGGATTCCGACAGTTTATTTTCACTCTAAAACCATGATTTTGAAGTAATTAAGAATCGTATCGCCCTGTAACTTGGAATGTATGCATGATTTATGATCAGAAATGTAAATCTGCAAGAAAATCTGCTTTCTATTTTTTTCTTTCGATGTTGAGGGCGTTCCCTGGAAAGATCACATAATATACCTTTAAGTCTCTAGTCTAATTTCTTGAATTCCTCCCCATTCAGGTTCATTTGTGGCAAATGTTGTTCCTAAATCAGGTCCATGTCCAAGCGAATTAAGGCATTGAAGCTCTTCTGTGCATCGTAGAACAGTTCACACCGGGAGTTCACATAGTGTACATTTCTGCACGACCCTTGTCTTGTTTTTCTTTAATTTGCAAAAAAAGCGGAGTAATTCTGTTATACCCTTCACAGAGGTATTCATAGTGCATGATTTTTAAGAACGACGCAGTATTACTACCGTTGTAGGTATGTAGGGTATAACAGAATTATGCCAAAAAAGCTTATCTTTATGATAGGAACACAAATAAGAATTTCTGTGAGATGCCACTATTTCAACAAATTTGTCCCACCATAGTGTTTTTCACATCTTATATGGTAAAAAATGTGCCCCCTTTCTGATTTTAAACTTTTTGATTATAAAAACATTCAAATTAATATTTTAAATAGAAATCGATCCTTTATACTAATATATCTGATCAATGGCATTTTCAGCACTTGCTCAATATTAAAACTAAGTATCATAAGTAACTCTAGTTCCGTACTGTGACCTACAAAACCAGAAGCGAGCAAAGGGCAGCCTGTAGCTTGGATTTATAACTCACATCATACGCTACGCTAATTCATATACCGTAAAACGGGGTGAATAGGGACATGGAGGTGAATAGGGACAAATATGGGAACAGTTTTTTAAATGTTACCCGGCCAGTTTGTGTACCGTAAAACGGGATGAATAGGGGCCCCATGTCCCTATTCATCCCTGTATTACGGTACACAAACTGGCCAGGTGGCATTTTAAAAAAAAACTGTTCCCATTGTTGTCCTTATTCACCCCCATGTCCCCATTCACTCCGTTTTACGGTACCAGCTTTAATTCAGCTACTGTAAAAGTCAATATTTTCGCTATAAGATATTTTCATGAAAATGGTCATAACAGGCATTTCGCAATTTTTTATTTTCGTGATTTTCAACATTTGTGAACAAAAGTCAATGGAAGTCAATAATTCTCGCGAGTTTATATTTTCGCGGATGAGGATTGATTCGCGAAATTCGCGAAAATAAAAACCTCACGAAATTAAATTTCTACTTTTAACAGTAACAGGCTCAGCACAGAACCAGTGCTACTCCGTTAATTTAAACTAAATACAGATTTTCATTATGTTTCTATTCAATTTTGTTCTCCATAGATTTAATGATGGAACTTCAGTGCACATTGTACATGGTGCTCACATTCACGGCTGTAGTATCTGGTGCAACGATGGACTCAGATCTACACCAATATCTACATGTAATAGGATATGAAACAGAATATGAAATTATAGAGGCAAGTGAAGCACCAACACTCGCAAGTGGAGCACCAACACTCGCAAGTGAAGCACCAACACTTGCAAGTGAAGCACCAACACTCGCAAGTGGAGCACCAACACTCGCAAGTGAAGCACCAACACTAAGTGAAGCACCAACACTCGCAAGTGGAGCACCAACACTCGCATGTGGAGGACCAAATTTGATTCTGGAATTATCCATCATTTCATTCATCAAAATAAAAATAATAACACCCGCAAGTGAAGAACCAACACTCTCAAACGGTGCAACTCATTCACCAATAAAACCAAATACAGAAACAGAACCGTCATCCAATGATATGACAACTGAAGTAGATGGCGAACCTAAAGAGAGGGAACAATCAGATGAAGGTGAACCAGCTCTGAGTACTGGGGAAATCGTCAGTATAGCGGTCGGAGGTATTGCCGCTGCCGGAGTAGCGGCTGGTGGTATCGGTTTTGCAATGCACAGTGCAAAAGCTAAAGAGGACATTACTGATAGTATTGTCATGGACACATTAAGCAAAGCAGAAAATGGAGAAGCGACAGGGGAAGGAACAGAGGAAGGAGAGCAATCAATTCCATTACTCCAGGTTACTCCAGGGGAAAAACCAACACTCGCAAGTGGAGCACCACCAACTCCAGGGGAGTTTATCCTTTATGTAAGCACTTACGAAATTTATATATAGTTATATTCATGTAAGCACTCACGAAATTTATATTAATAATACAATTCAATAGCAAATATTCATGTACTCACGACCATACATAACTTCTGTTTTGAAACTTATGGTGTCTTATTCCTATTCCATTATATTAGTATATTAATATAGTATTATTAATTGATAGTGGATTAGTCCTTTTTGGTCTGTGGCATTGGGACATCTGGGGCAGCTTTTTGCATGTGTCTTATATAGTGTATTATTCCTATTCCATTATATTAGTATATCAATACAGTATTATTAATTGATAGTGGATTAGTCCTTTTTTGTCTGTGGCATTGGGGCATCTGGGACAACTTTTGGCATGAGTCTTATATAATGTATTATTCCTATTCCATTATATTAATATGTCATTACTGTATTATTAATTGATAGTGGATTAGTCCTTTTTGGTCTGTGGCATTGGGGCATCTGGGACAACTTTTGGCATGAGTCTAACATAATGTATTATTCCTATTCCATTATATTAATATATCAATACAGTATTATTAATTGATAGTGGATTAGTCCTTTTTGGTCTGTGGCATTGGGGCATCTGGGACAACTTTTTGCATGTGTCTTATATAGTGTATTATTCCTATTCCATTATATTAGTATATCAATATAGTATTATTAATTGATAGTGGATTAGTCCTTTTTGGTCTGTGGCATTGGGACATCTGGGGCAGCTTTTTGCATGTGTCTTATATAGTGTATTATTCCTATTCCATTATATTAGTATATCAATACAGTATTATTAATTGATAGTGGATTAGTCCTTTTTTGTCTGTGGCATTGGGGCATCTGGGACAACTTTTGGCATGAGTCTTATATAATGTATTATTCCTATTCCATTATATTAATATGTCATTACTGTATTATTAATTGATAGTGGATTGGTCCTTTTTGGTCTGTGGCATTGGGGCATCTGGGACAACTTTTGGCATGAGTCTAACATAATGTATTATTCCTATTCCATTATATTAATATATCAATACAGTATTATTAATTGATAGTGGATTAGTCCTTTTTGGTCTGTGGCATTGGGGCATCTGGGACAACTTTTTGCATGTGTCTTATATAGTGTATTATTCCTATTCCATTATATTAGTATATCAATATAGTATTATTAATTGATAGTGGATTAGTCCTTTTTGGTCTGTGGCATTGGGACATCTGGGGCAGATTTTTGCATGTGTCTTATATAGTGTATTATTCCTATTCCATTATATTAGTATATCAATACAGTATTATTAATTGATAGTGGATTAGTCCTTTTTTGTCTGTGGCATTGGGGCATCTGGGACAACTTTTGGCATGAGTCTTATATAATGTATTATTCCTATTCCATTATATTAATATGTCATTACTGTATTATTAATTGATAGTGGATTAGTCCTTTTTGGTCTGTGGCATTGGGGCACAATGCTGTATTAATACTGTATTAATACATTAATATAATGGAATAGGAATGATACGCTATATAAGAGTGATCCAAAAAGCTGCCCCAGATGTCCCAATGGCACAGACCAAAAAGGACTAATATACTATTAATTGAATAATACTGTATTAATACATTAATATAATGGAATAGGAATGATACGCTATATAAGAGTGATCCAAAAAGCTGCCCCAGATGTCCCAATGCCACAGACCAAAAAGGACTAATATACTATTAATTGAATAATACTGTATTAATACATTAATATAATGGAATAGGAATGATACGCTATATAAGAGTGATCCAAAAAGCTGCCCCAGATGTCCCAACGCCACAGACCAAAAAGGACTAATATACTATTAATTGAATAATACCGTATTAATACATATATATAATGGAATAGGAATGATGCCCTACACTAGAATAATACAGACTGTAACAAAAAAAAAAGTTATACAGTCGCAATTTTATTTTTAATTCAATGTTAAAATCATGCAATGTCAAAATCTCTTACACTCTGTGTTAAGTTCCGTTTTTGCTACCAGAATCATTTTATTTGGTCTTTTTAACTACTTGCGTTTAAAATGTATGACCAATCTACTAAGTCGTCTAGAAATCGGGTTGGGCCACTTTCACAATAATATCATACAATATTGCTTGTATAAATTAAATGGATAGGTATCATGCAAGGAACATTAAAGAGAACAATATAATTCTTTTTCAAAAAGTTTTATTTCATTTAAATAAATAAATTCATAAAATGAATAAATTATATTTGTAAAGACCTAACCCTCTTTGTAATACGTTTAACCACTTGAAACGAACCATTGTTGTCTAACAAGAGTGCTCTACTGCTATGTTCCTGGTTCGATTCCATTCATATTCATCCCAATGGTTTTACTATTGATTTAACCAAAGTGGCCCAGGTGATTTCATGACTACTTTAGACAATTGATCATATCTCTGCTTACCGACCATCGATTGTCATGAAACAAAGCTTATTCGAAAGCTAAGAAAATTCCCCTCGCATGCCATTAAAACTCAAAACAGAAATGTCACGGGAGATATTTTTAATATTTTTTTCAAAACTGTATAACTTTTTTTGTTACAGCCTGTACACTATATTGGTGCTATATTAATGTATACATACAATAGAATAAGAATCATATACTATAATGTTACTAGGCATCAATATGATTTAGTCATTATACATGGTACTAAAGCAGTACATATATATATATATATACTATGTATTATAAGAAATTTTGTGAGTGCTTACATGAAGGCAACACCGGAAAAACCAACACTCGCAAGTGGAGCACCACCAACTCCAGGGGAAAAACCAACACTCGCAAGTGGAGGACCGACACCCGCAAGTGAAGAACCAACACTCTCAAACGGTGCAACTCATTCACCAATAAAACCAAATACAGAAACAGAACAGTCATCCAATGATATGACAACTGAAGTAGATGACGAACCTAAAGAGGGGGAACAATCAGATGAAGGTGAACCAGCTCTGAGTACTGGGGAAATCATCGGTATAGCGGTCGGAGGTATTGCCGCTGCCGGAGTAGCGGCTGGTGGTATCTGTTTTGCCGTGCACAGTGCAAAAGCTAAAGAGGACATTACTGATAGTACTGTCATGGACACATTACGCAAAGCAGAAAATGGAGAAACGACAGGGGAAGGAACAGAGGGAGGAGGGCAATCAAATCCAACACCGCCTGAAGATTGACCGCTATAATTAAATTTGAAAACATTTCAGTGTACAATAATTTGGGGTTTTGTATAGAATATACAACAGAACTGTTGTGATAATGTCATGTAGTTGTCTGTACATTTGCATTATGTTCCCAGTCCCTTAACATTTTTGGACCGCTGAATTGACATTTCGCCGGTAATAAATCATCAAAGTTTGTGTCAATTTCCCTTCATAACCCTGAAAATGGACCACATAGTCAGCGGTTGACAACATCTTAGATGATTTATTACCGGCAAAATGTCAAAATCACCGGTCCAAAAGTGTTAAGGGATGGGAACATGTGACCTAATGCTTTTCATTACCAACATTTGAGTGCTACATTATGTACAAGCGCAATACATGGATTTTATTTCGTTAATTTTTGTTTGCATTGTGTGTACATTTTCAGGAATTTCACAAGAATGCAATGCTTTCTAAGTGCAATTCACTTTGGAACCAAATTATTCCAACAATTTGTTAAAAAAATGAAGATTTTGTTTGAACATTAAAAACAGATAGGTCGTTTGAACATTAAAAACAGATAGGTCGTTTAGGCCCATAACCACATGTTCTAACTTTGTTTCAAATATTAAATCAAGAATGTGTAGAGAAATCATTTCAATACAAAGAAAGGTTATGCAAAATTGTAATTTTAACAGCCGTGCATGTGGAAAGCTGACACAAATCTTTTTTATTCCAGAATATTGGATAGAAAATTGTAATTTTACCAAAAGTCTTTGTACATATGGATGCACGTACAATGGATGTTTGGTGTATTGCCGATCGACCATTTGTACGATAAGGCCAAATTAAATTAATTGTTTGTCTCAAAGCTCCCGCGCGCGTTAGTTTATTGATGCGCATTAGAAAAACAAAAATCTGAAGATTTTATTTTCTTCTTTTTTTCTTCTTAAAAAAACAAACAAAAATCCCAAAATTTCACCGATTTTTCAGATTTTCATTGATCACATCATCTTAAATACAAAAGTTCACTTTTACAAGGATTTCAATATTTTATATTTAAAAAAAAAACTTGAAAAAAACCCGCATTCCGCATTAGTTTTACAACAGGAGAGGAGCTTTGAGACAAACAATTAATTTAATTTGGCCTAATAAAATCACAAAGTGGTGTTGACAATTTTTAAATTTTTAAAAATCTACTTCAGTATTCAAGATGAACATTAAAAATTGCCATTATTGTTGTTTCTACCAACAAAAAAACACAGCAAAACTTGATTAAAACAATACCATCGCTATTTATTGAAAAACGCCCTCTATGCAAATATGGTTCACGTTATTTATCACGCGTACTGCAGGGGGGTATACTGTCTGACGTAAAATGCTGATATGCCGGAGATCAGCATTTTTGAATCGACGTTTTAATGTACAAAGAGGGCTGATTTTTCTTAATGCTTATAGGTGTAAGTTCATACATGTAATACAATTGTAAAAATATATACAAATCCCAGTTTTTATCATATATTTTTGTAATTGAGGGCGCTGCCTCCACCACATCTCTTAATGCCCCTTTAAGTTAAAGGCAATAGGGCCCTGTTCCTACAATACCCAAATGAGGTTTTTGCTTGATTGAAACACTCATGGTGTGGATAGGAAACAAGGAAAGAGAAGTGTTTTTGTTGTTGATAGATTGTGATTTTAAATGCCAAGAACTCTTGTATTTTCAACATATGGTAAGCTTAAAAATGAAAGTTCCTTTTCTCTTTATGTGTTTTGTTTAGAGCAGGTCATATATGGCAAATTTACATTTGTAAATATTATCGCATCATCTCTTGTAATGACTTGAAAAAGAAACTGATGTATCGATTGTATATAAAATGTATTTTTAAAATGTGTTTAAAACACTTTTCACACCGAGTTAATGATCTATTTCATGGACGATCGATCCTTATTACCAACGATCGAACGAACGATCATCCAATGATCGATCGTCAACTCCGGGTGAAGATTTGGCCAAATATAAATTTAAAAATGTAATTGCATCATCTCTTATAACGATGTTATGAAGAGAAAGAAAATGATGCAACAATTGTACTGAAAATGTATTTTAAAACTTGCCGGAATCTGTAATAAAACTTTTCACGCCGGGATTCATTTTATGGACGATCGATCCTTGGTATCCAAAGATCGATCGTCAGTTCCGGGTGAACATGTTATATTTCAATATTTATTTATAACGCTTTATCACTTTATTGTATTTTTAACAGCATTTGATGCAAATGTGTCTCGCCATTTAAAAAAATAAATGCAAACAAACTAACAAGAAATGTATCTAGTGTGTCTTGTGATGGACTGAATATAGTGAAAAAATGTGGTGTTTGTAGTATTAAATCTATCAGCGGGAACATGGACCAAATAATGGCAGAAAATGGTGTCTTCTGATCCCTGGACTCGATCCGGATCTGCCTCAGTGGCAGTTCTGGTCTCGATCCGGATCTGCCACAGTGGCAGTTCGGGTGCTCATGCATCACGCCAAGGGAATCGCGCTCCCAAAAATAACTTCTCAGAGAACCAGATAACCACATAAGCTTTCCGTGATTGGCGCAATAAGAGCTGATGGAGAGCAAGGGCCAGCGGCACAGTGTTTGGGTTGAAATTTGTTGTATTTAGTTGATCGGCAACTTCAAATTGACCCCAAATTATATGGTGTGCGAGGGCGCCCTACGATAAACAGCAACAAACAAAAACAAATTGTATAGATCAAAAAATGGCTTATTCATGTCAAAATATAACTAGCATAATACCTTTGATCGTTTATCTATTAATCTACATTGAAGTAAACATCCCTTTCAATTTTTTCCAATTAATCAAAATATATAATACCTTTGATCGTTTATCTATTAATCTACATTGAAGTAAACATCCCATCAAAATATATCTAATCACGTTGCTTTGAAATTTGTGTAAACATGCAGCTACATGGGAGTGAAAACTGACACGAACAGGATGAAACCGTATCAAAATTTGGGGGAAATGTCTGTAAAAACCTTATTTTGAGCGTCGTAAAAAATCAATCCTCGCGATGGTAGATCGTACGCACCATAAGGGGAGGTGCTTTTAAAATTGCCGCTCAGTGATGAGTATTTTGCTTTTGAATAGTGCATATACAGTAGTCATGGACTAATACCTCTAGCATGTTTTCAGACCAGGCGCTAATCAATTTGTAAACACTTCTGATGTGGGGATGATTATTGTACAGTGTGGTCCAAAAAAAGGTTTATACTTTTTAAGATGCATATTTCTCGAAATGGATGAGACATCTAATAATTGTTTTAATATTATCTTTAACCCTTTCACCACTGAATTATTTTTCCAGTAAATCAAAAAATGAGAGGTACCTGTTTTAAAAAGCCTATAACATCATTAGTTTTCATTCAAAGTATATCAAACTATATATCTTTGGAAAGCTGATATATTTTCCAATCAGATCATGTTCGTTTCAATTTTTTATATTTTTTCCCCCGGTTGCCATGGCAACACAACTTTTGCGCCAATAAAGTTGAAAATATGAAATTTTAGGTTTCTGGCCAATTTGTTATATGTTGTTATTTGTATAGCATAAAGAATTGTTCTTAGTGACATGGCACACTGTTTTAGGAATATTTTGACATATAAATTGTGATCATCGATCGCTAATTACTGGAGTTATAGTTAATTAATTAGCGAAGCACGCCCTCTATTTTGGTTGTATTTTCATACAAATGTCAATATTGTGAACAAAAAAGATCAATTATTTCAATGGAAATAATCTAAATGATGTCTTTTTTTGGTTTCATTCAATGATAGAATGAAAGAAATACATGTGAAATTATCATAAACAGCATTTGAACAATAATTATTATGTAAATTAGACTAATTAGAGGTGATTCTACCAGAATCAGCACCTCCCTCATCATAGTCTTCCTCTTCAGAGACCCCTTCATCCATACTTTCAACATTTTTCATCACCATACTGCTATGAATTGCATTTTACTCATCACTGTACATATCTAATTCACAATTGTAGCTATTATTAGGCAGTAAAACTAAAACATCATAATCGCACAGATTCTGGGCTTTTTTCTAAGCCCAAATCCTCCCCTACTTGCTAAATCATCTCAGGATACTGTCTGAGAAATAACAAGTTGAACACTTTTGCCGAAAACCCGGAATAAATCGGTCAAAAATTGATGAAATGCTGGCGTGTTTGGTATGTATAGACTCCGTGCAATGTTTACAATCCAGCTAAGGTCATTTCAGCTGTGCACACGGCACTTAACTCAAAGGTCACTGCCCTGAACCTGTAGCCTTTTTTACCAGGCGTTTAGAGCGGCTCAACCCGCTTATAGTGGTGAAAGGGTTAAAGCCATTATCTTAGTGATTTTTGGTGAAAACGGCATTGAAAATGAAGCATAAATAAAGTAATGGCGATGGTTTAAAGAATAATGGTAAAAAATCAGTTTGTCCACGTGTTACGCAAGTCTATGGGATATTGTCAACTCAATACTACTGCGTTCACAATTTCCTGCAATAGTATGTAGGCCCTAATTATACCTGTAAACAAAGGGGAGGTAATCAGCCATGAAGCAAGCGATTGTTACAAAAGAAATGTCATTTTAGAGAGGAGGAAATTAGCTAATCCACTGATGCATAAAAGGATACAAACAGGTCTCAAATAAATGAGAGAAATAAGTGGCTGAGAAAAAACTGTCTAAACTTTTTTTAAAGAGTTTATATTCGTCGCTGTTCTGACATACCGGCACATCACAACAGAATTAAGTAAAGTGATGTGCCGGTATGTCAGAACAGCGACGAATTATGGAAACATCCATGACTGCCATAGACTTACGTGTGGACAAACTTGTATTTGACAAAACATACAGATGGCTGTATGCATCCATTGGACGTCCACTGCTTCCTGTCAAACACAAGTTATTTCTATTGTCTGACAATACTAACTGTTTACCGTGCATCAGTGCATTTTCAATCACTCAGTGATCAATTGTACATGAAGATGTAAACACGGGCCGTCAATTGATCACGACCACTCGACCAGTTTTACTAGAGCTATGCTGGTTCCCTGCACTCTCGATACCCATGCCAACTCGTCTTGTGTGGAACCCATGGAGGGAACCAGCATAGTCACGAGCATAAATTAGTATCCTGGGGGTACTCAATTTTGGTAATGTTTCAATCATACAATCATACATGGGTCCATTTCCCCACATATTAAATACGTTTAAACTCCCCAAATAAATTGAGTCGGAGTTTCCTGTTGCAGCCCGCGGCCGAAATTGAGAATTACAAAATATTTTATTATTTTATTTTTATTTAGGATTTTCACCTTTAAAATGACTTTCCATAAACTGTATTTGCTACTTTCTGACTTTCTCGCATTGGCATGCACTACAGCGTGTCCCAAAAAACCGGGTCCAAAACTTTTAGAGCTTATAACTTAAAATATGGAAAACATAGATGCTTCATGTTTGAGAATATAAAAGTAAATATATCTGACATTATTTGGTGAAATTATAAGACCAATTGGATGTAAGGTTTTAGAAATACAGAGCTTTGCATACAGCGTGGTCAGAACCCGTTTTTTCCGATTTTGCCCATAAACCGTCCATGCGTTGCATTTGTGCATCGTACTGACGTCATCAAAGTTTTGCCTTTTGGATAACAATGACTTACTCAGGGAAATCTTCGTCATAAGGGGGGATAAAAAGTGTAAACAAATCAATAAATCACCTTCTGAGACACTGCCATCTTTGAAGCAGTTCAAGAACCATTTCTTCGAAATTGGAAACCAGCCTTTAAGTCAATCATCTCATCAAAGGAATTAGAGGCAGGGCTGGAACTTCAGATTTTTTTTCAACCAGCCAGTCGGGATCGGGCAGGTTACTCACAAAAATACCTGCCCGACAGAAATTCCACCAGCCAGTGTAACTGTCACACTTGCACCGTGAGTTTGAAATTGTTTACCGGCCAGTCGGTTGCCGGGGTACTTTTTCCCGACACAACATTTACCCGCTATGGGCAGGTGGGCGGGTGCTATTTCCAGGCATGGTATCAGGGTAACAGTTGCTCTGTTTTTGTATATATTCAACGACAAGGTTACTGCAATGGGTATTTATAATGCTGAATATTGATCCAAAATACCTATAATTTAACCCTTTTCTACCAAACGTAAGGTATTTCGGAGAATAAACACATGTATGCACATGATGTAGGGAAAACTTGCACACAACGCAAATGCAAGGCATAAGGTGGTTTAGTGCTAAATTGGAAAAAACGGGTTCTAACCACGCTCTGTTGAAAGCTTTGTATTTCAAAAAGTTGCTATTTGATTGGTCTCACATTTTACCCAATTAAGGTCAGGTATATGTACCTTAATATCCTCAAATATGGAGCAGCTAGGTTTTCAACTTTTTAAGTTACAAGCTCTGCAGATTTTGGACCCAGTTTTTTGGGACACGCTGTACTACTAGTAATACGATAATAACACAGTTGGGCGCTATAGTTAAGATTGGGCCTGAAAGCCATGAGTTATAAAAATAAAGAGGACGACAATATTCCTGATGAAACTATTTCATGACAATATTCTTATTTTACCCAGGTTTTTTTACCAATGTTGTTTTCTTCCCAAGACTGTTTAACATGAAACAACTGACCATGTACATGGAACCATTGATAGAAACACCACCCCAACCATTTTTAACAAAACATATAACCCAACAAACGACATTAGATGAATTTTTCAACTTTTTCGTATTTTTGACAGTACTGGGATTTCTGTAATAGTACCTTTTTAAGAGCTTTGATATCTGTATAAAAAGCTCTACGAACAAAAAGATAATGGAATTCATCACCAACCGAATCAGAGTCACATAGAATACAAAGTATTAACACTACTATCATTAAATCTACATTACCACATCTAAATCTACAAAAGATAATCTACGGGTATAATCAAGTTTAAGCATATAATTTTCAAAAGTAGGTTTAGTTTTGAAAATTCTGTAATTCAAACAGGAACTTTTGTGTTGAGCTAGGGACGCGTACGGACATCGGACATTTAAATACCAGAACACTGCCAATACCATTGTATTTATTCATCGATTTATCAGCTTTATAATAGCTCTAAACTGTTACTACCGTAAAACGAGGTGAATAGGGACACGGGGGTGAATAGGGACAAAAATGGGAAAATGGGAACAATTTTTTAAATGTCACCCGGCCAGTTTGTGTACCGTAAAACGTGGTGAATAGGGACATGAGGTCCCCATGTCCCTATTCATCCCATTTTACGGTACACAAACTGGCCGGGTGACAATTAAAAAATTGTTCCCATTTAGTGTTCCTATTCACCCCCATGTCCCTATTCACCCCGGGACTGTCCACCCCAGGACTGTCCACTCCGGGACTGTTTCTAACCCTAACCTTAACCACCAAGGGTTGGTCTACAACATTTTAACCCGGGACTGTCCACCCCCGGGACTGTGTACCCCAGGACTAACACTAACCCTAACCCTAACCCTAACCCTAACCCTAACCCTAATCCGAACCCTAACCCTAACCTGGCCCCAATTATATTTGCATTCTAGGGTCTATGGGCATGATGGGTATGGGGAGGGATCTTATTACAATTACAACCCAAATACACCAACCCCAAACCCAATTATTCTTGCATTCTATGGTCTATGGGTATGGGGAGGGGTCTTATTACAACCCAAACACACCAACCCCAAACCCCATTTTACTTGCATTCTATGGTCTATGGGTATGTGGAGGGGTCTTATTACAACCCAAATACACCAACCCAAAACCCAATTTTACTTGCATTCTATGGTCTATCCGGGGTATTGGGAGGGATCTTATTACAACCCAAATACACCAACCCCAAACCCCATTTTACTTGCATTCTATGGTCTATGGGTATGTGGAGGGGTCTTATTACAACCCAAATACACCAACCCCAAACCCGATTTTACTTGCATTCTATCAGTCTATGGTCTATGGGTATGAGGAGGGGTCTTATTACAACCCAAATACACCAACCCCAAACCCAATTATTCTTGCATTCTATGGTCTATGGGTATGGGTATGGGGAGGGGTCTTATTACAACCCAAATACATCAACCCCAAACCCAATTTTACTTGCATTCTATGGTATGGGGAGGGGTCTTATTACAACCCAAATACACCAACCCCACCCAATTTTAATAGCATTCTATGGACTATGGGTATGTGGAGGGGTTTTATTTCAACCTAAATACACCAACCCCAAACCCAATTTTAATAGCATTCTATGGTCTATGGGTATGGGGAGGGGTATTATTACAACCCAAACACACTAACCCCAAACCCAATTTTACTTGCATTCTATGGTCTATGGAGGATTCTTATTACAACACTCACAAACACACCAACCCCAATTTTACTTGCATTCTATGGTATGGGGAGGGGGTCTTATTTCAACCTAAATACACCAACCCAAAACCCAATTTTAATAGCATTCTATGGTCTATGGGTATGGGGAGGGGTCTTATTACAACCCAAACACACCAACCCCAAACCCAATTTTACTTGCATTCTATGGTATGGGGAGGGGTCTTATTATAACCTAAATACACCAACCCCAAACCCAATTTTACTTGTATTCTATGGTCTATGGGTATGGGGAGGGGTCTTATTCCCTTATGAAAATCGCAACCAATTCTGCAACCTTGCGCAACTTTGCGCAACCTTGCCCAACTTTGCGCAACCTTGCCCAAGATAACCTTGCGCAACCTTAAATGTGGAAAAATACAACCTTGCGCAACCTTGCGCAAGGTTAAATTTGGAACATTACAACCTTGCGCAACCTTGCGCAAGGTTAAATTTGGAACATTACAACCTTGCGCAACCTTGCGCAACCTTGCAATGTCAGTTGGCGGTATAACCTTAAGTTTGTATCTCAACCAAGCACAAGGTTGTGCAAGCAACTGGTTAAATTTGGAACATTACAACCTTGCGCAACCTTGCAGAAACATCTAAAGCTTGCGCAACCTGCCGCAACCAGCTAGTGGTGCAAGGTTGCGCATGGTTGCGCAAGCAACTGGTTAAATTTGGAACATTACAACCTTGCGCAACCTTGCAGAAACATCTAAAGCTTGCGCAACCTGCCGCAACCAGCTAGTGGTGCAAGGTTGCGCATGGTTGCGCAAGCAACTGGTTAAATTTGGAACATTACAACCTTGCGCAACCTTGCAGAAACATCTAAAGCTTGCGCAACCTGCCGCAACCAGCTAGTGGTGCAAGGTTGCGCATGGTTGCGCAAGCAACTGGTTAAATTTGGAACATTACAACCTTGCGCAACCTTGCAGAACCAGCTAGTGGTGCAAGGTTGCACAAGGTTGCGCAAGCAACTGGTTAAATTTGGAACATTACAACCTTGCGCAACCTTGCAGAAACATCTAAAGCTTGCGCAACCTGCCGCAACCAGCTAGTGGTGCAAGGTTGCGCATGGTTGCGCAAGCAACTGGTTAAATTTGGAACATTACAACCTTGCGCAACCTTGCAGAAACATCTAAAGCTTGCGCAACCTGCCGCAACCAGCTAGTGGTGCAAGGTTGCGCAAGCAACTGGTTAAATTTGGAAAAATATAACCTTGCGCAACCTTGTGCAACCTGTTTGCAACCAGCTAGCAACCACCAAAAACATGCATCAAAATTCGGAACCAATACCAAAATAAGCTTATATGTTTTAAACTTACTATTCTTCAGCATTTTTATCTGCAACATCAGTTTCCTTCAAAGATTAGAATATGATTCACAACTTGTTTTTCTAGCATACCTCATTTTCATTATGAAATTGATTTCAAAGTATGGGTACAATTAATCATCAAAGTCACTACAATTTTAGTAAAGGTTACAATGACAGCAATGTTTATTTCACATGTTTGACCTTTTGACCTGACCTTTGAACATAAGAAGAAACCTTGCGCAACCAGTTTGGTGTTTCTGAAGAGGTTGCGGGAGCTTGCGCAACCAGTTGGTTGCGGGAGCTTGCGCAACCAGTTTGGTACTTCTGAGAAGGTTCCAGTTGGTTCTTCTGAGCTGGTTGCAGGAGGTTGCGCAACCAGTTTGGTAATTCTGAGAAGGTTGCGCAACCTTGCAGCAACCATCCGCAACCTTGCGCAACCAGTTTGGTTCTTCTGAACTGGTTGCAGCAACCTTGCACAACCAGTTTGGTTTTTCTGAGAAGGTTGCGCAACCTTGCAGCAATCATCCACAACCTTGCGCAACCTTGCGACAACCTTGCGCAACCTGGTACCACCTTGCTGCAACCAAATTTTGGTGATTGCATTTTCGTAAGGGTTATAACCTAAATACATCAACCCCAAACCCAATTTTACTTGCATTCTATGGTCTGGGTATGGGGAGGGGTCTTATTACAACCAAAATACACCAAACCCAAACCCAATTATACTTGCCTTCTATGGTCTATGGGTATGGGGAGGGGTTTTACTTGCATTCTACGTTATACATTTTGCATAGCAGTTTTGGTTTAGTCCAATTTGTTGTTGATTTGTGAGGTTAGTAGTAATACTAAAACCGTGATTTCCGGTGATTTCGCTATTTGCAACCAAAACCGAGAAATCCTGCCAAAATAAACCAAATGCGAGATAATGATAACCAAAACAAATATTACTCTGTAATAAGACCTAATTATTACAAGTTTCAAATGAGCGAAACAATTTTGTGTAAACATTTGCCTTTGAACTTTATATGATACATAGAAACAAACAAACAATGCATAATAATGAAATCAACATATTAAAAGGTGCTCCTGTGACGTGTGGCAAATAGAAGATTAGTCATGATGATTACCAAAACAAACCACCATTTTTGTGATATAAAGGGGGAAAGTTTCTTCTTGCTACAACAGTTGATAAATGCACCCAACACCACAATAGGCAAAAGGAAATAACCGGTGTAAATCTAGTAGCGTATAGTATCAGGAAGGGATCTGATGAGATTATCATAGCAGCAACTTTAAGTGGACATTGTTTGCTTATTTCTACATTTCTGAAAAGGACTGCATAATTTTGGTATGTATTAATGTTTTAGTTATATCAAGTGATTTTATTGATCTTGAATGTTACACTGATGGTGATTTTGTTTTTGTTTTTTCATAACCCTCAAATCAAAATATTTGTTCATTATTTAGTTAGGATGTTGTAAGTTGAAAATTTATATCAAAATAAAGTTTGGTTTTCAGGGTCTTAACACTTTCCACGCGGCTATTAATTTTACCATTACAAAACAGAATTTTCCGAAACCTTTTCGTAATTTTCAGAGTCTATTTAAAGGATTACTGAACCAATAATAGGCATGTTTGTACTTAATTCAATGCATTTCTCATGGTGATTCCAAATATAGTAATAGAATTCAATAATTTTGACATTTTTGAAACATTTTGTGAAATTTTGGAATGTCGTCTGCAGCCGCCTGCCGCGTGGAAAGTGTTAACAATTTTCATTTCAAGGAGGGACAACATCATTCTTGAAACTCAAATTCAAGAGGAAGCAATTAGAATAGAGACTTAAAGGTATATTATGTGATCTTTCAAGGGAACGCCCTCAACATTGAAAAAAAAATTAAAAGAAGATTTTCTTGCAGATTTACATTTCTGATCATAAATCGTACATACATTCCAAGTTACAGGGCGATACGATTCTTAATTACTTCAAAATCATGGTTTTAGAGTGAAAATAAACTGTCGGAATCCCGACAGTTTATATTTTTCACTCTAAATTCACTCTAAAACCATGATTTTGAGGTAATTAGGAATCGTATCGCTCTGTAACTTGGAATGTATGTATGATTTATGATCAGAAATGTAAATCTGCAAGAAAATCTACTTTCTAAAAAAAATAATGAATAGAGGGCGCTCTCTGGAAAAGATCACATAATATATTTTTTTCTTTTTTTCTTGATCAGGTGCTTTTATTTTAAGCTAATTCAAAACTAATCGGTACCAAAAGTCGGAAATGTACATTAACTTTCCCGTAATTTGACACCTCATTCATAAAAAAATAGTAGGGGAGATGATGCGGGAGAGTTGAGCCATTTTTAATATTTTTGTCACCATATGCGGAAGAAAAGTACAAACCTGTAAAAAATTAGTGTAAGATAAACTTTAGAGTGTTGTTTTCGTTGTGAAACAATAACAGTTGGGATAGCAGTTAAGGCTTATTTATACAAAAGGTTTGAAAAAAATTGGTAAAGTGGCTCAACTCTCCCTACAGTATGGGAGAGTTGAGCCACCATTACAGGATAGTTGATCCAGCATGATAAGTCAATGGCTGGTGAAAAAAACAAAATCATATTTTTTCAACTTTTGATTTATTAATCCTTAAAGTAAATATGGTGCTCAATAGTTAATATCATGGCACAAAATAACATTTTCTCTCATCTATTATACATTTTTCACCTTTAGTCCAAAAATCAAAATGTTACTACATGTTTTCCCTATGCTCAACTCTCCCCATGACCAATGGCTCAACTCTCCTCATGGTGACCATTTTGTAAATAACCCAATCCTGTTAGGTGTAGAACTTTTGGTATAGTTTACAATAGTTCTCTAAAATAATGGTCATATATACCCCCTTCAATAAACAAATTACCGCTATTATATTCTAAGTCTTGCTATGGGAAAAAAGACAAAACATTTATTTTTCTATTTTTCACTCAAAAGTGAAAAAAATGATTTTGTTTAGGTATCTTTGATACTGAGCACACATGACAGTAGAATTTAACACTAAGAATGTCGTATTGATGCTATATAACAATATATGCCAATATAAATGTTAGTAAGTTACTACTTTTCGAGTTATAGGGGGTGGTTCAACTCTCCCGGTGGATCAACTCTCCCGCATCTCCCCTAGACCCTATAGATACTTTTAAAAGTAATGTTTTTAAGTATACCACATCTAATGATTTTTTTGAAGTAAATTCTATATGTTCTATAAGATGTTATTGAGATGTATGGTTATCAAGACAGGGATGGACAAGCAATGGCGTATCCAGGACTGTTTTGATGGGAGGGGGGGGGGCAGAAAAAACACCTGTTGTTGTTGATCTTAAATATTGAAAAGTTGAACCTTATACGCGCGAAGCGCGCAAAAATTGTGATTTTAACACTAAAAAGGTACAGTATGACGTTTTTAACGTCCCCGCATAATATTTAGTATAGAGAATTTGGTGTGGTTTGAGGGCCATTATAACATCAAAATCTCTAGAAAACATGCGCGAGTTTTTGAACTAAAAGGGTAATGAAAAACTGTCCTGAAGCCATCTTGTTAAGCTTAAATAAGCTGAAACCAATACTCGCGCGGAGTTCGCAAAAAATTGCATTTCTAACACTAATGGTCCAGTATGATAATAACGTCCCCCCACATAATATTTAGAATTTTTGGTGTGGTTTGAGGGTCATAATAATGTTAAAACCTGTATTCGCACGGAGCGCACAAAATGTTTGAGTTTTCGAACTAAAATTTGTCATCGGAAAACTCAGTGTCCTGAAGCCACCTTGTTAAGCTCAAATAATGAAATATTGAAATTATTTGCGCGCAAAATTTGGCATTTCTAACACTTAAATGGTCCAGTATGATGTTTTTAACGTCCCCCACATAATATTTAGAATATTTGGTATGGTTTGAGGGCCATTATAATGTTAAAAAACCTGTAGAAAATTTGCGCGCAAAATTCTTGAGTTTTAACTCAAATGGTCATGGAAAACTGTCCTGAAGCCACCTTGTTAAGCTTAAATAATGAATTATTAAAATTAATACGCGCGCGAAGCGCGGAAAAATTGCATTTCTAACACTAATGGTCCAGTATGATATTAACGTCCCCACATAATATTTAGATTTTTTTGTGAGGTTTTTGCATTAAAACTTTGGTCCAGTATGATTTTTTTAACGTCCCCCACATATTTAGAATATTTGGTGGGTCTGAGGGCCAATATAATGTTAAAACCTGCATAAAATATTCGCGCAGAGCGCGCCAAATTGTTGACTTTTTTGAACTAAAATGGTCATGGAAAACTGTCCTGAAGCCATCTTGTCAAGCTTGTATAATCATAAATTAAACATTGAAACTAATGCGCGAAGTACGCAAAAATTGACATTTCTACCACTTAAATTGGTCCAGTATGACGTTTTTAACGTCCAAACATAATATTTAGAATATTTGGTATGTTTTGAGACCCAATATAATGTTGAAACCTGTTGAAAAAGTGAGCGCGAATCGAGCCAACCAGTTTTTGAACTAAAATGGTCCAGAAAAAACGTTCTAACAACTAAAATGGTCATGGGAAACTGTCCTGCAATGCCATCTTGTTAAGCTTGACTATTGAAACATTGAAACTAATACGTGCAAAGCGCGCAAAAATGGGCATTTTTAACACTAAAAAGGTCTAGTATAACGTTTTAAACGTCCCTCACATTAAAATTATGGGGACGTGACCCCGGACCCCCCCCCCCCCATTTGCGCCGCATATGTCCCTACCCTTCCTCCCCTACCTTCTTTTCTTCCTCCTTCTTATCCTCTTCCTCCTTCTCCTCTTCCTCCTTCTATCTCCTCTTCCTCTTTTTTTAAACTCTTTTTTCAATGCGGGGGGGGGGGGGGGGGGCATGGCCTGCTGCCTGCCTCCCCCCTGGATATGCCACTGTGTACAAGTGGGTATTTTCTTATGAAGCTAATGTGTGTTTCTTCTCAACTTCTCAACATCCATATAAATAAAACGTCAATCTCGTTCCCAGACGCTTTAAATCTGTAGGTATCGAATTTAAAAGACATGCTTTTGTCCGTCGCGCTCATGGGTTCGAGTTTAGTAGGTGTAATCATAAAAAAACTGGGTGAAATAAGTGTCTTTAAAAACTTCACAAATAGCGTTACATCTATCGCATCTGTGAATATGTGTATAGTTCATATGATTCAAATATTAGAAGTATTTTAATTTTCACCGTTGCTTTTTTATCAAACTAATTTGATTTATCCCGTTAGCTAATATATTAGATAATGTAGCTGGTTTCTGAATGCTGTCCTTTAACTACGAAAGCTTGACTCGGTCGAAGCTGATAAATTCCAATGGAAAGTCTCTACAAATGTTCGGGATATTATTTGTATTCTAAATTTGGGTCAAATGGGTCAAATTTGGGTCAAATGTGCCAACAAATGTTGGTGATTTGGTAATCAATTTATATTGTCTATAGCAACGATTTAATCAATCTGGTGATAAACCTAATCTATTACCATATCTAGTATATAACATTAAAATAAAAAGGTTCACAAGTTCAGCTGTCATGTATATCAGTTGTATTGGGCTATTCCAGATAATAATGACCCCAATATAGAGGACAAATGATTATTTTATTTTTTAGTCCTGAATTCCATGACTCCCTCTATGAAAAGTATATGGAATTCCAGATCAAACTTCAAAAAAGTATGGAATTCCAGATCAAACTTCAAAAAAGTATGGAATTCCAGTTCAAACTTCAAAAAAGTATGGAATTGGTAGAAAAAAAGTCTGGAATTGCCGATGTCCTCTATAGGAGGGGTCATTATTATCTGAAATAGCCCATTATTGTTTTACAAAGCGCACAAATCACGAGTCTAGAGTAGCAATTCATAAACATCTTTAGTATCAGAACTAATAAGTGTAATAAATATAAGAGGACCTTTCTGAAAATTCTAAAAATACATAAAATAAAAATGGGAGATATTCACTAGCCGGTATTAATTACCTTACCGACGTAGTAACCTTTGACAATTATGTATCATCTGATGGGGTAATTTCTTGAGAAATTCAAATATGTAAAGTAAATAATGATAGGGGTAAAGGCATAACAAATATATGGATCTCAAATTAAAAAATTAAAAAATCTGATATTTTTCCGAACATTGTGAATCATACCATTTTAGTCCTTGGTCGTAATTTCAATGGCATATTTGGTTTCCTCATGCAATTTCCCTTCAGAAAAGGTATACTTTTACTACCTCGGGGGGGGGGGGGGGGGGGGGAGGGGGGGGGGGGGGTATATAAGCACATATAAATGTGTAAAGTTAAAATCATGTCGCCGAAATCCAAATTCCGTGTGTAACGCAAAATGAGGCGAGCTTATAACACATGACCCTATTCGAGGGCTTAGAGGTAGAACTGACCATGTCCATTTTGACTTTTTGGACACACACCTGCTGGACATGGCCTGTTTTGCAAAAAAACTAAAAACACCTTCACGGACATAATCAAAAGGGGGGTACATAGACATAGACACTTTTTTCCACAGAAAGAAAGTTCATATCCATGTCACTTGTCTGGACAAAGTCAAAATGGACATAGTCAGTTCTACCTCTAAGCCCTCGATAAAATATTTGTTTAACATAATTATTTTCCACATTAAGTCGTTTTATTTGTATTATATGATAATGCCAATATTTTCGAGATTCTGCAATTGATAGAAACTCGTCAATCAATATTGTTGTTATGTTGTTATCATATTGATTTGATTATTGCAATCTCGATTTGTTTGCACTAGGCCTATACCCATGATCTGATGATACCAGTGTTAAAAGTGCTATTAACAGTGGCGTAGCTACTCAGCCCTTTTATGGCAAAAGGATGTATCTTAATGTACTTTCCTAATGATATACTTCCCTTTAACATGGATTGTGTTAACTTTTTTTTTTTTTTTTTTTTTTTTCTTCTTCTTGACAGCTGACATAAACATAGTACTGTCACTTACTCAGTGACCTTAAGCTACATACACCTTTTTACATGGGTAACATATTGACAAATATATTTAAATGAAACTTATCCGTTAATCAGTGCAGAGACTTTGCCATTTATGCCATTTTTCCAGAAAAGTATTCAAGTCTGAATTACATGTGGCTTGGTATTTTAGAATATTGTAATAATACTTAATTTCGTGTTTGAAAGTGTCTAAATCTGGCTGTTTTTCTGTCATCTTTGCTCTATAAATATGGAATTTCGCCATTGTCATTATCAATGTTAGGGTGAAATCCAAATTTGATCCAAAAAGTATTGTTACTGGATTCATATTCAAGTCCACATTTGTTTGACCTTTAACCCACCTTTTAAAGATATTCCAGAATGATTTTGAGATTTGACAAGTTATGAAAAGATGCGTAATTGTTTCAGAGGTTTTTTTTACAAAAAGTGCATAAGTCATCTCCTCTAATATTACATTTTAGCAAAAGACTATTCGTTCCTAAAATACTTTGATTGATTCTATATTGGAACCATCTATACTTTGTGTCATCGGAAAACTTAAAATTTAAAAGACATATTTTTTTCCACTCCCTATTTTCTATACCAAAGTCTAATTGCCACTTATTAATGGATTGTTTCATTTTCTTTGATTTTATAAAGACTTTGTAGAATAAAGTACAACCTTTTCGCTGTTTGAACAGTAGTTCCACGTTACTAGGTCTAAAAGGTGATACTAGTTTCGACCCATTTAATTGACTGATATTGAAGTTTGATCACATAATATGCCTTTAAGTCTCTAGTCTAATTTCTTGAATTCCTCCCCATTCAGGTTCATTTGTGGCAAATGTTGTTCCTAAATCAGGTCCATGTCCAAGCGAATTAAGGCATTGAAGCTCTTCTGTGCATCGTAGAACAGTTCACACCGGGAGTTCACATAGTGTACATTTCTGCACGACCCTTGTCTTGTTTTTCTTTAATTTGCACAAAAAGCGGAGTAATTCTGTTATACCCTTCACAGAGGTATTCATAGTGCATGATTTTTAAGAACGACGCAGTATTACTACCATTGTAGGTATGTAGGGTATAACAGAATTATGCCAAAAAAGCTTATCTTTATGATAGAAACACAAATAAGAATTTCTGTGAGATGCCACTATTTCAACAAATTTGTCCCACCATAGTGTTTTTCATATGGTAAAAAATGTGCCCCCTTTCTGATTTTAAACTTTCTGATTATAAAAATATTCAAATTAAGGAACGATTTTTTTTCTTCTTTTTAATTTTCACTTTTTTTCTCTAATTTTACCCTGATTAACCCTTACAGCTCCAGATCCCATGAAATCACATTTCCCAGCATCCTGGTTCCACCTGGCGCTGAGGTTTTTGTGTGAAATAATGGCCCCGGGCTATATAGCTGGGCGAATACACTTGCCCAGCACAGCTTCCCCCGTGGCGCAGTTGGTAGAGTGTCCGCCCGCCAACCGAGAGGTCGTGGGTTCAAACCCCGGGGCGTGGCACCTCTTGTTGTGTGTGCTTTTTTCGCTTGAAAAAAATTTCGTTGGAAAATCCACCGGGTGGGTTAGGTTTAATATTTTAAATAGAAATCGATCCTTTATACTAATATATCTGATCAATGGCATTTTCAGCACTTGCTCAATATTAAAACTAATTATCATAAGTAACTCTAGTTCCGTACTGTGACCTACAAAATCAGAAGCGAGCAAAGGGCAGCCTGTAGCTTGGATTTATAGCTCACATCATACGCTACGCTAATTCATATACCGTAAAACGGGGTGAATAGGGACATGGAGGTGAATAGGGACAAATATGGGAACAGTTTTTTAAATGTCACCCGGCCAGTTTTTGTGTACCGTAAAACGGGATGAATAGGGGCCCCATGTCCCTATTCATCCCTGTATTACGGTACACAAACTGGCCGGGTGGCATTTAAAAAACTGTTCTCATTGTTGTCCCTATTCACCCCCATGTCCCCATTCACTCCGTTTTACGGTACCAGCTTTAATTCAGCTACTGTAAAAGTCAATATTTTCGCTATCAGATATTTTCATGAAAATGGTCATAACAGGCATTTCGCGATTTTTTATTTTCGTGATTTTCAACATTTGTGAACAAAAGTCAATGGAAGTCATTAATTCTCGCGAGTTTATATTTTCGCGGATGAGGATTGATTCGCGAAATTCGCGAAAATAAAAACCTTGCGAAAATTTCTACTTTTACAGTAACAGGCTCAGCACAGAACCAGTGCTACTCCGTTAATTTAAACTAAATACAGATTTTCATTATGTTTCTATTCATTTTTTTTCTCCATAGATTTAATAATGGAACTTCAGTGCACATTTTACTTGGTGCTCTCATTCACGGCTGTAGTAGTATATGGTGCAACGATGGACTCAGATCTACACCAATATCTACATGTAATAGGATATGAAACAGAATATGAAATTATAGAGGCAAGTGAAGCACCAACACTCGCAAGTGAAGCACCAACACTCGCAAGTGGAGCACCAACACTCGCAAGTGAAGCACCAACACTCGCAAGTGGAGCACCAACACTCACAAGTGAAGCACCAACACTCGCAAGTGAAGCACCAACACTCGCAAGTGAAGCACCAACACTAAGTGAAGCACCAACACTCGCAAGTGAAGCACCAACACTCGCAAGTGAAGCACCAACACTCACAAGTGAAGCACCAACACTCGCAAGTGAAGCACCAACACTCGCAAGTGAAGCACCAACACTCGCAAGTGAAGCACCAACACTCGCAAGTGAAGCACCAACACTCGCAAGTGAAGCACCAACACTAAGTGAAGCACCAGCACTCGCAAGTGAAGCACCAACACTCGCAAGTGAAGCACCAACACTCGCAAGTGAAGCACCAACACTCGCAAGTGGAGCACCAACACTCGCAAGTGGAGCACCAACCCTCGCAAGTGAAGCACCAACACTCGCAAGTGAAGCACCAACACTCGCAAGTGAAGCACCAACACTCGCAAGTGAAGCACCAACACTCGCAAGTGAAGCACCAACACTCGCAAGTGAAGCACCAACACTCGCAAGTGAAGCACCAACACTCGCAAGTGGAGCACCAACACTCGCAAGTGGAGCACCAACACTCGCAAGTGGAGCACCAACACTCGCAAGTGGAGCACCAACACTCGCAAGTGGAGCACCAACACTCGCAAGTGGAGCACCAACACTCGCAAGTGAAGCACCAACACTCGCAAGTGAAGCACCAACACTCGCAAGTGAAGCACCAACACTCGCAAGTGAAGCACCAACACTCGCAAGTGAAGCACCAACACTCGCAAGTGAAGCACCAACACTCGCGAGTGAAGCACCAACACTCGCAAGTGAAGCACCAACACTCGCAAGTGGAGCACCAACACTAAGTGAAGCACCAACACTCGCAAGTGAAGCACCAACACTCGCAAGTGGAGCACCAACACTCGCAAGTGAAGCACCAACACTCGCAAGTGAAGCACCAACACTCGCAAGTGAAGCACCAACACTCGCAAGTGAAGCACCAACACTCGCAAGTGGAGCACCAACACTAAGTGAAGCACCAACACTCGCAAGTGGAGCACCAAGACTAAGTGAAGCACCAACACTCGCAAGTGAAGCACCAACACTCGCAAGTGGAGCACCAACACACGCAAGTGAAGCACCAACACTCGCAAGTGAAGCACCAACACTCGCAAGTGAAGCACCAACACTCGCAAGTGAAGCACCAACACTCGCAAGTGGAGCACCAACACTAAGTGAAGCACCAACACTCGCAAGTGAAGCACCAACACTCGCAAGTGAAGCACCAACACTCGCAAGTGAAGCACCAACACTCGCAAGTGAAGCACCAACACTCGCAAGTGAAGCACCAACACTCGCAAGTGAAGCACCAACACTCTCAAGTGGAGCACCAACACTCGCAAGTGAAGCACCAACACTCGCAAGTGAAGCACCAACACTAAGTGAAGCACCAACACTCGCAAGTGGAGCACCAACACTCGCAAGTGGAGGACCAACACTCGCAAGTGGAGCACCAACACTCGCAAGTGAAGCACCAACACTCGCAAGTGAAGCACCAACACTCGCAAGTGGAGCACCAACACTAAGTGAAGCACCAACACTCGCAAGTGAAGCACCAACACTAAGTGAAGCACCAACACTCGCAAGTGAAGCACCAACACTAAGTGAAGCACCAACACTCGCAAGTGGAGCACCAACACTCGCAAGTGAAGCACCAACACTAAGTGAAGCACCAACACTCGCAAGTGGAGCACCAACACTCGCATGTGGAGGACCAACACCCGCAAGTGAAGAACCAACACTCTCAAACGGTGCAACTCATTCACCAATAAAACCAAATACAGAAACAGAACCAGCTCTGAGTACTGGGGAAATCGTCAGTATAGCGGTCGGAGGTATTGCCGCTGCCGGAGTAGCGGCTGGTGGTATCGGTTTTGCCATGCACAGTGCAAAAGCTAAAGAGGACATTACTGATAGTATTGTCATGGACACATTAAGCAAAGCAGAAAATGGAGAAGCGACAGGGGAAGGAACAGAGGGAGGAGGGCAATCAATTCCATTACTCCAGGTTACTCCAGGGGAAAAACCAACACTCGCAAGTGGAGCACCACCAACTCCAGGGGAGTTTATCCTTTATGTAAGCACTTACGAAATTTATATATAGTTATATTCATGTAAGCACTCACGAAATTTATATTAATAATACAGTTCAATAGCAAATATTCATGTACTCACGACCATACATAACTTCTGTTTTGAAACTTATGGTGTCTTATTCCTATTCCATTATATTAGTATATTAATATAGTATTATTAATTGATAGTGGATTAGTCCTTTTTGGTCTGTGGCATTGGGACATCTGGGGCAGATTTTTGCATGTGTCTTATATAGTGTATTATTCCTATTCCATTATATTAGTATATCAATACAGTATTATTAATTGATAGTGGATTAGTCCTTTTTTGTCTGTGGCATTGGGGCATCTGGGACAACTTTTGGCATGAGTCTTATATAATGTATTATTCCTATTCCATTATATTAATATGTCATTACTGTATTATTAATTGATAGTGGATTAGTCCTTTTTGGTCTGTGGCATTGGGGCATCTGGGACAACTTTTGGCATGAGTCTAACATAATGTATTATTCCTATTCCATTATATTGATATTAATATATCAATACAGTATTATTAATTGATAGTGGATTAGTCCTTTTTGGTCTGTGGCATTGGGGCATCTGGGACAACTTTTTGCATGTGTCTTATATAGTGTATTATTCCTATTCCATTATATTAGTATATCAATATAGTATTATTAATTGATAGTGGATTAGTCCTTTTTGGTCTGTAGCATTGGGACATCTGGGGCAGCTTTTTGCATGTGTCTTATATAGTGTATTATTCCTATTCCATTATATTAGTATATCAATACAGTATTATTAATTGATAGTGGATTAGTCCTTTTTTGTCTGTGGCATTGGGGCATCTGGGACAACTTTTGGCATGAGTCTTATATAATGTATTATTCCTATTCCATTATATTAATATGTCATTACTGTATTATTAATTGATAGTGGATTAGTCCTTTTTGGTCTGTGGCATTGGGGCACAATGCTGTATTAATACTGTATTAATACATTAATATAATGGAATAGGAATGATACGCTATATAAGAGTGATCCAAAAAGCTGCCCCAGATGTCCCAATGGCACAGACCAAAAAGGACTAATATACTATTAATTGAATAATACTGTATTAATACATTAATATAATGGAATAGGAATGATACGCTATATAAGAGTGATCCAAAAAGCTGCCCCAGATGTCCCAATGCCACAGACCAAAAAGGACTAATATACTATTAATTGAATAATACTGTATTAATACATTAATATAATGGAATAGGAATGATACGCTATATAAGAGTGATCCAAAAAGCTGCCCCAGATGTCCCAACGCCACAGACCAAAAAGGACTAATATACTATTAATTGAATAATACTGTATTAATACATTAATATAATGGAATATGAATGATGCCCTACACTAGAATAATACAGACTGTAACAAAAAAAAGTTATACAGTCGCAATTTTATTTTTAATTCAATGTTAAAATCATGCAATGTCAAAATCTCTTACACTCTGTGTTAAGTTCCGTTTTTGCTACCAGAATCATTTTATTTGGTCTTTTTAACTACTTGCGTTTAAAATGTATGACCAATCTACTAAGTCGTCTAGAAATCGGGTTGGGCCACTTTCACAATAATATCATACAATATTGCTTGTATAAATTAAATGGATAGGTATCATGCAAGGAACATTAAAGAGAACAATATAATTCTTTTTCAAAAAGTTTTATTTCATTTAAATAAATAAATTCATAAAATGAATAAATTATATTTGTAAAGACCTAACCCTCTTTGTAATACGTTTAACCACTTGAAAGTTTAGTTTAGTTTAGTTTTTATTTGAAACGAACCATTGTTGTCTAACAAGAGTGCTCTACTGCTATGTTCCTGGTTCGATTCCATTCATATTCATCCCAATGGTTTTACTATTGATTTAACCAAAGTGGCCCAGGTGATTTCATGACTACTTTAGACAATTGATCATATCTCTGCTTACCGACCATCGATTGTCATGAAACAAAGCTTATTCGAAAGCTAAGAAAATTCCCCTCGCATGCCATTAAAACTCAAAACAGAAATGTCACGGGAGATATTTTTAATATTTTTTTCAAAACTGTATAACTTTTTTTGTTACAGCCTGTACACTATATTGGTGCTATATTAATGTATACATACAATAGAATAAGAATCATATACTATAGATAATTGCATATGACTATAATGTTACTAGGCATCAATATGATTTAGTCATTATACATGGTACTAAAGCAGTACATATATATATATATATATATATATACTATGTATTATAAGAAATTTTGTGAGTGCTTACATGAAGGCAACACCGGAAAAACCAACACTCGCAAGTGGAGCACCACCAACTCCAGGGGAAAAACCAACACTCGCAAGTGGAGGACCAACACCCGCAAGTGAAGAACCAACACTCTCAAACGGTGCAACTCATTCACCAATAAAACCAAATACAGAAACAGAACAGTCATCCAATGATATGACAACTGAAGTAGATGACGAACCTAAAGAGGGGGAACAATCAGATGAAGGTGAACCAGCTCTGAGTACTGGGGAAATCATCGGTATAGCGGTCGGAGGTATTGCCGCTGCCGGAGTAGCGGCTGGTGGTATCTGTTTTGCCGTGCACAGTGCAAAAGCTAAAGAGGACATTACTGATAGTACTGTCATGGACACATTACGCAAAGCAGAAAATGGAGAAACGACAGGGGAAGGAACAGAGGGAGGAGGGCAATCAAATCCAACACCGCCTGAAGATTGACCGCTATAATTAAATTTGAAAACATTTCAGTGTACAATAATTTGGGGTTTTGTATAGAATATACAACAGAACTGTTGTGATAATGTCATGTAGTTGTCTGTACATTTGCATTATGTTCCCAGTCCCTTAACATTTTTGGACCGCTGAATTGACATTTCGCCGGTAATAAATCATCAAAGTTTGTGTCAATTTCCCTTCATAACCCTGAAAATGGACCACATAGTCAGCGGTTGACAACATCTTAGATGATTTATTACCGGCAAAATGTCAAAATCACCGGTCCAAAAGTGTTAAGGGATGGGAACATAATGTGACCTAATGCTTTTCATTACCAACATTTGAGTGCTACATTATGTACAAGCGCAATACATGGATTTTATTTCGTTAATTTTTGTTTGCATTGTGTGTACATTTTCAGGAATTTCACAAGAATGCAGTGCTTTCTAAGTGCAATTCACTTTGGAACCAAATTATTCCAACAATTTGTTAAAAAAATGAAGATTTTGTTTGAACATTAAAAACAGATAGGTCGTTTGAACATTAAAAACAGATAGGTCGTTTAGGCCCATAACCACATGTTCAAACTTTGTTTCAAATATTAAATCAAGAATGTGTAGAGAAATCATTTCAATACAAAGAAAGGTTATGCAAAATTGTAATTTTAACAGCCGTGCATGTGGAAAGCTGACACAAATCTTTTTTATTCCAGAATATTGGATAGAAAATTGTAATTTTACCAAAAGTCTTTGTACATATGGATGCACGTACAATGGATGTTTGGTGTATTGCCGATCGACCATTTGTACGATAAGGCCAAATTAAATTAATTGTTTGTCTCAAAGCTCCCGCGCGCGTTAGTTTATTGATGCGCATTAGAAAAACAAAAATCTGAAGATTTTATTTTCTTCTTTTTTTCTTCTTAAAAAAACAAATAAAAATCCCAACATTTCACCGATTTTTCAGTTTTTCATTGATCACATCATCTTAAATACAAAAGTTCACTTTTACAAGGATTTCAATATTTTATATTTAAAAAAAAAACTTGAAAAAAACTTGAAAAAAACCCGCATTCCGCATTAGTTTTACAACAGGAGAGGAGCTTTGAGACAAACAATTAATTTAATTTGGCCTAATAAAATCACAAAGTGGTGTTGACAATTTTTAAATTTTTAAAAATCTACTTCAGTATTCAAGATGAACATTAAAAATTGCCATTATTGTTGTTTCTACCAACAAAAAAACACAGCAAAACTTGATTAAAACAATACCATCGCTATTTATTGAAAAACGCCCTCTATGCAAATATGGTTCACGTTATTTATCACGCGTACTGCAGGGGGGTATACTGTCTGACGTAAAATGCTGATATGCCGGAGATCAGCATTTTTGAATCGACGTTTTAATGTACAAAGAGGGCTGATTTTTCTTAATGCTTATAGGTGTAAGTTCATACATGTAATACAATTGTAAAAATATATACAAATCCCAGTTTTTATCATATATTTTTGTAATTGAGGGCGCTGCCTCCACCACATCTCTTAATGCCCCTTTAAGTTAAAGGCAATAGGGCCCTGTTCCTACAATACCCAAATGAGGTTTTTGCTTGATTGAACACTCATGGTGTGGATAGGAAACAAGGAAAGAGAAGTGTTTTTGTTGTTGATAGATTGTGATTTTAATATACAATACAGTACAATACAGAAAGCATTAATTGCGCCATTTCCAAAAGGCTCAGAGCGCTTACAAGATAAAACCTTAAAATTACAACTTAAACTACAAAATGTGAGTGTACTGTAACATGAGCATAGTACGTACAATATATTATAGCAATTACAAAATAGATTAGAAACAAAATATAAACAGAAAAACTGTTTAAGGGAACAAATGAGTTTTAAGAGCTTTTTTGAACACACTTGTAGATGATGATTGTCTAATACAGATAGGTAGCTTATTCCACTCTTTTGACGCACAAACTGTGAAAGTTCTATCACCAGCTAGAACTCTAGTGATAGGGTATTGAAGACGTAGATAGTCATTAGAAGATCGGAGTGGTCTCTTTGGAACATATAATGATAAACAATTTGACAAGTAGATTGGTCCTTGGTTATGAAGACATTTATAAACACACAGAAGTAATTTAAAGATGATCCTTTGGCGTATTGGAAGCCAATGCAGTGATTTTAAAAGTGGTCCAGGCGAATGTTTTCGGTCGACTTCAAATACAAGACGTGCAGCCCAGTTTTGCAAACGTTGTAGGCGAATGATGTAAGTAGATGGTAGCGAAGAGAGAAGGCCATTACAATAATCGAGACGTGAGAGTATCAATGAACGTACAGCATGTTGACATGTAGGTTGATCAATATATTTCCTGATTCTGCCGATATTTCGTAAATGGAAAGTAACCGTTTTGCTGACATTTGTGATATGTGATGACATGGTCATTTGTGAATCAAAGAAGGCGCCTAAATTCCTTACGGTCTTCACAGGTTGAATGTTTTCATTTCCAATAGAAAGAGTTATATCAGATGGCAGATGGTGTTTGCGATTGTATGTAGATGCGGCAATAAAGAACTCTGTATTTTCAACATATGGTAAGCTTAAAAATGAAAGTTCCTTTTCTCTTTATGTGTTTTGTTTAGAGCAGGTCATATATGGCAAATTTACATTTGTAAATATTATCGCATCATCTCTTGTAATGACTTGAAAAAGAAACTGATGAATCGATTGTATATAAAATGTATTTTTAAAATGTGTTTAAAACACTTTTCACACCGAGTTAATGATCTATTTCATGGACGATCGATCCTTATTACCAACGATCGAACGAACAATCATCCAATGATCGATCGTCAACTCCGGGTGAAGATTTGGCCAAATATAAATTTAAAAATGTAATTGCATCATCTCTTATAACGATGTTATGAAGAGAAAGAAAATGATGCAACAATTGTACTGAAAATGTATTTTAAAACTTGCCGGAATCTGTAATAAAACTTTTCACGCCGGGATTCATTTTATGGACGATCGATCCTTGGTATCCAAAGATCGATCGTCAGTTCCGGGTGAACATGTTATATTTCAATATTTATTTATAACGCTTTATCACTTTATTGTATTTTTAACAGCATTTGATGCAAATGTGTCTCGCCATTTAACAAAATAAATGCAAACAAACTAACGAGAAATGTATCTAGTGTGTCTTGTGATGGACTGAATATAGTGAGAAAAATGTGGTGTTTGTAGTATTAAATCTATCAGCGGGAACATGGACCAAATAAATGGCAGAAAATGGTGTCTTCTGATCCCTGGACTCGATCCGGATCTGCCTCAGTGGCAGTTCTGGTCTCGATCCGGATCTGCCACAGTGGCAGTTCGGGTGCTCAGTCATGCATCACGCCAAGGGAATCGCGCTCCCAAAAATAACTTCTCAGAGAACCAGATACCCACATAAGCTTTCCGTGATTGGCGCTATAAGAGCTGATGAAGAGAGAGCAAGGGCCAGCGGCACAGTGTTTGGGTTGAAATTTGTTGTACACTGAGCCAAAAAAGAAACTTATAACATTTTAACAGATCACCAAATAAAATTCTGTGCATGAAAATGTACCAAATTTGGATACAATATTACTGCAATGTATTGCTTCAAATGGCAGTCAATAACCAATTGTTTGCTTCAATGACACAAGAGAAATCTGCACTGACCCAGACAACGTCTTGCATCCCAGGTCACAGCAAACAATTTCAGCAACATAAAGCTAAAAACATTTCATAGAGTCAAAACAAACTCATATCCAAACAAACAATGAAGTCATTGATGGCTCAGTGTATTTAGCTGATAGCTGATCGGCAACTTCAAATTGACCCCAAATTATATAGTGCGAGGGGCGCCCTACGATAAACAACAACAAACAAAAACAAAATGTGTAGATCAAAATAAAAACAGCTTATTCATGTCAAAATATAACTAGCATAATACCTTTGATCGTTTATCTATTAATCTACATTGAAGTAAACATCCCTTTCAATTTTTCCAATTAATCAAAATATATCTAATCACGTTTGCTTTGAAATTTGTGAAAACATGCAGCTACATGGGAGTGAAAACTGACACGAACAGGATGAAACAGTATCAAAATTTGGAGGAAATGTCCGTAAAAACCTTATTTTGAGCATCGTAAAAAAATCAATCCTCGTGATGGTAGATCGTACGCACCATAAGGGGAGGTGCTTTTAAAATTGCCGCTCAGTGATGAGTATTTTGCTTTTGAATAGTGCATATACAGTAGTCATGGACTAATACCTCTAGCATGTTTTCAGACCAGGCGCTAATCAATTTGTAAACACTTCTGATGTAAACAACGGTCACATCATAATATCCTGTTTGCATTTTTTTTCTGCTGTGGGGATGATTATTGTACAGTGTGGTCCAAAAAAAGGTTAACACTTTTTAAGATGCATATTTCTCGAAATGGATGAGACATCTAATAATTGTTTTAATATTATCTTTAAAGCCATTATCTTAGTGATTTTTGGTGAAAACGGCGTTGAAAATGAAGCATAAATAAAGTAATGGCGATCAATGGTTTAAAGAATAATGGTAAAAAATCAGTTTGTCCATGTGTTACGCAAGTCTATGGGATATTGTCAACTCAATAGTACTGCGTTCACAATTTCCTGCAATAGTATATAGGCCCTCATTATACCTGTAAACAAAGGGGAGGTAGCCATGAAGCAAGCAATTGTTACAAAAGTGGTGTCATTTTAGAGAGGAGGAAATTAACTAATCCACTGATGCATAGAAGGAAACAAACAGGTCTCAAATAAATGAGAAATAGGTGGCTCAAAAAACTTTCTAAACTTTTTTTGAGGAGTTCATATGGAAACATCCATGACTGCTATAGACTTACGTGTGGACAAACTTGTATTTGACAGACGGCTGTATGCATCCATTGGACGCCCACTACTTCCTGTCAAACACAAGTTATTTCTATTGTCTGACAATACTATCTGTTTACCATGCATCAGTGCGTTTTCAATCATTCAGTGATCAATTGTACATGTAGATGTAAACACGGGCCGCCAATCGATTAATCACGACCACTCGACCAGTTTTACTAGAGCTACTGGTTCCCTGCAATCTCGATACCCATGCCAACTCGTCTTGTGTGGAACCCATGTTGAGAATGCCCAGTCACACATCCCTACCCTCTTCAAATTCAAGTTTTCTTCCCAAGACTGTTTAACATGAAACAACTGACCATGTACGTGGAACCATTTATAAAAACACACCCCAACCATTTTTAACCCCCTGGGGTCTACCTGTCTATCTTACAGTGGTTCTGATTGGTTTATTACAAGATGTACTCATATGAATAGCCAATTCCAATGCAGCTTGTAAAATGTTTCACTCCCATCTTTATCAGGGATACAATTATTCTAACAATGTCTCTCATTGGTGCAATAAATGATGTATCCATCTTTCTGACCAATCGGCCGGTAGTTCTCAGGGGGTTAACAAAACAAACAACCCAACAAATAACATCAGATGAATTTTTCAACTTTTTCGAATTTTTTGTTAAAGGTATATTATGTGATCTTTCCAGGGAACGCCCTCAACATCGAAAAAAAAATTGAAAGTAGATTTTCTTGCAGATTTACATTTTTGATCATAAATCGTACATACATTCCAAGTTACAGGGCGATACGATTCTTAATTACTTCAAAATCATGGGTTTAAAGTGAAAATAAACTGTCGGGATAACACGACAGTTTATATTTTCACTCTGAAGTCACTCTAAAACCATGATTTTGAAGTAATTAGGAATCGTATCGCCCTATAACTTGGAATGTATGTACGATTTATGATCAGAAATGTAAATCTGCAAGAAAATTTACTTTTTAAAAAAAATAATGAAGAGAGGGCGCTCTGGAAAAGATCACATAATATGCCTTTAAATAGTGATCTCATTTTGACAGTACTGGGATTTCTGTAATAGTACCTTTTAAGAGCTTTGATATCTGTATAAAAAGCTCTACAAACAAAAATATAGTTGAATTCATCACCAACCAAATCAGAGTCACATAGATTACAAAGTATTAACACTACTATCATTAAATCTACTGTTACTTGGTAATCTAACATTACCACATCTAAATCTACAAAAGATAATCTACGGTTAATCAAGTTTAAGCAAATAAATACCAGTACACTGCCAATACCATCGTATTTATTCACCGATTTATCAGCTTTATAATAGCTCTAAACTACTACTGAACGACGGACCAAGTCATTAGTCGATATTTGATCGATTACCGGGATCGATTGAAAACGCACTGATGCACGGTAAACAGTTAGTATTGTCAGACAATAGAAATAACTTGTGATTGACAGGAAGCAGTGGAAGTTCGATGGCTGCATACAGCCGTCTGTCCTATAAATTGACGCTATTTCTTAATTTGAGCATTAATTTTAACACCGTTTTCACCATATTTATACCAACAAGATAATTTAGTTTAGGAATATCTTAAAATAATTTAAACATGTTTCCCCAATTTTGATAAATTTGCCTCTAAAAAAGTGTAAACCTTTTTTTGGACCACTCTGTATAGATTAAAGGTAGATGACCCGATTTTCAACTTGATGTTTTCTATTTTACATGAAAGGTCATCCTTAAAATTGTTGCATTCCAAAGTTTGAGTTGCATAACTCCAATGGTTCTATTTTTAGAAGCGCAAGGTCAAAAGACATGTGCCCATTGAGTAGTACACAGACCAGGGTGTGTGTTAACCGGTATCGCATCGCAGTTTGCGCCACAATCAAGCACAACTGCGACGCACATTTGTACATGCATAGCAAACTTGCTACACAACATTTTTGACTTGGGACACTATTATTTCCTTCAGAAGTTCCGATTGATTTTAACTTACTATTATTAGTGATGTACCGTAAATGGTCCATTTCACGCCATTTAATCACAAAGTATTCCGTATTTGGATACGTTTAAATTGATAAACTCAACTTCATTCGTTGAGTTTTACTCTTTACATGACACGTTCCAGACTGATTGTTTACAAATTACATCATACATTTACACTTCGTAACAGTGTACGATACACACAGGAATTCCCATTACATGTACAGCTCAGATGAACATGTACGCAATTGATTATGCCGTAAACTTCGACATGACTTTCGACCCGGGCTTGACCATTTTCCAATATAGGGGTGGTGAGAGCGAGGGGCGAGTAATCGTATAGTAAATAATGGATGGTTCTTATTATTGCTTGCTTCTGAACGGGTCAGCGGACAGCTAATTAATAAAATTATTTGAAATATATATTGTAAATATTTGATTTCATCAGTCTTCTTCCTATTCTAGAAAACAAATAACTTGGAAATCGCAAATGTTTAAAATTGTACCAAAGCTCACACCCCCCCCCCTTTTTTTAAATCGACTTAATAATAATTATAGTTTCTGGCAGTACCGTGGCACACTTGGGGATTTGACAGTTCTCTCAGGGATCTGATCTGAAATAGAACCTGCCGAAGAGTGGTTAAAAATTGATGGAGAGGGGGAAATTAGCTGTTAAAATGACATGCACTGTTTGAATCATTTTTACCTTACCTTACATAAACGTATGTAAAATTGTTGTACTAATTGAAAATAGAGTTAACGGATCAACAGCAAATTGGAATTAAAAAAGTAAAACAAAACTGCTATGCAAAATTTGTAAATTGCTATACAAAAAAATAATTGCATAGCAGTTTTGCTACACACAAAAAAAATCCTTAACACACACCCTGACACAGACTGGTTGGTGGTTAGCAGTAATTCACCACATTTGAGCCTATAATTTCCAAATGAAACATTTCTGACACCTAATATTTTACAGACATAATGAGAAAAATATGGGGATTCTTCTGATACCAAAATATCTTGATGTACAAAAAATATCTTGATGTACAAAAAAAATCATAGCCCCCAAAAAAGTGATCGGGTCATATACCTTTAATTTTCTATCTTTCTTTTATTTAAAGGACATTGAGAGATACGTATGGGAGTGCGCCCTCAATTATCCTGGAAATCAGGGTTTTTTTTGCATCAAAATAATACTTAGGCATATACAGGGTGACCCAAAAAAATGTTAACACTCCGGGCACATAAGATATCTTAAAAGGACAGGTAAACACGGGTCTAATCTTGATGTATTATGAAAGCTGAGTAAATAAGCTTTCATTTGCATTTTATTGCGTTCCAATTGGTTATTTAGAACGGGAGATATGCTTCAGCAAACATGAGGAAGCAAAATCAGCTTGGTCCAATCCTCTCAGTATGAAAGTAAAGCTTTTAAATTGCACGAAGCAAGAAGCAACATGATTAAGTCACACATACACATCAGTTAATCTCTTCTTTGTTCTTTTCAACGCATTCTTTCGATTCTTTTCAAGCTTAAAAGACATATATAAATATATTCCACATAAATTATATAGGTATTTTGTCATGAGTTCAAGTTCTATACTCTTTTTCCATGTGCATTAGTTAATTTATTTAATTGGATGGACCATTGCAACAAAGAACATGAAATGTTTCAATTTTAAAGACTGCTTTACTGACAGCTACCCATTGCACATGGAGTAGAGTTTCAAGCAGTCAGCAAGAAATTTCTTCTTTGCCAAAGGCGAGGCAGCCTTAGATAACTGAGCCCTTGATAAACCTGGTCATGAGGCTGCGCAGGATATCACACAAATCATCTGTGATGAATGGCATCATCGGCTTGTCTGTCTGGTACTTCTTCAGAAATGGCTGGACAAGTTTGGCTGTGGAGGTGAAAACCTCTAGCTTTGCCAAGATAAGGGGGTCATTGCTTACAAATTCCTGGAGAGTGGTGAAGGATGCGCATGTTGGTATCTGCCATTTTGGTTTCTTCAAGGTTTCTTTGACATAGAGCACCAGGTTAGGCCAGATTTCAATGGCTCTTTCTGCTACACCAGGCCTTCTCAAATGGTGGCACTTTAAAAATTAAAATATTAAAATATTAAAATTAAAAAAAGAAGAAGAAATATATCCCCAACTTCAACCAGATCGCAAGAAGCATGAAGAGCCACTTCAGCCACTAAATGCAGTGGGGTAAGGCATGATTAGTAGTAGTATGCTTATTGATTATTACTACATTTGGTACCATTTTTGTACATTTTACCATCAACATCTCTTTATTTCTTGTACTATATATTGCATGCAAATATAGCTCTCCTTAGCCTCTTAAAAGGGAGGGGGGGATCCATGAGCTTCCAGGGGATTTTGCCCCCTGGACCTAAGGCGGGCCCCTGGACCTACCAGTTTTTCGCTCCGCTCGCTCCGCTCGCAGGGATAGTGGCGCTTCTAGATCATTAACATCTCAAAAGTGGTGCTTCACAAAATCTAATTGAGAAGGCCTGTGCTACACCAACATCCTCCACCCATCTTGTAACGCAGAAGTGTAACCCAAAGACATCAGTTTTTGACAGACTCCCCAATTTTTTTTTGTAAAACATGCGAAATTGTTTTGCCATCAGCAGCTGAAATCTTGATAAGTGGGGGTTGGGGGTAGCGATAGGTTGTCCACAAAACCGGCAAAAAAATGCATGGTCAAATACGCAAATCTACCGATGGAGGCTCGAATTTACCGACGGGCTTATTCCAGGGGAGCCCTGGCCCCCCTGCCCCCCCCCCCCCTCTGGGTACGCCACTGGTGGTTTTCATCACACACCAAAGTGCCCAATTGGCATAAATTGGGTGTATTTTGAGGCATTTTTGGTAAAAAGCGCCCAATTTGTGCAAAATTGGGTGCTTTTCTAACAAAATTGGTTTATTGATGGGTGGGAAATTGGCCAAAAAATAGGTATAGAGAAATTCACATTTTCGAAGCCCGGGAGGCACATCCACGTACGATTTTGGCCAATTATTCTTGCATTATATGGTCTATGGGTATGGGGAGGGTCTTTATTACAACCCAAATACATCAAACCCAATTATTCTTGCATTCTATAAGTCTATGGGTATGTGGAGGGGTCTTATTACAACCCAAATACACCAACCCCAACCCAATTTAACTTGCATTCTATGGTCTATGGGTCTTATTACAACCCAAATACACCAACCCCAAACCCAATTTTACTTGCATTCTATGGTTTATGGGTATGGGGAGGGGTCTTATAACAACCCAAATACACCAACCCCAAACCCAATTTTACCAGTGACTGATTTTACTTGCATTCGATGGTCTATGGGTATGGGGAGGGGTATTATTACAACCCAAATACACCAACCCCAAACCCAATTTTACCAGTGACTGATTTTACTTGCATTCGATGGTCTATGGGTATGGGGAGGGGTCTTATTACAACCCAAACACACCAACCCCAGACCCAATTTTACTTGCATTCTATGGTCTATAGCAAGCGTGTGCAACCTGCGGCCCGCGGGCCACATGCGGCCCGCCGACCTCTAATCTGCGGCCCGCGAAGCAATCCTAGAATTCCCATTGATGCGGCCCGCTTTAACCGGAACTCCCTAGTTTCCCTAGTTTTACACAAATGGCGGGTTGATTTAGTGGTGTGCTCCCTTAAATTAGTAGGGTGACGCGCTGCATTTAATAAATATACCTCAAGGCGTGATTAAATCCCTGGTTAAAATGGTGCTTGCAGGAGTAACAGCGAGTATAAGGAGGAAATTACACAAAGAGAAGTGGGTATTCCATGAGCAATGGACTTCCCCTCTCCCTATTACTCCTCCGGACGTGTTTTGGAATGTTTGACAATTACTGCGGCCCGTGAATAGATTTCAAAGTCACAATGCGGCCCGTGTGGTAGAAAAGGTTGCACATGCTTGGTCTATAGGTATGGGGAGGGGTCTTATTACAACCCAAATACACCAACCCCAAACCCAATTTTACTTGCATTCTATGCATGTCTACTAGATTTACTTGATTTCGGGTTCGGGGTTTATGGGATGTGTATACTCTTAAAATTCAGTTATCACAGGTGCCATTAATATTCCAAATCCCCATAATACAGGAACCTCATGTGCCCTTAAATCCAGGTAGGCTACCCCATGTGCATCCACGTATTCAGTACATGTGTTATTAGGCCTAGGGTTAGGGTTTTATATTGGGGTCTAAGTTCTGAGGTCTTTTAGTTTTAGAGTCAGCGAGAGGAGGGGTCGATCGTCATGATCTGTCTGTGCCCAGTATCGAGAACTGTGTGTCGACATTGATTATTCCTCCGTAGGCATGCCTAAACATCATATGTATTTATAAATCATATGTATATATAAATCACACATGTTTTCGCACACCGATATCCATGTAACATTACCAGTTATATAACAGACATCCCATGATTGGCCTAGGGCCTATCCAAATCGCTATACATGTAGTGTTAAACTTTAACAACACTGTACATACTTGTACGCTCAAGGTCTGGGTTTGATTCATGGCGCATGCAGACTGAAGCCCCCCACCCCTGAAAACTTAGTCAACATCAACAATCCCGAAACTTTCAAGACAAACGTTGCTGATTTCATCAGACGCAACGAAGCACCAACGCAAGACTTAAAGAACAACATAATTATATGCGCACACCATATCATCTCGTTTGGCTTCTGAAGGAGGCGTTGAGATTACCATTCAGATTCAGATTCAGAGAGATTTGACTCTTTTCATCCTGATCATGCATGCATAGTTTAACTCGGGAAAAACCGGGAAAAACACGCCCGAGAGTTAAAGCTATTTGGAGTTAAATGTTTGCTCACACCGTCCCTTTATATTTATACATGTCCCTGTAACATTCCCATTTATATAAAAGACATCCCATGATAGGCATGATGAGGGCCCGTTGTGGCCTGCGCGCATATATACATATATGTAGATGGTTCCGCGATGTTGAGGCACTGACATCATACCGCAACAATTCGCAATCACTTTAACAATAACATGTTTAATACATAACGTGTTCCTGGATCAGTGGCGTATCTGGGATTTTTACCAGGGGGGGGGGGGGGGCGGTGGGGCAAAGGATATTTTTTCCCGGTGAACGCTATTAAGTAAAATAAATGTGCAGCTGGGTTGTTTATTCCAGCAAATGACGTTGCATCCTAAAGTTGATGCGCGCGAAATTTTAACAACATATCTACGCGAATCTGATCATTATTCCGGTACATTTGTCTTTAAAACGGGCTTCTACAGTGATATTCCTGGACAAATTCGTGCGTAGCGCGAGAAAATTTGCAATTTTTATACTAAATTGCCCATCATCATACAGGGCAAGGGGCAAAGTTGTCATTTTGATGGGAATTAAGTAAATCCCTTAGATTTTCTCTTTCCTTTTCCCTTTTATCTTCCTCTTCTCCTTTTCCTTTCTTTTCCTTTCCCTTTTCCTTCTCTCTTTCTCCCCCTCTCTTTCCCTTTCCTTCCCCCTTTTTCATTTCCTTTCCCCTTTTCCCTTCCTCTCTTCCCTCTCTTCTTCCCTTCCCTTCGATTTTTTTTTAGCCCGGTAGTTTGGGCTGGCCTTCCCGGTCAAAGCCGTCTGGGGGGGGGGTCACTCTGCCCCCCCCCCCCCCGACCCCCCGGGAGATACGCTACTGTCCTGGATGAAGGCCTACAGTTTCTACGGTTTACGCTCCCAGTTCCTTTATTAACCCTAACCCGCCATCTGATCCTTTTTTACCTCCTGATCATATGCATATAATGTAACTCATACAAAAACACGCCCGGGAGTTAAAGTTAATTGGAGTCCTTTTCCTATCCTTGTTAGCCACCGGACGGCTTCCTTTTACACTGTTTACCCGCCCCATGAAAATACCCAGTTTGCGCCACGAACGCGTACGCACCTAACGGTCTGCGCCATTACGCTCGTGCCGACAATCACGTGCGCCATGTTTTGTTTTGTTTATACGCGAGCGCGTAGCAACAGTTTGTTGTCTGCGTGGGGCGAAGATCCCTGTGCATAGCGATTACATGGGCAGGGATCTGCACCCGAAGTCATTGGACGGACAGACAGACTCGCCACAAATAGTATTTAGATGGGTATGGGGAGGGGTCTTATTACAACCCAAACACACCAACCCCAAACACAATTATACTTGCATTCCATGGTCTATGGGTATGTGGAGGGGTCTTATTACAACCCAAACACACCAACCCCAAACACAATTATACTTGCATTCTATGGTCTATAGGTATGGGGAGGGGTCTTATTACAACCTAAATACACCAACCCCAAACCCAATTATACTTGCTTTCTATGGTCTATGGGTATGGGGAGGGGTTACAACCCAAACACACCAACCCCAATTTTACTTGCATTCCATGGTCTATGGGTATGTGGAGGGGTCTTATTACAACCCAAACACACCAACCCCAAACCCAATTTTACTTGCATTCTATGGTCTATGGGTATGGGGAGGGGTCTTATTACAACCCAAATACACCAACCCCAAACCCAATTTTACTTGCATTCCATGGTCTATGGGTATGGGGAGGGGTCTTATTACAACCCAAACACACCAACCCCAAACCCAATTATACTTGCATTCCATGGTCTATGGGTATGGGGAGGGGTCTTTTTACAACCCAAACACACCAACCCCAAACCCAATTTTACTTGCATTCCATGGTCTATGGGTATGTGGAGGGGTCTTATTACAACCCAAACACACCAACCCCAAACACAATTATACTTGCATTCTATGGTCTATAGGTATGGGGAGGGGTCTTATTACAACCCAAATACACCAACCCCAAACCCCATTTTACTTGCATTCTATGGTCTATGGGTATGTGGAGGGGTCTTATTACAACCCAAACACACCAACCCCAAACCCAATTTTACTTGCATTCCATGGTCTATGGGTATGTGGAGGGGTCTTATTACAACCCAAATACACCAACCCCAAACCCAATTTTACTTGCATTCCATGGTCTATGGGTATGTGGAGGGGTCTTATTACAACCCAAATACACCAACCCAAACCCAATTTTACTTGCATTCTATGGTCTATGGGTATGTGGAGGGGTCTTATTACAACCCAAATACACCAACCCCAAACCCAATTTTACTTGCATTCTATGGTCTATGGGTATGTGGAGGGGTCTTATTACAACCCAAACAGACCAACCCCAAACCCAATTATACTTGCATTCTATGGTCTATGGGTATGTGGAGGGGTCTTATTACAACCCAAATACACCAACCCAAACCCAATTTTACTTGCATTCTATGGTCTATGGGTATGTAGAGGGGTCTTATTACAACCCAAATACACCAACCCAAACCCAATTTTACTTGCATTCTATGGTCTATGGGTATGTGGAGGGGTCTTATTACAACCCAAACAGACCAACCCCAAACCCAATTATACTTGCATTCTATGGTCTATGGGTATGTGGAGGGGTCTTATTACAACCCAAATACACCAACCCCAAACCCAATTATTCTTGCATTCTATGGTCTATGGGTATGGGGATGGGTTTTACTTGCATTCTATGGTATACATTTTGCATAGCAGTTTGGGTTTAGTCCAATTTGTTGTTGATTCGTGAGGTTAGTAATACTAAAACCGCGATTTCCTGTGATTTCGCTATTTGCAACTAAAATCTAGAAATCCTGCCAAAATAAACCAAATGCGAGATAACGATAACCAAAACAAATATTACTCTGTAATAAGACCTAATTATTACAAGTTTCAAATGAGCGAAACCATTTTTTGTAAACAATTGCCTTTGAACTTTATATGATACATAGAAACAAACAAACAAACAATGCATAATAATGAAATCAACATATTAAAAGGTGCTCCTGTGACCTGTGGCAAATAGAAGATTACCATGATGATTACCAAAACAAACCACCATTGTGATATAAAGGGGGAACGTTTCTTCTTGCTACAACAGTTGATAAATGCACCCAACACCACAATAGGCAAAAGGAAATAACCGGTGTAAATCTAGTAGCCTATAGTATCAAGAGGGGATCTGATGAGATTATAATAGCAGCAACTTTAAGTGGACATTGTTTGCTTATTTCTACAATTCTGAAAAGGACTGCATAATTTTGGTATGTAAAGCAAGGAGTTATAACTATGATAACCCCTTGATTAAAGGTATATTATGTGATCTTTTCCAGGGGACGCCCTCAATACTTGAAACAAAATTGGAAGCAGATTTGTTTGCAGATTTACTTTTCTGATCATAAATCATAAATATATTCCAAGTTACAGAGCAATACGATTCCTAATAACCTCAAAATCATAGTTATGTGGAGTGAATTTAGAGTAAAATTTGAAAAAATAGATTGTACCGCTCGGTACAATCTATTTTCAAACCATGATTTAGAGAATAACACATAGTTCTTAGCTGTTTTGCTATAGACGATGGTCTTATAATGTATAGGCTGTACCATATTTGGAGTCGTGTATGGTCGCCGCAGGCGGCCATACATGACGACACAAATATGGTACAGCCTATTTACATTATAAGACCATCGTCTATAGCAAAACAGCTAAGAACTATGTTTTATTCTCATTCTTATTTAGTTTATTGGTTATTTTGATCTTTTATCATAAAATAACGCAGTTTAGTATGACAGTCCGATGGTATCCTTCCTCCCACCTTCTTGACTTGACCTAGTTCCAGCGCCTAGGTAATAAGTTTAAGGAATGACTTTACTCCTTTGGGGAACCTTGTCCTTGTTGGCTGGAACTTCACCTTTACTTGGAAAACAGGACTTCATATTATGTGGAATAATTGGGTAATAGTAAATGAAACTCTTTTCTCTGATGATTTATGTACAGTGGTTAAATGTGAGGGAGAGGAGCTTCATATTGAGTATTAGTTTATATAGTCATAGGTTATATAGGAATTCGTCACAATAACCCTCATATCAAAATAGTTGTTCATTATCAAGTTATATGTTGTAAGTTGAAAAATTGATATCGAGATAAAGTTTGGTTTTCAGGGTCTAAACAATTTCCATTTCAAGGAGGGACAACATCATTCTTGAAACCTCGAATTCAAGAGAAAGAAATTAATCTTGAATTCATTTTGTGGCAAATGTTGTTCCTAAATCAGGTCCATGTCCAAGCACATTGAGGCATTGAAGCTCTTCTGTGCATCGTAGAACAGTTCACATTGTTCATTCCTGCACGACCCTTCCCCCTCCTTCTGAAAATACTGTTGAATGAAGTTTTGTTCATTTGCAAATAAGAATTTCTGTGAGATGCCACTATGGTCATAACAGGCATTTCACGTTTTTTTATTTTTGTGATTTTCAACATTTGTGAACAAAAGTCAATGGAAGTCAATAATTTTCGCGAGTTTATATTTTCGCAGATGAGGATTAATTGGCGAAATTCGCGAAAATAAAAACCTCCCGAAAATTTCTACTTTTACAGTAACAGGCTCAACACAGAACCAGTGCTACTCCGTTAATTTAAACTAAATACAGATTTTCATTATGTTTCTATTCAATTTTTTTCTCCATAGATTTAATAATGGAACTTCAGTGCACATTGTACTTGGTGCTCACATTCACGGCTGTAGTATCTGCTGCAACGATGGACTCAGATCTACACCAATATCTACAGGTAATAGAATACCATGAAACAGAATATGAAATTATAGAGGCAAGTGAAGCACCAACACTCGCAAGTGGAGCACCAACACTAAGTGAAGGACCAACACTTGCAAGTGGAGCGCCACCAACTCCAAGTGAAATCACCAACACTTGCAAGTGTTGGTGCCCAACACCAAGTGAAGGACCAAGACTCGCGAGTGAAGGACCAACACCCGCAAGTGGAGCACCAACACCAAATGAAAACACCAACACTTGCAAGTGCACCAACACTTGCAAGTGTTGGTGCCCAACACCAAGTGAAGGACCAACACCAAGTGAAGGACCAACACCCGCTAGTGATGAACCAATACTCGCAAGTGAAGAACCAACACCCGCAAGTGAAGAACCAACTCTCGCAAGCGGTGCAACTCATTCACCAATAGAACTAAACACAGAAACAGAAACGTCATCCAATGATATGACAACTGAAGTAGATGGTGAACCTGCAGAGGGGGAACAACCAGATAAAGGTGAACCAGCTCTGAGTACTGGGGCAATCGTCGGTATAGCGGTCGGTGGTATTGCCGCTGCCGGAGTAGCGGCTGGTGGTATTGGTGTTGCCGTGCACAGTGCAAAAGCTAAAGTAGACATTACTGATAGTACTGTCATGGACACATTACGCAAAGCAGAAAATGGAGAAGCGACAGGGGAAGGAACAGAGGGAGGAGGGCAATCAAATCCAACACCGCCTGAAGATTGACCGCTATAACCATGTATCTCTGTGTTACCCTGCCCATTGTTTGTCTTCTCGGGAGCAAGAAACCGGCTTTCTTGCTGAGAGTGAAGTGCTGGTAACCTCTCCTCTCCAGGGATCTTATCTATCTTCGTGCCGGTTACTTTTGCATCTTCTGTTAATGTGTACATTTGTGTTTTTTATTATTAAATGTTTTATAATATAACCCAGCCCACATTCTACCAAGGGAATGGGACGCTGTAGCTCCATGTTGAGAGTGTACGTGCTTGAAATCTCTCCTCTCCTGAGTCAAATAATTCGCTTTGTGCCGGTCACATTTTTGTCTTCACACATATTTTATCTCTTGTAGTTTTTAAGTGTGTAATATAATGAGTTTTTATCTCCTTGTTGCTTTGTATATGTACATTCATTATAGATTACCTATTTTATGTATTGGATTGGTTCTTAATACCTTTTCTTGTTTTTATGAAATGTTGTTTTGATGTAATATCAAAATGTTCTTATATGTAGCCCACGTCTCTTTTTCTATCTGCGATCATGGTTCTTGACGTGTAGACATCTCTTTTCTGTCTGCATCTCTTGAATCACCGATTTGCAAGCATACAAGGAGAGACGTGGTGCACCAATTGTTGTGTTTTCCCTGCTTGTATAATGTGCAATTATTTATAATATTTTATGGTTTTTAGATTGATTATGTTGTTTTCTTTTTGTAATATAGTTATGTGAAACGCCCAGAGGCTCCTTGCATTGGGCGCTATATAGTAAATTCATTTTTATTATTATTATTATTATTATGCAAAATTGTAATTTTAACAGCCGTGCATGTGGAAAGCTGACACAAATCTTTTTTTATTCCATAATATTGGATAGAAAATTGTAATTTTACCAAAAGTCTTTGTACATATGGATGCACGTACAAGGATGTTTGGTGTATTGCCGATCGACCATTTATACGATAATAAAATCACAAAGTGGTGTTGACATTTTTTTAATTTTTAACCCCCTGAGAACTACCGGCCGATTGGTTGAAATTTAGAATGTGTCAAATATTGTGCCAATCAGAGACATCGTTAGAATAATTACAATTTTCAAAAATATTAGCATAAAATATTTATAAGCAAAACTGTAATTGGTTATCAAAATGATTATATAATGTAATTGACCAATGGGAATTATTGTATGAAAGACAGGTAGTGCCCAGGGGTTACAAATCTACTTCAGTATTCAAGATGAACATTAAACATTGCCATTATTGTTGTTTCTACCAACAAAAAAACACAGCAAAACTTGATTAAAACAATACCATCGCTATTTATTGAAAAACGCCCTCTATGCAAATATGGTTCACGTTATTTATCACGCGTACTGCAGGGGGGTATACTGTCTGACGTAAAATGCTGATATGCCGGAGATCAGCATTTTTGAATCAACGTTTTAATGTACAAAGAGGGCTGATTTTTCTTAATGCTTATAGGTGTAAGTTCATACATGTAATACAATTGTAAAAATATATACAAATCCCAGTTTTTATCATATATTTTTGTAATTGAGGGCGTGCCTCCACCACATCTCTTAATGCCCCTTTAAGTTAAAGGCAATAGGGCCCTGTTCCTACAATACCCAAATGAGGTTTTTGCTTGATTGAAACACTCATGGTGTGGATATAGGAAACAAGGAAAGAGAAGTGTTTTTGTTGTTGATAGATTGTGATTTTAAATGCCAAGAACTCTTGTATTTTCAACATATGGTAAGCTTAAAAATGAAAGTTCCTTTTCTCTTTATGTGTTTTGTTTAGAGCAGGTATTATATGGCAAATTTACATTTGTAAATATTATCGCATCATCTCTTGTAATGACTTGAAAAAGAAACTGATGTATCGATTGTATATAAAATGTATTTTTAAAATGTGTTTAAAACACTTTTCACACCGAGTTAATGATCTATTTCATGGACGATCGATCCTTATTACCAACGATCGAACGAACAATCATCCAATGATCGATCGTCAACTCCGGGTGAAGATTTGGCCAAATATAAATTTAAAAATGTAATTGTATCATCTCTTATAACGATGTTATGAAGAGAAAGAAAATGATGCAACAATTGTACTGAAAATGTATTTTAAAACTTGCCGGAATCTGTAATAAAACTTTTCACGCCGGGATTCATTTTATGGACGATCGATCCTTGGTATCCAAAGATCGATCGTCAGTTCCGGGTGAACATGTTATATTTCAATATTTATTTATAACGCTTTATCACTTTATTGTATTTTTAACAGCATTTGATGCAAATGTGTCTCGCCATTTAACAAAATAAATGCAAACAAACTAACGAGAAATGTATCTAGTGTGTCTTGTGATGGACTGAATATAGTGAGAAAAAAATTGGTGTTTGTTGTATTAAATCTATCAGCGGGAACATGGACCAAATAATGGCAGAAAATGGTGTCTTCTGATCCCTGGACTAGATCCGGATCTGCCTCAGTGGCAGTTCTGGTCTCGATCCGGATCTGCCACAGTGGCAGTTCGGGTGCTCAGTCATGCATCACGCCAAGGAAATCGCGCTCCCAAAAATAACTTCTCAGAGAACCAGATAACCACATAAGCTTTCCGTGATTGGCGCAATAAGAGCTGATGGAGAGCAAGGGCCAGCGGCACAGTGTTTGGGTTGAAATTTATTGTATTTTAGCTGATAGCTGATCGGCAACTTCAAATTGACCCCAAATTATATAGTGCGAGGGCGCCTAGCTACGATAAACAACAACAAACAAAAACAAAATGTGTAGATCAAAATAAAAACGGCTTATTCATGTCAAAATATAACTAGCATAATACCTTTGATCGTTCATCTATTATTCTACGTTGAAGTAAACATCCCTTTCAATTTTTCCCAATTAATCAAAATATATATAATCATGTTTGCTCTGAAAATTGTGTAAACATGCAGCTACATGGGAGTGAAAACTGACACAAACAGGATGAAACGGTATCAAAATTCGGGGGAAATGTCCGTAAAAACCTTATTTTGAGCGTCGTAAAAAATCAATCCTCACGATGGTAGATCGTAATAAGATGTTTCATATTTTCCTTTTTAGATTTTTTTTAAGACCATTTTTGCCGCATCTCGAGCTTAATTCAACCGGTTACAATTCCAACCTTTGATAAGTCCAATTCTGCCACGGCAACTGCATCTTTGTCTTCGAACCGATTTGGTGCGATTTGGTGTGTAATTTTGACCTAAAGTTTTATTTAAAAGCCTATAAACTAATGCTCACGTAGCGCGCAAAAAAATGTATATTTTAACTCTAAAAAGGTTCAGAAAACGTTTATGAATCCATCTTGTTGAAATTGAATAGCACAAAATAAAAAACAGTCCCCGTGGAGCTCGAAAAAAATGGCTATTGTAAAAATAAAGGTTTAGAAAAAATTTCCTGAAGCTATCTTGTTAAGCTTGACTAATAATAATCAATGAAACTAATACGCGCGTAGCGCGCCAAAAATGTCTATTTTAACAATAAAAAGGTCCAGAAAACGTTTCTGAAGCCATCTTGTTCAAATTGAATAACAAAATATTTAAAAAAAATGTCTATTGTAAAAAGAAAGGTTACAAAAACTGTTCCTGAAACCATCTTGTTATATATTGTTGAATAATAAAACAATGAAAATAATTTGTGCAAAAACTAGTTATTTTAACACTAAAATGGTCCTGAAAAACGTTCATGAAGCCATTTTGTTTAAGCTTGAATAATAAAAAAATGAAACCAATTTACTCGAAACGCGCACAAATGTATGGTCCAGATGGAGTGAGCGAAGCGAGTGGAGTGATCAGCGGGTGGGGTCCAGTCGAAGCCCCTGGAAGCTCATGGGTTTCAGGCATTTTTAAGGCAAAGATTCAACATTCTGAAGCAAGAAGAATTGGGGTGGTTCGAGAACCTGTATAAAAAATGTCGCGAAGCGCGCAAATATTTTCAGTTTATGAACTATAATGGTCCAGAAAAAATTCCCTGAAGCTAGCCATCTTGTTGTTAAGCTTAAATGTTGAAACATTAGAACTAATATGCGCGAAGCGCGCAAAATTGTGATTTTTAACACTAAAAAGGTACAGTATGACGTTTTAAACGTCGTCCACACAATATTTAGAATATTTGGTGTGGTTCGAGAGCCATTATAATTTTGAAACCTGCAGAAAAAATGCGTGCAAAGCGCGCAAAATATTTCAGTTTTTGAACTCAAAATGGTCATGGAAAACTTTGCTGAACCCGTCTTGTTCAGCTAAAACTCTCCTGTGCTATCAATATTTACTTTCGTTATAAAACACTCACATGGTTCAGAGACGTAGAGATAAGTGAGAGACACTAATAGAAGCTCCCGGCCTCTCCTTTTCCCTCCCCTCCTCTCCTTTTCCCTCCCTTCCTCCTCCCCCGTCCTTCCTCCTCTCCTCTCTCCTCCTCCTCTCCTCCTCCTCCCCTCTCTCCCCTCTTTTTTTTACCCTCTTGGGACCCGGGGGGCTTTGAGCCCCCAAAGCCCTCCCCCTGGGCACGCGCCTGAGTATGTAAATATATCACTCCTATAACCCTAACAATTTTGGGAGGTTGTAGCAATCAAGCTAACAGTAACAGGGGCGAAACACGGGACAAATCAGGACATAGAAAGTGGTGTGTGCCGCCACCGGGGAATCGAACCTGATCCGCCGCAGCCGGAATACACTATGGGGGTCGCGCTCCAAAAAATATATTTTCGGAGCCTATAATGTACCTTTGCCTGATTGCTCAATGAGAAATTATGTGGGTGCACTTGTTGGATTTGGTGGTGTAAGGGTTAATTAGTCTCATCTAGGAATCCAGCAGAGTTGAGTAGGTTGAATACAGGGCCAAAAATGCATGCATTTCTTACCCTATTTCTACAGGCAAATGGAACTCTCATTTAGGGTAGATCAGGCGAGCGAGTTTTTTGTTGTTTTTTCCAAACATTTGTTGAATTTTCAGCAATAATTTTCACCCCCTCAAAAAACAAAAAAAAATCAATTCAAAAACTGCAAAAAAATTGCCACATAAAAATCACAATTTTGCAAAAAATTTACACACATTTAAAAAAAATAAATATATATATAAAAAGTTGGGCCTGTAGATTAAGTTTTTTGTCACTTTAATGCAAAACAAATATTGAATATTTGTATCCTTGCAATTCAATCAAAATGAGCGGGAAAAGTGTACTTTAGGTCCCAGATACTGGTAGGCCTATGCTAGTATCGCTCAAAACTGGAAAAATTGCCAGTATCAGTTGATACTGGTACGATTTTACTGTTCCAGTATCGGTCGATACTGAAACGTTACACCAAATTGTGTATCGATCGATACTGGAACATTTTTATGTTCCGGGATCGGGTGATACTGGTATGCGTGATACCAGTGAGATTTGTCCCAGTATTGAACGATACTGGTACATAATTAAGTCCCAGTATCGCCCGATACAGGAGCAGTCAAACATTGAAACTAATTCGCGCACACAAATGGCTCAGTCTTTTGAAGGGGGTGGGGGGGGGGGGGGGGGGGTGGGCATCGTGCCCACCGTGACAATGAGTGGGGGCACTCTCCGCTTGCACTGTCTATGCTCGTTACCTTCCTCCTTATCTTCCTTTTTATTTTTTACTCTTTTGCCAATGGGAGGGGGGCTGTCCCCCTGGTTAGGCCAACAACAAAAAAGTTTGTCTCAAAGCTTGCGCGCGCATTGGTTTTGAAATGCCAAAATACCGCGTCTGAAATGCAGGAAATTGTCAAATCAATTTTTATTTTCCCTACAAATTTTTATTTCAAGTTTTTATCAAAAATATCGGCATATTTTCCTTTTCTCAAACTTTTACATAACTCAGTTCTTCAAAAAACGCTGCAAAATTGTTCTTTACACAACTACATCACAATATTCATTTCAAATAGAAAAAAACAATATCAGAAAGTGTCAACGGTTGCAAATAGTACACAAATACAGTACACAAATAAAAAAAAATGTTAAAAAAAAAAAAAAATGAAGACAAAAAAACCGTGTGCGTCACCCGATTTTGAAGCCTTCGCAAGCTTTGAGACAAACTTTTTTTCTTTTTTTTGCCTTACGCCACTGGTGATTCAGATGGCAGAGCTGTTGGGTTTCAACTTGCCTGGATGACCTAAAACTCTCCTTGCAATCAATATTTACTTTCGTGATAAAACACTCACATGGTTCAGAGACGTAGAGATAAAGTGAGAGACTCTAATAAAAGCTCCCGGTCTCTCCTTTTCCATCCCCTCCTCCTCCTCCCCCTCCAGTGGCGTAGCTAGGTTATTGATATTGGGCGAAAAATGAAAATGAACCGACAAGATGTATGTGAGTCCATGTCGCACACTTATTTTTTGCACGATTGAGCTACATTTTTGCTCTAAACAAGCTTGTACCAAAGAATATTGCATTTTGGGAAGACATGCGCGCGCGCGAAATTTTGTCATCTGTGTACTTTTGACCATCATAATTCCATGATTCCTTGGTCAAATGAACCGACAGTGCCAATCTCAACCGACACGACGTCAATATTGCGGTCGCCCCCCTCGCCCCCCCTCTGGCTACGCCACTGCCCCCCTCCCCTCCTCCTCTCCTCCCCTCCCCTTTCTCCACTCTTTTTTTAACCCTCTGGGGACCCGGGGGCTTGAGCCCCCAAAGCCCCCCCCCCCCTGGGCACACGCCTGAACAGTACCAGACATCACAAGATGATACCGCCATCCACGCACCAGGCCATCTTTTGATCGCGTGCCTGGTAAAACAACTGTAACAATGAAACAAACAAACACCCCCCCCCCCACACACACAATTTTAAATAAAACAATTTTTCTTGTTCATTACTTTCTCCATAGAAATAATTGGATAAACAGGTTTTCAAAACTGACGTTATTGAGTGCTTAAAATACCATTAAACAATAAGTTTCAAAATGCTCAACAGACAAATTTTGAAAAGAATCATTAGGCAATATAATATGACCGGATATTTATTCATACAAATTATTCCCAAGGACATTGTACAACCATCCACGCATCAATAATTGACTAGCTAAAGTTAAAATTGTAAAAGATTGGAAAGTACCCTAACCCCTAAATAAATATATTCGGTGATTGGAAAAATGTTATCTCACAAATATCAGAATATCAATACGTATTTCCTTCTTTCTTTTAAAGAAAATAAACCAGACCAACCAACCAACTGACCAACCAATCAACTGACCAACTTGACCAACCAACCAACCAACCAACCAACCAACCAACCAACCAAGTGCCAACCAACCAGCCAACCAACCAACAAACAAACAAACAAACAAACAAACAAACAAACAAACAAACAAACAAACAAACAAACAAACAAACAAACAAACAAACAAACAAACAAACAAACAAACAAACAAACAAACAAACAAACAAACAAACAAACAAACAAACAAACAAACAAACAAACAAACAAACAAACAAACAAACAAACAAACAAACAAACAAACAAACAAACAAACAACAACAACAAAAAACAACGACAAAAAACAACAATAACACTGATAGAGGAGAAACTTTGGAATTACAATTACGAAAATGTACAAGCATTTACAAAAATGATAAATTATGTGCTAAATTTCTGTTTATTATTTAAATGTTGTGTGCTCCAAAAGGACTTCCAAAATGTTTTTAAAACTCTAAAACCCTAGAGCTTATCCAGGAGCTTCGTTTCTGGACCCAGTCAGGCGGCCAATAATCAGGCATGCAAAAAGTGCGGGAGCAGGGAGCACCGCTCCTAGGATGAGACAGTTAAAATTGAGGAAATAATGCCTTTTGAGAAAAGAAGAAAAAAATGGGGAAAAAGGAGGAAAGCAAGAAAAAAAGGAAAGAGGAAATATGAAAAGAGGAGGAAGAAATAACTTTTGGCACCCCTGAGGACACCAACCCTTACCAGACACGATCACTTAATAAGCTTTCTTTAAATGTGAATGACCTCCACACAATGTAACTAATATATATATGATTTATATTAATTTCATGTTTTCCTCCTCGTATATTTGAAAAATCAACATGAAGTGAACATCTGCACCGGCACGGTTTATGCTAAAACCAAAATAATTACGTTTTCAATAATTATTAGAAAATGAAATGTTATTAAAAGGTGGTTCGGTAGTACATGTAACTTGTAAGAGCATTAAAGTACATCAGTGTAAGCTATTAAAAATACAGCATGTAATAACATTAACACGTGTCACTGCACTTTTTACTGCAGAAAAACATAATTAATGTTTTCATGTCTACAGTAAAATGTATTTGATAACTTTAGGCGTTTCGTTAAATTAAAATGCATAATCATAATGAACACGTGCATATTCGGCAACAGAGACTGACAGGGATCGATAATACAAAGCTATGGCCATGTGTTTTGAACTCGCCATCCTTCGCGGTTTCTTTTTCCAGATTTGTACATTTTACACCATCACCATCAAAGCTATGGCCATGTGTTTTGAACTCGCCATCCTTCGCGGTTTCTTTTTCCAGATTTGTACATTTTACACCATCACCATAAAAAGTATATACAAGGAATCCAACTATTGGAATTTAGATAGAACCTAATGCTAACATATCATAATTAACAATGTTTAAAAAATATAGAAATATTCATATTTTGATCAAAGCTCAATAATATTTTTATACCTATATCCCAATCATAATTGACTGTGCATATTTGGGTTCCTCATGAAATTACCCATCGGAACATAATGGTTGTCAAGGGTTATGTTGTTGAGATAGGCCTATACTATATCGGGAAGTGAATGCTTTCCAAAAATGTGTACTCTTGCTATCATTGGTTGAATACTTTTTGTGCTAGCCCCAACGGGGGCATGCACTTATACCCGAGATTGACAATCGATAGAGCAAGTACGCGTTATTTATAATGGCTTCGAGTCATTTGGCTCAGAAAACCGTGACCAAATCGGTATACTTGATGAACGGGTCCAGCCAAATGACACTTTCATACAGGTATATTGATTGGACGAGAAGTGTGACGCTTGGATACCATTGTGTATTTGTATCAGGGATCAATTACAAGCGCCTCTGAGTCCATCCGTGTCAATGGCTTTGATTGGACGAGAGATGTTTAGCGCCCGGGGTGACATTTTGGGATGTTGTCCGTAGTTGTTTGCCTAGCCTGTGAAAAGTACGTGCTATAGGCCTACCGTAGTTGTGTTTGATAGTATTTGTAAATAAACATAAAGAATATTTACTCCGATAGGTAAACAAAGCGATAAATATCCACTAGCTTGTGGCAATATAAGTATTTCTAAAGAAATGGAGGGGGGAAAGCAAACATTATTAAGGACTGAGAATTTTAGGCAAATATAGAATATAATAGATTAACACTGTCCATGCGCGCGGTTATGCACATGCAAATACGATTCACAAAATGTTTCACAAACGTATTTAATTTATTGGCTTTCATCATCATATATTTCGAATCACTATGAGAAATTAATTAACATAAGTACAAACACTTCTAGTATTAGGTCAGTTATTCTTGAGATAAGACTTTTAGAAAGTTTAGAAAAGGTTTTTTGCAAAATCTTTTTTATATGGTAAAACTAGCTGCATAAAAAGTGTTAAGGAAAGGCTAGAAAATGGTTGACTTTATATCCATTCCTATTTATTATTATTATTAATTAGTTGTCCACACTGTATTAAAATACAAGTATCACTCATAAATTTAAGGTTAGGATTGCTATCGAGCTTGAAGCAAACAAACTGATGAATAAATCATCAAATTTCAAAATGTATAATGCAGTTCTCATAAAATTAACTTAAATAATTACTAGGTAATAAATACACTCTCAAAATAATGGGGGTGGGGTTCTCAAGGAAGTAACTTTATGAATTTTGTGAGTGCATGCTGTAATTATTGAACTATGACTCAAATGTCTATAAATGTATACATTTTTAGAAAGGAAATGAATCAGAAAATCCAAATTTGGCATCGATTTTGACCAAAAATGTAGATTTTTTTTTTGGAGAAAAAAAAAAAAAAAATGTTGACCCACATTTTTTTAACAAAGCTAAGAAAAATATTTTTGATTAAAAAATGCCCAAATTGCTTGATTAAGATGGAAAAAATCACTTTGTTGGCATTTGTTGGTCAAAATTTTAAAAAAAAATTAGATTATAGGTTACAAACAAAACAATCATCCCCAAGTTAGCGTCTTTACATCATAATCAAGCGATTTGAGCATTTCCCACTCAAAACAAATTATGTTAGCTTTGTTAAAAAAAGAATTAACATTTTTGGTCAAAATTGACGCCAAATTTGGATTCTGTGATCAATTTCCTTTCCAGAAAGGTATACTTTTACATGGATGTGATTAAAGGTATATTATGTGATCTTTCCAGGGAACGCCCTCAACATCGAAAAAAAAATAGAAAGCAGATTTTCTTGCAGATTTACATTACTGATCATAAATCATGCATACATTCCAAGTTACAGGGCGATACGATTCTTAATTACTTCAAAATCATGGTTTTAGAGTGAAAATAAACTGTCGGAATTCCGACAGTTTATATTTTTCACTCTAAATTCACTCTAAAACCGTGATTTTGAGGTAATTAGGAATCGTATCGCTCTGTAACTTGGAATGTATGTATGATTTATGATTGGAAATGTAAATCTGCAAGAAAATCTACTTTCTAAAAAAAATCATGAATAGAGGGCGCTCTCTGGAAAAGATCACATAATATGCCTTTAACAGTCCAATTAATCTAATACAGCACCCACAAAATAAAAAAAATTCAAGACAAATCACTCTCTAGCAGCCCGGTACACACTACTACTTTGCCCCACCGCGACAAAAGGAAGTAACTCCATTTTGATGCTTTTGAGATATAAGGCAAAAACTGAATTATCCTTGATTTATTGTGAAAAATGAATAACACATACTTTATCAAAACATGTAAATATGTTGAGTTTGTAAACACTAGAATGTGAAAAAATCAATATAATTGATTGCTAATTTGGTCATTGCTTCCTTTTGTGGTGGTTTTTATAGAATTTCCTATACTTGCGTGTACACATTTTTAGGAAGCAAATGCTTTATCGGGATTTTTTTCAATGTTGTGAAGACTTAACTGGGCCAAACCTTTATTATACTGAAAGATACTGTTATTTTTGGTGTATTAAACATGCAAATAACTCAATTTGGATTTTAAAAAATGGAGTTACTTCCTTTTGTCGCGGTGGGACATTATGTCTGTTATTCAACTAAAGCCGTTACAAACTATTGTACTTTTTTAATTCACTATTGAGCAAATAAACCTCTGAGAATCTGTGTTGATTTTACAACATTTATACCAATAGAGCCATGATGGAGAGGGTGGTTCTAAAATGTTTACTCTCGTGTTTGCTAAAGATGGAGATACCGTTTATAACTGCACAATACAAAATTGGCGTTCGTTTTTTGAGTTTTGAAGTCAGTTGATTTCATACTGTTTGCGACCTGTGGGCGTAGCCAGGAGGCTTGTCATCCCGGGGCACGAAAGTGGCGTGGGGTCCAGGGCCCACCTAACCTAAGGGCCCCGGTAGGTCCTGGGCAAAGCCTCTGCAGTGGATTAGGATTGGTATTGATTCCCCGCGACGAGAAACGCCCTGAAATTGGAGATAATAAAGTATATAAAACCCTTTAACTCCCCTGAATGGTTAATTGTACCATTGTTAAGTGGAAGATCTCTACTACAACAATCAATTACAAACTCAATGTTAAATGATATTCACTTGTTTTATATGGGGGTGTCTGATCAGTGATGGAATATCTTTGGTCATACATGATTAGTCCTACATAGTATTAGCTCCCCCGGGATACAATATCAGTCAATCCCAGGGGTGAAAACATTGCGTGGTGAAAATTGCTAGATCATTCTCATCTCTACGTCATGTACCATATAAAAGGCCTGTATTGTCAATCCGAAATCATTCTCAACACCAGCAGCAGCAGGCAACTAGTCGTTAAAGCTCTACAACCATACACTTAGAGACAACTCTTGACAATTGACGAAGTTTCACCATACTGGAGAGTATTTGTGGTTTCACTAAGATTTCCAGGCAGCCTCTTATAACATAACGTAAGTTTATGATTATTTTTATATCAATTTTTCGGCCTGCCGATGATATGCCACATTATTTACTATACCTGATGAGTGGGCTCGATTATGTTGCATGGTTCACTGTAAATTTCACATCAAAATCACGGAACATGTTAGCGTCCGAGATGTTCAAATCAGAAAAGTTTCGAAACTTTAAGAACACCTGACACGTGTCATCATTAACTTTGATAATTTCTCAGACATTTCCAGTGATTTATTGAATGTTCTACCGTTAGATGAATTCTGGTGTAATTATGATATGAAGAATATAATCAAAGTCGAAAACACAGGGTGGGTAAATAATGGGAATTCTAGGCGATGCAAGCAGAGCTAGGCGTCTCCAAGCAATATTCCAAAATTTCACAACATGTTACAAAATTGGTTTCCAGTTTGTGAACGTTCATGAGCAAATCCAAGTGACTTTTTTATCATACTCATCATTACAACACATGACTGGATGAATTGAACTGAATAGGAATAATATGGATATTCTGGAATCTTTCCTCATTTCCCATAGAACCATGTAGTAATTTTTGGAAAAAATCTCCATTTTTGAAACGGATATAGCTCCAAAACTATAAGCCCGTTACCCCCATTTTTTTCTAAAATTTTAGATTCATGGTCAGCACCGTTGAGAATACCTATTAACAAAAAGTTATAGCCTATATGAAACAAGATTAAAAGCCGACAAAAGTCATAGCAAATGAACCGTCTTTTTTTCTGTAAAGAAAAAACCCCATATTTTTCAGAAAATAGCATTTTCGAGCAGCGTCCCGGCAAACACGACTTTAGCCAATTTGTTATAGCACCCCTTAGTAAAAATCACCCTGGTCACATTGCGTTGAACCTAATTTAAATGCTTTATTGTAGGCCTTATTGTAGGCACTGTTAGGCCTAGGCAAAAAACCAAAACAAGTTTGTTTCCGGTAGGTGGTCTGAACCAAGATGCGAGATGCGGTGTTGTTGTGGGGTTGTTGTTGTTGTTTTGTTTTGGGGTTTTTTTTTGGGGGGGGGGGGGTTAGGGGGGAGAAGTGCGGTGGGTTGACTTCACTCAACTTTGGCAACTGACACGACTTCTAATACATTAGGGCTCGTCTTGTTGGGGTGCTCACTTGAACACAGTCTCTGTGTGGTCTAGTGGGTATACCTATAGGCCACAGAAGCGAGAGGACCCGGATTCGAGACCTTGTATATTTCATGGTAGTCTTCATGTTATTTTTTATTTCCCCAAACTGTTTATAGTTTCCTAACCTTTATTCATTCCAGTAGACACCAATGAATACAATATAAATTAATACATTGGCACGCTGAATACTGATTCACGCTTGCACAAGCATGACCTGAGACGGAATATATGCACATCGCTTAGATACCCATTGAAGAATGTTGAGATTGTCATTCGATAATTTTGCTGCTATCAGTTGATGTAGCAATTATCCATTTTTAATGTCATTTTAGAAGACGATTAATAATGACAACGAAACGATTAAATAGCTAATTTGCAACTGATTGTATCACAACAAAAATAAACACCTCGTGTATTAATAGGAACAAATTCCGGGTGACGGACATTCTGGCAAAACAAAAATTTGGGTTTTAAAGGGCCCTTACACTTTCCATGCGGCTGTCGCTTTTATTGTATATAAAACAGAATTTTCAGAAACCCTTACCAGCTTGCAAGGTCTATTCAAAGGATTAATGAAAAAATACTAGGCATGTATACTTATTGCAATTTTTGAAATATTCTGTGAAATTTTGGAATGTCATCTGCAGACTTCTGCCGCGTGGAAAGTGTTTAAGTGTAGATCCTTAATATTTCAAACTGATATGAAAATAATGGAGTAGGCCTAAAATAAATGGAAAAAATATTTGAATGAAAATCTTGCCTTAACACATTTATTGCTAGGTAAAATTGTTTATATATAAAGTTTATAAGGTTCCCGACATTACTATGTGAAACCTCTTGGTAATAATGCAGTTAAGATACTCTGGAGGTAGGCAATTACATCCATGAATGAAAATGTGCGGAGTAAAAATATACATCATTTTCCAATAGGCCCTACACAGAGACTTAATCGCTTTTTGTAACAAAATGTATTCAGCAGGGGAGAATCCAAGAGATTTTGTAGTCTATAGCTAAAACCGCTCGGCCATGCTACGCATTGAAGCGACCGTCGTGTTCAATGAGTGATCTGAAGAGTTATTCGTTCAAAATGAGTCATTTTGGGAAATTTGGGGGACGTATATTTTATTTGAAATATACATACTACACACACTGAAAGCTAACAATCAAATGTATATTGTCTAAACCTGTCAGAACGGTTAGAGCCTTTGCCCCATATAGGCTACAGTAAGATGGACTAGGGGTAGAAAACTTTTAGACAACGCGCGCGCATATTTGTTGGCCTCGAAACTATATTGGTTGACTTTCAATTCTTGCACCCACTATACATATCAAAAACCTAGTTACGGCACTGCGAATGAAAGTACCATGCTTTTAAAATATTTCTTAAAAATAAAGGAACATTCTGACTTTTAATCCATTTTAAATTAAAATTGGAATTCCAAATATAATTTCCTCCAAACTTTTCAAGTTCAGATAAAGTATTTTTCTTCCAAAAACCTTCATTTTTATCATCGTTTAACCTTTTTATCCAATGAAAGCATGGCAAAAAGATCCATAATCAGTCATTTTTAATCCCCCCGTTTAATCATACGAGTAATAAATCCAAAAAACTCCCTTTTAACCTTTTTAATGAAATCTTTACTTGGATTTGGAAGAACTGTGGACACATATGTCAATTTTGGCAATGCCAGCGTTTTAATTTTAGAATTTTACCTTGAATTGATAAATTCCTCATATACCATACTTTTAAACAGTTCTGAATTTGTTTCAGTTTGTCATTGTAATTAGAATGTACCATCTCTGTTAAATCAAGACTAAAAACGATACCAAGCGATTTAAAGTTACTTTCATTCCACTTCAACTTTGTTTGAATTTCAAAATTATTTCTTATATTTTTCAGAATGCCTAATTTTATGACTTCAGATTTATCATAATTTATCCTTAAACCCGAACACCTTTTATACCTATCAAGAATTTCTATAACCTTTAACAGAGACGTTTTTGACCCGTCTAAAAATATAAGTGTATCATCTGCATATTGACTTATTTGTGTTTCAATACCATTAATTTTGTAACCCTTTACACTATATCTTCATTCCTTATAGCAGTACTCATTATTTCTGCGGCTAAAATAAACAGGTACGGACTTCAAGGATCTCCTTGTCTAACAAAAAAGTTGACCCAAGTTCAAAGTAATTTTTCAACCACATTTAAAGTTTCAGATAATTTCTGTTTGCTTAGTCATAATCAGCAGTAAGTTTTGAAATTATCCTGATAAGATGGTACATTTATCTTGGTTTGTTCTTCAGATATGGTTCATTACGGAAAGCATGCACAAAGCTGCCTTGGCCACGGGAGCGTCCTTTAGTAGAGATGGAATGCACAAAGTGGACTTACACACGATTGGTCACAAATTGTAAAAATATGAGAGAAAAAAGAAACAAGGAGACATCTGAGACATCTTTCTGGTGCTTGGCATTACCTACCTACACGTATCTACGTTTCTTTGTTGAATGTGAATGGCACATAAGCATAGATATTGGGATACTTTGTCAAGGCGGCCTTTTCAATTCTGAAACTAGAGCATGCTGTTTTGTTAAAGACAAAAACTAAATAACGCTCCCGTTGACAAGTCAGTTTTGTACATGTTTTCTGTAATGAACCATATCTGAAGAACCAAACAAGCTAAACGTGCCATCTTTTCAGGACAATTTCAAAACTTACTGCCGATTAAGACTAAGCAAACAGAAATTATCTGAAACTTTAAATGTGGTTGAAAAATTACTTTGAACTTGGGTTAACTTTTTTTTGAACTACCCGGTATAAGGATTTTTCTGATTTAAAAAAAGAAATCGGGAATATTTTGTAGAATATAGTCAAATTGGTGTTATCCTACTACAATTACAACTAACACAAATAATAGTAAGAAATTGGCAATTTCTTAATTTTAATTTTTAATTTAAAATGACATTTTAAATCCAGAAACAAGATTACTTCAAAATTAATGAATGTGGCCATGAATGTGGCTATGGTGGGGGCTATGGTGGGGACTATGGTGGGGAGAAGAAGAAATGTGTTTTACACATCCTCACCTCAATTTTATTATTCTTTTATAAATAGATAAGCTGACAATGGCGAACCGCTACATGTTCATTTTTGTCTGTATGGCAGTCTTGGTGCTCGCAACGGCCAAAAAGCCTGACAAAAAATGCGACAAGGTATGCAAGAAATGTCATGATGATGGCCCGGAAGGACGGGAATTCGGAAAGTGCGTAGCGACATGCGATGCCCATGATGACGCCGATGGCCATTTTAATTGTAGTGGTAAGTATTCGTGTTATCTCCACCTCCCTTCCCTCCTCCAGTGACTATGTTGTCCCCCTCAAGCCTCCCTCCTCGTGACCATGGTGATTATGTTGTTCATATATAGAGGTTAGGCGGGAAAACCCTTTTCTACGGGTCCGAAAGCGGCATTTTTTTTCTCTAATTTTCATTTTTTTTTTGGGGGGGGGGGGGAATTGGAAATGTTGAAATTTGTTTCAAAAATTGTTGAAAATGTCCCCAAAATTCCCGATATTTTTGTTAAAACAAAACAAAACAAAACGCCTGACCGAGCAACCGAACTGAGACAGTCCGATATTTATCCGTAGAACATGGTTTTATTTCCGTCGCCTTATCCGACAATTTAATTATTAAGCTGACCCACATTTTTCACCATGAGATTTACCAATGACAGTTGATTTACACAGTTCCACGGTTGGGCGCCAGAAGGCCGTAACTTACTTTTTGGGCAAATTGATATTTTGGTACCAATATAATCCACATTACCATGGTCTATGGGAACTAAGACAATGTGGAGACCAGAATTAGAGCATTTTTCAAAAACGCAATGCATTGTGGTGGTGTCTTTAAAATCTTCTTTGCCTAAGGCCTATTGTTCTCTTCCTCCTTAAGGATGGTTTTAACATCATATTTCGTAGTATATTACGTCTCTCGATAAATTGCACTTGTCGTATTTTTGAAGGAAACTATTTTTTAATCATATGTAAAAATGAAATTTTAGCTTTCTTGCAATTTAAAATATAAATATTAGTTCACTTTGTTAGTATCTAGTTCTTAAGCAAATTCCTCCATCGATGGTCACCATTCTCACTCAATTTAGTCATGCTACAGTCAGGGTGCAAAAAGTTATTTCTTCCTCCGGAGCATGATTCTAAGGTTAAATATTTCCTCAATCAAACCGTAACTTAAAATAGCTTCTGCAGCACATCATTGGAAACGTTATGCGTCGTTTTGGATTTTATCAAAAGCTTATTATGAAAATATATGAGGTTTCACCCTATGAGACGTGACGAAGTACCAGCTTTTCCCACCAAAATGTGTGTATAAAATAAGGCTGTCCTCGACACACTGTCACAATCATGGTGGATTTCAGGTCCATTCCATAAGAACGGCTTCATTGACACTATCAAGGGACAATTTTCTTTCTGGTCCATGGTGTTCTTAAAAAACTGTAAGGCGCGGGTGGGCGGATTTTTCTTCTTCTTTTCATTTCAAGGGAAAGTCGAGCAATAATCATATGAAGTCCCGGGTCAAACAACAGAGACTTCATTATACACTTCATTAAAGTTTGAAAATATACCTAAATTCAATAAATTATCATATAATATGGCAATACAGTCATCACAATAAGTAACTGATCAGGCAATAAATGTGCTGATAACTCTATAAATATAACTCCTACATAAACATATTAAATTATAAACATGTTGAGAAATTTCTCTTCTTGAATTTGAGATATTACACGCTAAGAATGGCTGATTATTAGGGAAGTTACAATCCCAAATGTACTGTCAAGTCTGATTTTCATATTCACATTTTCATTTTCAACACGAGGACTCAGACCGGCAAATTATTGATTACTGGTAGTAGTAGTGACAATTCACCTGTCGATGTCCTGGTTGTTGGATAGTCGGCCGGTGGCATTGTTACGGTTGATCAATACGGCATGCACGCTTTACCTGTCATACTCTCCCCGTGTTGAAAAGAAAATGTTAAAATGAAAATCAGACTTGCCCTAACGTTTGGGATCGTAACTTCCTTATTAATCAACCATTCTTAGCGTGTAATATCTCTAATTCAAGAAGAGAAATTTCTCAACGACTTTATAACTAAATATGTTTATGTAGGAGTTATACTCTTAGAGTTATCAGCATGTTTATTACCTGGTCAGTTACTTGTGATGACTGTATATGTGTTTACATTATATAACATAGAATAATAAAAAAATTAAAATGATTTTACCGCGATATATGCATATATCGGGGTTATGTGGTCCTGCACATAGCCTCGTTTTGCGGGGCAGATGTAATTTTACATTCGTTTGTTTGTAACATTTAAAAAATCCGTCTGAATGCTGTGGACATTATTTCATTAGTTTGCTCGGGACAATTTTTCTAAATTCGATTTGGTTGATATTGTAATTACAATTTTAGTCATGAAAAATGATGAATTACTTGGTGTGTGGTAGAGCCTGCATTGACGCGGCATTACAAGTCAATCAACAATGGTAAACACGCAAAACTCATGCCAGGATAAACATCAAAGATCATTCATACAAAGCCAAAGGATTGCTTCATAGATCCTTGAGAAGAAAATACAGTGATTTAACAAAGCACGTGTGTTGAATATTCATCACCTGGACCACCTTGTGCCGTCATCCCTTAACGCTCAGATGTAAACAAATACATGTATATAGTCTGTATAACAAAAAAGTATTCAACCAATGATAGCAAGAGTACACATTTTTGGAAAGCATTCACTTCCCGATATAGTATATCTCAACAACGTAACCCTTGACAACCATTATGTTCCGATGGGTAATTTCATGAGGAGCCCAAATATGCACAGTAAATTATGATTGGGATAGGTATAAAAATATTATTGAGCTTTGATCAAAATATGAATATTTCTATATACTTTTTATGGTGATGGTGTAAAATGTACAAATCTGGAAATGCACGCGAAGGATGGCGAGTTCAAAACACATGGCCATAGCTTTGTATTATCGATCCCTGTCAGTCTCTGTTGCCGAATATGCCACGTGTTCATTATGATTATATACTGGCATTTTAATTTAACGAAACGCCTTTACTTTAATGCTCTTACAAGTTACATGTACTACCGAACCACCTTTTCATTTTCTAACATTTCATTTTCTAATAATTATTGAAAACGTAATTATTTTGGTTTTAGCATAAACCGTGCCGGTGCAGATGTTCACTTCATGTTAATTGATTTTTCAAATATACGAGGAGTAAAACATGAAATTAATATAAATCATATATTAGTTACATTGCGTGGAGGTCATTCACGTTTAAAGAAAGCCATTGGTGTCCACAAAAGTACAGGGGTGCCAAAAGTTATTTCTTCCTCCTCTTTTCAAATTTCCTCTTTCCTTTTTCTTGCTTTCCTCCTTTTTCCCCATTTATTTTTTTCTCAAAAGGCATTATTTCCTCAATTTTAACTGTCTCTTCCTAGGAGCGGTGCTCCCTGCTCCCGCACTTTTTGCATGCCTGGCTACAGTATACACTACAGTCACTACTTAAAATATCTTAACCAACTGTGTAAATAATACCACTGGACTTGTAAAAATGGGGTCAGTTTATAAAACATCTGCTCATTCTTAGTCGAATACTTTCGTTTTCAGAAGATGAACCATATTGGATACGCTTACAAATAACATCAATTTCATGGTTCAATACACACATCAAGGTCACAGGTCCTTTTTATCCGTGCACAACGCTTTTTTGATTCATCCTGTAGATTCCAAATGACGGAATGATAATGATAAAGCCTAACCGATCTATATTTTTGGAATTTGAGATTGATTTTTTTCCTATTTTAAATTTGTCAATTTTTAACTACGATGTACCATGACCGCCAACAAAAATGCAAAGAAAAAAGGATAAACATAAATAAATTATTTTTATTTTTATTTTTTAAATATTTTTTGGTGTGGGGGTGTGTGTGTGGCCGTGGTGGGGGGGGGGGATATATATATTATTAGGTGTGTTTTTTAACTTATTTGTTGGCGTTCATAGTACAGCCCGGGTACACCCTACTTAACCGATTAATTTGGTCTCTCTTTCTCAGGAGGAGCCGTGAAAGCAGGAGGCGGGAAATCAGGAGGCGGGAAATCAAAAGCCGGGAAATCAGATGTGGAATCGTATGGCCGATAATGCTCACCTAACAGAGCCTATTAAATACACGCAAATCACTAGCTATTTCCTATTTGCCATTGTGTAAACAAATTATTACGGGCCGTCTGTGGGGATATAGATTAGCTTCACGTAGATTCCTACACGTAAGATTTTGATTTTTCCAAAGTCATGAAATGCCCTGATAATATCTCCATTTAACTCCCTTTCCATCATTCTCTGACAACTGATATTTGACAAAAAGTATCTTTATCTAATACGCTACTCTCTGTCTGTTTGTTTGTCTGTTTGTTTGTCTGTTTGTCGGGTCGAATGTTCAAAGTTTGTCCGATCGGGCTTAAACTCGGGGGCGGGAAGCCCAAATGCGAGTCGAGCGTGGAAAAAATGAAACGCCTTTGCTTTTTTGGGTCGTCCGGGGTCAAAGGTCATCTAGGGGTTGAATTTTTATTAAAGTTTGTCCGATCGGACTTAAACTCGGTCGATGTGAGGCGAGTGTGGCAAAAATAAAACGGGTTAGTGTTTGTCGGGTCTTTCGGGGTCAAAGGTCATCTAGGGGTCGAATTTTCAAAGTTTGTCTGATCGGGCTTAAACTCGGTGACGGGAAGCCCGAATACGAGTCGAGCGTGGAAAAAATAAAACGGCTTTGCTTTTCTCGGGTTGTCCGGGGTCAAAGGTCGTCTAAGGGTCGCATTTTCAAAGTTTGTCCGATCGGGCTTTATGCATGCATTCTACAAACCACCAAACCAGAGAACCGACAAATCCCGGGTGACCGCCCAAACCCGAGAACCGACAAACCCCGGGTGACCGCCTAGTATCTATATAATAATATACGCTACTCTCTGTCTGTCTGTCTGTTTGTTTGTTTGTCTGTCTGTGCGCGCTTTTTCGTCGCCTTCCCGGGGTCGGGCGGCGTTCAAACTCGGTAGGTGGGTGCAGCTCGGTCCCCGCAAGAGCAAGTTCGCATTCGCTAGAGCATACGAGGTCAAAGGTCATCTAGGGGTCAACTTTTTGAAGTTGGTCGGATCGTGCTTAAGCGAGGCGAGCGTGGCAAAAATAAAACGGGTTAGCGTTTGTCGGGTCTTCCGGGGTCAAAGGTCGTCTAGGGGTCGAATGTTCAAAGTTTGTCCGATCGGGCTAAACTTGAGGGACATTTAAACAGGTAAAGACGTAGTCATGGGTAATTAGCAGTGGCTTAGACTTCTTTTTCATATTGGGGATGCAATTTCCTACACATTTGGTAAAAATGATATAGTCCCTTAGTGTTTAACCTCACGAAAGCCATTCTCCAATGTGAAAATGAAATCTAAGCCACTGGTGATTCACCAAATACCACTTCATTTAGAAGTCCCTAAACACTTGTCAAATAAAACAATGCATGGGGTCACTTAAGTGTGACAAACTTCTCTTACCCGTTAAATTGAATTAAAGAGAAGAATTATTAATGATTTGAACTCCCATAACTAATAACAGTTACAACAGAAACACACAAGATTATATTGAGTAGACAAGAGATTATGAGAATACACCAAGTTTCTTTCAAACAAGCTGTAATAGCACACACACATTTTTTAGCACTTTGTCAAAAAGGTGAAATCACCATGTTTTACATAATGAAGTGTATCTTGAGTTTGATAAATCCGATATTCATGATCTAAAATTCTAATGAAATAGTATAGTACGATAAAAATGATGTAAAAACAACAGACCTAATCCCATCGATTTGGATGATGACAACAATTATTGAACTTTGGGCATCGATGGGTACTAATCATTTTGGGACAGCATGTAGGGGTCATCTTTAAGCCCAAATGTTGCAGTAATGAGAACAAAAAATGGGTTTTTTTCTGACACTCGCCTTTACGTAAATCAATATATATTTAGTTTATCTATAAAGGTGTTGATTTGGTTTATTCTGTATAATTGAAAACTACTTTGAAATAAATATATCACTTTTAAGACCACTGTACTTGAAGCTTTATTCGTATTGGTTGTCAGTCATGATGAGGTCAAACAATCTCCTATGTAATATTCTATAGCACAGAAAGGGATTAAAGGTATATTATGTGATCTTTCCAGGTAACGCCCTCAACATCGAAAAAAAAATTGAAAGCAGATTTTCTTGCAGATTTACATTTCTGATCATAAATCATGCATACATTCCAAGTTACAGGGCGATACGATTCTTAATTACTTCAAAATCATGGTTTTAGAGTGAAAATAAACTGTCGGGATTCCGACAGTTTATATTTTTCACTCTAAATTCACTCTAAAACCATGATTTTGAGGTAATTAGGAATCGTATCGCTCTGTAACTTGGAATGTATGTATGATGTATGATCGGAAATGTAAATCTGCAAGAAAATCTACTTTCTAAAAAAAAAAATGAATAGAGGGCGCTCTCTGGAAAAGATCACATAATATGCCTTTAAGGAAGGAATCCTTTATAAATTATTCGATAAAGTTTGCCATCTATATAAATTAGTTTATCATACACTCTAAGAAAAAAGGGTTCCACTTAGAACCTTTTTCTGTCCTGTAGTAGAACCCTAAGACTAAGAGCTCTTAACCCTTTCCACGCGGCTGTTAGTTTTACCAAATACAAATCAGATCTTTCAGAAATCTTTCCCAAGTTTCAAAGTCTTATCTCAAGAATTACTGAACTAATACTAGGCATGTTTGTACTTGTTTTAATGCATTTCTCAGGGTGACTCCAAATTTGGTGAGGACATTCAATAATTGTGACATTTTTGAAACAATTTGTGCACTTTTGGAACTGTCGTCTGCAGTCGCCTGCCGCGTGGAAAGTGTTAAGGTTCTATAAAGAACTTTAAAAGGTTCTATAAAGAACCTTCAAAATTTAGGTAGGCATAGGGACTTTCTTCATGGGCTCATCGCAAAGTTTAAAAGAGTGAAAAACAGTGTTAACAACATAATTCTTTTTTGGTTTTGCATAATTATTCTTTGGCTTTTTTTTTCAAGAACCTTAAAAGGTTCTTTACTAGTTTGACGCTGTTTGAATTGACGCTGTTTGAATTGACGCTGTTTGAATTGACGCTGTTTGAATTGACGCTGTTTGAATTGACGCTGTTTAAAATTGACGCTGTTTAAAATTGACGCTGTTTAAAATTGACGCTGCTTGAATTGACGCTGCTTGAATTGACATTTGATGCAAATTTCTCTCCATTTTTTAAAATAAATGCAAAAAAACCCCAGAGAAATGTATCTAGTGTGTCTTGTGATGGACTAAATATAGTTAAAACTATCAGGGGGAACATAGACAAAAAAATGGCAGAAAATGTGGTCCTCTGATCCCCGGAGTTGATCCCAATCTGCCGCAGCGGCACTTCGGGTGCTCATGCATCACGCAAAGGGGATTGAGCTTCCAAAAATAACTTCTCGGAAAACCTAATACCCACATATATAGGTGTCCGTGATTGCTCAATGAGAGCACTTAGGGGTCGTCCATAATTTTCGCCATTTTCAGTTACGTACAAAGCGTACATAAGAGGGGGGAGGGGGTCGAAATATACCCCAATCGTACGTAACTTAAATGGCAATCATTTATTGCGTACGTAACTCGAGGGGGGAGGGGGGTAAAAAGTTACGTACGCTCTGTACGTAAGTGAAAATGGCGATAATTTTGGACGACCCCTTAGAGAGCAAGGGACATCGGCAATTTGTTGTATTTGGCATGGTTAACCCCTTGGGCTGTACCTGCATATTAAAGGTATGTCAGGGTATGTGATCTTTCCAGAAAACGCCCTCAACATCAAAAAAAAAAATCAAAAGTAGATTTTCTTGCAGATTTACATTTCTGATCATAAATCGTACATACATTCCAAGTTACAGGGCGATACGATTCTTAATTATTTCAAAATCATGGTTTTAGAGTGAAAATAAACTGTCGGGATAACACGACAGTTTAAATTTTCACTCTAAATTCACTCTAGCACCATGCTTTTGAGGTAATAAGAATCGTATTGCTCTGTAACTTGGAATGTATTTACGATTTATGATCAGAAATGTAAATCTGCAAGAAAATCTACTTTCTAAAAAAAAATCATGAATAGAGGGTGCTCTATGGAAAAGATCACATACTATGCCTTTAATAATGTTTATGATTGGTTAATTTCAAGATACACTCATTTGAATAACCAATTGAAATACAGCTTCTAAAATATTACAAGCCAATCTTTATCAAGATTACAATTATTCTAACAATGTCTCTGATTGGTGCATCAAATGATGTATCCATCTTTCTGACCAATCAGCAGGTAGTTCTCAAGGGGTTAAGCGACTAAAAAACCCCACCAAAACCTGTTCTACAGATGTACCGACCCTCTTTTTTTTATATCAAAAATTAATCAAATGTGGGCAAAAAAAACTGAACCAAAAACATGCCCCACCAACAGGCCCTACCTGAGAGGTCGATTTGCCCGTAGAACAGGGTGGCGTTTCACGGCTGTTTGATCCCACATAATGTGTTCGTTTTATTCTGAGAACACTGTAACTTGCTGGCCAGGTTCTGTTTTTAACTGATTCAAATACCTGAATATACTGGCCATCTTTTGTAGAAATTTCAGAACATTTATTGGTGCCAGTTCTGAGAAATAGAGATTTGAATATTATCATTTACTATAATAGCGCCCTCAACGGCCACATTTCCTATAGAGTTACATGTAAAATATGTATCAAGTAGAAAATGCCTAAATTTATGAAGGGCTCGAACAATTTTCTTGAAATTTTCACAGTATACTCTTATTCAATAGCACTACATAAATCAGGTCAAACCATAAAAGGGCCACTATATAATCTTTTTTTATCCTTGTAATTTTAAATACAAAGCGAACAGTCAAACGGCCGTGGTTTTGATCTAAATCTTATCCTGCGCCACCAGTGAAGCACCCATATGACGACGTCATTGTGTATAGAAAGATGCACCAAAATTATTCTTTGATCGTGTCAGAACACCAGTGTATTACAGTTAGGTAAAAAAACCCTGTTTGTTTGGTCCATTTTTAACCCTAACCCTTGATAACCTACTCTAATTTTGAAAACTGTCAAAAACGTTTTTACTGTACAAATGAATACCGACCCTTATTTTGGAAATTCCAGACAAAGTTGTGGTTTTACACCAAAATATTTTTAAAACGGTGTCTTTACTCTTCTAAACTGTTTTAAACATGAACAAGTGATTAAAAAATAAAATGTTAACATTCACTTCTTATTTAGCAACTTTTAAAACTGTTTTAAAGCATGACAAACAGCGATACAGCGCCATCAAGATATGATCACACATTTGTTAAAGAGGCATTGAGAGATGTATCGATACATACTAAATGAGCAAATAACATAAAGATAATCATCAACATAGCCCAAATCCAAAATGTCACACAATTCCGACATCGCCTTCATGCAAAATAAGCAAATAACGGCACTTCCAGGTTGAGATTTGCCGCGAAAGTATGCATGTAAAACGATCGCATAACTTCCGAATTCAGCACCTAGTTTCGATATGATCATATCGAGACTAAGAAAATCATGAAATTTTATATGATAAACGGCGAATGTTGGTAAACTGTTTCAGATGGTAGATAGTATTATTTTGATGCAAAAAAATGATTTCCAGGATAATTGAGTGCGCACTCCAAGAGAAGAAAAGAGGAGCTTCCCAGAAACCATTGTGGCTGGTCGCATTACTATGTCTAATCAAACGTGCACTCTCATAATTTAGTACATGGTTCCCATTCCTGGTTCAGAATAAACTGGGTAAACATGAATCGTTAGTAAAATAAAACACATCATTGCAAAGTTCTAGTTCTGCTCTATCAATTTATGTTATTTTTTTCACTAACGATTATGTTATAGAGGGAAATTTCACTTTTAAAAGCTCCAAAACATAAATATATAATGCATTGTGGGAAGGTTATAATTTCTGTCCGGTCCAAAATCCGATAGCTTTACTGCACCTGTGTGGGCACCCGTGTGTGAAATACACTTTTGAAATGCCCGCTTTGTTAGGCATATCATGCGTGTATGCTCCATACAGATATGGATCGATTACCAATCCTTTGTGAGTATTTCTGTAGATGTGGATACATTCAACTATCTGACTCAAATGATGACAATAGCCGATAGAAAAGTATGGCCAGCAAGAAAAGGTCCTTCCCACAATGCATTATGCTTTAATGCCTCTAAATTTGTCAACAGCAGTAGTGTAAGTTAATAAGACATGGTAATTTGATCGGACACACTGGTTTCTGGGAAGATACCGATATCTTCTCTTGCGCACTCCCATACGTATCTCTCAATGTCCCTTTAAAGTTCCCAGATGAAGAAGCTTCCAATCGGCAATTTTAGTTGCACACCCATGATGTGTGAATAAGTTCAGGATTTATATTTAGTAGATAAAATCTTAAAGTAAATCTCAAATGAAGAGATTTTTTGGGTTTAAATTTGCATAACAAACACCTTTCTTTGTGTTCCTTTAACCCTAACATTTTCCAAGGATTTTTTTCAACGACAAAAAACTCAAACAAAAGAGTGGCCACACCCCCGGGCTTGAACCCACGACCTCTCGGTTGAGAGACGAATGCCCTACCAGTTCGCCAAGTGGTCAACCATTAAGCATGACAAACAGCGCTACAGCACCATCAAGATATGATCACACATGTGTTAAAGTACCCAGATGAAGTAGCTTCTTTAAAGGTATATTAATATGTGATCTTTCCAGGAAACGCCCTCAACATCGAAAAAAAAATTGAAAGCAGATTTTCTTGCAGATTTACATTTCTGATCATAAATCGTACATACATTCTAAGTTACAGGGCGATACGATTCTTAATTACTTCAAAATCATGGTTTTAGAGTGAAAATAAACTGTCGGATTGTCGATTTTTGTCCGACAACTTATTTTACTCTAGTCTAAATTCACTCTAAAACCATGATTTTGAGGTAATTGGGAATCGTATCGCTCTGTAACTTGGAATGTATGTCCGATTTATGATCATAAATGTAAATCTGCAAGAAAATCTACTTTCTAAAAAAAATCATGAATAGAGGGCGCTCTCTGGAAAAGATCACATAATATGCCTTTAACATGTGTTAAAGTTTAACATATGTACTTTAACATGTGTACTTTAACATGTGTACCCAGATGAAGTAGCTTCCAATCTTGGCCGAGTATACTCTGCCAACTATGTAGCCTGGTGTCATTATTTCATCAAAAAGTGCCACGTCAGCTTACACAGACGGACTGCACCATGGCCATTTGTGGCACTGGGGGTGGTAAGGGTTAATGAAACCATAGATAGAAAAATTTGAAAAAAAGAAGCAGAAATCCGTTAACCCTAACCTCCTACCCACATTTTCCAAGGAAATATTTTTCAACGACAAAAAGAGTGGCCTCGCCCCCCTGGGCTTGAACCCACAACCTCTCGGTTGAGAAACGATCGCCCTACCAGGGTCAACCATACTTGGCCGAGTATACCGGCCAACTATGTAGCCTGGTGTCATTATTTTATCAAAAAAGTGCCACGTCAGCTTACACAGACGAACTGCACCGTGGCCATTTGTGGCACTGGGGGTGGTTAGGGTTAACTTAAACAAATGTTAGACAATTTAGCACAATATGCACATTAATTCTGTTAACTGCCCTTGACAAAGCCATTAAACAAAATCACTGACTATCCAGGAATTGAAACATGGGACCTCCGGTTTACTAGACCGGAGATCTACCAATTGAGCTAATGAGTCAGATAAGGAAAGAACAGTTTGTTCACCGATTCATGCAGGGATGGAACCAGTGCTACAGGTTTTTGTTCACCTGATTCAGGCAGGGATGGAACCAGTGCTACAGGTTTGTTCACCTGATTCATGCAGGGATGGATCCAGTGCTACAGATTTGTTCACCTGATTCATGCAGGGATGGATCCAGTGCTACAGGTTTGTTCACCTGATTCATTCATGGATGGAACCAGTGCTACAGATTTGTTCACCTGATTCATTCATGGATGGAATCAGTGCTACAGGTTTGTTCACCTGATTCAGGCAGTGATGGAACCAGTGCTACAGATTTGTTCGCCTGATTCATTCATGGATGGAACCAGTGCTACAGGTTTGTTCACCTGATTCATTTATGGATGGAACCAGTGCTACAGGTTTGTTCACCTGATTCATTCATGGATGGAACCAGTGCTACAGGTTTGTTCAGCTGATTCAGGGAGGGAGGGAACCAGTGCAACAGGTTTGTTCACCTGATTCATGCAGGGATGGAACCAGTGCTACAGGTTTGTTCACCTGATTCATGCAGGGATGGAACCAGTGCTACAGGTTTGTTCACCCGATTCATGCAGGGATGGAACCAGTGCTACAGGTTTGTTCACCTGATTCATTCAGGGATGGAACCAGTGCTACAGGTTTGTTCACCAGATTCAGGCAGGGATGGGACCAGTGCTACAGGGTTGTTCACCAGATTCAGGCAGTGATGGAACCAGTGCTACAGGTGTGTTCACCTGATTAATTCAGGGATTGAACCAGTGCTACAGGTTTGTTCACCTGATTCAGACAGGGATGGAACCAGTGCTACAGGCGGTATGATGAGCAATAGCCAAACTGATATATCAGTCTTTGAATAAGTTCATCAGGATTGTAGATTGAAATGATAAAAATGTTTTGTTTACAAATCCAAATATCTACTCACATGACTAGACAGTTTCGTCTTCCCGTTCGGAAGACTTCTTCGGTAGTGACTTGATCCACTTGTTTTGTTGTTTTGATATATCAGTCATAATAGAATACTGTTAAAGTGGAATATTTGTGCAACAATTATTTTTTGCGCTTTTCGTGCTCGAACCCGCTACCGCAAAAACAATGCGCGAATATGTTTCTTTTGCGTATGGATCTATGTGATGAAACTACAAATCACAAATTAAAAAACACGCAAAACAGTTGAAAACCTGCAAAGCGCAAAAAAATAATCGCACAAAGATTTCCACTTTTACAGAAGACATTTTACAGGAAAAACAAAATAATTGATACAATGGAGTAATCTGACACTAAAATACTTCATCAATTTCTGTTTTGATTGCAACATAATTGTTTATTCAGCTGTCTTTATAAGTTTGAACATTTGAATGGAAAGTGTAAATAGAGTATTACCACACACCTCATTCTGAAACTTCAAATTCCTTTAGAAAGTATGTTAAAATATTACTCCTATAATTAGTCAGGCCCCCCAAAAAATAGTTGTGTTGCCCTCACAAGCCTAAAATCGGGAAGGACGATTTTATACCTATTGTTTCAGTCAACATGTGTGAAGATACTAAGGAAAACGCTTACTGGATTTATTTTCAACCCAATGGTGAATATTTTTGTTTCTTGCCCATCTCTGTGCAATTTTCACAGATTGGAAGATCTTCAGAAGAAAAAAATCTTGAAGAAAAAAAAACCTTGAAAAAAAATCTTGAAAAAAACCCCTTAAAAAAAAATAAGAAATTCTTTTAAACAATTTTTTTTTAAAAATACCCGGCCCACATTCTCGGAATTTTGACCTGGCCGGATAAGAGCAACACAACTATTTTTTTTGGCCTTAGTCTCATCTAGGAATACTAGTTAACACTTACCATGCAGCTATTGGTTTTACCATATTGTACAAAACATATATTTCAGAAATTTTCCCAACTTTAAAGGTCTATCTCAAGGAGTACTGAACCAATACTAGGCATGGTTGTACTTATTTTAATGCATTTCTCATGCCGATTCCAAGTACTAGTATGGTAAAGACATTCAATAGTAAGGACATTTTTGAAACATTTTGTGAAATGTTGGAATGTCGTCTGCCGACGCCTGCTGCATGGAAAGTGTTAACATCCATGGCAGGGTCAAGTTGGTGGAATAAAGGGCCAAAAACGCATGCATTTCTTACCCTTTTAACGTTAAGTCCAAGACAACGCAAGAAGCATACTTGAAATAATACATTTGATGATTCCAAATAAATGTCAATCTATAGCATAAATAAGGGCTTAATTGTCAGATAGGTTTTTACGACGGGTATTCATAATAAAGGTTAAGAGTTCAACAGGTTCACTGTCAGACAAGTTCAAACTTAACCAACAGCGAACTTGTTAAACTCTTAACCTATTAGGTGATCCTTTTAAGCGCTTGAAATTATTATTTTCTATTTTTTTACATTGATTTCTCTCTTGCAATGAAATTTGACTTATCAGAAAAGACTTTCCTGGACTCATAAAGTTATCTTGACTATATTTTCCGGGAACAACCACCACAGAACTTCTACTAAATCATGATGGAAATCTGCTTCAAATTTTAGGGATTTTTTGAATTGTTTAACATTATTTGTGTTTATTTTCAGCATAAAGCATTCCAAACTATTGTGTTCACTTGTGTACAGTTGCAATCGTAGCCTGAAACACTGTATCAAACCATGGAATTCTATTTACAAACGGAAAAACACTCAGAAAATAAGTTGTTGGAGATGACCTCGACAGTTTATTTCACCTATTCAAACCATGATTTTAAATTAGGAATCGTATCACTCTGTAACTTAGAAGACCTTTATGATTTATGATCAAAAATGTTAAAATTCAAAGTTAAAAAAAACAAGGATAGAGGGTGTCACTTGGAATAGATCATATCAGGGCTCAAATTACAGGAAGGCCATGGCCTCCGTGCCCTATGACTTGGCCTTGGTGCCCTCAAATTCAAAGCATTATTTAGCATATAGTGGCCTCTGGCGCCCTTGTGCACTGGCTTTGAAATGAGTGCCCTCAAAGTTTTGTAATTTGAGGCCTGAATCACATACTATGACTTTAAAACAAAACGAGTTGACTCAGTTTAACCTATGTATTATCATTTGGACCCAAATAAGACTTTGACACCTTAATGTAAAACAAATATTAAATGTTTGTATTCTTACAATAGAATGAAAATGAACTTCTCAATTCAATGAGGTGTAGGTCCATATTTCAATTAATGAAAGAAATGTACCATTATACTTATTAAATTCAAAATTTGCATAATTATGGAATAAAGATTGTCTAATAGGTATATAAGCCTTTTTGCGCCCTCTTCTTATTTCACAATGGCTTTTCGATTCCAGAGGTTCTCAAATGGCGGACCTCCCAGTTTTGATCACTGGCCCTTGAAAAAAGTATAAAAACAAAGAATGGGGAAATATGACCACTAAGAATGCCTTTTTCAATTATGTTTGCCTTCCATGGCCCAGATAGTCACTCATGCTGAAGACCACTGTGCATGGAAAAAATGTATGGTCGCCTGCTCTGCAGCCGATCAAAGATGATGATGGTGATGGCTGTGAAGCAAAAATGGTTGAGAACCCCTAGATTAAACTATTTATATTTCTCTCAATTAGGCCTAAAAAAAAAGGTTTGATTGGCCTAACCCGACCGACCCTAAATACATCGCCGACCCTGAATATTTTTTTATTATTTTGAGGGAGGAAAATTAAAAAAAAATAAAAAATAAAAATTTAAAAATTTAAAAAATAAAAAATAAATAAAATAAAAATAAAAAATATATATATAAAAATTGAAAGTATTACAGTTTTTGACTGTTTGCTTTCATTTTCGGCTTTTTTGAGTCCCCAAAGCAGGTGATTTCAAAAACAACAAAAAATCCCGACTGACCTACCCTATTTGTTTTTGTCGTGTTAGGCCAATCAAATACCTTTTTTTTTAGGTCTTATATCATTTATCGTACTAAGTGCTATAAGTACACCAAACTTTATCTTAAATCATATACCCAGCATTTGTCTCGGATCAGTTATTGGTTAGTTCACTGTCTAGGCGACGAAAAAACACCCTGAAATTAACCCCCTGGGCACTACCTGTCTATCTAACAGCGGTTCTGATTGGTTAATTACAAGATATACTCATTTGAATCGGTTCTGATTGGTTAATTACAAGATATACTCATTTGATTAACCAATTATGATATAGCTTTTAAACTATTTCACCATGATCTTTATCAGGGATACAATTATTCTAACACTGTCTCTGATTGGTGCAATAATTGATGTATCTATCTTTCTGACCAATTGGCAGGTAGTTCTCAGGGGGTTAAAGCTACTTAGTTCACGTGTTGGAAGTGATGATAATATTTGATCAAAAACACCCGGTTGCACGGGCCAAACCGACCTATTTTTAAATTTGAATTATTTATTTTTAAATTTTGAAAATATTTTGACCAAAAAAATAGAAATACGGGGGGGGGGGGGGGGGGGGGGGGGGGACTAGACAAAACAAAATTGTTAAAAATGTTAAATGTAATTTGTTTTTATTAATTTAAAAACATTATTCACTCCCCCCACCCCAAACATTTTATCTAATGCTTTGGGGTTTTTTAAGGAAAAAAAGAAATGGGTCTTGATATCGTCTAACTCCACAAGGTGCTTTTCTCTATAATATTGTATGATAAATATGAGTCATCAACCTAGTTGGCAACACAGTAATTAATGATAACTATCAAATATAATTGAGAGAAATATAAATATTTATTGCAACTAATGTAGAAAATACATACAGGGCGAGTCAAAATAGTTAGGTCCTGATTTCACCAATTTTTTGAACCAGTTAAAATGCAAAAATGAATATATTTCATGACATGCCTAGCAAGGTGGCATTACTAGCTATAACCTAAATAAACAGTTGTGTTAACATCCACCACCAAACTTGGAACACTTTGGATTTCGCGTCTTTTCGTAAATATGTTGTAAATCATATATTTCTGTGAAAACATTACCAAGTATGAAGAAGTATGTCTACTCTCATAAACAATGAAAACATTTACCAATTTTGTACAAGAAGTATTTTTCCTGATTTTTTGAAAATTGGACCTGAATATTTTGACTCACCCTGTAGACATGAATTGTACAGGAAACTCTCTTTTCTATGTTATAACTTTTGCAGTCTCTTATGTTTTTTGATATGCCCGGTGATACTGGACGCCACATCATCATCTGTTTTGTTCTGCCCGTAGTAATCCACGAATCCGCCGTCAGGGCCCATTAGATACATGATGATCGTATGATCAACCTAAAATAAAAATGAAAAATATAATACCAGAAAGTAAACATAACATGAAATATATATAAATGAATTTTAGAATAAAAATAAAATTGAACTGAGAACCATTTTCGTTTGCTTGTTGAAATTATTTTTGGGATGCCACGTTACCCCCATATCCTCTCAAGTTTCTGACTCGGTGGCAACCCTATCTGAAAGGTTGGATCCCGGGGGGGGGGGGGGGGCACTGACATTGGAAAAGGGTATAGGTATGTGCCGTGCTGAAGACCCCCCTTTTTCACCCTCTGCTGCTAGCTCTTATGACCCCCCTTTTGAGCCTGCATCAGTTCTTTAGACCCCAATTTTATTGAAAATTCAAAAATTGCAAAATTTTGCGTTCCAAAGCTCCAATTCTTTGAAAAATGTGCGTTCTAAAACCAAAAGAATCCGAAAATTTGTGTTCTTGCTAATCAAAATTGAACTATAGGCCAGTTCTCAAGACCTACTTTTTCGAGAAAAAAATAGTTCCTAAGACCCTATTTTTCATCATAAAATCCACTCAGTTCAGTTCTGTAGCCCCCATTTTTGAGACCCTGGGCGGCACACCCCTACCCCCAAAACAGTTGATTGCCCCCCACCCGGGGGTTGGATAGCCTGTACAACAGGGTTGTTTCATTGTTGCCTAACCCTAGTTCATGCAGTCATTGAGTTACAATGTAATAACAAATAGGGAAGGTCTTGCCCAAAAATTGAGTCCCAGGAACATAAAATCACCTTCTCAAATCCCAAAAAAACCCTTTTTTATACACTTGCTAGTGAAAATGAATTTTCATTTCTGTGTTTATCGCTACACCATTTTAAAACAAGCATGACACAATTTCGGTAAAAGATGGCGCCCTAACTATCAACCCGGAGTATGTTTATGGGTCGCCATCTTGGATTTAAGTTGGAACACATCTGATGACATCGGACACAATTTCGACAATAGATGGCGCCCTAACAAACAGCCCAGAGTATGTTTAGAGGAATTCGGGAATCCTGAGTCCCGCCCGGAAAATTAAATCGAGTCCCGGGAGCATGATTTCCTAAAAATAACATCCCTAAGATGTATATTCCCTAAATGCTATCTAAAGAAAAGAAATCTATACAGGAACTCGTCACTAAGCATCAATCTCGCATCCGTAACAGTAGTTATCCCTAACTATCAATAGTGCTGAAGAGGAAAAGTTGACTCGACCTCATATGGGTCGGTCAGTCAATTTCTTTTTAACTATTTTTTTAGGGAAACAAACAGATACTACGCAAGATCAAAGATTTTAAAGAATGCTGAAAACGCATCTTTCTACTTTTCTAAAACTTTTCATATTTTGACAAATAAGTAATTGACAATTATATGAGTTATGTCATAGTTCAACATAAATAAACAAAACACATTTTGCTATTAATTAACCAAAATAGGAAATTAAAAAAAAAATGTGGGTCGATCGCATAGACTAAATCAACTTTTTGCTTTCAGCCAAAAAGGTTGCCAAAATAACAGTAACGTAAGTAGTGAATTCCTATACCCAACCTTATCACTCAGATATACTCACAATATAGTCATTGTCATCATCCTTTGGACCTTGACTATGGTACACCCGAAAGTTCTTTGCAACTTCAGCCGTTTGTTCTGCATTACCGCTCATGCCTACCAGGTTTGGGCTGAATTCTAGAATAAAATGTAGACAATAATTACATTAACATTTCACTACAGCTTGTCTAGTTTTGTTTGGGGTTTTTTTTTTCAAATAAAAATAAGGTAACGTAAAACGGGGTGAATAGGGACATGGGGGTGAATAGGAACAAAAATGGGAACAGTTTTTTAAATGTCACCCGGCCAGTTTGTGTACCGTAAACGGGGTGAATAGGGACATGGGGCTCCCCCATGTCCCTATTCACCCCATTTTACAGTACCCACCCGGTAGGTAGTCCTAGAACTGGGCTGACTATAGTCACAATGTTGTGGACGAAATTCAAGCTATTTTATGAGAGCATATTTTGTTTTTGTTCGCAGAGCTGCGTCCAGATGCATGAAATGCACGATCAACTATGCATATATGCGTGTGACTATTTCACAATTGACCAATCAGGATGCGCAGTCATCTTTTGAAAGCATCCGGTACGTACTTCTGGGTTTACGAATGTACACACGCTTGTACACATGCATGCATTATGACGCTGACTATACCATGATAATTTTCTGTCTTCTTAAGTACCTTATAAACAAGGCAAAAACCATAACAAAATTGTTTAATTGTCCATAGATCACTTTGAATATTTGGGTAGGTCGGTCGGGAAAAGGTGTGTTTTTTAAAAAAATCTTTTAAGGTACCAAAAGTAATATGAGATTACTTGTTGTTGTAACCAATCGGGGGGGGGGGGGGGGGAGTTGAAATCTGGAAAATGTTGATGAGTATTTTTATTTCTAAACACTTAAAAAAATAAAATCATTTTTTTTATTTTTCGACTAAAATGTAAAAAAAAAAAAAAAATTCAAAAAACAAAAAACAAAAAAAGATTTTGGGTCGGAAGGATTTATAGGGTCGGGCGAACGAGGACAATCAAACAAAACAAAAATGTTGGCCTCACAGCTGGTAAACAAGATGGTCAATTTCTATTCATCATGAGAGGTTGATTCAATGTAATCTTAGCATGCAGTAGAGAAGCACTGTGCAAATGGTATTGGAGCCAATTCAACACCTGTTTTCCATTGAAATGTACAGAAACAACATGGTTCATTAGAAGACCTAATCAGTGAGACTTTTCATATTTGTGTCAATTTATATATGAACTTGGACTATATTTCTCAATACAATGATACCAAAAATGTCGAAAAGTCACATCACTGTTTTAGCATTTTGAAACATTATAGAGTATAGAAAATATATGATTCCAGCTAAATCTAGCATTTATGTTGCTGTCTTATGATATGACCTTAGCTATAAAATTTAAACTAAGGCCAAACATAGAAGAAGGTCCGTCTCAGAAGCCCGCCCGCATTGGTATGTGAAATGATCTACGGCGCGTAGGTCTATGCACTGGGGGCTGAAAAACTCTTCTTTTTTTTTAATTTCTTTTTTTTTAATTTTGATTTTTTGATTTTTTTTTTTTGTTGTTGTTGATTTTTTGATTTTTAAAAAAAAAAAATCCGTAAGCTTGGATAAGCAACAACAAAAAATAGCACAAAAAAAATTAAAAATCGCATACCTCATAGCCTATTTTCTAAAAAGACGGACCTTCTTCTTTGTTTGGCCTAAAGTTATTGATTTTGACTGACCTTTAACATATGCTGCTACAGCCTCTACAGAGTCCCTATGAGGATCAATGGTGATGAATATTGGTATCACATGATCCTTTGCTTCTTTAAATTGTTTATCTAAAATAAAACAAAGAAATAATACTTTTAAAAGGAAGAATATGGGTTGTCAGGTCAACAGGAAAAACTTACATGTACCCGACTTGTATTATCTTCAGGGTAGATGTTCTGCTCACTTTAGCTTCTATAATTTTTTTGATATCAGAAGAAACCCCATGTTTTTTTCATTATTTCTGTACAATATTTGGCACAAGAATTGTTCCATTTAGGCGTTATAGGCCAAAGTGCTGCCTAAGGTGGTTAACCATCCGGCCAGTTTGTGTACTACTCAATGATCAAATTTCATGTCACCTTGTACTTGGAGTTATGTGACTTAAACTTTGGAATACGACTATTTTAAGTATAACCCTTCGTTTAGAATAGAAAACATCAAGTTGAAATTTGGGCAAGCCATCGGAACACCGCTTAACTTGGATCACTCTACTCCACGCGGCCTCAACATTATGAGATTCAGGAGACATGAGAGATAAGTGAGAACAGAGATTAATCAATCTAAAGCTGTTTGCACCTTCTTTCATTAAATGTGAGTAAACCAATTAAAGCAAACGGATCAATGTATCAACTCCACTTGAGACTCATATTCCATAATAGCCTGTGTGGCAAATGAGATTGGATCAAGACTATTCTTTTCTCATGTCCGAAGGCTGACAGCAAAATTGTTAACTTTATTTGTTGGAAGTGGCTCTTTTTACCTCATTCTTTTCTTCCATATTTTCTAACTTTCATTTCATTGAGCCAGCATGCTTATAGGCTTTTTAAGCCTGGCCCGAGCATTTTGCTTGAGCCTGGTCCCTTCAGGACCCTTCAGGACCCAAGCGTGTGTCCGTACGGACCGACTGTTTAAACAAACAAACAAACACATCTCATTAGTCTTTGACTCAATGATTTTGTAAACAGCTGACAGAAGCATATCGGGACATCGAGTTAACTTGATTCAAGACTCAAAATCCTTGTGACTCAACTCACAAGTCTGATACTTACTGGTTTTATCCACAGCTAATACCATTTTCTCCAGTTCATCTGGACATATATCTGGGCAGTGAGTGAAACCTAAGATACAGTGCATCCATCTGCCTACAATAGGTAGCCCTCACTGGACTTGAGTTTGACTTGACTCCCATGACTGACTCGAATTGAGACTCAACTTCTTTCACTCAACTCACAAGTCTGATACTTACTGGTTTTATCCACAGCTAATACCATTTTCTCCAGTTCATCCGGACATATATCTGGGCAGTGAGTGAAACCTAAGATACAGTGCATCCATCTGCCTACAATAGGTAGCCCTCACTGGACTTGAGTTTGACTTGACTCCCATGACTGACTCGAATTGAGACTCAACTTCTTTCACTCAACTCACAAGTCTGATACTTACTGGTTTTATCCACAGCTAATACCATTTTCTCCAGTTCATCCGGACATATATCTGGGCAGTGAGTGAAACCTAAGATACAGTGCATCCATCTGCCTACAATAGGTAGCCCTCACTGGACTTGAGTTTGACTTGACTCCCATGACTGACTCAAATTGAGACTCAACTTCTTTCACTCAACTCACAAGTCTGATACTTACTGGTTTTATCCACAGCTAATACCATTTTCTCCAGTTCATCCGGACATATATCTGGGCAGTGTGTGAATCCAAAATACAGCAATATCCATTTGCCCAGGTAGTCTTCATGGGACTTGGGTTTACCGGTATGATCTGTCAAATGGAACGGTCCACCAATGGCCGCCTTGCCAACCAGACGATTACGCTCCTTCTCCATCTCTAAAATAGCAACAATATTATGAACATCGTAAAAGATGAATAAAAAAGATAATACATATTTGTATATATACTATAATCAAAACAAAAAATTGTCGATCAGAGCGTCGTGATCTGAGCGCTCGCGTTCAACCAAAGGTTTAACGCGCACTGCATTCAAAAACAACAGCCGCGCAACGCTGTTGTGGTCACGGAAATGTCTCACACGCGAGGGAATGATTTGAAATGATCGACAATTATTTGTTTTGATTATAGCAGTGTTTCTGATGGACTTTGTGCAAGTGCAAACATCATACAATGTACACTGTAACTTGATTTCAAGAACATCATAAATGTTAAGCCTAACCCCTTAGGATGGTCTTGGGAATATAACTCAACCAGATCTGTCGGCATCAGGAATCTTACCAAGACTGCTGGCCTGAAATACCAATTACTCGAATATATCAGGCTTGGAAAAAAACCTCTAGCACGCAGGTGTTATCATAATTTCAGAAACTGCAACATTTTCTGGCATTTTTCCAACATTTCTGTGTAAACTTCAATTACCGTATTATCCCTATTATCGCCCAGGGCGGTTAGCAAAGTCATTTTGGTTGGGCGCTTATTAAGTTACCTTTTTAAACTCATTTATCGTAAACACTGTCGAATTCGGCAAGGTTGCACTAGCGGAAAACCATGTGCGATTGAAAAGTAAACTGTTTAAAATTTGGGGGGGAAATCAACATTGCGGCGTCGCAGTGGTCTCACTGTGGCCACATTCCATGACTGACGTCAATGTTCCGACAAGCTTCAAGCGCCCTTCTGAAAACTTTTTTTATTCTCGGTATGTTGAAGTATGCACGAAGTTGTATTTAAGCCATGAATAAAAAACAAAGATAGGCGCTCGCATCAGGGAGAGTGGGCGGCGGCGGCGATTGAATCAGGCTTTCTGGTACTGCTTTAAGGACGCCGTGGCGACATATGTTGTTGTACAGTGCTACGGTAATTGAAAAGGTGGGTGCTTATAAGGGATTGTTTGTTGGTAGTCATTGAGAAAAAGGTAGGCGCTTATAAGGGCATGGGCGCTTAATAGGGTTAATATGGTAAGTCTTTTATACATATTGTATGCAGATGACAAAAAGCTTCAATAGTGCCATCAAGGTATGAGAACAAACAGGTTAAAGTCCCCAGAAGAAATAGCTTCGGATCGGTCATTTGAGTTTCACCCCTGTCAAAAGGTCCCAATAAGGGAGAGGAGACAGCACCACACAGGGTAGAGGGAATCAAACTTGGGAGTCCAATCACTTGTCACCAAATGTAGCCTCCCATGATTATGTAATGAGACTGAGGATAGCGGAAGCTCCCAACCTATGTTTTAATAGTTTATTTAGCACTCACTCAGGTGGTTAAGGTTTAGCACTTTCCATGCGGTGGTCGTCTATAGACGACAGTTCCAAAATGTCCCAAAATGTTTCAAAGATGTCAAAATGATTGAATTTCATCACCATAATTGGAATCACCATGAGAAATGCATTTAGAAATAAGAACACACATTCCTTAGTATTGGTTCAGTAAATTCATTATGAGATAAGACTTTGAAATTTGGGGAAAGGTTTCTGAAAAATCTGCGTTGTATGGCAAAACTAATAGCTGTGTGGAAAGTGTTAACATCACTTTGCCTCCTTCTTCGATCAGATGACTGACAGCAGACTGTTGATAAATATTTCCCAATAAAACCGACTTAAAGCTAATGAGGACGCTACGAAAAGGGGAAACGATAGACATACAGGGGCTGTCAGCTGCCATGTTTCTATACAAAAATACTACTGATGGTAGTATCTCTTGCAGCTATTACTAGTTTTTACCTCCCCACAAAGAAGATTTTAAGGTCTTCCCACGATGCATTGCACGAACGCCAGCCAACAGAAGTTTTTTCACACGATGCACTTGTCGAGCTCTAAGTTTTAGATATAAGAAAAAGGAACACTGATAACTAATTTATTCATTGATGTTAACTAGAACCTAAGAGCTCCAACGATGAACGCTCTATGAAGCCATGATTGTGTGCATAAATATGTCTATGGGAACCGACACAAATTGGAGACCAGAAATAGGGCATTTTGCAAAAACGCAATGCAATTGTGGTGGTGTCTTTAAAATCTTCTTTGACCTCCCCATATCATCCTTAAAATACAGGATACTTACGTAAATCTTTTCTTCTCTTTACAAATTTGAATGTTGCTAACACTGTGCCTCCTACCAGAACTGTCACCAAGACAGATTTCCATGTGATAAACATGTTCTCAGGACCCTGCATTCAAAGATAAACAAACAAAAACCATCATCAATGTTAATTGAAGTTACTAGTTCACAAATAGAAGCAATGATGATATCAATGTTTCCGTCATTTGGGAATGAAAAATAATTATTGCATCCAGGGAAAAGCGCATCACAAATACTTGTTTTATGGCTAACCATCATCTTGCCTACTCGCCACTTTATTATTCAAATGGGGACATAGTTTCTGAGTCGGAAAACTTACAGCTAGGCTAATTTGTGATATAGGCAGTAATGGAAATACCCACATAACTGTCAACCCGCCCGGGGTAGATGATCATGTGTATCGCAGCTCTATTCATAATACTGTGCGTAATAGTAGTATTGCTTTATTCTGTAATGTTTAAACAGGATTAACTTCATGTCCTGGTCAGTTTACCCCTGGTTCGATTCCCACTAGGACCACTTTTTCAACTGATTTATTTCCTTGTGTAAAAGTCAGGGTTAGAAATATAATAAGTCCACAAAGTGTGTAGTTCCTACTTAGATAACCCTGGGTAGACATCAGTCATGTGGGTATTTCCATTGCGTTTATGATATTTGACTTACCATGTCACGCTTTTTGTGTGGGACCTGTGCATAGTGCCTTACACGTTGGCCCAGTAATACCTGGCTCTTGGAGGCCGTAGGTATGGTTGCTGGCTGATGACAGGGATGACTTGAAGAGCCGTTAACACATGATAGATGCCGACATAGATAACACTGTATACAAATATAAGAAACAAAAAGTTGTTAATAAATAATTAACATTTTTGGCGACAGGTTATAGAGCATGCGGGCGGTGGGCGCAAATCTGATGCTGATTGTATATAAGGTCGCTTTGCGATGCTGGTCATTCCGGATTGGGACGGAATCGATTGGGATTTCCCTTGCTGATACGATAGCCAGTGTAATTATTTCTGCCATTTTAGCTGATGATATGATGGCCAATACGATGTTTTAAAGTGTCCTAATGAACCCTGTCAAAAGGAGTAATTTGTTATGATCAACAATTAATGCAGGAAGTAATCAAGGCTGACTGATTTTTGACGGCCATCGAGCGGACAATTTAAACATCGGTAACTAACATCGGCGAAGACATGTGCTTTTTACCGATAAGACTGTTTGCTGATATAGGTTGCAACGGACTGTCGTCACGCGCCGTTGTCTACGTCACAAAAGAGGTAAACGAAGGTTGTTAAAACGTCTTATGACGTGGTCAACGGCACAAAACAATAACAAAAGGCACAAAGCACCCGGATGACCGGGGCCACCTATAGTGTTCTATTGGGCTGATACAAAGCATCAGTTCAGCTTAATTCCCTATGACAAGTTTGATGTCATTTGTTGTTCAAACCAGTGCAATTAAGAAAGTGGTGACCACACGCAACTTGCCAAAAATCGGGTGAGGTCACATCAAGTCGCTAGACCCAAATCGCTACTGTTGACTTCAATCCAACTTGTGCGCTACTGGTCATTCTGGTTTGTTTCATAGTCCACTTGAGCGACTCCAAATCGCCAAGAGCAGCTGCAATTGATTGACTAGCTATATAGCTATAGTGAATTCATCAAAGAGCGATCTGTGGTGCTCGGATGAGCAGGGGAGATGAGCAAAAATAAGATGTGCTGTCTTCTGGCGTATATTTGCTAGTTGTCGAAGGATCCGGTCCCATTTGATTCCAACCTCCGGTCGAACCTCATCTATAATGTGAATTGAAACAATTAAGCTGCCTTATGCAAAAACACACAACACTGTTCCAATGCATATTATTCTCGTCACACGCATGCACACAGCAGCTACGTCTAGTGTACCATTCAAAGAGAGACAAATATCGAACCATTTGCGCATTATCTGAAATCAAAAGGCTTTGAAATCGTCACCTGTGATTTCGGCCTATGAATAGAATCACAAAGCTGAAAAGATCAAAAGTGATGGACTTTTAACATTTAGCATAATCGTCACCTGTGATTTCGGCATATGAATATAATCACAAAGCTGAAAAAGATCGAAAGCGATGGACTTTTAACATTTAGCATAATGTATATGAGGCCACATTTAATTTTTATTTGCTATCTTGTATTTTTTCCAACAGTAAATAATGTTTATTAGGTTGGCTGGGCCTATAGATAAAATGGTTGTAAAATGATATGAAACTCCGTATCCCTATTATATGTTCTGTCTGCATGTCCGAATCAATCAGATTTCCTTGTTAAGTACATAGAAAGAAACAAATACGCTTACAATGATATGGTATCAATATTGAAAGGTTTCGATTACATTATTCATGACGTAAAAATTGACCCAAAAGGGAATTTTATTGTAATTGATTTAAGTTTTAATGATAAGAGCTGTTCTTTGTATGGCCCAAATAAGGACACTCCAGACTTTTTTCATAATATCAAAAAGGTCATAAATGAGTTTCAAAATACAAACTGTATTATTTGTGGGGACTGGAATTTAGTTATTCACCCTGATTTAGATACAGAAAATTATGTTAATGTTAACAACCCTAAAGCAAGAAAGGTGGCTTTAGAGTTAATTGATGACTTGAATTTAGTTGATCCCTGGAGATGTTATAATCCAAATGTCAAGCGATTTACTTGGCGACAACCCAATCCTTTGAAACAGAGCCGTTTAGATTTTTTCTTAATTTCAGAGGAACTAATGAACTTTGTTGAAAATACAGATATTTTGCCAGGCTATAGATCAGATCACTCTTTGGTTTTAATGGACTTTGGGTTTAATGATTTGGTTAAAGGAAAAGGTTATTGGAAGTTTAATAATGCTTTGTTAAAAGATATGGATTATGTTAGTTTAGTTAAACAAACAATTAATAATGTAATTAAATAATATGCAGCCACTCCTTATAATCCTGAAAACATTGGAAATATTCATCCCAAAGAAGTGAATTTTGTCATTAATGACCAGCTCCTATTTGATATGCTTTTACTTGAGATTAGGGGTAAAACAATTTCCTATTCTTCATTCAAGAAGAGAGAGAGTTGCGAGAAAGAGCGTACGTTAATCAATGAGATCGAGAATCTTGAAAAGCAGCACCCCATCCCCTATGGTAATATATTGGATGTTATAACTAACAAGAATGACGAGCTCAAAGAATTGAGGAGTAAAAAAATGGCAGGAGCCATGCTAAGGTCATGTGTGAAATGGCTTGAAACTGGTGAAAAACCCTCTTCTTACTTTCTGAATTTGGAAAAAGGGAATTCTGTGAATATAAAGACCATTAATAGAATTGTTGGAGCTGACGGTATTGGTAAATGTACAAACAATGAAATTAAGGATGAGTATTTTCATTTTTATCAGAAGTTGTATAATAGCAAAGAGGCCCACCCCTGTCAGCTTAATGATTTCATCAATTCAGACAATTTCCCCCGCTTAAATGAGAGGCAGCAACAAGACCTTGAAGGTTCTATCCAATATGAAGAGCTTCTTACAGCTTTAAAAAAGATGAGTAACAACAAGAGCCCAGGTTTAGACGGATATACAGTGGAATTTTATAAAATGTTCTTTAAAGATCTTTCCTGGTATTTACTGCGGTCCTTAAACGAGTCTTATGACTCTGGTAGCCTTCCTATCACTCAAAATCGTGGCGTTATCACCTTGCTTCCAAAAGGACAAAAACCTAGAGAATTTAAAAAAAATTGGCGCCCAATATCCTTACTAAACATGTCTTACAAGTTAGCTTCACCGTGTATTGCTAATACTTAGATTGAAAACAGTGTTACCATATCTCATCAGTGACGACCAGTCTGGTTTTATGTCGGGAAGATTTATTGGAGAAAATATTAGACAAGTTTATGATATCATAGATTACACTGAATTAAACAATATTCCTGGTCTTCTGCTTTTAGTAGATTTTGAAAAAGCATTCGACTCTGTGTCACATAATTTTATATTCAAAACACTTGATTTGTTCAATTTCGGGGACAGTTTTAAAAGATGGATTCGTGTTTTTTATAAAAATGCCGAATCTGCAGTATTAGTCAATGGTCATTTAACCCCCTTCTTTGAAATCAAAGCAGGTTGCCGGCAGGGAGATGGTCTATCCCCATACATTTTTCTATTATGTTCTTGTAAGATACACTACCTCAAGTGTATACAAAGAAGTAATAAACGTGGCTTGTTATACACAACCTACATCATGTGTGCTTCGTAATTATTATATGGTGTCAGAAAACACGATATTGACATCAAAAACCAGACTCTCATCAAGTCATCAGGGTGAATGATGTCAATAAAAGAACTCAACTACCTCCACAAGGAAGGTTTGACGTATAAAAAAATAAATTAAGCCTGTACTTTAACTTTGAAAAGTTGAAGCAATGCACAAAAATCGCCAAGGTTCAAAATTTTGAACCTTTGTCATGTCAACAAGTGACGACCACCAGACGACCGTACGCAAGCTGGTGAATGGAAACAGTATCTGCTGGCTATTAGTAAGCCTAATCATGAACTAAAGGACCCTAAACCTATTCAGAATTGATTAAAAAATCAACTTTGTATAGCATTAGAGAAGACTCTGACCTATTTCACGCGAAATCAACTCGGATTGATTTTATTAATATTGTAATAGTATACCTTGAATTGAGGCAGAGTAGCAAAGATACACCTCGATCGGAATATCGAGGCGCGTACATGAAATGCGACATTACATTACGCGTCATTAACACAGCAGATTACACCTCAAACGCACGCATGCTTGCTGAGGCGCGGACACGCACTGACATACATTACATACGTACACAAAGCAAGAGCCATACTCTACAAATAGCTGTCTCGGTTACGCAGACTCTAGATTAATATTAGTTTTACCAGCACAGTTCAACATGGCATCGTCAAATAAGCCCACTATGAACTGGAATGCCGGTGATTTGCCGAAAGAATGGAAGCGCTTTAAACAGCATAGCCAATTTACTTTCGACGGCCCATTGTCAGATAAAAATGAAAAAGCAAAGGTTAACTACCTCATGACATACATCGGTGACAAGGGTAGAGAAATCTATGAAACTTTCACTTGGGCCCCAGCCGTAGAAGATCAAGCAGCCGAAAAAGACACACTCGCGGGAGTATACGCAAAGTTTACAAATTACGTAGCACCAAAGAAGAACGAAATCAGAGCAACGGTAAATTTCAATAACCGTAAGCAGGCTGAAAACGAAAAGTTTGATAATTTCGTTGTAGATCTAAAGATACTAGTCAAAGATTGTGGCTACGCTGATAACGACAGAATGTTACGCGACTCAATTGTATTGCGATCGTTTCATGAGGCCGTACGCGAAAAATGTCTAGACAAAGGCGACACATTAACATTAGACATGGCGGTAGAAATAGGGCAAAATCATGAAACTGCACAAGAAAGCATGAAGGCTATAAAAGGCGAAGATGCTAAAATACATGCTCTATCCAAATCCTCAAAAGGAAGGAAATATCAAAACAAAACAAATCCTAAACAAAATAGAGCTGGCTATAACAGAAACTATAGACAAAACTCGCAGCGTACTGAGCGTAACAATGGTGCAAAATGTTACAAATGCGGATACAATGAACACAAAACGCATGAAAAATGCCCAGCCATAGGTGAAGAATGTGGCTATTGTCACAAACCAAATCACTTTGCCTCAGTTTGTAGAAAGAGACAAAAATCATCTCAATCGCAGTCTAATTACGTCGATGATTATGAAAGCGACTACAACAATTCAGATTATGATAGTCAACCTGAAACTGATGATGATGAATATGCACACTCAGTCCATCAAAATGATTTGATAAATGCTATGGGCAACTCTGAAGATGAATGGTATGAACAAATTGAGATAGAAAACCAACCCGTCACAGTTCAAATAGACACAGGAACAAAAGAATCAATAATGCCGTTGAACGTCTATGAGTCCCTAAAATGCAAAAAGAAACTTAGAACGAGAGCATCAATGATGCAGAAGCTCATCTAGCGACAAGCATTTATTTTCATGTATCCATTATAGTGACAAGCTATCAATTTCATGTAGTGGATAGATTGAGCCCATATGAATTGGTCGAGCTATGAGGTTTTTTAAAATATTTTTAAAACTCATAGCGAGACCAATACATATTCAGTGTAAACCATCCACCATCATTATTAAGTTTTGGACACAATGTTATTCACACGTGGACAGTTCAAAACATAATAGTGTATGAAAAAGAAAGGTCAATTGTGATGTTTTCAGCTTATTTTACAACTTGACCTCATATGACCTATGACATTGATGTGACCTTTGACCTCCTTGACAAATGAAATTTCCCATGTTGCATGTATGAAACAAATTTAGTTGCAATCGGTGTTTGTATGAAGAAATGGCCACACGTTTTGAGACGGGCCCATTTCCGTAACATTGTGTGATTTTCCAGAAATCGCGCCATTTTTTTCTTCAATTTGGTATTTTTTTGTTGTTTGAAATCCAACCCCCATAAATGTACACATTTTTGGAAAGTAAAAATCGTCTTAGGAATCCACAAACACAATCAGAAAAGGTGTAGGGTGAAGTCATAAAAGGCTTGAGATAAAAATGTGTGGATTTTTTTTTTTAAAAAGGACATTTTGAAATTTTGATTAAGAGAGACTGGTATACCCTATGCCAGAAAAGTGTGCATATTTCAACTCTTTGTAATGTTAAACTTCAGGACCCCTCAATTTCTTGGGGGACCCCTAGACTGGATCATCCTGTCTTCCCGATTTTCCACACGGCCCCTGCGAGGGTGCTCAAATGTGAAGACTGGAAAAATACAGTTCTAAAAGTGTGCGCTGATAAACTCGTGAATAAACATGAGCTTATTCACGCACCAGTGCGCCGGTAGTTTCACGCGGCGTTGTACACAGCGTGGCACGATAGGGCGCACGTTTGCCTCCCGCGAGACGCAGCGTGACGATCGTTCGATGCACTGCCTTTGAATTGGACCAATCAGATGCTATTTCTGTTGTTGCTGTGTGCAAATGCGCATGCTCGGTATTGGTATGAATATTCATATGCAAAATACTCGTGGAAATCCACGAGTAGATGCACACTTTTTGGGCGTACAATTTTCCTAGTCCCTGTATTTGTTCTGCCATTTTTAAAGATGGCGGCCATATAAAGGGACGCGGGGACCCAGTCTAGGGGACCCCTAAGATTAATTTGACCTTCGTATGTGACCTTTGACCTCCCTCATTCATATATGATGGTATGCGTGTTGATCATATCCCAAAGTTTGATCAACTTTTCAAATGAGACCCAAATGTGCTACATGGTCAGCATATTCTGCAAATTGACCTGAGATGACCTTTGACATTGGTATGTGACCTTTGACCTCATTAAGATATGAAGGTTTACATGTTACATCTATCTATAACCCAAGTTTAGTTCTAATTGGACTTCAAATTTTCAAATGAGACAAAATGTGATACATGGTCAGCATATTCTGCAACATGACCTGAGATGACCTTTGACATTGGTATGTGACCTTTGACCTCATTAAAAATGGATATTTTCATAATCTATAACCCAAGTTTGGTTCCAATTGGACTTCCAACTTTTCAAATGTGATGGGTTAAGTTAGCCTATTTTATAACTTGCCATGAGATGACCTTTGACTTTGGTATGTGACCTTTGACCTTTTTACAATATGAAGATTTACATGTTACAACTATAACCAATGTTTGGTTCCAATTGCACTTCAACTTTTCAAATGAGACTAAATGGGCTAATTTAGACTATTTTACAACTTGACACGAGATGACTTTGACTTTGGTATGTGACCTTTGAACTCCCTCATTCATATATGGTGGTTTGCGTGTTGATCTATATCCCAAAGTTTGGTTCCAATTGGACTTCAAATTTTCAAATGAGACCCAAATGTGCTACATGGTCAGCATATTCTGCAACTTGACCAGAGATGACCTTTGACATTGGTATGTGACCTTTGACCTCATTCAAATATGGAGGTGTTATTGCTACATCTATAGGCCAAGTTTGGTTCCAATTGGACTAACTTTTCAAATGAGACTAAATGGTCCAATTTAGCATATTTTATAACATGACATGAGATGACCTTTGACCTTGGTATGTGACCTTTGACCACATTCGAATATTAAAGTTTACATGTTACATCTGTAACCCAAGTTTGGTTCCAATTGGACATCAACTTTTCAAATGAGATTAAATAAGCTAATTTAGCCTATTTTACAACTTGACATGAGATGACCTTTGACCTTGGTATGTGACCTTTGACCTCATTAAAGTATGAAGGTTTTCATGTTACATCTATGACCCAAGTTTAGTTCGAATTGGACTTCGAATTTTCAAAGGAGACCCAAATGTGCTACATGGTCAGCATATTTGACCTCTGGATGACCTTTGACCTTAAATGACCTCCGGATGACCTTTGACCTTAGATGACCTCTGGATGACATTTGATGCCCTTGGAGTTATTTTTGACATGTTCACCCAGTGTTCATTGCCAGATATTTAACCCCCTTGTTGACCTTGGATGACATCTAAGGACCGTTGACCTCGGATGACATCTAATTATTTTTAGACATGTTCACCCGGTGTTCATGTTTCTTTTCTCAATGTTTGAAGTCAATCGGGCAACTTTTACGATTTGACCTCTGGATGACCTTTGACCTCAGATGACCTTGAATGACCTCAAACTATTCTTTGACATGTTCCACCGGTATTCATGTTTCTTTTCTCCAAGTTTGAAGTCAATCGGGCAACTTTAATGATTTGACCCCTGGATGACCTTTGACCTCAGATGACCTATGCAATTTAGACCACAAAATGTTCACCTGGCGTTCATGTTTCTTTTCTCCAAATTTGACATCGATCGGGCAACTTTTACGATTTGACCTCTAGATGACCTTTGACCTCAGATGACCTATGCAAATTAGACCCACAAAAGCAGCCACAGTTTTTGACCAAGGCCTACCAATCACTGAAGGTTTGAAAACAATCCGTCCATCCGTTCAAAAGATACAGCATTCGGGGAAATGCTAACCAAAAAGGCACGGACGGACGGACGCCCATTGACTTGACAAAATCCCCTTCTGGTTTTACAAACCAGGGGGATAAAAATAAGAAAACAAAACAAAAACAAAGAAATCTTGCATTCCATGATTCAGAGATAGCCTTTTTCCAGTGACGAACTCGTAAATATGCTGTGCTGTTTCTACGGTTTGACCAAGAAGTAGTCTACATTGTGTGTAGCCCCAATAATGGTAGCTTTACTATCGTTCATGCTTCACTATACTACAGCCACACCATCCTTCATTGACATCTGACATTGCGAAAATTTTGAAATCATCATTTGCACATCAATAACTAAAAATCTATCAAAATGCACTTACAATGTTATTCCTAGAACTCTAGTCTTAGTAATACATTGAGTTGATCAAGCATCCCCATTTTGGGGAAAATATTAAAGTGAAAAATCGGCAGTGCTGAAACTCAATGTGAATTTCGCAAAGGTAGCCACATTTCTGTTTGCAGTCACCTCATGAATTTCAAGTAAGTGGTGTGGGGGGGGGGGGGGGGCGGGGTGAGGTCAAAAATTAAAAAAAATGTTGCACGGTCCAACAAAACAATTGCAGTCCAAAAGGTACAGCATATGAACGTATGCGACAGGCTTTATAGTCAATTCTGTGCGCTTCAGTAGAAATATGTTGGTGATCGGACAGTGTAAAGCATCTCGTCAAGGAAATAAATGTATTGTTAAACATTTTAATTGATACATTTTTGAGATGGGAGATTTTATATGCTCGGCGGGCGTGCAGGAGAAAGATTGTCTACTACTAGGCGGCTTAATGCGGGCGAGTTGACAGCCCTGCCAAAGTTTCACTAATTTTATTCAGAAAAGTTGACAAATATTGATGACAATATGTGACCCCGACTCAAGACTAAGAGTCCTTTTCATCATAATTAATCATCATGGCTCTCTGTGTTTCAGAGCTACCTTTAATTTTTTATTTTAAAGATACATGATTATTATTTATTACTAGCATAGGGCCTTATCATTTAGGAATGTAATTGTTTGTATTGACAGAATTAACTCCTCCTCTGAAACTTCCTTTGTTTATGTTTCGTAGATTGACTGAGTGATAGACTATACATATTAGGCCAAACAAAAAAAAAAGTTTGTCTCAAAGCTTGCGAAGGCTTCAAAATCGGGCGACGCGCGCTGTTTTTTGTCTTCCATATTTTTTTTTTTACATATTTTTTTATTTTTGTGGCAATTTTTACTCTTACTATTTGCAACCGTTGACACTTTCTGATATTTGTTTTTTCTATTTGAAATGAATATTGTGATGTAGTTGTGTATAAGAACAATTGTGCAGCGTTTTTTGAAGACCTGAGTCATGTAAAAGTTTGAGAAAAGGAAAATCTGCCGATATTTTTAATAAAAACTCGAAATAAAAATTTGTAGGGAAAAAAAAAATTGATTTGACAATTTTCTGCATTTCAGACGCGGTATTTTGGCATTTCAAAACCAATGCGCGCGCAAGCTTTGAGACGAACCATTTATTTTGTTTGGCCTTATTAGTACCATGATGTATACAATTACAACTAACAACACGTCAGTCCTACAGGCTACATGACACAGGGCTGGAGTTGCACAGTTAAACACAGTGACAGTCTGTGTATTCAAGCCCACTTCGCGTCAAAAGCAAAACTACCGAATCGGAATTGTGCAAAACTTTTCCACATTTCGTGACAGTAATGAGTACTAGTACAACCAAAGACTGTGTGTAATGCCTTGGTACAACAAATCATACTTAGTGTTAGCACCAACGGACGCATATCATATATGCCATATGGGTTTCCTGTACGGAGTACACAGTTCATAATTCGGCAGTTTTGCTAAATAACAAATCTCGCTTCTTTTAAAGTCACCATACTTGGTCATTCCTTACATTTGCCAGTTTAAAACAAAGGGGTAGTTGCAAAAACGTTCCCTTAATTGATTAATAGTTTCCATTCGTTGACTTGTGTTATCCAGAACTTTCAAATGTGAATACCAAATTTCACACATGATGTTGATCGGACAAGTGAATGAATGAACTGAGGAGAAGAATGTGTTTACCAACTCGGCCCACACACCAACTGGGCCCATTGCCGACTCGGCCCATTTACCAGCTCGGTCCATTACCGACCGACTCGGATCACACACTTTAATTTGGTTAACGGAAAAAAGAAAGGAAGGGAGTCTCGGAGTGGGAGGAAGAAAAAAGTTGAAGAAGAGAGAGAGAGAGTAAAGGATAATGAAAACGTGAAAAGAGAATAAATAACGTGGAGTGATGTGTAGGAGGAAAAGGACCGTAAAATAGGTGATTGTCGGGTCGCTAAAGTACTCTTGGTTCATCATTTTTTGTTTAAAGGGGCATAGTAAGAGATCCTTCATGAAGGGAGCTCTTAATTCTTTCAGAAGTTGGGTTTTTCGCATACGTAATGCTTATATACGCACTAATTACCACCCAAAATTATAGAGCTTTATTCGCAGTATTTCATGTGAAATTCATGGATTTGATAGCGTTTTGAGTTTTGCTATTTGATCACCTCAAAACTACTCAAATTCATCTAAAAGGCCACAGATGGCTTCTTACTTATTTGTTTCATGTTTTTTTCAAAATAACCTTTGAAGACCATCCATGTTGTGTGATGCATAGTCATGACCTCCCTGTTTCAATTCGTGGTGATTTTTGAACCAAAATACAAAAAAGTAAAATACCAATATACCTTCGGAAATGCTGAGAAAATGTTTTTTTTCTTCATTTTTATTGATTTTTTTGAAGAAATCTTACATGAGAGTGATTCTATGTATATCATCTATTAAGGGATCACGTCAAAACTCGACCGCCCGGCAACCGCCGGTTACGGCCGGTTCCGTTCGGTTCTCACTAAACGTGTCGTCTGTTATAATATACACACATAATGAGGTCAAATACCTACAATACAGCTATTGATTTTCGCTGGGGTTGGCTTTTTCAATCTGTTTATAGCTCAATTAACTTTTTAAAATCAATACCGAAAGTCTATGAATGGTTTTTTTTTATAGAACGATTATATAGAGAGAGCTATTATGACCGCAAAGTAACAGATTGATAGCGTAAATTGGTAAGATTACAGCATTAAGTGGCGGTTGTTCAGTGTTGCATGCGCGAATATTCATATACCAGTAAAATATTTGACCTGCAAGAACCGGGCGGAACCGCCCGTAACCGGCAGTCAACGGGCGGTCGAGTTTTGACGTCTCCCCTAAAGAAGGTGAAAATATTGAATTTCATTTTTGGAGAAATCTCTCCGTGTCCCTTCAAGTTTAAATTAAAGCTGCATCTCCAATATATCCCCATCGAAAAATCACAACGACATCGAGAGCTTCAAGTATCGATTTAGCTATGTGTTAATAATTATATGAAATTGTCACTTTTATTGAAAAAACTCGATCAGAATTAGAAATTCAGTGACGATGCTATCTTTTGATTTTGTATGAAGCCTATTAAAGTGTTATATCATTGAAACTAATTTAAATGAATTTGTTTGATATATGATAATCAAGTTATTATGAAATAGTTTACTTTTTAAAGAAGTCTAATCAAATAGCAGTCGGCAATGGGCCCAGTCGGCAATGGGCCAAGTCGGCAGTGGGCCGAGTCAATTTGTCACCGTTTTGCTTTTAGACTTTTCCTAGTCGGATTGGCATTGCGCATGTGTTTAATGTATGACCTTAGCCTATCTACACCACGCCCTCAATCTGCTCAATCAGTGGCCTCCTCACTACATACTTCTGCTCTGGTATCAAGCAGCAACGAAGGATATAACCTAGTTTCCATATATGGTACATCGACGTCAGTTTTTAGGTATTTGTGGGTGTCTAGAAACTATAAATCACAAGATTTCTATAAATAAATCTTATCTTAAACCCTATACAATGGTTTCAAAAGGCTCCAATGGGGGAAAAAAGGTCGATTTCTCCCAAATTAAGACGCAAAAACAAAAAAACGAATTGGACATCGATTTTGTATTGTAACACTACAACAAATGACACACATTCCCAGCAGTTTCCACATTGCGTTTTCTCAGAATAAACCTTAACATTAGCCCATTTAGCCAGCCCTACAAAATGCCAGTGACCTTAACTTGACATTAGCCGCGCGGCAGCAAGAGCCCCATCCTACTGTAGTAGGATGAGCTAAAAACACAACATCAGTTTGAAAGTTATTCAAACCATGCCTTACAACTAGTAGGAACAGTAAAATTGACAACAAAATACAAAGATCAACACATAGACATAGACTTCTATGTAGTAAAAGCTGAAAAGAAACCGGTTCTTTTGTCAGGAAGAGCCAGTAAAGCACTAACTAAGCTTAATTGCCAGAGTCAACAACATTGACCAGTATCCTGAATTGAAAAATCTCACAGGCACACTACCAGGAACGTTCTCACTCAAAATTGATCCAACAGTGACACCAGTCGTGCACGGTCCTAGAAAACTTCCACAAGCGCTTGCACAAAGAGTCATTGATAAGCTTAAAGAAATGGAAGCTGACGGTCACATCAAAAAGGTGACTGAACCTACAGATTGGGTTAGTTCGATGTGCACGGTAGTGAAAGGTGACAAAATAAGAATCTGTCTGGATCCTAAAGACTTAAATCGAGCGATACGTCGTGAGCACTACCCAATTCCAACGGTAGAAGAAATTGTCGCAAGTATGCCCGGAGCAAACACATTTTCAGTCATAGATGCAAAATCTGGTTTCCTGCAACTTAAACTTGATTATGAATCAAGTCTTCTCACTACCTTCAACACATGTATCGGTCGCTTCAGATGGCTTAGATTGCCATTCGGTATAAAGAGCGCGCCAGAGTTATTCCAACGTGTTATGGATGAAATGCTTCATGATATTGAAGGAGCGCGAGCTATTATGGATGATATAATTATCACCGGTAGGGGTGCAGAAGAGCACGATAAGATCATGCGTCAAGTCGTTAATCGCGCGACAGAGTGGAACCTCAGACTTAACTTTGACAAATGTCATATAAAGCAGAAGTCGGTGAAGTACGTAGGACATATTCTTACTGCTGAAGGACTGAAACCTGATCCTGACAAAGTAAGAGCGATCAGAGAGCTACCAAAGCCAGAGTCCAAGGAAGAAGTAAGAAGATTTCTCGGAATCATTACGTACCTCGCGAAATTTATCCCAAATTTAAGTGAGATAGATGGTCCACTACGCGACGTCATAAAGAAAGATTGCCAATTTCACTGGGACAAACCGCAAGAGAAAAGTTTTACAAAGCTAAAGAATCTCTGCACAAAGTCGCCAGTATTAGCCTACTATGACGTGAAGAAGGAAGTAACTATCCAATGTGACGCAAGTAGCTATGCTGTAGGAGGCGTACTTCTACAAGAAGGTCGTCCAGTCGCATACACTTCGCGCGCAATGACACACACAGAAAAAAATTATGCACAAATAGAGAAAGAAATGCTAGCAATTGTACACTCATGCAAGAAATTCCACCAATACATTTTTGGTAAAGCAGTAAAGGTAGAATCTGACCACAAGCCATTACAGTCAATTTTCGCCAAGCCATTACTAGCTGCTCCCATGAGACTACAAACAATGCTACTACGGCTACAGCCCTATGATCTGGATGTCAAGTACAAACCGGGTACTGATATTCCCATAGGAGACGCATTGAGCAGAGCAAATCTACCAGAAACGGAGCCCGATGAAGAACCAATCATGGTAAACATGGCTGAGTTTGTCGCAGTAACTCCGAGTAGATATCAAGACTTTCAAACGCGTACAGCAAATGAGCTAAATGAATTACACTCAATGATCATCAAAGGCTGGCCGGACACAAGAAATGACACTCCACACTCAGTAAGAGAATATTGGCCATACAGAGATGAACTCGCGGTGTCGGATGGGATTGTGTACAAAGGAATGCGAATTGTCGTACCACCAAGTATCAGATCCGATATGCTGAAACAGATACACGAATCACATCTAGGTATCAATAAATGTAAGCAGCGCGCACGCGAAACACTCTTCTGGCCAGGAATGAGTCAACAAGTTCAGAACATGGTTGAAGATTGTTCCATCTGCAACACATACCAAAACAAGCAGAGGAAGGAAACCATGACACCAAGCAAGATCCCAGACTTACCATGGTCTGAGATAGCATCTGATCTGTTTGCTTGGAAAGGAGATACCTATCTACTGACAGTTGATTATTATTCCAAGTTTATCGAAGTAGATAAACTCGTCGATCAGTCAAGTGCATCAACCATAGAAGTTCTTAAATCACAAATTAGTCGCCATGGAATCCCGGAGATTCTGAGGACAGACAATGGTCCTCAATTCTCATCGAGCGAATTTCAAAACTTCTGTAAGGAATACCAAATACAACACAAAACATCATCACCCCATTACCCACAATCCAACGGTGAAGCAGAGAGAGCAGTACAAACAGTCAAAAATATGTGGAAAAAGTGCAATGACAAGTACTTAGCTTTGTTAGATTATCGCACCACACCACTGACTAGTTGTGATCTCTCACCCGCACAACTCCTAATGGGACGCAGACCAAGAAATAAACTCCCTGCAGCAAGACATCTTCTCATACCAAAACCAATCAACCCAGAAGAAGTCAAGAGACGTCTCTCTAAGGACAAATCAACCCAAGAGCGTTATTACAACAATAAAGTAGGTGATCAAGATCTTCCACCACTTCGACCCGGAGATCCTGTAAGAATGACCCCTCTTCCCGGTACCAATAAATGGCTTCCTGCCAAAGTTATTCAACTTCACAGTCCACGGTCGTATGTAGTTGAATACAACGGCAGAAAATACCGCAGAAACAGAAAAGACTTGAGACTCTCAACCTTTAAAGCAAATCAAGACTATGTGGCTGTCCCCAATCCCAGAAACCAATATACAGCTACAGCTGAGAGACCTGCCAAGTCCTCTGACCCCCCACGGTCTACAACACCTAAAGACCACCCACACAAGCCAATACCCACACCAGCCGCTGAGAGACCCAGACCTGAGAAACCACAACCAGAGTCCAGAACCAGACATGCCGAGTCCAGAAATAGACAAGCCGAGTCCAGAAATAGACAAGCCGAGTCCAGAAATAGACCACCAGAGTCACCAAGACCCAGACCAACATCCAGCCGCAAGGAGACACCACCGCCTGTGTACACTACCAGAAGCGGAAGATGCAGTAAACCACCACAGCGCTTGGATATCTAAAACCCCTTTGTTAGTTTGGATACTCAAATCTGAGCATTTCTTTTGGAAACTTTATTTGTTTACTTTAGTTATATTTAGCAACCTAAAATTTTGTTGTGAAAAGGCATAATACACATTGCAAGTCTCAGATCAAAATTAATGTGATCATTCATCATGTTGATGATAATCAGTCAAAGTCAATGCAGAACTCTTATACCCAACTGATTTTGATATTTCAGATCTGTTCTGATTCTGAATAATTTATTCAATTGCATCTAATTGAAATGAGAGAATTTCATAGACTCTAATATCATCTTGTGAACCTTAAGCTTTGCTATGGACAATACAAATGCAAGCTGTTCACTATTAATCTCTCATATGGAATTTAATATCCAGTTCACATCTTTCCATAAAAAAAGGGAGATGTAAGATACACTACCTCAAGTGTATACAAAGAAGTAATAAACGTGGCTTGTTATACACAACCTACATCATGTGTGCTTCGTAATTATTATAGTTCTCAGATCTTAAATATTGCTATTAATAACAATGATAATATTCGTGGTATAAAAATAAACAACATGGAATACAAAGTTTTGCAATATGCCGACGACACCACTATTATACTGGATGGGACTGAAAACTCACTTTTGGAAACTCTTAAGTTACTAGATGGTTTTTATGATATTTCCGGTTTGAAAATTAACATTGATTAAAACTAGTGCTATATGGATTGGTGCAAAGAAAGATTGTAAAGAAGTCCTTTGTAAATAATATAAAATGAATTGGGCTGGTGAAAAACCATTCAATTACCTAGGTGTTACTTTATGTACAGATCTTAGTGTTATTGTTAATGTGAATTATACTACTACCATGCCAGCTATAACAAAACAAATTCACCACTGGTCAAAAAGGTTCCTAACTGTATTGGGTATAATTGTAGTGGTTAAATCCCTTCTTTTGTCAAAACTGAACCATCTAATACTTTCCTTACCATCCCTGGAGAATAATGTCATCGATGAGATAAATTCAACTTTTCATCATTTTATATGGGGAGGGAAGATTGACAGGATTAGTAGAAATCAGATGGCTCGCCCTTATGAGAAGGGAGGCACCGGTATGGTTCAGTTTGATTCTTTTGCAAAAGCTCTTAAGATAACTTGGATAAGAAGAATTCTGAAGTATGAAAATAAGAGTAAAATTCACAATTTATTTAAAGTTAATGTCCCGTCATGTAATTTTGATTATAATTGGAACCATATTATTCATGATTGTCATAATGATTTTTGGAAAAGTGTGCTTATTGCATGGAGGGATTATGCTTCAATACTCAACCCTGTAAATAGGGAACAAGTTTTGTGTTCCAGTATTTGGAATAATAGTAACATTGTTGTGGGGAATAGATGTGTACTGTACAAAAGTTGGGAGAAAGTTGGTATCAAATATATTAATGATCTTCTTTCTACAGAAGGAGAGTTCCTATTACTTAAGGACATTCAAAATAAATATAATATCAGAATAAATTTTCTCCAATATCATGGGATGAAAAGAGCTATTCATGAAGCATTTTCAAATCTCCTTTGTAGTTCAAATACCACACTTCCAAATCCTTATCAAGGTTTTCATACCAGTATGATTCTTAAGGAATCCAAAGGTTGTAAACAATTTTATAACATTTTTATTACTGGATTAAAGGTTAAGTTTAAATGTACTGACAAATGGAACCATAAATTAGGTATATATTTAAAGGTAGATGACCCGATCACATTTTCGTAACACAGAATTATTTCAAACATACGGAGATTTTCATATCATATGAAAGCTCATATTTTTCTCATCATCATACTGAAATTTGACGGACTAAATCGGTATAATTACGGAGAAATCGATGAAATAACGTCGAATTACCGCGAATGGTGGTTACCACCGATATAGTTTGTGTACTACTCAATGGGTACAGTTCACAGCATCTTGTGCGTCTAAAATAAGAACCATTAGAGGTATGCAACTCAAACTTTGGAACACGACTTTTTTAAGGATGACCTTTCATGTAGAATAGAAAACTTCAAGTTAAAAATCGGAACATCTACCTTTAACTGAAAAAGAATGGTTGAATATTTGTCAGTATAACTGGAAATGTACTCAGGAAGTTAAACTCCGTTGGTTCCAATTTCGCCTTTTAAACAGAATCCTTTGTACAAACACCCTTTTAGTTAAAATTGGTAAATCGGTCAATCCAAAATGTACCTTTTGTAACGAAGTTGACGAAAACTTTGTTCATCTCTTTTGGGAATGTGAATTTACTATAAAGTACTGGAAAGACGTTCAAAACTGGATTAATATCAATCTGGACACAAATATTCGGTTGAAAAAAGAAATGATCCTGTTGGGAAATTACCAGTACAAAGATTATGTTTTTAACAATATCCTATTAGTTCTTAAATTCAATATTTACAAAAGCAGGATAAAAGAAGAAAAACCCTGTTTTACCTATGGAAAGAAAGAGGTGATAAAGTTGTATGTCAATGAAAAAACTATTTATAATGCAGACCTGAAAAATAAAGCTTTCAATATCAGGTGGCATAAATGGACATCACTTTTTGAGAAATAAGATAATTATATTGTCATAGTTATTGCATGTGGCTCATTCCATGAAGTTGGGGCATTTGTTAAAATTGCAGAATTTGGTACTTTAGGCAGCTTATAAACTGTTTTACTCTATGTGTATATCAAAAAAAATTAGTGTCCAAAAACAGTACTAGGTTATAGTATTGAGCCATGAAAAAAAACAAAAAAATCAACCCTTCCTTGAAGAAAAAAAAATTTAAAAATGAGGTGGTGTCCAAGACCATTTTTGCTAAAAAACGTGACATGGAAAACACAACAATTAATATGAGTTTTATGTAAGCAAAACTATCATAGAATTGCTTGGAAATCGCTTTGATTAATAAAAGATACATGTATTCATAGTTTACTGACCAAAACACCTCGTCACGCTGGACTGATTTTTCACCCAAGCAACATGAAAATTGCCTTTCCGATGCTACGCACGGTGTCCACAAAATATACACGTGTAGCATCGGGAGTTTTCATTGCTGAATGGGGGTAGTTCTCTATCATACATTTTTAAATTATTTTCCAAAATTAAGAGCATTTATCAATTGAAAACTATTGCAAATGAGAATAAATGTCATGAAGACCATTCCATATATTCATGAAAAAGTATACCGTGCCGTGTGCATGGTGTCCTAACCATAAAATGTAGCATCGTGATAAACATCCTATGCAATTTGTGGGAATCCCCCCCCTGGAGATAAATAAAACATTCCATATTTCTTGTGTAAGGATAGAGGTCAATAGCTATCAGGTTTGTTTGGAATTTGCCACATGTGAGCTAGTTTTATCAAGGTTTCAGTCGCTGATGTCCAGTTGTAGCATCGGGACTTTTATGTAGCATCAAAATGTAAACATTGGATAGTTTTGTGAATGGTAAGTGCGATTGTAATTATTTCTTAATGTTGCTTGTATGTCTGTATTTATTAATGCATTTTTATTGAAAGGGAAACACTGAATCAGAATTTCTTTTCATGTTATGATATTAATTTTGAGTCACGGACGCCATAATAATTTGGCGTCCATGTAGCATCGGGCATAGCATGGGCAATATTTTGCATTGGGTATCGTTATAGTTCGTTGAAATTGTAATTTTTTTGTAGAATCACATCATTAATAAACTTTGAAGTTAATAATGAATTAGTTTTTGCTCTTTTAATGCTAATAATATAGCTTACCAATACGATGCTACATGGACACCATGTCCATGTAGCATTTCATAAAATTTGCCTAATTAGACTAAAACAATTACCCCATTCGAAATTATCCATCACCCAAAACATTCAAAACATTGCCTACATTTTACTACACTTTACAGAAAAAAGGCATATTATGAGAGATGTATATCTAATGAAATATATTAATACACAATGCTACATGGACACCATTTCCATTAGCATTTCACTGAATTCACAATTTATACATTCCCTTATTTTAGTTTTATTTACTATAAATAAAACAAATAATTGTAAATCATTTAAGTTCTCTATCCTTTGCTATTCTTTTTCATGTTAAATGAATAATAAATAAAATACTCCAGCATAATTTTAATATAAATATTTTCCTGCAACACAACAAGTGCAACATGAATAAATAATCTACTCCAATATCAATACACAATGTTCCATGAAGATACTAAGCCATAGGGTTTATTTTGTTTTGCTTTGCAGGTTCTTGACATTAATTCAGAAGACAGTTCTATCGTCCTGGAATTTATTGAGATGAAGACAAGGAACCCATCATTTTCAAAAACTAGTAGTACCTTTCCAAAGAAATCCATCATGGCAATTAAATTATTTTTTTGCAAACTGACTTTTTAAGTGATCAAACTTTTCAATCATCTTTATCAATAATAGAGGATGATTCAATCAGAAACGAGCAAAGAGACTAAGATCACAAAGGGTACTTTAAGAACAACACTGCATGAAGTTTGTTTCAGTGGACATCTTAAGTTTCTTTGATCAATGGTGTATTGTTATTGTGTAATTGTAAGAAATGGTGTATGTGTATCATAGGTAATTATGTTTTATGCTTCATGGCAGGTTATCTTTTTGTGTAATTTGTAGTTTTACAATCCATGTTATTAATTTTATCGTGTGCTTATAAAAAAATAACATAAAAAGTTAACATCATAGTACATCCTCTCTATTGATCTGAAAAAGATGCACCTGTTCAAGCTGTTCCAAATATTTTAGGGCACGGTGTCCATGTAGCATCGTAATACTTAAGTACACAGAAAAGGTAAATTTTACATGAACAGTGTTTAGATAAATTTCAAGCAATTCACTCTGTGTATCTACTTGATATGATGAACAAGTAGACAAACCATTCACACTCAAATAATTGTAACAGTATGAATAGTCTTATTATTAACAATGTTACAAGACGCGGTGTCCATGTAGCATCGGTAGTGCATTTTAAAACATTATACAGGTAAATAATACTTCATATACTTACTTTATGACTATAATGTAATCAATGTGCATGGTTTATAGAGTACTTTACATCAAACAAATATTGATATGTACTTTATTTAAATTCATTATACAAATTGCAAAATAAAGAGTCACTTTTCAATGAGTTTTTACATAAAACAGTTAATCTACGATGTCTTGTTCGTTAAGTTATGTTCAACCTAGACAAATCTGGTTTCTTTTCATGTATTTGTGGTTCCAAGTAGTTAATTGAGGTATAGAAACTTGGCCCACATCTTAAGCTAATTTATTAGAAAATGATATGGAAATGGGAAATGGTGTCCATGTAGCATCAGGATTTTTGGAAATGTCATCCAACTGTTGAACATGTGCGGTTATTTTACACCAAATGTTACATTTAAAAAAAAAGGTTCTACATTGGACTTTGGTAAATGTAGAACCTAAAAAAGAAGAAAGAGTTGGAAAATATCCATTTTGAAAATTTCACTTGGATGTCACATAATATGCCCCAACTTCATGGAATGAGCCATGTATGTTTATAAGAACGAGGAACAATACACTGTCTCTGTATACACTTACCTGTTTATATACAAAATATGTTCAATCTAAATAATATTTGTATCAACAAACAAAATGGCACCAAATAAGACCATTAAAGATGAAATGCAGTGCTTGCCCAATTGAAAGCATTTTTGAAATGGAGAAATTGGGAAGGGAAAGCTACCTGTCTTTGCAACGTCAATTAAACTGACTCTCATGGCACAACTTGGGTTATGATGATAAAAGTAGGTGGGTAACATAATTATTTTGTATTATGGCCGTTTTTCACTCTACTGATCGATATTTTTGTTAAAAAATAGCCTCCTCTCCCAGTCAATGGAACGGCCGAGTCACGTGGTTGGAAGATCGGTCTCAGATGGATAGACTATAGTTACAAAATTAAGCATAGACAGTCCACGTCGCCGATTTACATGTAGCAGGAATACGGTCGAAATTCAAGCCAGTATTTATTGGAAATAGTTGCTGGTTGAGATATTTTACAAATGTAAAAATATTACTTGAACATTAAACATGATATCTGAAGCAAAAGTTTGACTTATTTTATTCAGAAAAGTTGAAAAATATTGATGAAAATATCCGACCATCGGCGATGTCAACTCATAATGCTTCATTTCATAGCTCTCATCATACAGAGAGAGAGGATTCAGAGCTACATAGCAGTGATGGCTAGACTATGTATCAGCTAGCTCTGAATCATAGCTCTCTCTGTCCGAGTCGGCATCGGATATTTTCATCAATATTTTTCAACTTTCCTTCAGGAATAAAATTAGTCAAACTTTTGCTTCAGATATCATATGTATAATATTCAAATAATATGTAGGCCTATGCGTTGTTTAAATATCTCAACATGTTTCTATTTCTAAGAAATACTTAGGCCAAACAAAATAAAAGGTTCGTCTCAAAGCTTGCGTGCGCATTGGTTTTAAAATGCCGAAATAGCGCGTCTGAAATGCAGGATATTGTAAAACTTTTTTTTTTTTTCCCTACAATTTTTTTTCAAACTTTTTGTATAAAAATATCGGCAGATTTTCTATTTCTCAAACCTTTTTGACTCAGTTCTTCGAAACACTGCACAATTGTTCATTGCCTTCATTGCTATTCGTAGCCCGATTACACAGTCTCTATACAATGATTGCATTAACACTTTGGGCGCTCTGGAGATAAAAAGCGTGTCAGAGACAAAGCGTGTCAGAGACTATTTAATATAGTCTTCTTCACATTCCGATAGTACTGCAATATTTATTCGCAAGGTCCCTCAGCATGCAAAAAGACAAGTAGTTTCGCAATTGCGCAGATGATTTTTGTACTACGGGCTGTTTATAATTTTGACAACACCAAAAAGTCCCTCCGCATAAAAATATAGTTCGTACTAAACAACATTCCTCACTCCCTGGAGGGTACTATATATATAAAATAAAAATGTCTTGTTTGAAATTAAATGATACGGAACTCATCTATGTTCAGAATACCGTAAATTTAAATGGTTTTTATTTGATATGTACAATTAATCAAGGCCCCGAGAGTAGTCCGCGACCAGAAATGGCAAAGAGGCATTCATTTCAGATTTTTGCGTGTTCAATTCATATTTAATTTTGATGATAAATCAGATATACTCAATTGGTTTTACCACGAGGCTACGGAACATAAAACTTTCCAGGATGTCTATGATGACATAAAGAAAGGTGAAAATCCATGTGTTCCTGAGGCACTTCTAGAGCCGTTTTTCAAAGAGGCCATCAAAGCCATTGTTAAACTGGAAAAATAAAACAAGATACTAAAAAAAACCACTTGTATACATTGTTTTACTATTGCTTTATTATCTTTATTGTCCTTCCATTCCACAACTACATCATAATATTCATTTCAGATAGAAAAAACAATATCAGAAAGTGTCAACGGTTGCAAATAGTAAGAGTAAACATTGACACGCAAATAAAAAATGGAAGAAAAAAACCCGCTCGCACCCCCGATTTTGAAGCCTTCGCAAGCTTTGAGATGAACCTTTTTTTTGTTTGGCCTTACTGGCTTGAATTTGGATTGCCAAATTCCTGCTACACTATATTATAGTAAAAAATAACAGACTCATTCCTGCTACTACTACTAGTGCTACACTAAGTCTACAGTAAAAAAAATAACGCAGCTCACGACTGTCTATTAATATTATTAGACTATAATATTTTTTTCTTTTCTCATAGCTATAGTCGTCGTTAGAATACTTCGGTACTTTTTAAAACCACCAACGCACATGTCTAGTTATGAGCGTGTGGCGGGAACATTCATGACCCATAGATACAATCGCCGGCGCGTCGAACTGCTCAAAGATCGCTGTTGTGACACTGTTCTACAACGCACTTCCGTGTTTACTCTGTACGCAGTTGTCACACAAAAAGTGCCGAAGTATTCTGACGATGACTAGTCCTATATACATGTAGTAATCAGCATCCTAGTGTTATTCTCGGGGTTATTCTCAGATGGCCAACATGAACATTTCAAGGTGTTTGGTATATTTGGGACCAGCCTTATTTAATTTAATAGTCCCCCTGGCCTGCCCTTGGCTTAAGAGCTTGACTTGAGAGCGTGTGTGGTCTAGCGGATAGATCGCAGGTCTCACGATACAAAGGTTGTGAGTTCGAGCCCCGCTACGGCCAACATGTTTGGGCAATATCCTCAAATAGGTCTTACATACAGAATAAAGCACAAGGCAGCAATTGATTTGCCTTTGAATTACATTGTAAATATGATAGCTGCTGTGTGCTTTATTCCGTATGTAAGACCTATTTGAGGATATTGCCCATGTTTGTATCCTTAGGCAAGGTACTTAGTCACAATTGCCTCGTGGTTCAGAAGTCACGTAGAAATGGTGGTCTCATGCATCAGTGTGTGAGAGATACTATAGGTGGAAGCCTAAAGGAGAACAATACAAAACCCTTCTGGAATTTTCTCAAGACCAAAAAACAGGAAGTTTTTGGAGTTTCAAACCTCAAGAAAACTGATGGTGGCTTGGCGTCAATGCCTGTACAGAAAGCAAATGTTCTGAATGAGCAGTTTTGTTCAGTTTTCACAAAGGAGAACCTCAGTAATGTCCCAAATAGCAAGTCTAGTGACATTCCTAACATTTCTGATATTACAGTCACTGTCCCGGGTGTAAAAAAACTCCTGGACGACATCAAACCTCATAAAGCATCAGGCCCTGATGAAATACCAGGCAGAGTTCTGCGAGAGTGTGCGGACAGCATTGCTCCGATTCTCACCAAGATCTTTAACAAATCTTTGTCTTCTGGCGAGCTGCCAAGTGACTGGCTGAATGCAAATGTAGCGCAGCTCTTCAAAAAGGGAGACCGATCAAGTGCAGTGAATTATCGACCTGTTTCTCTCACTTCAATCACATGTAAACTGCTGGAACATATTATTCATCATCACATCATAAATCACCTGGATTACCACAACGTTTTGTATAAGAAACAACATGGTTTCCGCAAGGGTCTTTCCTGCGAAACACAGCTATCAGGTTTAATTGATGACCTCGCCAAAATTGTGGACTCAAAGGGCCAAGCTGATCTCATCATTATGGATTTTAGCAAGGCTTTCGACACTGTGCCTTATAAACGCCTTCTGCTGAAACTACAAAATGTTGGGATTAGGAACAATATCCTCACCTGGATTGAGTGTTTTCTAACCAAACGTCACCAGGTCTTAGATGGTGCTTTTTCTACAAAAGCTAAGGTGACATCGGGTGTTCCTCAAGGAACTGTCCTCGGCCCACTCCTCTTTCTGATTTATATAAATGATCTGCCAGAAAATATCCGGTCAGATGTCAGACTGTTTGCAGATGACTGTATCCTCTATAGGGAAATAACATCACATAGTGATCAGCTTCAGCTTCAGGCTGATATTGACGTCATAACGAATTGGGAGAAAAAGTGGCAGATGAGCTTCAACAAATCCAAATGTTACTCAATGCGGATGACTCACAAGCGTAAACCAGTAGTAAACACATACAACATGAGTGGCACACCGCTAGAAGATGTGGACAGCTATCCATACTTAGGTGTGGAAATATCCAAGGACATGAATTGGGCTCCTCACATAAACAAAATCAGCAATAAAGCAAACAGAATGCTGGGTTTACTGCGTCGCAATCTTTACAGCTGCTCTGCCGATGTTAAATCTATTGCTTATAAGGCACTTGTTCGTCCTAGACTTGAGTACTGCAATGTCATATGGGACCCCCATCATAAAAATCACAAATACAACATCGAAAAAGTACAAAGAAGAGCTGCACGATTTGTGACCAGAGATTACAATAGAGAAACCAGTGCATCTGCCCTAGTTAAAGGCCTTGATTGGGACACTCTTGAAGATCGGCGTACTAAATCCAGACTCATCACAATCTACAAAGAATCAAGGGGCTTACTACCAAACAACATTGACCAGTTTAAGTACAACAATCCTCGACAACTGCGGCAACTTCATGGCCCATACTCTTTCAACAAACCAAGTGTCAACAAAGACTGCTACAAGTTCTCCCTCTATCCAAGAACAATACCCGAGTGGAATCTTCTACCAACAAATGCTAAAATGGCTCCGGACTTAAATAATTTCAAATCAATTCTGGATTCATTAGATATCAACAACTTAGTGGAGCGCGCCCACTTTAAAGTTTAATGCTACCACCGTTTGACCCCAGACCACTGTACCGTTATAGCCCAGTAGGGCGTTGTGTACAGTTTACAAGCATGCAAGCAGAAGGCTAGAAGCAGAAGCAGAATCAGAAGTCAAGAGCAAAAATCCGAGCACGTTAAAGGTCACAGACTCCTTCGTAAAGAGTATAGGGGATCATCCCGGTCTGTGTACACAAAAACTCGTGTCCCTAGGTTTCAAGGGCACTGTACCGTTAATGCCCGAGGTAGGGCGCTGTGTACAGTATAAAAGTGTGTATGTAGTAAGTAGTATGTATATAAAAAAATAAGTAAGCTTACTTTGGTACAACATTGCAGTCTGTTGCTCAACATTGATGGAGATCGCTGCAAATTACTACGTACATGACGTATAGCAAGCCCGCCTATGTAACGAAATGATGGAGTTGACATCGTGACTTTTACTTTTACTTTCAGTTCAGTTAGGTTTCTTAGACTCAGTCGTCGATCATCGGTCTACGTCTGTGTGTGGTGTGGTGTGTTGTGCAAACATGTTTTGCAATCAGGGAATAACCCGGAAGTGGTAAATTTTAGTGTTGGGATTGCATTACGAAGAAAAAAATTATCAAATTTACGTCCTCTTTTCTTTAAATAATGATCTTTTTTTCTCTACTCTTTTTAATTTTGTAATCATAACGATAAAAATAACTTTAATATAATTTAGATTTTTTTCCAAATCCATTTGTTCTTTTGTGATAAAAATGTTATTTTTTTTATAGCTAGAATCGCTGCTTATAATCGGTCATAGGTCAATGAATAGCAGACAGCAATTTTGTGGTTGTCCACGCAAGTAAGCTTACACATAAAACAGTCCACAATGGCCACGTTAGATGGTTATTTACAGACTCTGAAGTTGGAAGTTGCCAAGCAAGACCCAGTCATACTTGGAGTAGCAGTTGCTGTGCTTATTGTATTGGTAACAATTAGTAAGTTTTGAGTTTTGCATCCATACAGTGAATTTCATAAAATGACCATATGGAAAAACTTAAGTGAAGAAGAAGCCAGAAGAAAATGTAGGGTCTGGCTGCCTAACCTGACTCAGCAATGTAGCTATAGTCAGGGTTCACAGGTTTTTGCCACAGGCGGTTTAAACCAGTTAAAACTACCACTGGCAAAAATGGCAAAAACTGAAATAAAAAACGTCATCAACTAGACAAGAATTTCATCAACTAGCAGAGCCACGAAGGCACTAAAACTGACAGTGACAATAGCACAGAAGAGCAGGATGTGTGCTATATCGTGCTAAACTATATTTCCTTTCCTTCCGGACAGTGAGGTTTACTGTGCAGGCGCAACATTTATGCCCGCACGTGTGTCTTCCGCCTTTCTACGCATGAGTGAATTATATGCCAGCCCTTCGCCGGGGTTTCGGGTAGGCCACCACCAGTTTATAAATGTACTGCAATATTATTAGTAAATTATGCAGTTCACTTGTATTCACCTGTGTTGTGGGGCTCCAGAATAAGACTAAAACGCCCTTTTACGTCACTCTCTTGTGGATAGACTAGACATTTATTATAGACAAATATACTAGTAAATCAATCGCATTAGCATTAGGAGCATTTTGTGTGCACTATACGCAAGATTTTGCTTTTCTGATAATAGCGCAGATGAGCAGAAGTGTGTGCGATTGTGCTAGCAGTAAACCAATCACAATCAGGAGAATTTTGTGTGCACTATTCGCTCGATTATGTGTTTTTAATTTTATTTAGGGTTTGAGCATGTAATCTATCATATCAGTTCAAGCGAATTTGCGGAAGTTGAATCATCAACATTTTATCTTGATGCATTTTGTGTATTGTGCTATTTGCGCAAATTTGATTTGGGCGCCCATCTGATTTCTGTGTGAAAATATCAAACGTATACGCAATATACAAGACTCCAAAAAAACATGGGATGTTCGTCTGTAAAAGAGTTTGTTATGGTGTTATACTTTTGAAGACTTGAAATATTGATCCATTAACTGTTTAATATGAGGTTATTTTTAGCGTTTTCTTACCTTCATGTAAGGCAAGGTAATATTCTAGTTCTTCAATTCAATTCAATTCAATTCAATTTATTATAAAATAACATCGTGGCCAAAGGCCAATTGTGCATTTTTTACGATATAAAAACATATAATATTATCATCAAAAATACATATAAATACATGATAAAACAGCGATAACATATAAAATACATAATTATGATTGCAAATCCCCACACAATTTTTTTTAAGAATCCAAACACACACACATTTACAAGCAAACGAAACAAACATCCTCACACCACAAGTGTACACTCACCCCTCCACACATAAACCCCCTATACCACACACCCCGACAACACATGTATCCACTATAAGCATGCACTCATACACAAACTCACAAGCCCACCTACCAAACAACATTGCACATGAAAAGTACTATTAGCCCGCCAACCCCCCCCCCCCCCCCCCCCCCCATAAAGACCTAAAAAATTGCACATTATCAAATAATCACAACATGTAAAAGTTCTTGCCAAAAATAGGTTTTTGCCCTGGCAAAAACCTGTTTGTGCCCTGGCAAAAACCTGTTTGTGCCACCAAAAACTGAACCCGGCCTAGTGCCTATTTAGTCAACTCCAAAATTGTTGGCTGTATGGCAAGCATGTGCGTGTATGAGAGTAGTAACATTCACAATTTTCACCAATTAGGCGGCCTAGGCATTTGTTGTATAGGCCTACAGTCATCGTATCATCACGAACCAGTAGTGTGGTCGGCACGTACACAACACGGTCAAACACACATTTTAGATGCTCAACGGCATACAACCTCTCAGGTCAAATTATTTATTGTCCTAAAATGTTGAGTGATGTGTGCAATTTATGGATCCCACCACTGCCACCAATTGAAAGAACATTGGTAATAACATTGATTCTGACATAGTCCGAGACTCCGAGCTACTCTGACTTTGACTATAAAAATTATCAAAGTCAGCGGAAGACGTGTGAACATTTTCAGGATTGCAAGTAGCTAAAAGATCTTCACTTCCCTACCAATGTTGGTGTATTATATTGTGTGTGCAAGCCATCATGTGATTACTGAATGTTGAACCCCAACAGATAAAACAGATGCTAAACATTTATTTATTTATTTATTTATAACAATTATAAGGTTGAAGAGCCAGGACAAACCCAATAGTGACTTAAGCACAATATTAAAGGGATGCCTGATGTGTGTGTGTACAGATACAGACCCGGGATGATTCCCTACTCTTTACGAAGGAGTCTGACCTTTTAGGTCTGACCTTTTAGGTCTGACCTAGGGGATAGCTCTTCTGATGCACGGGACCACCATTTCTATGTGACTTCCAAACCACGAGGCAATTGAGACTAAGCACATGTACCTTGCCCAAGGATACAAACATGTTGGCGGTAGCGGGGCTAGAACTCACAACCTTTGTATTGTGAGACCTGCATGCTATCCACTAGACCACACATGCTCCCATGTTACAATTGTGGGTCTGGGATAATATCTGAGGCAAATTCATAATTAAGCATGAACAGTTTATCCACATCACCAAGCTCAAGTGGTCTGAGTCCCCAAACCAGGGCAAAGTTTTCATGAAATATTCATGTAATACATGAACATTTTGTGAATAACAAGATTTCATGAAATTGTCCTGCTAGCTCATTTCTAATTTGCCTATTAGATATAAACCCTAACCCCAGAGGCACCTTTTCCAAAGATTTTTTTCACGGCCAAATAGCGAGGGAAAAAAGTGCCCCTAGTGCTCGAACCCCGGACCTCGGGGTTCAGAGGCAGACGATCCACCGCTAGGCCACAGGGGAAACCATACATGGCGGAGTATATTCCGCCCTGTATATACCCTGGGGCCATAATTTCATCAAAAAACTGTTGAGCCGGGTTACACAAGCACACCGCATCGTAGTAATTCATAGTACTCAAGAGTGTTAGGATTAATGAGACCAAAATGAGAAAAGAAAAATAGTGAAAACATCGCTCCATAACTCTAAACCCTGAGGCACCTTTTCTAAAGATTTTTTTTTCACGGCCAAATAGCGAGGGGAAAAAGTAACCCCCACTCCCCCGGGCTCAAACCCTGGACCTCTGGGTTCAGAGGCAGACGATAAAACCATACCCTGGGGCCATTATTTCATCGAAAAACTGCCGAGCCGGGTGACACAAGCACACTGCATCGTAGTTATTTTGTAGCACTCAAGAGTGTTAGGGTTAAGAAATGTATTTATTGGTGAACATTTCACGGATGCTGTAAAATTAAGGTTCTTCTGCAATCGCAAACACTTGATGCTGCGAACAATATTGTGCTTGCTTTAGAATAAATCTATGTGTTCTTAATGGGTATGTTACACCTTAATGCATGTATACTGTCATTTCCAACTGCACAGCACACATGTTCCAGTGGATGCTAACATACTAGGAGTGGGCTATAGCCTATATGGAGGTCAAAATGTGTTTTTTGTTGAGTGATTTGAGTACAAAATCACTCATATTACTCTTTTCCGGCATGTTGCAGTGATTTTGGAGCTCAAATGTAAAGGAGCTCAAACCACCTAATTGTAAAAGTTACATGATAATTGGACATTGTGATTCATAAAAATTGACATTTTGGGTCCGCAAAATTGATCATGAGAGCACTTTTCAAGATTTTTCGTGAAAACAAAATGTATCGTCCAATTTTCATGTAAGTTTCAAAATGAGCTAGTTTGAGCTCATTTTAATTTATTTAGACACCAAAATCACAGCAACATGCCTGAAAATGAGTAATAGGAAGGGTTTGTTACTCAATCCACTCCTCCACTATGATCAGTTATAGTGACACAAGAGGGTGCTGCAGAGGCTGATCGGTTTGTCACGGACGGACGTTTGTGCAAAACATGAGCGAAAAACAGTTTGTAAAAAGTAACTACTGACATTTATTCAACTTTTTATGTTTAATGTTATAGAGAATCATCAACTTTATTGAAATACACAAAAAAAAATAAGGTGTGGTTTGTTACTAAAAATAGAACGACGGAAATGTTTGTGTCACGGACGGACTAGATAGAAATAGGGTTCTCTACCTTTTAGTGCTTCTTTTTAATTTCTATCTAGTCAACTCGATATTCCCCAATGCTTTCCAGGTCAAATAGTAAGTAAGATACATGGTTTGAATATCTGATACACAGCATTTGAAAATATTTCTTATTTTTTACAGGGGTAGGGTAACAAACTTTGTCACGGACGGACATTTTTGAGCGTCACGGACGGACACAAATGTTAACTACATAAAAAACTTTGAAATTGCCACTTATTTACACTTTAGTATGAAAAAATGGTGTCAAATACTTACAAAACAGTAAGAAAAATGTTAAGTCATGAATTTTCAGTCTTACAAATGTAGTAATAAAAAGCAGTCAAGATATTAGTCTTTTTCCAACACTACGGACAAGATAGAAATAGGGTTCTCCTGACCTTTAGTACTTCTTCTTAATTTCTATTTAAACAATTCCATATTCCTCAAGCTTTCCAGGTCAAATAGTAAGTGAGATACATGGTTTGATACACAGCATTTGAAAACAGATTTATTTTTTACAGGAGAAGGGTAGACCTGTAACAAACTGTGTCACAGACGGAAATTTGTTAGCGTCACGGACGGACACAGATGTTGAAGAACTTTGAAATTGCCACTTATTTACATGACAAAATGGTATCAAATACTTACAAAATAGTAAGAAAAATTGTATGTCATCATTTTTCAGTCTTAGTAATTAAAAAGGATCACAAGATACCAAAACCAGTGTGATGGTTATATTCAAAGGTTGCAGAATTTGGCACTTTGATAGCAGAGGGTGATCAGTTCAAGGTTCACATTGGTGTGAAAAAAATACTTTTGATATTGATATTGAAATGTACCTCACAATATTGGACAACATCTTGGCTAACTGAAACTGCATTCGAAAAGAAGAAAAAAATGCGGAAAAGTTTTCGGAACAGTCCATTATTGCCCAAGGGGTAGAAACAAGATGCGTCATGGACGGACATTCTTAGTAGAAGTTGACCTTGCCATATTTTATGTTAATGAAACATTTTCAACTTTTTTAATTAAAAATTGATAGATGGCACATTTATCCATTAAATAAGAAATACATTTTAGAGACAAAGTTCTGGGAAGTAATTACCCTGCCCTTGTGATAACCTTTTGATGCAGAGCTGTCCGTCCGTGACACAAAAAAAGTTTTAAAGTTTTACAACTTTTTTCAAGGAAAGAGAGAAAAAATAAAAACATAGTGAGATCTCCCCTGCATACCCCCTTTCTCATGCAGAAATGAAACTTAACAATGGCATCAATAGGTAAGTTAAATCAGTGATTAAAAGTTGTCACGGACGGACACAAATTTTGTCACGGACGGACATTATTCAGTTCTGAGTACAAATGCCAAACTGAATCCTGCCCCTCTTACCATAAATGGCAAGAGATATACCTGCTGCATCATATAAATAGACTGTATGCTGTGATACAACTTTGTAAACAATTTTGACCCTTCGTTGATAAATTTTGTTTGATTAATTGTGTAAAAGACTGTATCCTGTGATACAACTTGTTAAAAACAATTTTGACCCTTCTTTGATAATTTTTTGTTCAATTAATTGTGTAATTAAAGGTTAGTGATAATGGATACATGTAGGCATCCAACCGTGTTTTGAGTTTTTCAAAGTTTCATGAAGAAAAAGCCTGCAACTTTTGATAGTGCAAAGCTTAAAATTAAATTTGTGCTAACATCTCCAATGATACTTTCTGATTTCAATGCTGTTACTTGCTTTTATTTTACATACACTTATTATATGGGGCAATTTTAAGCAGTGTCTTTTAACTGATCTCATGCTACCCCTTTTATTTGCAAGCATTATTTCAGCATGTACAGGCAGTAAGGTTAACAAGCGCAAGCTATACTACAGATTCACCAAAGAAGACCTGCTGAGGGTTCACAAATGCGCAAATAAGCAAATGACTTCATTTGAATTCAAGTAATTTTACAGTGCACCTGGTGAGCATCATAACATGTGCTCACTGCTGTAGCAAACCTACTCATTTGCATAAAGGGCATACCTGTATGGTCTAGTTCATTTAATGGTAAGAGGGATGGTATTCAGCTTTGCTTGTGTGCTCAGAACTGAACAGTAACTAACAGTGTCCGTCCGTGACAAAATTTGTGTCCGTCCGTGACAACTTTTAATTAAAGATTTAACTAATTTATGCCTGCCCTAATTAATTAATACTCCTGCATGGGAAAGAATACATATAAGGGAGATACTTCACTATGTTTTTATTTTTTTACTTTGTCCTTGAAATTAGTTAAAAAACTTTTAAACTTTTTTTGTGTCACGGACGGACAGCAAAACATCAAAATGTTAACGCAAGTCTAGCGATATAACTTCCCCAGAACTTTTTCCCCAAATATTTATCTTATTTGATGGAAAAGTGTGTCAGCTATCAACATTACATCACAAAACTCTGAAAATGTTACAATAACATAAAAATATAGCATGATGAACTTGAACTAAAATGTCCGTCCGTGACGCATCTTGTTTTCACCCCTTGGACAATAATGGACTGTTCCGCGAACGTACAGCATTTTAATTTTTTTTAAATGCAGTTTCAGATAGCCTAGATATTGTCCAACATTGTGAGGTACCTATCAATATCAAAATCAGAAATTTATTTTTTTATAACCATGTTAACCTTTAACCGATCAGCCTCTGCACACTTTTTTCTCGGACTCCTATCTACAATTTTAGTTCTTTCATGTTGAGATAAATATGGAATGAGAATGGAATATAAAATAATGTTTTCTAAGGCCACAAAAAACACCTTGTTTGAGAGGTCCGTGGCCTAAGCAAAACAAAATATGACCCAGTTATTATAGCTCACTCCTCTGTTGCCCCTGGTTGATTGTTTATCCCCCATCCTGAAGTCATGATAAGCCAAGTGTTTTTTAAAACTTACCATACATTTATGTTTTAATATAAAAGCCTCTGAGAATTGATGTGATTGATGATATTTTGTTTATTAATTGTTTTTTAATTGTTTTTTAATTGTGCTTTTAGTAATTAAACATTTTTGTTTTTCCTCTTTTACAGTTCTGTTGAAGCTGATATCAAGAGGTAGAAACACACGACAAGCAGTTCTTTTACTTGGATTGTGTGATTCTGGCAAGACTCTTTTATTCAGTAGGGTGAGTGAAACTGAAGTGGATTTTTGCATACAGATATTTTCATGGATTTGAGGTATATCCTTGGTGGAAGACATTCAATTCATAAGTTAGACTAGTGTAAAGACCCAAATTAAAGCTGCATAATAGAGGATTTTGTGCTAGGTTAGTTCTGTGCTGTCTTACACCAATGATAGACCCTTTTTAGGTCGTCCGTAGGAAGAGACCTTATGGCAGCATCCTTCGTGTGTAGTCTGTGTGTGTGTCAACAATTTGGTATACACTTTTTGTTACAATTTGGTATACACTTTTTGTTACAATTTGGTATACACTTTTTGTTTTGTCCATTTCTTTTCCATACAATGTCCAATTGCAATCAAACTTCGGTCATAGATGCAACATGGGAACCTTCATATGTTAATGAGGTAAAAGGTCACATACCAAGGTCAAAGGTCATCCGAGGTCAAGATGTATATGTAAAAGTGGCTGCATATGTAAAATTGATTACATTTGTCCATTTCTTTTCCATACAATGACCAATTGTAACCAAACTTTGGTCATAGATACAACATGGAAACCTTCATATGTTAATGAGGTCAAAGGTCACATACCAAGGTCAAAGGTCATCTGAGGTCAAGATGTAAATGTAGAAATGGCTGCATATGTAAAATTGATTACATTTTTCCATTTCTTTTCCATACAATGTCCAATTGCAATCAAACTTCGGTCATAGATGCAACATGGGAACCTTCATATGTTAATGAGGTCAAAGGTCACATACCAAGGTCAAAGGTCATCCGAGGTCAAGCTGCATATGTAAAATTGATTACATTTGTCCATTTCTTTTCCATACAATGACCAATTGTAACCTAACTTTGGTCATAGATACAACATGGAAACCTTCATATGTTAATGAGGTCAAAGGTCACATACCAAGGTCAAAGGTCATATGAGGTCAAGATGTAAATGTAGAAATGGCTGCATATGTAAAATTGATTACATTTTTCCATTTCTTTTCCATACAATGACCAATTGCAACCAAACTTCAGTCATAGATACAACATGGAAACCCGCATATGTTAATGAGGTCAAAGGTCGCATAGAAAGGTCAAAGGTCATCTGAGGTCAAGATGTAAAATTTAGTACACTTTTTTTTTGTCTCTTGTTCATTTTTTTTGTCTCTTGTTCATTTTTCCATACAATGACCAATTGCAACCAAACTTGGGTCACGGATGCAACATGGAAACATTCATATGTTAATTAGGTCAAAGGTCACATACCAAGGTCAAAGGTCATATGAGGTCAAGATGTAAAATTAGCTGCATATGTAAAATAAATTACATTTAAACAGGTGAAGTACAATTGCAACCAAACTCCAGGATGTTTATTTTATTTTTTATATCCTGGATCCGCTAGTGGTCTAACCTCTTTCTTTCTAGATGCCTGTGGTTTGAGATCCACCTTGTTTTTAATCTACCCATATAAACGGACGACCTATTTGGGACCGCTGTCCCTATTTTTTAGTGTGTGATTTGTTAATTTTGCACTTAGCTGGTTTCTCCATAAGAGGTCCACAATTTATATACTTGATCATTGCCCAAAATAATGCCTTTTCCTCCTCAATGACTATGTACATGTGCAGTAATAAAATTAAGCCTCACGCTGGAGTGAGTGCCTGTCTATATAGAGGGTTGCCTGCCAGAAGGCCTGCCAGAATTGCTAATTGAGATAATCAACTTTCAAATATTTGGGACTCATTACAATAAACTGTAGCCCCCAACTTGTACCTCTGATTTTAGTCAATTTAAGAGTGTTTATGAGTTACCTCCATATGGTTCTGAAAATCATGGATTATTTTGGTACCAAAAGCTCAATTTGCCCAATAAAAACTGGCCTTCTGGCGCTCAACCCTTGACACATATACAGGGTGAGTCAAAATAGTCCGGTCCCGATTTCACCGATTTTTTAAACCAGTTAAAATTTATAAATGAATATATTTAATGACTTGCCTAGCCAGGTGGCATTACTAGCTATAACCTAAATTTAATTTCATTAACATTTGTTTTTCGAAACGGGAGATATGATAATTTTTCTAAATTCTGTGAAATAAAATCTGTTCCAACTTATCTAAGGGATCCCTATGGATGTTAACGTTTAACGCGCGCCTTTTGAATAAGTCAATCGAAGGCGTGTTGGTATTCATAGCAATTACAATAGGAAAAGAGATTCTATTGTCTTTGCGGTTATGTTTTCAATAGTTTTCGTGCATTCAGAGATAGCCTATAACAAACATTATTTGAGTTTTAACAAAATGTTGACCAAAATATTTTGAAACTTGTTATTTTAATCGAACTGATATGAGAGAAGTCTGAGAGAAAACAGATCTTATATCTTTAAACAGTTTGTGATTTGGCAACTTACCAGGCAAAGTGCATAGTCCATTTTTATGAATATATTTGTGCAATACTGAGTTATATTATAATATATTTAAATACTTTGCATGCAATATCGTTCAATTCAGAGATTCAACAAAAAAAACATGATATTTTGGTATAAATTGCAACAGTTACACAGTGTGTTGTGTTGTATGAATAACTAATATTACAGTAGAATTAACATCCACCACCAAACTTGGAACACTTTGGATTACGCGTCTTTTTGTAAAAATGTTGTAAATCTGGCGTGGAATATGATATTGTCTTGAAAACATCACCAGGTATGAAGAAGTATGTCTACTCTCATAAACAATGAAAACAATTACCAATTTTGTACAAGAAGTATTTTTCTTGATTTTTTGAAAACGGGACCGGACTATTTTGACTCACCCTGTACTGCATCTTTGGTTCTACCTATGAGTAAGCTATCACAAATTAGTGCAAAGACTTCTATTGTAAGTTGCTACCTTGACACTGACAGCTATTGGGACCAAAAGGTCTTGGGTTCCAATCCAATATCGTCAGTTTTTATATAAAATCTTTGCTTTCAATTCATTTTTCTCCAAATGGGGACTATAAAGTTTCCAAGTCGGAGCACTTATGACTAGTGTAATATGTGATAGCTTACTCATAGGTAACACCCTCCCCTTTCTTTTTTTCTTTCGTTCTCACCAAGCATCAAATCTTATCCCAAATTTGGTGACATTATCCCCCCCCCTCCCTTTCTGGGGCAATATACGGTCACACCTGAATTTTTCAATAATAATCTTGATGAAATATGGAATTCATATCCGGTTATATTTTTATTCACTGCAGCTTGTACATGGCGAGTATGTGAATAGCTACACATCTATGAAGACGAATGCCGGCATCTATGATGTCATCGGTTCACGCAATAAGATAGCAGAGATTGTTGACATACCAGGCAATGAGAGACAGAGGGCACAGTTTTGGGAGCGTTTAAAAGGCCAAGCAAGGTAATTCCCTATACAGTCCTTTAAAAAGTAACTGACCAGTTAATGCATACGCTCATAGCTCTAAAAATATGGTTCTAATTTAAAAATATTAAATTGTAAAATTGTGGAAACATTTCCCCTTGTCAATTAGAGACATTGTTTGTTAAAATCGGTTAACAATTAAGCACTCTACACCGAAAAGAATGAACCAAAGTGCAGTTTTACACTCAGCAAGACGTTGGCTCGACAGTCGGCTGCTGTGCCAACCTCGGACAGACTTCAAGCCGACATCGACCTGCCGACTTCAATACAACGTTGGCCCAACCGTGTATCAGCAACATCAGGCCGTGGTCAGTTGGACCATTCTCCGACTAATTGCCTACTTTCGGCCGACTTAAGCTAGCGTTATTTTGATGCAAAAGAAAACGTACAAAAATAAATCTCATCTCCTTGGATTATTCCCAGCTTTCGGATTGTATCAGCAACATCAGGCCGTGGTCAGTTGGACCATTCTCCGACTAATTGCCTACTTTCGGCCGACTTTAGCTAGCGTTATTTTGATGCAAAAGAAAACGCACAAAAATAAATCTCATCTCCTTGGATTATTCCCAGCTTTCGGAATCTATTTTGAATTTTTGATGCAAAAGAAAACGTACCAAAACAAATCTCATCTCCTTGGATGATTCCCAGCTATTCCTCACAATTCATTATCTGATGACTGGCAATTTTCAATTCCAATGACATAGGTGACCATGATTGTGAAGAAAAAAAAGTGGGCCAAAAACACAATAAAAAAAGAATTTCCGCATTTAGCATATTATATAGCTTTTTTTTCTTCTTTTCTTAAAAAACAACAACACAGAAACGCATATCGCATAGTTAAGTGAGACCTTCTTTTTTTGTTGCCTTATCATCTTATCTCTGTGTTTATACCCACAGAGGAGTGATATTTGTGATTGATAGCACCACTTTTCAGAAGGAGATCAAGGAAGTAGCAGAATACTTGTACACATTATTAAGTGATAAAACAATATCCCAGAATGCACCACGTTTCCTGATAGCATGTAATAAACAAGAAATTCCCACAGCAAAATCCTCCAAAGTTATACATCAGCAACTTGAAAAAGAAATGTAAGTAGTACTGTAAATGTTAGGGCTACAATTATTTTTGCACTGTTTTCACTCGAATCAGCAGCTACCACGAAAATAATAACACATGAATACATTTCTTAGATGTGCTGAAAATACAAAGTGCGAATTAAAAAACCTCAAAACAGTTGAAAACCTGCAAAGCGCGAAAAATTAATCGCGCAAAAACAACTATTTTCCAGTAATTATGAATGGTGTACAATTTATTGAGTGATATAACAATATAACAGAATGCAGTATGAGAAGGATAATCTTTTATACAATTTTGATATGATTTGCAAAAGGTTGACCATGTTTCCTGAAGTAATTTCACATCAATGATATTACTTTATCTTAAATTTTGCCTTCATTCCAATCAGGGTTTGTGGTGGCAAAACACCCCATGGACCAAGCAAGGACTCCTTAAAATCCCCAAGTACAAACAATTTGGGGTCCCAATGCACCCAAAATGTTAAAATTGCCTCTTTGAACTTGGGATACCAGAATGCAATCTAGAAATTAAGTCTTTTAATTCTAACATTTTGGGTTCCAGTAACATAAGATCATGAACCCAAACTCTGAACAGCATGAAGATGATTTACAATACATAAAAGCGCAATTATGTGGGATATTGAAACCAATATCCAAAAATGATCACAAACGCAAACTTCAGATGTATCAAACACTTCAATCTGAAATAATTGAGACTGGTTTAAAATGCAACCTCAACTGCATTGAGATCGATTTGAGGGGTCTCGTCACTGGTGACAATGTGAAGAGGCTGCATACTACTTTTGAGTTGTCGGGTCAAAATTGTCTTTTCAAACAAACAGTCCTTTCATTTAATAGATTAGCAAAATCTCTTTATTGTGTAATTACACTCTGGAATGCTCGAAACGAGCCCCAATGGGACACAGCCCCATGTCTTAAAGTATGACCCGAGGACCTACACGCAGGGTGCAATGCAATGACTTCAAATCTCTGTCGTACCTACTTTATATCTTCAATTATTTTTAAAGTTTTTGATGTTCGTAAAGATTGTCCTGTCTCCCCTGCCTGCATGTAATGTATTTCTTAACACTTTCCACAGGGCAGGCGTCTGCAGACGACATTTCAAAATTTCACAAAATGTTTCGAAAATGTCAAAATTATATAATTTCATTACCATATTTGAAATCACCATTAGAAATGCATTGAAATAAGTACAAACATGCCTAGTATTGTTTGCAGTAATCCTTGAGATTGCGAAAGGTTTCTAAAAAATCTGTTTTGTATATATGGTAAAATGAATGGCTGTGTGGAAAGTTTTAAGAACCTTCATTATTATAGTTATTATATTTTGGTGTTTTGATAATCCATTTGCCTTGGGAAAAGCCCTCATTTTCAGTGATTTCTAACCATATTTGAATGTGCTGTCTTTCCATTTCAGGAACGCTCTGCGCGTCACGAGAGCCGCCGCCCTCAGCAGCACAGATGGTTCCAGCTCAGGGGTATTTCTAGGTAAACGCAACAAGGACTTTGAATTCTCACAGCTCGGGAAAATCCAGGTGAACTTTGCTGACTGCAGTGCTAAAGGCAGCGGTGGAGCCGGGCAGGTTGCGGATCCTGACTTGAATAGTGTGGAAGAATGGATTGGTGCTTTGGTGTAAATGTTTTCTAGGTTCACTTTTTGAGTTTACTCTCACTTTAGGTCAAAAAAGATATTTGTGTGTTGCCCTCAAGCCCCAAAAATCTTGAAGTCAGGTTGGTCGGTCGATCTTCCTTCTTTTCTTTTTTTGCTGACAAATATTAGTGACAGACCATGGTTCATAAAAAATCATGACAATACAACATTGGTAAAAAACAATTTGACTAATGTTTCTAGTATGATAATAGTTAAAACCAATCTATCTATTCAAGCAAACTTATTCATTTCATGCAGAAAATAGTCATATTTTGACAAATTGGATAACATTTAAATCTTTCAACAACAGCAAAATGCGACCACCATTTTTGAGATTTTAGGGTCGGTCGCTGAGGGCAACACAACAAATTTGTTTGTTTGCCTTATGATTTTCTTGGATGCCATTTTTGCTTTTCTCTCTTTAAATGGATGTTGGCGCAATCTACTTCTTGTAACCACTGAAGCAACTTTACTATAGAATAAAGCCGTATGAACTATAAAAGTTGTGTAAGCTTCGAATCGGGCTATAAAAGCCTAAACGAGTTGACATTTAGGAAACAAAATAGCCTGAGTTCAGGCAAGAGCCTGAAATCACTTAAAATAAGGAAAGTGCATGGTAGGGTTTTCAGTAATATATATCGTAAGGGTTCATTTAGCTAACTAAAGGACAGACAATTTGTGATCACAAAACATTTGACTTCATTAGGGATTACCCTGTGTTTGGTTCATTCACTGTGTGACAATGTGTGTATGCTTCCTTCTTTCCCGATTGCCATTGAAAACATGTTGCAGAAGGTATAGACAATGTCACCTTTTATGTCACAGCAGCAAAGCAAACAAAATCTTGCCTGCTGGTATGCACGCATTCGAAGGGGGTGTCCATTTTAAACCATACACAAACCAAACCAGTCATCTGTAACAACAGGAATGGAACCGGACACCAAACATTGTTGATCAACAAAAAGTGACATGGTCTATATCTAAGCTGCCGTAAACTGGGGGACTTTCGAATTTGGACAGCAAGGTGACTTTGAATAAAATCATATCATTTCAAGTATCTGGAATATGTGCTTGGGTATCTTTGGAACTGTAGGGCGGTTGTGCTTTAGAAAATATTTTTATTCAAGGATGTCCAAAGTCACCTGCTTGTTCAAAAACCACCCACTTTATTTTATTCCAAACTTTTACTTCAGAAGATCATCTTTATGTTTGGGCTTTTATCTTATTCTCTTATGTCACTAATTTCATTGGCTTTTTAACTCCTACCCATTTGTGTTTAGTGTATTATGCATGTTCTCTGAGTTGCAGTGAACCATTTGATTGGCCCATCAAAGCTATTTTTACCAGTTTGATTTCTAATCACTCCATATTAACCTTGTTAATGTCTGTTGGGCTATTGTTTCATGTTTGCTCTTTATATACACTAGAATATGAATATGATGACTCTAAATTGAATGAATTTTATTTTATTGACTTTATTTATGATTGGCGGCTTCCTACCGTTGATATATCAATCACATATTCTTATATAGTGGGTGTAGTTTTGGATGTCAAAAGGCAATTTGATTGGTTTTTGGCTGATACACACTGTATATTAGGCGACCGATAATGAGGCGGGGCTTAATTCATTTGAATAATAATACCTTCAGTGCGTATGGTCATCGCATCGCGTTTTATAAGATGTTCAAGTGCGCCCTACACAAAGTTGCCGGTGTATGCGTTGTGCATATAATACAGTAGGGTATGTGCATGTGCTAAAGAATGTGATTATTTGAAGCAGGGAAGTTGGTAAACAACTTGCTTGATTTGCCGATTTTATAATGGGGGAAATTTGTTGTTGTTTAATTAAAATAGATCAAACAAAAAGCATTATTGTTATGATAAGCGATCAAAGAATGAGAATAAAATATAGTTTGTGGCTGTTTTGGTATATAGCTACAAACTATATTGTTCTCTAAATGAAAGCATTCGCCTCACTTTTGTTACGCGATATTGATGTTTACAACTGTTTACCCCTCAACGGCAGGAAAGAACCAATCATAAATAAGGTCTATAGATTAAATCTCCATGGTTAATATTTTGATCAACATTTTGAACTTTCTCTCATTTTTCTGTCTTTTTCTGAATTCAAGCGTATGGGTTGTGTTATATGTGAATAGCAACTAATAGTTAGTAAATATGTAGTATTATTGTAGTATGTTAGATAAACATGTCATTGTTAAATGTGACCTGCTCCCACAAAATTGGCGTAAAGTCGTGTGAAGATGTTGCTGAATTGAGGCAGCATAGCATATTATTGATTTGCCGTTTAAATTGTTGTTGGTATGGACCCATGGTCCCTTCTATTATAGGGAAATTCTAAAATAGCAGTATGTATTGTTATTTTAAGAGTATTACCAGCCATGCCAGGCTTTTTATTTTATAATCCCGCTATAATAAAAGGGTTTGGTCCATACTAACAATAAATGGCAAAAATCAATAACATGTTATCCTAGCTCAATTCAGCAACATCTTCGCCACAACTTTACGCCAATTTTGTGGGAGCAGATCACAAATATGAGTTAGTTTTATATGATATGAGTCAGCATGCACATCATATGTAAAAATATTAAAGGTTACTTGCCAGAAAAAGAAGAAAAAATGTAGATTTTGTCTGAGAATGTTGTCTAAAGAGTGATTTATGTTGAAATAGATGGGTTAAAGTCAAGAAGATTTCTTGTGCAGTACAGCATACTTAGCATAGGCGTATGTGATCGGTTTAAATTTAGATCCCACAGCAATAAAAATTTCCACAAATATTTCCTCTACTCCGGACTGTTGTCCACACGCATTTAACACGATCTTACACCGATGAATTTAACACGACCTTCGCAGGGGGCCTTGAAGTAAATATCAGAAATACATATGATACGCTACCAATTTGTATGTTGTGCATTTCTTTTATTTTTGATCCTTGATTTCAGGTTTTTTCCTAGTTCTTTCTATTACACATCATTGGGATCAATTGGCTTACCTCTCATCACCCTGATTTGATGCTTGATGTAAAATTAATCCATTTTTTTCACATTTTGTTTGTACTTTTTGGTCAAAATTTCAAAAAATATTAGATAGGTTAAAAATTAAAAATGTCCCTTTATTAGTGTCCATCATGATCAAGTGATTTGGGCATATTTTACTCATAATTATTTTTGTTATCTTTGTTAAAAAAAAGTTGGGTCAAAAAAGTGAATTTTGTGTTTTTCTCAAAAAATCAACATTTTTGGTCAAAATTGATGCCAAATTTGGAATCTCTGATCCATTTCCTTTCCAAAAATGTATACTTTTATATGCATTTGATAATAATAATAATAATAACAGCACTCACAAAAATTCAAAAAAAATCAAATCAAAAACTTCCTTGAGTCCCCCCTTTAAAGCACAGGGAAGCATTATAACCATATGTGCCAATGATCAGATTAAGATTTCAAATCACTGCCTCCCCCTAAATTGGAATATATTACACTGAAATTGTAAACCGGCCAAAGTCTGTGAATCTACTAGCAACAATCCATGTCCCACTATGATTGGTACCGGTAATGCCCAAAGTTGTGTTTGGGTGGAAGTTTCATAACATGCAGCGATCCTATCTGATATTTGTATGACACCGAACAACAAAATAAAGTAATCCTTTTGACAGTTTTTCAAATAATTATTTTAATTTTCAATAATTTAACATATTTTATTATGATACATAGTCACTGGGTAGGAAACATGTCCTATGTATTGTTGGCCACTGAACCTGTTTACCACTTAAACTGCCAAGAGTTTTTTGTTTTAAACATGTTCAGGGGCCAATAACATTACCCACACAATGACAATATGAAAGTGCATAAGTTACATATGTGCATCTTAAAACAGTACTTCAGCCAACAGAGGAATACCATCTAAATTATTTGATGGTGCAATATGCTGATTTTGGTTTACAATATCCTGCTAAGACTGGAAGCGAGTGTGTCCTACCAGATGTAGACAATCTTTTCATTTTACAATGAGTGAATTACATATGGATTAACCCCAGGCAACATCCCCAATCTCAATCCCTCCGGGCTTTAACTCCCTATTACAGTGGAACCTCGTTAACACAAAGTTGCCTGGGCATTGTATTATAGTTTACGTTAACAGGAATTTGTATTATCCTCGTCTGACCGACCGTGTATTACAGTCCCGACCGTGTATTTTGTTTTACTCTTTTTTTTTGCAAAAATAACAAACACTTTTTCAAGTCACGTATATGACCTTGATTGACCCCCATGTGACCCCATATGGGACATCTAAGGTCCTGTTTTGGACTTACACAATACAATAAAAAAATGTAAAACATTTTTTGGTGGTGCAAAACTTTTTTTTTAAACATTTATTTCTGGTGTTCAGGTACCTAATTTGCAACAAAAAAAACCCCATTTTGGAGAGCATCTATGGGCAAGCAAGCAAACAACTTTTTTTCTCTTCCTAATGGTAAAATATAAACTCAGGACTTGAATAACACTTTGTGTTAACAGGACTTATGCGTTAAAACAGATTTTGTGTTAACGAGGTTGCACTGTATTGTGTAGGCGCTTATTGCGCTTATTGCAATATGAAAAGATTGCCAGGTAGGACACGCTTCAGGCCCCTAAGATTTTACAAACATAATGAGAAAAATATGGGGATTCTTTTGATATCAAAATATCATGATGTGAAGAAAAAAAATCATAGCCAGAAAAAAGTGATCGGAACAAACACCTTAAATTGCTCATGAATAATGAATGGGGTTTGATTAAAAATTGACCAAGATATTATATTTTTGATCAATATTGCCAGATTTCACATCGTCAAGAACATTAATTTTGTGACCTTACTCAAATTAGCCTATGATAATTGATAACGCGGTTCATACTTGATGCAAAAATAATCTGAAAAATATTTAAATATTTTGGATGATTTTAGTTGCATTTAAGGTTTAATTTCCTGTCAAATTTGGCCTATTTTAGCAATAAAACTACACATGTTTTTGTTATATTTTAGAACTTTTACAAGAAAATGAGATGATAATAGTCAATAATTCTTAATGAATTATGATACAAGTGACATAATCCATCTAAAACTATCAAAATAATTCTTATTTTTCTTGTAAATTATACATAAATTCATATTTTATTCATTTTTAGTGCTGCCAAGTCAGAAATTGGAGAGGGGGAATGCCACTTCACCCAAATATCTGTGTAAAACTGCAACCATAAACTAAAACATAGAAGTCACTCTTTTGATTGGTCGAAACATGGAAACATGATTTACCGCACACTCCTTTTTAACCCCCTTGGGTCTACCTGTCTATCTTACAGTGGTTCTGATTGGTTTATTACAAGATGTACTCATATGAATAGCCAATTCAAATGCAGCTTGTAAAATGTTTCACTCCCATCTTTATCAAGGATACAATTATTCTAACAATGTCTCTCATTGGTGCAATAAATGATGTATCCATCTTTTTAACCAATCGGCCGGTAGTTCTCAGGGGGTTAAGATATATGCACACAGTGCTTACTTTTTGTTTATCAAACTGTCAATACTACGTATCAGCAGCTTGATAATGGTAATAATATTAATAATAACAATATTTACCTTGCATCCTTAATATCAGTAGCAAAGTAGTAACACAAAAATATTCCACTTTGGCAACTTCTGACAAACCGAATTACGTTATAATTCCCCATATCACATTACAATGGAACCCAAAAATATGATTCTACCATATGTAATAAGCTATCACAAATTAGTCTAATGCAAAGACTTTTATTGTATAGTTTTATTCCATAATACACGTAATTCCGTAAAACTACAGGGCTACCCTACCTCTTTTGAAGGATTATAATCGCTACCTCCGCACAGACAGCCTAGCTAGTCTAGTGGTCATGACATTTACATTAGGACCGAAAGGTCCTGGGTTCAAATCCCAGTATCGTCAGATATTATGTAACACCTTTGCTTTGAATTTATTTTTACTCAAATGGGGTCAAAGTTTCCAAGTCTATACTCTATTTGCCTTCCTCTGGACAGTGACCTAACTTTACAGGTGCAGCACTTACGCATGTGTATGTGTTTGTATCTTCTCTCGTTCTATGCTCGTGTGTATATGCCAGCGCCTAGGCGCGGGCGTTTATGTGCTGCAATTTGTAGAATACGCAATTAGATCACTGTCTTGTGATGGATAAATAGACTATAGACTAATTCGTGACATAGCTTACTCATAGGTTACACCAAAAATATACCTATTGGTCTGGTGCAAAATTGTGATACACATTTTTCTATTTCAAATTGCACGCCAACTTAAAAATGGGATGCAATCTTGAGCCTCACGTGGGAAACAATGATGGGCTGTTTGCAGATGGCATCCAACAATGTTGAAGCAGACACCAAGGGAATAATAATACATAATCAGTACATATGTATGAGAAATGGATTAGACAAATTAATAGCACATGTAATGATATTAATAATACTGATAACAACAACATGTACAGTCCATTTTTAAGAAAGTAGTTAGTTGCCATTTACACTAGGAAAAAAACCATAATATACAATGAAATAAGAAAATATAACATATGAAATACAAATAGTAAATATATGTAGGTATAGTCTTCAGGCTACATTTGAAATTCTATTACCAATGATACACCGTTTCAAAGAAAAGGTGCAAATTTGCCGGACCCAGTGCACGACCCATCACACAGATCTATTTGACTCAACAACCGAATTTGGCTTTAAAATTGCGTACTACTCAATTAGTTTTACAGAATACAGGGTACTATAGACTAGTTTAAACAGTTCCCAATTGGCAATAAAAAAAATTGGCTTTTATCTCTCCCCGCGCAAAAGTAATCTCTCAAAGTGATCTCTCAAAATTTACCTAGATGACATGCACATTTTATAATCAGTGGGCATGGAGGTGATGTCCCATTAATTGTAATTAATAAATAAAAAATCCTAGGCATTTACACAAGAGTTCTTTACTGTCAAGTCTTTTAAATTGAGGATTTTGTCATGCATACTTTCTGATTCTAGTTTAGCAACACTTCTTAAGGATAGGGGATAGTCTATACCCTATTTAGTGTAGTGAACTCTATAGGCTTATTGGTATGTTCGATCCAACCCAGTCTCCTTGAATATGACAAATCTATATGAGACTGAACCCACATCTATAATCAGTCTTTTTTTCAAGAATGGAATAAAGCAGTGCATACAATGGTGAATAATCAGTCTTTAACCCCCCCCTGAGAACTACCGGCCGATTGGTTGAAATTTAGAATGTGTCAAATATTGTGCCAATCAGAGACGTCGTTAGAATAATTACAATTTTCAAAAATATTAGCATAAAATAGTTGTAAGCAAAACTGTAATTGGTCATCAAAATGATTATATCATGTAATTGACCAATGAGAATCATTGTACGAAAGACGAGTAGTGCCCAGGGGGCTTATAGACTGAATATGAATTGGCTTGATCACAGACCATGTAAAAAAGATCTGTGGTTTGATTCAGTAGTTGCTGCACCAACAGTTTTAACCCCCAGAGATCTACCAGCCGATTGGTTAGAAAGATAGATACATTTATTGCGCCAATCAGAGATAGTGTTAGAATAATTGTATCCCTGATAATGATTGGTGTGAAATATTTACAAGCTGCATTTTAATTGGCTATTCAAATGAGTATATCTTGCAATACACCAATCAGAACCACTGTAAGATAGGCCGGTAGTGCCCAGGGGTTAATGTTAGTGAAATTTGTATGCCAATCTTTTGATCCAACATTTGATTAGAATGGTATTAACACTTTCCACATGGCTATAGTTTTACCATATTATACAAAACAGATTTTTCAGAAACTTTTTCCAACAATCAAAGTTCATCTCAAGAATTACTGAACCAATACACTAGGCATTTGTTATGGTGATTCATAATATGGTGATGAAATTGAATATTTTTGACATTTTTGAACACCTTGTGAAATTTTGGAAGTGTAGTCTGCAGACTGCCGCGTGGAAAGCATTAAACTTATAGATTTGTATATAACTATTTCTGTTACATCTAATAAATCTTTATGTATGCAGCTGATGAAATGTCTAAACATTACGAGTAATTCTATGCATGCATTCGAATTGAGAAACAATTGAGAACATACAGTCAGATGAAAATTGTTGAAAATTTCCTTCAATATTTAGATGATCAATAATGCAATAGTATTTATACACTTGTCGACAACTTCTATAATTGGATATATTTTGAGCAAAAGAGAAGAGCAATTCGAGTTTAGTGCAACAATGTGCTATCTACAATAGCTGCTACATGTTTTATATTTAGGGTGCTTTAAATATATGCCTTTATGAAAACACAATCTAACAAATGGCAGCCATTGCAGATAGCCCTTTGTTGCACTAAACCCTCGAAATTATTCAATACTTTACTACATATACATAGCTTTGAAAATGTACATTAGCATGAAATTTCATAAGTTCTATGTATTATTTCATAAATATATTAATATATAAAAATTATTAATGCAGAAATAGATATTAATATTAACATTGTACTCAAGAGAGAACAAATTAAGATTTGGCCTAGACTGAATTCTTTCCATCTTCCATGTAGCAGAGATAAGGGTGCTCAGAGTTAACACTGAAAACACATAGTTCCAAAACTGTGTGTTGATCAGCGCATGAACAAACCTGATATAATTCACACACTATTACGCGATAGTGCACCAGTGGTTTCATATGGTATTGTATCCACATTGCATGACACAACGGGACACACGATTTACCTCCCACTGGCTGTCGTGAGGATTCTTCGATGCACTGCAGTTTGAACTGAACCAATCGGTTGGTTTTCTGTTGCTGTTGGGTACCAATGCACATACTCGGTCCTCATGTAATTCCACAAAGAGCTGTGTGTATTTCCCGTGAAATATTCATCACAGAGGTATCAGCTCAGAGATTCATCTTTGATCCGGTAAGTCTGTACACCAGCGTACTGCCACATTTGCCAGATAATAAACTGTGCTCACTTGATACACTTACACATCTTGTAAGTCCTTCAAACCGGATGCAGTAGACTACCTTTTATATTATTTACCCTGACCTGCAGTGACTATACACTGAAATACTGAATAAGAGAAGAGTTATTTACATAGAAATAAGTTACATAGTTCTGTCGGCCGTCCAGCTTTAAAATACTTGGACATCTTGGGGAAAGACACAGGACTGACTCATGAGGAGAAAAAGCATGCATGAGGGACAGAGTAATATGGTGAGCCATCACGAAGACCGATCGAGATTGACCTAAGTAGTAAGCTACAAATTTAAGCCAAAAAGTCCATACTGTTTTTGTTAACTTTGCACTAAAGCGTTACTTCCCAAAGACACTAAACATTATAAAGCACTTTGTGGATACAATTTCACACACAAAAATCTTTTCGCAAGGTTTTAGCAAATATTGCTAACCACACAAAAAAAGGCAATTCACTCTCAACTGTCGTCGCTGGAAGACGAATCGTCAGAACTACTTTCCGTCTCGGATGAGCTGCTCGATGATGCTGGACGACCCCTATACTGCCTTCCGACTTTCACTGCCCAGCTATTGTTATTCTTGCTCTTGTCGTTAGTGATCTTAGGTAATGCCAACCCGCTGGAGGTTCTTGACGGACTGTTTCGGACCGGCGACGTCCGGTTTGAGTTGAGCGTTACTGTTTTTTCTGACACAGTATGGTAACCTCTGCTACCGTTAGGAGAACCATTTTGGCTCGCATCAGAGACTGTCTTTCTATTACTGGGCGATTGTCTGTCATGTGCTTTGCTGCTACTGGTGGGTTTACTGTCAGGTGACTCCCCTTCAGCTACCCCATTGGTTGACTGGCCACTACTCCCATGTAGAATTTGTTCACTTTGCGTTTCCTGAAGTTAACAAAATCAAGTGGGAATATTAGAGAATGAAATATGAAAAGAAATCTTATGTGCAGGGCGAGTCAGAAAGAATGGGCGCTTTGTTCTTAAAGGTGTCATGAAAACTTCAGGCATGCTTTTTCAGAACGAATGGTACTGCTACAAAACAGTAGTTTGACTTTCATTCAAAAAAAGAGTTTTGAAAATCGACCATTGCGTTTTCAAGTTACACTAATCTTAGTAAAGCCCTTATGGTCAGATTATTACACCATTCTTAAATGTATTCTAACAAAGCACGCTTTCCTTATCAGCTTAGATGTGTTTGGGTTTTTTCTTCTTTTCTTTTTTAATTCAGGCTTTTTATTTTCTCAAATTTCCACAGTTCTATTTATTTCAAGTCATTTTTGTACAAAATTCACACACTTTTTCTGGTTTTCACCAATTTCATTGATTCCAAGTGGCATCTCTGAATCAGCCACAGCCATGACAAAAACTATTGTGCTATTGCCATCCTGTGGATTGGCCTCAAAAGACCGGGCTCTACTAAAAGTAATATTACATTATGATGCAATGGTCTATTTCAATTTTTTTTGTATGAAAGCCAAATATGTGGTCTTTTTAGCACTATCATTGGTTTTGAATATGCAGGCATAACATTTTCATGGTGCTTTTGCAAAAAGTGCCTGTTCTTTATGACTCACCCTGTAGCATATTTATAAAAATATGAGAAAGACAATTGCAGAATGTTGTCGAAATCTTAATTTGTAAAAAAAAAACCCAACATCAAAGAAAAAGTAAAATTGATTCTGGTTGATATTCTTGGTTAAAAGCTGTCAAAATAAGATATTAGGATGACCTATGATAGCTTTCCATGCTTACTGATTTTCACTACATATAACAGTCTTTTAAGATTGCACAAATGTCTGCTTATAATAGATGTTTGCTTTGTCACCTGCTAGGATAACGGAATACTTTAAAAGTGGTCATTTTGGTGCAATTTTTATTTATTTTTTTGCAGATTTTATTTGTTTTTACATTTGCGATTTGAAAGTCCCTTACTTATACCGAAAAGAAATATTTGCACATTTTTGTTTTGCGGGAGCTGTGAGGACCGAAAGGCAAAATTAATTCAGCCTGAAAATGTCCATATTTACAAAAGTAGTTGGCTACAGGGAATAAAATAATTGCCGATTCAAGGAATTAAAACTTGCTGCTCAAAACAGGAACTGAGTTTTATGTTTGTTCAGTAAACGAGTCTCCTATCCAAACAACTGTAGCAAGCCTGAAAAGTAAAATTTTATTTTTTTTGCTGAAATTCATACCGGAGATTTCATTTCATATTTATTTAGCCAAAACAATCTGAAATGGAGAACAATATTTTGATCTCGAAAACATTTGAAAAAAAGAAGAAAAAAAAAAGAAAGACCAAACCAAAATATGACTTACAAGTAGTGTTTCATGCTCTTTAATCAGATCTTCCAACCCCTTCTTCCATCCAAGCACCCGGGCAAACTTCTGCACGCATTCCACAAGATCGCCAGTAATGGCTATGTCGTTAAACCGCCCTCTAGAGGATGACCCAGGACGCTTTTTGAAAGGGCCGACAAGGTCGCGGTTGATGAGTAAACGGGGGATGTATCCTCTGGCCGAGTTCACTATTCCTGCAAAGGGATACACCTAGAAAGCAAAAAGAACATAAAGCAACAAAAAAAGTTAGGGATATGGAATTTGCACTTATTAAAAGCACTAAATGAGCTGCCTGATTTTTGAAAAAGTGGGTTCTGAGGGCAAATTGTGCTTCTTTTGCACAAAATATACCATATATTAACCACCAATATGCGCGGCTATGTTCCGCTTTTCCATGTTTACACATTTCTTATTTAATTGTCAGAACCATCATTTTTCATTCAAAACTAAATTCAAATTTAACAAGGACTAGAATAAACACTTTGGTTAATGAAAATTATTTTTTTAATTTAGACAACTTTTGAAAAAAATGTGCTGTGGGATGAAAAATTTGCAGATTAAATTAAATTGAGTGACCTGTCACCATGGCCATTAAATATATTCAATAGAAAATCACAGATAGACGAGGGAGCGCATCCCGGGTAATCGCGTCCCACCCGAAAAAATTTTGAGTCACCTTCCCGAATCCTGATTCCTGAAAATAACCCATATATCGACAAAATAACAATAAGCTTACTAATACTTTATATGCACATTTTTTTTTGGCTAAAAACAATTTTTAGTTTTGAAAATATTGACCAAGAAGTGCCAAATATGTTATTTTTGAGATCAAAAACAAATTGTTGGCACTTTTGGTCAATAATTTCAAAACTAAAATATCGTTTAAGCCAACAAAAAAAAACTGATCTTAGATAATTGACTTAGATGATTTTGGTGACATTTCAGATTTTTTTACCAAAAAACAGATTTTGTTAGGTTGTCTGAAAAAATTTGGCACCAAAGTGACTTTTGGGCAAAAATGTAAAAATCACTATTTGTAGTGAAATTTGATACCTAAAAATGGATTCTCTGACACATTTCATCAAAAAAAAAGTATACTTTTATGTAAATCACATTTATAGTTTAAAAGTTACAGTGCTTAATAAATTTGGTGCCAAAAAGGGTTGACACTTCCCTTAAGGGCAGTGTCAACCCGGCACTTGTTTCAAAAATTGAATTTCATATTTCTCTATTATTTAATACTTTTATATGTATTCTATCATTACCATCATAAGTTACTAATCGGAAGCGATTATTTCCCGTTCTTTTGGGTGATTTTAAATTGTTATTTTGGCAAGTTTGAGTCAGGAAAAGGCGCATGGTTATTCGGCGGGAATTTAAGCGGAGTTCCGCGCTTTTCAAATGCTGCGACAGCTGTTCGATCATTGCGTCGCGCGCTGAAACTTCCCGCGCGTAATACTAGACGCGCCGCTTAATATCCGCGACGTAGACGCGAAAAACAAAAGAGCGCAAAACAATGTCTAAAAATGTAAACAAAGGCCAATGTTACGATCATTTAAATTTCAGTTTTCTTCCAATTTCTTCACATTGTGACAATATAAATTGAATCTGATAATAGTGATAGTTTATTATGATTGTTCATAATAGTATACTCGCTTTTTAGGTCACACGCGCCTGTATTCCGTGAACATTTAGCTTTAAATGGTGGAAAATGTCAATATTTTTACTAAATCGATGTTTTCTAGAAGTTCAAATTTAAAGGAATTTTACGAATTTTCAGACAACATAACTAAAAATATATCAAACTATCAGGAAAGCTTTTACTACCATTGTGTAGAGGACTTTCAGCGCTAGGAGGCAATTTTTTATTTTTTCGATTATGGATTTTAAACTCGAGATATGCATCCATTTCTAGCGAAATGTATGCAAAAAAACACGACTTTTACACTTTTCCGATGTTTTTAGCAATATTTCCAAAACCAAGCCTTATTTTGGAAAAAGAAAAAATTGCCTCCTAGACAAAATTGTCTTGTTTACAAAAATGTATATTAGAACAAATTACCATTTTTTATTTTACAGTTATGCTGTCTGAAAAATTTGGGGTAGAAAAATCGCTTTATGGTTCATTTCTCAAAATTTAGTTTATTTGGTATCATATTGATATCACCATCGGATTCCTTATCAAATTTCCTTTCTAAAAATGTATACTTTTATGTACTTTTATTCAATATTCTCAAACTTAGAAGAAAAAGTTGATCATCAAAATAATAGGGTTGACACTTCCCTTAAAGTGGGGGTTCAATTGAAATGGGTTTATTTTGCCAAATCCATGCATTTTCTATTCTCTTATGCTCACTAATAATGTGATTTTTTTCTTACACTATTTCAGGTAGCATAGATAGATGACAACAATGGTAGCCAGCCTGGATTCTCTATTTCATTATAATAATAACATAAAAGCATCACAACATACCCCGTCAGGCATCGTACAAAAGTGGAATGGAAAGAACGAGAAAGTATGTACACAAAATCAATTATTAATCAAATGAGTCTTGAGATTATGTTTGAAAGTTATAATACTGTTGCTGAATCTTATGGTGGGTAGAGTGTTATTCCATAGTGATGGGGCAGCCACAGCAAAGGAGCTAGCTCCAATGCGTTTATGAATGACTGGCACAACAAGACAGGTTTTATCTGTGGCAGATTGTAGACCTTGTCTAGATGGAATATAGATGGAAATATACTCGGATATACCGGGTGGTTCAAAAAAAAGTTGACCCAAGTTCAAAGTAATTTTTCAACCACATTTAAAGTTTCAGAAAATTTCTCTTTACTTAGTCTTGATCAGCAGTAAGTTTGAAATTATTCTGATAAAATGGTACATTTATCTTGGTTGGTTCTTCAGATATGGTTCATTACAGAAAGCATGCACAAAACTGCCTTGGCCACAGGAGCGTCCTTTAGTAGAGATGGAATGCACAAAGCGGACTTACACCCGATTGGTCACAAATTGTAAAAATAGGAGAAAAAGAAAAAAGGAGACATCTCAAACATCTGTCTCAGTCCTTGACATTACCTACCAATACGTATCTACGTTTCTTTGTTGAATGTGAATGGCACATAAGCATAGAGATTGGGATACTTTGTCAGGACGGGCTTTTCAATTCTGAAACTAGAGCATGCTATTTTGTTTTAGACAAAAACTAAATGACGCTCCCGTGGACAAGTCAGTTTTGTACATGTTTTCTGTAATAAACCATATCTGAAGAACCAAACAAGCTAAACGTGCCATCTTTTCAGGATAATTTCAGAACATACTGCTGATTAAGACAAAGTAAATTCTCTGAAACTTTACATGTGGTTGACAAATTACTTTGAACTTGGGTCAATTTTTTTTGAACCACCTCATCATGCAATATCTTGACAATAATAATGCAAAACACTTCTTAATGTCTTCAAATTGATTGCTTCAGCCCCCATATATTTATATACAGGGTGTCCCAAAAGTCTATGCATGACTTTGAAGCTTTGTATTTCACAAAATATAAGTCGTATTGAAAATATGAATACATATTTAGAAAGAGGAAATGTGGGAAATAATTTTGATACCAAACATTGGAGTAACATCTGTTTGTAATGCCACCCTAAGAGTAAAATATTTATTACTGCAAAAATGTAATTTTATACTTCGGAGGAATAAAGTTCATAAATCCATACCTATTGAGATTAACAAAAAGACAGAGAGTTGATTACACAGAAACTGATCCGTCGATTGTATTATTTGAAATTTTACATTACAGTGATCCCATCATAATAACAAACTATATCACACATAATTTTCGTTTCTATATTATAGTGAGATATAGTTTAAATGTTTTCCATTTATACAGAGAAGTGCGCTACTGCAAAAACACAGACCTAAACAATTGAATAACGTAACAGAAAAGTGAACGCACACATCACACAGCGAATAGATCTCTTTGAACTTTTGCCTACTGCATGTTTATGACATCAATGTGACTTGTTGATCTACCAGTATTTTTTCTACCACATCGAGACAAATCATGCACAGTTCCTGTGTTTAAAAATGTTTCACCAACTTCAGAATGGATATTCTTCCTGGTGCGCGTTTCACTTTGAAATGTTTTCTGAACTTTTGTTAAGTAAGTTGATCTGAATTTGTTTCAGCGTAGAACCATACACTTTGTATTCGCTTATCTATGCTGTACACCATCTTGAATGAAGACTTTTGCTGTGCAATGTTGTCTACTACGCCTATTTATGTTGTGAATGACCGAGTTTGGTAATAACATTAATGTTGCAAGGTAAGCAGTGAACTGTGACTGCGCAACGTTGCTTTCATACCGTTAATTTATGCGCATAGCAACAATGTGCGCACTTGGTATGGGTGGGTACGGCCAAAAACTTTCAACCAGTTTTATAATGTTGTGGGTTCACCAATAGGGTTGTGTTTGGTATCAAAATAATTTCCCAAATCTCGTCTATCAAAATATGGTTACATTTATACCATGTGATTTATATTTTATGAGATATGACTCTTCAAAAACGTGCATAGACTTTTGGGACACCCTGTATATGGGGGCTGAAGCAATCAATTTGAAGACATTAAGAAGTGTTTTGCATTATTATTGTCAAGATATTGCATGATGAGGCTTCATCATATGTAAAACAGAACTCATACAACCATATGTTCCAGGGCATCGCGGGCTATGCTCTTTGAAACAAGGACTTCTTTAAGAAAGATTGGCAAAACATCAATGGGGAAAGCGACGTTTTCAGGTTGCACCACCAAAACTATGGAACAGCTTGCCTGAGTATGTGAAACTGTCAAACACTGTACATATTTTAAAGAAAAATCTGAAGACATACTTGTACTCGGAAGCATTGGCTTGATGTGACTCTCCTCATCTTTGTTATATTTCTCATGCATTTTTAGTCTTTTTAAGTAATTTTGGTTGTTATGTAGAGAAGCGCCATGAGTGTCACTTGCGGCGGATACCGGCGCTTTATAATTACCATTATTATTATTTGAACATTTGTTTTTTCAACTGATTTAACCCTATGGGAAATGTGATCTATCACTGTAACTCCTTCCTAACCAGGCCTGAAATAAATGGGCTTTTCACAGCGCATTTCTCGCTCTCTTAAAAATTGCCTGTGATTTCATGGAATCATAAGATACACACGGCCAATAATGGAAAAAACTATGAACTTTTTGTGCTGGTGGACCTATCCAAGCATGTTGCATGTCGCCCAAAAGAAGTTACCCAAACAACCTGCCTGAATTAATCGATGAACTACATGAGTAGAACATTCTACATGTAAAATAAATGCCACTTCATCATCAAAAAATTAGCCCAATTTTGGGCTACTATTTGCATTTGAGGGCATACTTCATATAAATTGGGCAACATCCGCAATAGAAGTCGTAGCACTGGAGTGTTCGCGGTGTGATCTCGCAATCAACATTTTTAGAATACTTTTCAGGAATCTGGTGAAATTGTTTTTACCCGAGGGCCTATAAATGGAGAATTTGGTATCTTTTTCCTAAGAAATTTTGCTTGAAGGGAATTCTAGCCTTTTTTCTGGGAAACTAAAATTTGCTTCCATATTTTCCCTCTCTGTTCCTTACTCACCTCTAATGATGTCCCCATTATGATGACTAAGTCACATTGTGGAAAGTCCTTCAGGTAGTAAAAGAATCTCTTGGGTAGATCCTCTCCAAAGAACACAATGTCTGGTTTTACTTTGCCGACGCACCCACGGAGGGAACAAGATGGAATTTTGTTGTTGGAAATTAAGCTCTGGAAAAACAAAAAGGACGAGCAATGTATCAAAAGCAGGGATATGGTTTGATGTCTATAGTTTGATCAGCTCCAAATTGGCAAAGCCTCTTTACATCCTTCACATTCCTATATACTTTCAATAAGTCAATTTAAAGATGTATGTTCCGATCACTTTTTTGGGGTATGATTTATTTTTCATATCAGAAGAATCCCCATATTTTTCTCATTATGTCTGTAAAATCGTAGAGGCCAGAAATGTTCCATTTATAAATTATAGGCTAAAATGTGGTGAATTACTGCCAAAGGTGGATAACCACCAACCAGTTTTACTACTCAATGGGCAAATTTATTGTGACCTTCTTCTTCCGATAAAGTGCAGAATTAATTAGATATGAATATAGTTGCACTGCGTATCCCTGGAATCTAGGAATACTTATGGAATTTTTGTGCTTCTAAAATAAGAAGCATTGCAGTGATGCAACTCAAACTTTGGAATGTGACAATTTTAAGGATGACCTTTTATGTAAAGTAGAAAACATCAAGTTGAAAATCGGGCCAGCAATTAGAACATCTACCTTTAAGTCTGTCGCATTATTCTCATGAGTCCCACATTTGTCCAACAGTAAGCCCTGTGCTGATGACTCCGCTCCGATCTCATTGCGCAATCACAGAAAAGTATGTGGTCTCCAAAACAGTGTGACACTTGTAGCGTAATACACGAGCACTCACGACTCGCTGTTGTAGCCCAGATTTGAGCTAAAGAAGCAGGGGACCACATGTTTTATGTCATTATTTGACCCATATTCCCCCATAAAGTAGTAGAGTAGTATAGAAATAATACTATCATCAATCAATCAATCAATCAATCAATCAATCAATCAATCAATCAATCAATCAATCAATCAATCAATCAATCAATCAATCAATCAATCAATCAATCAATCAATCAATCAATCAATCAATCAATCAATCAATCAATCAATCAATCAATCAATCAATCAATCAATCAATCAATCAATCAATCAATCAATCAATCAATCAATCAATCAATCTTACCTTTATTTCTTCTGTATCATGGGGATGTCCACACCTTGTACATGATGCCTTCAGAAAGGTCCCATGAGCCTCTACCAACTTGTTGGCAGGGATGCCAGCCACTGTGGAATAAGGTAAAATGGTTTAAGGGAAGTGTCAACCCAAAATACCGGGTGGTTCAAAAAAAAGTTGACCCAAGTTCAAGGATTTTTTTAAACCACATTTGAAGTTTCAGAGAATATGTGTTTAATTAGTCTTGATCAGCAGTAAGTTTTGAAATTATCCTGAAAAAATGATACGTTTATCTTGGTTGGTTCTGCAGATATGGTTCATTACAGAAAGTATGCATAAAACTGCCTTGTCCACGGGAGCGTCCTTTACAAGAGATGGAATGCACAAAGTGGACTTACACACGTTTTGGTCACAAATTGTAAATAAATGGAGAAAAAGGAAAAAGGAGACATCTGAAACATTTGTCTGGTGCTTGACATTACCTACTTACGTACCTATGTTGAATGTGAATGGCACATAAGCATACAGATTGGGATTCTTTGTCAGGGCGGGCTTTTCGATTCTGAAACTAGAGCATGATGTTTTGTTGAAATCAACAACTAAATGACGCTCCCGTGGACAAGTCCGTTTTGTACATGTTTTCTGTAATGAACCATATCTGAAGAACCAAACAAGCTAAACGTGCCATCTTTACAGGATAATTTCAAAACTTACTGCTGATTAAGACTATGTAAATACAAATTCTCTGAAACTTTAAATGTGGTTGAAAAATTACTTTGAACTTGGGTCAACTTTTTTTTGAACCACCCGGTATATGAAATTTATCAAGCACTGTAACTTTTTTAAAAACTAATAATGTAATGTACATAAAAGTATACAATTTTTCAAATGAAATGAGTCGGAGAATCCATTTTTGGTATTAAATTTCCCCAAAAATAGTGATTTCTACATTTTTGCCCAAAAATCACTTTTTTGGTGCCAAAATTTTTCTGACAACCTAACAAAATCAGTTTTTAATTAATAATTTCAAAATTTCACCAAAATCATCTAAAGTCAATTATCTAGGAAGCACTTTTTTTTTTTGGCTTAACAATTTTTAGTTTTGAAAATATTGACCAAAAAGTGCCAACAGAATGTTTTTTTATCTCAAAAATCACGTTTTCGGCACTTTTTGGTCAATATTTTCAAAACTAAAAATGTTTAAGCCAAAAAAAAAAGTGCTTCCTAGATAATTGACTTTAGATGATTTTGGTGAAATTTTGAAATTTTGAATCAAAAACTGATTTTGTTAGGTTGTCTGAAAATTCGTAAAATTCCTTCAAATATGAACTTCTAGAAAACATCGGTTTAGTTAAAATATTGACATTTTCCACCATTTAAAGCTAAATGTTCACGGAATACACGGGCGTGTGACCTAAATGGCGAGTATACCATTATGAACAATCAAAATAAACTATCAGATTCAATTTATATTGTCACAATGTGAAGAAATTGGAAGAAAACTGAAATTTAAATGATCGTAAGATTGGCCTTTGTTTACATTTTAAGACATTGTTTTGCGCTCTTTTGTTTTTCGCGTCTACGTCGCAGATATTAAGCGGCGCGTCTAGTATTACGCACAGGAATATTCAGCGTGCGACGCAATGATCGAACAGCTGTCGTAGCAGTTGAAAATCGCGGAACTCCGCTTAAATTCCCGCCAAATAACCATGCACCTTTTCCTGACTCAAACTTACCAAAACAACAATTTTAAATCACCCAAAAGAACGAGAAATAATCGCTTCCGATTAGTAAGTTATGATGGTAATGATAGAATACATATAAAAGTATAAAATAATAAAATAATAAAGAAATATGAAATTCAATTTTTGAAACAAATGCCGGGTTGACACTGCCCTTAAAATGGATTAAAATGGATTAAAAATGGATCACATTTAAAGGGTGCATAAAATAAGTTATAAAACAATGTCATCAATTTTTGATTGAGATGGAACAGCAAACCAACATTGCTATACCTACTCTACTATCGACCATTTTACTTGATAACTTGGAATTTCCATCAGAGTTGAGCTCCCAACAGAGTATTAAAACTGGTAAGAAGTTCCACCATGCCCGCTATAAACTGATAAAGATATGGGCAGATGGACATTTCAAGTACGGTTTATCAAGTCAGGCATTATTTTCTTCAAATTTTGGAAACATTTCAATATTTTTGTTCACACAATTTCAATCAAAACCAAATTGGAACTACGCGCAAAAGTAATCCAACGTGCGTGTTTGGCATACGCACGCATCATGCCTATGATCCAAATTGTGCTCTGTTGTGTATGCGACCGTTATGTGCGCCCACGCCTTTCTGTATTAATTCCCTGCTGGAAGGAGGCTCACTAATTTGGAACTGATTGAACTTAGGCCCATAGAATAGGAGGAGGGAAATACCTATTAGAAAAAAGTTGAAATATTATTATCTTTCTAGTGAACGTGGGCAAAAAAGGTCAACACTCAGGGATGTAGCTACGCCAGGCGGCGCCGGGCGGGCCCGCCTGGCACGGGGCTAGGCCGTCTGGCACCCGCCTGGCACTCTAAAATTTTTTTTTTTAATTTTTTTTAAATTATTTAAAAAAAAGTTTTTTTTTCTATTTTTTTTTTTTTTCTATTTTTTTCTACTATTTAAAAAAAAACTATTTGTGGATAAAATCATTAAACTGTCTCATAAAACAAGAAATGATGTGGCAGGAACCCTCAAAGTGCATTAAAAAAGCCTAAAAACATCCCGGCCCCTGAGCCGCGAGAGTTATGTAACCAAATAGCAAAATATTGAGCCCGTCCGGTCGCCATTTTGCCACCTGGCACAAAAGTTGGCCTAGCTACAACCCTGTCAACACTTACATCGTTCTAAGCCATCGATATTCTGCGTGTACATACGTAGCAACAGTCCTTTCTCGTACAACATTCTACAGAAGTAGTGCACATAGTTAGGTTTATACTGCCCGCCGGGATACAGTTCTTTAGCAAGTGCGAAAAACGGACGCGGATCTTTCTGGAAGAAATCTATGTCGAAAATGGCTTCTGGAAAGGGTATCTTGTATTGCTGTAGGTTGTCGTATAGACCTGATCCGGGAGTTCTGTGGAAGAGGAGAGGGAAATGGATAAGATTTAGTATACTGTAAATTAGTTGGACTTTGGACAACATTTTATAAATTTCAAGTATCTGGTATATGTTCTTGGTGTGTCTTTGGACAATATAGCGTAGTAGAGTATACTGGAAAAAATTAATTCATCAATATCAATCAGCACTTCCTTGAAGTTTTGTCAAAATTCACCCTTTTTGTTGAAAGCCGCCCTGCTTGTGCAAAGCCAGCCCCGCTTGTGCAAAGCCACCCCGCTTGTGCAAAGCTCATCCAGGACCCCACTATCCAAATACACAACTTTAGATTATGTATAATACTCTTGTATGAGGCAACAAAAAAACTCTGTTATACGGGCAAACAAACCTCTCAGATAGGGTCGGTCGGTTAGGCACTTGTTTGTTTTTTCAAAAACTTTGTGAACAATTTTGGTGATTATCATCAATATTTGATATCAAACCTTTTTGTGAACAATTTTAATGATTTTCATCAATATTTGATATCAAAAATGTACACACACAAAAGAGAATAGGTCGGTTGTGCTAGTAGAACAGGGGGGGGGGTCACTTTAGAGTAAAAATGCAATTTTCCTTACCTAAAATCCGGTATTCCACTCGGTGTGCTGATGCCTGCCCCTGCCATGACAACAATATTCTTACAGCGTTTTGCTAGGATTAGTCTGGCTACATCTTCTAGTGTCTTACATGTACCACTACCTGCAGAACTACTCTTCCTTATTGGTGCTGAGCTACTGCTTGTGGCTCTAAAAGGACAAAACAGAGTATGAGTATACATTATTGTTTCGCGGGGGCCTGAGAACAGACCCTCACTCCTCAGAAGCTAGATGTGTGTGTAATGGAAGTGTCACACAATGGTACATACAAGGCTCAAGATAAGCGGGCGCTGGGCGATTTTTACCCCTCGGTCCTCCTGCCATAGCCCCCGGTAATGCTGAAGAAGAAAAAAAACCGAGCGCTGATATTTTGTCCAAACCAACGCCTGTTGATGATCGGTGAGCTTGCCTAAGACATCGAATTTCGATTTGACAATGCGATTTAATAAAAAGTTAGCTCCCGGTAGACTGAAAGTAGCTCCTGGTTCTCAATAAATCCCGTGATCCGGGCGCTACTTTGAAAAAAGTAGCTCAAGGTAAAAAACTGTTATCTTGAGCCTTGGGTACATACATGATTTTGTCTCCTTCTGAATACATGCATATATCTGAGATTTGAGCAAGAAGAGCATAATTCTTTACTTAAAATACATATTATATTAAATTGTTCTATATTTGTTTTGTCTCACTTTTGAATACAGGTGCTCATTTCCTAATATTTGAGCAAACTTTTGCATTTTAAATTCAGTTTAAAGATCTCGGGACTAACCTGCTAGTTGGCTTCCTCTTATCACTGATAGACAAATTCTGTAGCTTCTTATTAAGCGCGGTGTCCGACTGACTGGTACTAAGAATCTTTCTTTGTCTAATGTTTCGTCTCTGATTGACTGAACTTGCACTGCTGGGCAACCCAGTAGCGGTAGTGCGCCCTGACCTTTGACCCGGTAAAGAGGTGACATCGCTGTTTGATTTTGGACGATCCGCTGCAGCGGAAAGGGATGGCAGTGGAGCTGAAAAATGAAACGTGAATTTAGACTGGTAAAGATGGATATAGTAGCCCTTTTTCAAAACTAATGATTCTCTATCATCAAATACCCTCCTCAGAAACATGTACATTATAGTTGAATACAGTCATCAAAAAAGTAAATTACCAGGTAATAAATGTGCTGATAACTTTATGAGTACAAATTAATAACTCCAACATAAATATATTAAATTATAAAGTTGTTGAGAAATTCTTCTCTTTGATTTGATATATTGCACGCTAAGAATGGTTGATTATTGAGGAAGTTACAATCCCAAAATGTAACCAAAAGTACGATTTTCATTTTCACATTTTCTTTTCAACACAAGGAGAGTACTTTTGTATGACAGTAAAGCGTGTGTGCCGTATGGATCCATCGGAACAACGTTGCCGGCCAACTATCCAACCTGGGCATCGACCAGTGAATTAGCACTACTACCACTACCAGTAATCGATCATTTGCCCGTAACTGAGCCCGCATGTAAAAAAGCAAAATGTGAAAATGGAAACCATACTTTATCTTACTTTTGGTACTGTATTACTTGATATCAAACCATTCTTCACATGCCATCTCAAATTAAAGATGAGAAATTTCTCAACTTTATAATTTGATACTTTTTTAATTTTTAAAAAACCTACCAAGTACCAAGAGGAATGTACTTAAATGTGCCAATGTCTAATAAACAAAATTCAGGTCTGTCACACTAACACACACTTACAAATTTGTGACAATAAATTAAAACAACAGAATGAATAGACAATATTGCCACAAACCTTTTGAACTATCCATTTTACCATGAAGTGTTACCACCAGTGCTAAGCTCTTCTACCATTTGAAATAGATGCTTTTTATTCTTGGTGATCGATTGATTCCAAAATAACGTTATTGCAATCTTTAAACTGAAGCTTTGTTTTGTATCAGCCTCAGGTCCCAAGGAAAGTAGTAAATCAAACTTGGATCAGTGTTGCCATAAAGTAAAACATTAAGAGCCCAAAGCAGCAGCTCACTGCACACACACTGTATAGGTCTCAGCACATTGAAGAACTTTTGGTTCATTATAGCCTACCAATCAACCAGTCAGAATTATCAATACATGAATCAGTATCACTTCACACTTCACAGTTGCACGGTTGTTCACTTTCTTAGTCCAAGTCAAGTGATAGGAGGGTTTTCCCTTTGTGATTGAAATAGAAATAAATGATTTTAAACCCTAGCTACACATCTTTTAGCCTAATTTGAGAACTTTTTGAAAGAATGAAAAGCCCAATTGAAAGAGCAAAACACAAGGTAAGAAAAGTACTGGGGATGAACTTTGTGTAAATTTGGCTATATGTGTGTAAACATTCCAGGTACATGTAGGGCTAGAATTTCGTTTCACCTTGTGAGAATACAAACAGATTCTCGCAACCACATTTTACAAGAATCCAAGATTCTCGGTAGTTAAGTTTGTGTGAGATTTTTAAAATTTGGGTGAATCCAATGAGGCTCTCGCAAACCTGTCCACAAGAATCAATTGAGAATTCTCAGATTCTCGCCAAATTTCTAGCCCTACAATGGTGGAGGAGCAGGGTAAGAGAAGGGTAGAAAGGTGGGTGGAACTATCAAATAAGATTGTGCTGAAAAAACAGGTCTTCAGAACTCAGTTTTTGTTACAATGGTTTAAACTTGTAAAGCACACAAAACCCTATTCTACAGGCAAACGAACCTCTCTGGTAGAGTCGGTCGGACATTTTTTATTTATTTTTTTCCCAAACAATTTGGGAAATCTTGGTGAAACATTTTCAAAATATTTCAAAAATTACACAAAAAAATAAACAAAATTTCAAACAAATATCAAAAATTACAAACAAAAAAATTGAAAAAAAATAAGGACAAAAATGGGTCGGTCAGGACCGTAGAACAGGGTGGGGTGTGTTTTTTCGTGGCCTTGAAGAGATAAATTCTAGGTAGGCCCCTACATATAGAATGCTATTAAGAGCCTAGGGGTTAACTGAACAAATGAATATTTATATAGAGAAAAAAATGAAAGAATAGAGAAGCAATGTGAGGGGTCATGCCATTTACTTCCTTTGTGGGAATCATTGAATTTCTAAAAAAAGTTATCTCAATAAGGACAAATTAAATTAATTGTTTGTCTCAAAGCTCCCGCGCGCGTTAGTTTATTGATGCGCATTAGAAAAACAAAAATCTGATTTTTGAAGAAAAAAAATCCCAAAGTTTCACCGATTTTTCAGATTTTCATTGATCACATCATCTTAAATACAAAAGTTCACTTTTACAAGGATTTCAATATTTTATATTTAAAAAAATAAAATAAAAAAACTTGAAAAAAAACCTGCATTCCGCATTAGTTTTACAACAGGAGAGGAGCTTTGAGACAAACAATTAATTTAATTTGGCCTAACACATTTTGTTTTAAAATACCAATTTGGACACTGAAATTGCTTTCCTTCAAGAAAAATTGGGATTTGAAGTTATTTGTGTTTGTTTGTGGGTTTGTGGGGGGGGGGGGGGGGGTTGAACAAGTTGAAGGTAAGTGAAAAATGCCATACATGTCCATATGTTCATCTCAAAATATGGACCTGCCCATTTATTATCATACGATAGTCAGGTGACCAAACTACAATTTTCATCTTTTATTCTCTAAAGTGACATACATGTACACAATATTGGCAAAGAGACACAGATATATAACACAACATTGAGTGCAGCAATTTCATTCACCCGTGAGCTCCGGTGAAATATGTCAGAGACTCAGAGGGGTCGTTCCAGGATCTTAAAATACCCACCCTGTTTGACGGCGTTTTGCCAGGGTTCCCAGCATTTCACAAGACCAAAATTCCCTGAGTTTTCCCTGATTTTTCCCTGACAAATTTATATTATTCCCTGAGGAAATATTTTCACTTTATCGGAAGTTGGGAAGGCAATAATTATGTGGGTTGGTTATTAACATTATAGCCAACATTTCTAGTTTTTTCCCCTAAAATGGTCCAGAAAACGTTCCTGAAACGTTGTTGTTAAGCTTGAATAGCAATGGCGTATAGGTATAGGTTATTCATATTGGGGGGGCAAGAAATGAAAATGAACCGACAAGAGTTTTGTGAGCCAAGAAATGCGCGCGTAGCGTGGGAAAATTTTCGACTTTACACCTATTCATTGCCTGGAAATGTGTTAAGTCACACTACATATGCACACAAAAAAGCCACCATAGCCAGTCAGTCAATGGATAAAACTTGGACAGAAAAATACCAAAATAATTACCCACTTAAGCCATCAAATTCCCTGAGTTTTCCCTGAGTTTCTGTCTTTTTTTCAAATTCCCTGAGTTTTCCCTGTCTGGAAAAAGTTATTTTGATTTTCCCTGATTTCCCTGAGTGGCTGGGAACCCTGTTTGCAGACAATTTGCCTAATTTGACCCCCTTTTCGCCCAAAAGGGCAGACATTATGTCTCAAAGTAACCTCCCTTTTTTCCCCATTTCAAGGTCACTTTCTAAAAGTCCCTCTTTTTGCGCAAAAACGAGGACACATTTGGTTAAATATACCTTTTTTTCCTATTCAGGGGATAATTTGATATATGACACAACTCTCATTCTAATTTCTTTTTCACGAACATATCTAAATGTGATGTAAACAATGCCTTCTTGATCTGTGATCAGGCAACATCAATGCCAAACAGGCAAAGATTGAATTTCATCTTCGAATAAGATTGAGTTTCATTTTCGAATAAGATTGAGTTTCATTTTCGAATTAAGATTGAGTTTCATTTGCGAATAAGATTGAGTTTCATCTTCGAATAAACTCCAAAAATAAAACATCAAATTTAAATTCCCAATCGGATTGTTTACGTTTACCTTGACGTTTACGTTGATACACTCAGCAGAATCCAAAAGACTGGACGTAATGCTAAGGGGTTGATTGATGCTCATATGAAGTTTAGACATATAGGTGCTTGAAGATGAAAAAACATAACACATAATTGTGCAGATCCACTAATGTTGGATCCTGGTCAACATCTACATCTACATCTACATCGATACTTAGCAGGATCCTTCAAGTTAGGACGTAACGACAAGTTCCCTGTAACCTAGGGAAATGAGTATACAGACACAGACCGGGATGATCCCCTACTCTTTACGAAGGAGTCTGTGACCTTTTAACGTGCTCGAATTATTGCACTTCCGATGCACGAGACAATTGAGACTAAGTACCTTGCCCAAGGATACAAACATGTTGGCCGAAGTGGGGCTCGAACTCACAACCTTTGCATCGTGAGACCGGCGTCTTATCCACTAGACCACACCAAGTTTTGTAGTACATCATGTGCTCCATCAAAATCATTGCTACATAAAAATGCCCCTTACTAGGCCTACTGATCCAAACAAATTATTTACAAATCAATCACCGCATCCCAACATTTTATTTAATAATTAAAATAAAACTTAGGCCTAACAAGTTTATAAAGAGAGGCCCCATTTAGTATAATTCTTTAATTTATCTCACCTTTCTTTTTACTTTTGCTGGACACACTTTTCCTTGTGACACCACCAATAGATCGTTGAGCCAGGGATGGTTGAGCAGTAGCCATCATCGACAACAATCTCAACAGCATTTTTTTAGCAGGCCAGGGATGGCTATTTAAAGTCAAGTCTTGTCAACAGTCAAGTAAGCTTACAAATAAAATTGGCATGGTAAACACATTTGATGACTTTATTTGTTGTACCAGTAGGGTAGTAGTAAGGTAAAGTGTGAAAATTGTCTACTTCATTTTTAAACAGTCTGTCACATATGTTGACTCTGAAGTCAAAATATACTGCTCTATTCAACTATTTTGTACGACAAATTGTGTAGCGAGTGCTGAATTCGTTAGCCCATCAAAAATCATCACACAAATATCGGTCAGAGTTTTGAAGGGCCGATTTGTACAGAAGATCTGCATCATTTTCTAATTGATCTACATACATACAGTAGCACGTCAATATACTTTATTTGACCCGTCGAATAAACAATAAATCACTTTGTGGCAATTTTTACAGCCCGTTTTCGAAACACAAATTCACGAAAACAACTTGTTCGGCAACTTGACGACAAAATGAACTTTGACATTCGTTCATATTTTGATATAGAGGGCTCACTTCGATCAGTGCATGTTGCTCAAGCTCCACATAGTGTGCGGACATGAAGTCAATCATTAGATTTGTGGACATTTACAATCATGATCAGTTATTTGTCAATGAAGGGGAATGCAAAATATATTGCGCCAATACTTCGTCTTATCGTCTTCGTCCGAGAGCATGTGTGGTCCAGCACGATACAAAGGCTGTGAGTTCGAGCCCCGCTACGGCCAACATGTTTGTATCCTTGGGCAAGGTACCGTAGTCTCAATTGCGGGGGCAATTGAATTGCCTCGTGGTTCGGAAGTCACGTAGAAATGGTGGTCCCGTATAGTATCGGAAAAGCAAAATCCGAGCACGTTAAAAGGTCACAGACTCCTTCGTATAAAGAGTATGGGGATCATCCAGGTCTGTGGCTGTACACACATCGGTCCTACACCCTAAGAAAAAAGGGTGCTTCAAGGGCTTGGCTGTCCCGTATATGGAACCCTTTATATAGAACATTAAAGGTTCCAAAAAGTTCCAAAAAAGAACCTTTAAAGGTTCAAAAGAACGGAAAATGCGTCTTTAGAACCTTTAAATGTTCTCTACAGAAGTTTTTTGGGTTCTTTAAAAAGTTAAAAGAACCTTTAAACCGGCGGAGGGTTCCATATACGGGACAGCCAAGAACCCATGAAGCACCCTTTTTTCCAAGAGTGAGTGTAGGTCACAGGGCAGGGTTAGCGTGATGTGTCCACTTTGCTGACTAAAACAATGGAGATGGAGATGGAGATTGTACAATCATGTAGATGTCGTTGGTATAGTTAGTTTATGAGCTTGTCAGTAGGGGTAAATATCGATGATACTATCGGGATATATAAATATCGGTGGGTTGGTTCTAGCAAGGAGTGACTATTTTAAAAAGTCACTTATAAAAGAAATGTGGAATCGTAAGGAACAACGGTCGCTCATCGTTTACCCGATGACCACGGATTTGTTAAGACTAATACTCCACACATACAGGCGTAAATCCCGGGGGATGCCCCCACCCCCACTCCGATATTTTACGGCAGGGGATGATCTGTGCAACCCCCCCCCCCCCCCCCCGCCCACCCCATGTTATACAAATAGACATTATAAATGAGTATGTACAGGGTGAGTAAAAAAACCTGCAATTTAAAGTGGAAAGAAGCCTTCTTTGTTTTAAAACTGAGTTAGTTTGAAAATATTTAACCGTTATAAGAATACCCTATTAATTTTTGTTACAGTAACTTTGTGTGAAAAAATGAAGTCACTATCATTTTCGTTTGCCTTTTTGACTCCATTTTTTCACACACAAAGTTAGGAACAAATATGTTATTCTTGCCACGTTTAAAAAGTTTCAAAATTCAACATGGTTTTAAAAACAATGGATTCTTTCCACTATTGCATTTTTTTTGACTCACCCTGTATATCTAAATATTTCTTAATTATTCACCAAATTGCACGAATCCTGTTTCAGAATACAACGTTTGTCATCTTCTGAGGGTGCACCCCTGTCAGTTCAGACACCCCGCCATCCACGAGTGCGCGCCGCACTCAGTGTGCAATTGGAGCTAAGGCGCCCGGATCGATCACCGCCGCCCCCCTGCCAAAACAAATGTTACTGTATGTGGCAATAAATAACCCTAACCCTAACCCTAACCCTAACCCGAACCCTAACTCTAACCCTAACCAACCCTAATTGAAATGAAAAAACGATCGTGCGAACGCCGGGCGGTTGACGCCGTAGCCCTTTTCAGAGGTGCAGGGGCGGGCAAAACCCGTGAGGGGGTGTCCAAAAAGGGCAGACCCTCTCTCTAAGGATTGTCGCACATAAGAGTAAGACCCCTAGCCCAGGGGTTTTCAACATTATATAACGGAGTGCACAATTATGAGATTAAATCATAATTATGATGAAGTACCAAATGCACCCATGTTCTTATGTATCTCTCTAGATTTTGGTGGAGTCCAAGCACCAACCACCATTGCTCCATCAGTGCACGTTTGGCGCTTGCCACCAGTGAGAAGCCCTACGCCCTAGCCCCTTGACGCCGGGCTTAGAAGCGGCCACCTTTTATATACTGCCAGTTAGGGCGTGTTCATTATTTACGCCAGGGGTTGGGGGAATGGAGGAATTAAGGGAGGGAACACGAAAAAAAATATGTAGAGACAGGGGGAACACGAATTTTTTTGATTAACTGAGGGGGGAACACGAATTTTAATTTTTAAAAAAATTAGTGCGCTACGCGCGCATGTGTCCTCCAACGCGCGCATGTGTCCTCCAAATACAATATTATTGGGTACAACCTTGTTTAGAGCCAAAATGTACTTCAATCATAGCCTAAGGGTAAAGTTTCGCGCGCTACTCGCGCATTACTTTAGTAAAGACAATCTTGTCGGTTTCCAGCCCTCGCCCCTCCACCAATCATGCCAATATCAAACCTATAGTTACGCCACTGGGGGACAAACGAAAAAGAAAAACGAAAAGGGTAGGGGGGGGGGGGGGTACAACAAGGCGGGAGGGGAGGCATGCGAGGGACATAAGAACGTTTGAAGTTTATTGGAAGTTGGTCGGGATACATACGCGTGATCAGGTATTGCTTACTTAGCTTTGGGTATATATTTTTTGCTTTAATCGCATTTGATTTGCATACACTGTACATGTAGAGCCAGACAAAAACATCCAGGCCTTTTGTGACCAAATTGTTCTCAGTGTTTGGATCATTTTGGCCCAAAATGCAGATCCTTCTGACACTATAGCCCTTGATATAATTGATGTCTATCATTTCTTGACCATTAAACAATGTATGATGTGCGGTTCATGGATATTGACCAATTTATGAATTGCATAAATTGATTTTTTTTTTTGGGGGGGGGGGGGGAACATGAATTTTTTTCTACTAGTCAGGGGGGAACCTGAAATTTTAAAAACTTGAGATGGGGGAACTTGAAAAAAGGGTTCAAAACACTGAAATCCTCCATTACCCCCTGGCGTAAATAATGAACACTCCCTTAGTTTAGGGAGCTCCGTTATTTATCACGCAACAGTTTACATCGTGACAGTGCAATAGTGAGCATAAAGAAATGCTCCCCCTTAGCTGAAGCATGATATGGAGTGTAAGGCTGGATTCGAACCCTGAGACATTCGGTGAGCGAGAGTTTTCAAAATACAGGGGTTTTGGTTGTTGAAAACAGTTCTTAAATACGGTGTCTTAAATACAAAGTTACATTTGGTTTCCAACAAAAAGATGGAAAAATAAGATACTTTGTGAGAAATTTGCCAAATTCTCAAAAAGAGAACCAACCAACCAACCAACCAACCAACCAACCAACCAACCAACCAACCAACCAACCAACCAACCAACCAACCAACCAACCAACCAACCAACCAACCAACCAACCAACCAACCAACCAACCAACCAACCAACCAACCAACCAACCAACCAACCAACCAACCAACCAACCAACCAACCAACCAACCAACCAACCAACCAACCAACCAAACTAACCAACCAACCAACCAACCAACCAACCAACCAACCAACCAACCAACCAACCAACCAACCAACCAACCAACCAACCAACCAATAAACCAACCAACCAACCAACCAACCAACCAACCAACCAACCAACCAACCAACCAACCAACCAACCAACCAACCAACCAACCAACCAACCAACCAACCAACCAACCAACCAACCAACCAACCAACCAACCAACCAACCAACCAACCAACCAACCAACCAACCAACCAACCAACCAACCAACCAACCAACCAACCAACCAACCAACCAACCAACCAACCAACCAACCAACCAACCAACCAACCAACCAACCAATAAACCAACCAACCAATAAACCAACCAAATAATAAACCAACCAACCAACAAACACCCCGACAAATAAACACCGCCCACCAAACAAACAAGCAAAACAATTCTGTAGCATGAACAATAGTAGTATAGATAGATATGATGATAAGTGATGTTATTAAAAATAAGAAGAAGGAAAAAAAAATGTAGAATAGAAAAATATATATATAAATAATCTTCTTGGACATGTGTTTACTTTAACTTTTCGAAGGTTAAAACCAATACTGAAGTTTTATTTTCATTTCCGAAGTATTAGCGGGAGTATTAGACTAGACCTAAACTCATGAAATTGTCCCTTGTATTATACCACTAGGCCTACTCATTTTGTCTCCTGGTGTTTGTGCACATTCAAAGTCGCCACCACCAACCCCGGCCACCAACTGTCATGTTGCCAAAGATCAATTTTTATCATCCGTTTTTATTTGTATCAATTTTCAATACTTTTTACGCCCGCATTATTATCCGCTATTTACGATCTCCTCCCCAACAGCACGTTTGGAATTTTATTTGTAAATCCCATTATTTACCAGACTCATAAAAGGGAACGGTCCAGGGAGTCGCGCTGTCACTCAAAATATTGTTCTGGTTGAGAAAAAAGTACTAATTGACATGGAAGGTCGGAGGTTGTACGCTCCACTGGTCCTGTTATTACTGCGCTCTTAAGAAAGTAGTTCACGTATTTTCCCAACATTTTGAATATATTCTACATCTTGAATCATGCGGCTCATCCAAATTGCGAGTTTTAATTACAAATGATATTTCAAATCACATTTATAGTGGTTAAGATAGTTGAATAAATGGAAAATATTTCATAAAGAGTTTGGCGGATGAAGAATAGGACCAGTATTGGTTTGTGAACCGGTCCCAATGGTGTCCTCCGCAATCGGCCCCAGGTGCAAAACCGATGTGTGTATATACGATATGGCGAAAACTGAACTTCTAACTGGGATTTTTATAAACTGACCATTCCGTGGTATTTTTGGATGTCTATATCAGAATGAAATCGCTTCAAAGGATAAATTTAACTAGGTGACATGGTGGAGTATGGCTCATATGGGCCACATCTGGTTCCTAGTGGAAATATGCAGTATATTAACGCTAGCGTGGGGTAAGTTTTTATGCCGATTTCACGGGTCATTCATACGGGAGTCTGTACGCGTATCGTACGGCTTTGTGCAGCCCTTGATTTTAATACCACGGGCGCCATATAACAACATTTCGAGAGGTCAGTTATGTGGAATTTCAACCGATAATGACCATTTCCGTAATATTTACAACATTATTGGTGTTAAATAAAGATACACCAATGTCTAAACTCCCTTACACGGGCGTAAATAACGTAGTATAGTTAGAAATACCAGTGGAATTCACTGTGTTTTTGTCAGGTACCCCGCAGTTTACCGTCCTGTTAACTTGCTCGCGATGCGGCCATATTTATGCATTATATTGAAATATCTTGGTCTCAACGCCGCCACTTTACACCGCTTTTAAACCATTTTCCACATGCCCACCGTCCTATAAATTGCATTTGTCATATTGCCCATGTGTTGAAGAATTGAAAAATGGGTTCTAGATAGTTACTAGGACTTTCGCCTGTTTGGTATGAAGATGTACAGTTCGGGTCTAATGTTTAGATTTTGATCTTCGTATTGACCCCGTTAGCAATGCGTTCGGACGGGGTCACGTGATTTCTAATGAAAACATTGCTTGGTTGGTCTTCATGGGTTCCCTGCCGAGTTAAATTTTTGTAAAGGATTATACAGTTATTATGCTTATTTTGACTGCTGTGACCAAAAAGAAATAAGTTAAACTATTTGTTCTGATCTGACCTGCCCTTTGAATTTGATGAGTTTTTGCATTGTGACTGTCCATGTCCATGGATTTACTTTTGACACCTTGCCAATTGGTGTCAGTTGTGGGATAACAACACAAATTGTCTTCATTTTGTACACTATACTAACCAAACTATGAAGTGAAATAAAATAAATAAATTGGTGGATTAAATAGATCTCTATTTTGTTACACATTACTGCCAACAATTTGGTGGCAGTTGTGGGATATTAAGAATAAGATAATTGAGTAAACAATTGGTGGCAGGTGTGGGAGAAAAACTAATAACAATAAATATTTGGTAAACAATTCACCTTTCCCATCCAATCTAATCACTATTTTGTCTTTTTTTCTTGGAATTTTAACAAGGAGTTGACTAAAGTACATCATAAAATATAGTTTTAAGGTTGGAAAAGTCAGGAAAATATGTAGACAGTCACAGCCTAAAGTATGACATACTTGACTAAATGTTGCAGTTACCATCAATCAAGGGGATTTCAATTGTGTTTCCCATTTTGCCTGTTGGGTACAATTGCCTACACTATTAATTATATTAGTAGAATAACATACCAACAATATCCTAACATTCATGTTTGAGAAGATTTGTCCGTGCATTTTTCACACAGCTATATATTATACTCCTCCGAATTAACAACATTTCCCTCCAAATTTCCCCCTTCAAGAATAAGGAGGTGTCCAGCAAGCAAGATTGTGCATTTTGGAAAAATTAATTATCAAGCCCAAATTGCATAGTTATATAGAAAAAACACCATATTTAATTATCTTCATAACAACAAATAAAAACTACCATCTCTCAATGTGCCATTTAAAAAATGCACGGTGATTGGAAATCCCAGTATCAATGGTTAATGGTGCTCAAATTTACGCACTTTCATGGTATAAACTACATGTATAAATTCATTAATACCAGGACTTTCGATCTCTGCAAATTTAAAAAAAGGCATGTTAATATATATATTTGTTTTCATGATAAGTATGAAGGTTTTTTGTACGCAATTTGGGCTTGATTTTTCTAACATATAATGCACAATGTTGTGCTTGCTTGACACCCACAGCAAATATTTGCTGTACCGCATGCTTCCCGATTCTATCCTGTGGCACAATCCGGTGAGCTGTCAAATGGTCTCTAAACTTTGTTGAACTCTCCGTTTTCGCAATCAGCAGTCCGCTAGCCACGCTGGTGGCCTGGGTTAGAGGCCCGGGTTCGATCCCCGGCGCGGGCAAACAGTGATCTTTCCCCAAACATTTGACCCGTTTTTCTCCCCTGATTAGTTAGGGAGTCTGTCAGATTGAATTTAAAATGGACATGCATGTTCAGAGGCTAGAAGTGAAATTTGCATTAATTTTGCACATATCAACTCTATAATAAATCAAATTCCTCTAATTCCAACTCCCCCAATGAAAACTAGAGGCCAGATCCTTTTAACCCCCTGGGCACTACCAGTTTATCTTACAGTGGTTCTGATTGGTGTATTGCAAGATATACTCATTTGAATAGCCAATTAAAATGCAGATTGTAAAATATTTCACTCCAATCTTTATCAGGGACACAACTATTGTAAAAATGTCTCTGATTGGTGCAATAAATGATGTATCTATCTCTCTGACCAATCGGCCGGTAGTTCTCAGGGGGTTAATACATTCATCTCATTAGCCTCCACAGCCTAATTATCCCAACTAATCCTGTCAATTATTTTAAATCCTATTTCAAAATGCACTGCTTGACAAGGTTAGCTATGAATACAGTACATTTGAACACCCCACACTTGCCAAAGGACACTATACAATACACTGTACTGACTGAATTCACCAGACCATGGTATAATTCATTACATGCTGCATATTTTTATTTCAATTTATGTATATTAAACGAAATTTGCTAAAACATGTTATTGGATATTATAATGAATTTAATCAAATTGAAACCGTGTAAATATGACCTAATGATTTGAAATTCTTCCTTGCTTTAATAATTTCAATTTTATTAGAGAATAGTTGGAAATCCATATCACAATGGCAACCAAATCATAATTTTAACACTCATTAATTGGAGTGCATTGCCTTGGAGTACATAATTGACCAAATGTTGACCTTTTCATTGATGATTTTATTTGTGGTTTAGTAGGCACAGACTTTCCGCAAGGTACATTAATCATTTTGGTGTTGGATAGATTCTTTTACTAGACAGTATATTTTGAGTTAATCCTCTGGGCACTACCGGCCTATCTTACAATGGTTCTGATTGGTTTATTGCAAGATAAACTCATTTGAATAGCCAATTAAAATGCAGCTTGTAAAATATTTCACTCCAATCTTTATCAGGGATATAATTATTCTAACATTGTTTCTGATTGGTGCAATAAATGATGTATCTATCTTTCTAACCAATCGGCCGGTAGCTCTCACTCTCAGCACAGGATTGTTTCTTTTCCCACCATTCAATGCAAATGGACACATGCGTTTTCTCCGGAACACAATAATAGATAAAATACCGCTCCTTCATTAATATTTCGAGCCCCATACATGGCGACCAGGAACAAGTTTGTATTTACAATGTAAGCATTTAAGAGCCCTGTACTCACTATAAAATCACTTCATTCAATGAGCATTAGTTGATCTTCATCTTTTGCATTTCAAAAATCATACAATTTTAACGAAAATAAAATAAATAAAAATATTTACCTATGGGTAAAAATATTTGTTCATACTGAAGAAACTGTGATCAGAATGCTAATTAACAATTCCATGATCACCTTTTTGTTGACTAAAGAACCGTAACGACAAGGTATTATGACAATTGTATGGTGTAAATATCGTGCTGACACTTCATTTATCACTGAGTGTCAATGAAGTGGGATTGTATTGTATGCAGTAGCCCCAGGCATGAAGAAGTAGCAAGCAAAATGTGCCCTTCAATTATCTTTTGGCTTGCTTCTGTACCAGTTTGTGACATGGAGCATGTTTCAACTGGGCAACTTTAGCACTTTCCACATGGCAGTAGTCTGCAGACGACAGTTCCAAAATTTCGCAAAATGTTTCAAAAATGTCAACATTATTGAATTTCATCTCCATATTCGAAACCAGGGTGAAGAAGCTCTATATAGTCTATATCGATTGGTCACTGTGTTGATTATATCATGTTAGTAGCCAATCAGAATCACTTTCAGAAGGTAGTTAGAACCAAGGGTGGAGAAACTGTTTTTTGATTGGTCACTATGATTACATTGTTGAATTTCATCTCCATATTCGGAATAACCATGAGAAATGCATGCATAGTATTACTTGAGATAGGATTAAGACTTTGAAAGTTGGGAAAGGTTTCCTAAAAAAATCTGGTTTGTATAAAATAATACAAAACAGATTTTCACTAAATTTCAGGAAACCTTTCCCAACTTTCAATAATGGTAAAACTAATAGTAGCCTCGTGTTCATGATGCTTTGGTCTAGCTAGGCGATTCTGCTTCTTGATACAGTGCTGATATCAGTATTTTAAGCCCGAGACAAATTGCATTTTTCTCTCAATATTCGTGGGGAAAAAAAATTAGACCCATAAATTGTTTTTTTTCCCCGTCATTTTCACACCTGTGGTGGTATATTAATTGTACCGGCTACCATTCAAGTCAATTGTCATATCCATCCTCCTCCTCTCCCCCCCCCCCCCCCCAGCGTGGCATTTTTTGCAATTTTATTACAAAACCTGATATTTATGAATTTTTGACACACATATTCCCTTACCATCTCAGATGAAATATAGCTTATTTAAAACGAATTGGTAATCACAATATTTTGTTCTATGGTAAGTACCGTCTGTGGTAGGACATCTTCACTGTACAATGTACATAAATTAAAACGAGTGAAAATTGTATATCAGTGGATTACAAATTTACAATTACAATGTGTTTGCAATTTTTAGAATCAAATTTTATGACCCAAAGTTCATTGCCAGTAAAGCAGGTGAAATAGTGATATATATTACCCCGTTGAATTTTGACACTTGTGTGGGGTGGTTTGAATTTATGTGCGACACGGTCCATGACCCTTCTGTTGGATGAGGGTGTTGACCTTAGATTTGGATGGTATACCAGTTGGTAGGGCAAAACAGTCAATTTGTCCATCACCGTCTATGATTTGTCAGAGAAACTTGGAAGTTTTTTCTCAATATTCAGAATATTATTTGCATTAGGCCAAATTAAATTAATTGTTTGTCTCAAAGCTCCTCTCCTGTTGTAAAACTAATGCGGAATGCGTTTTTTCCCCACATTTTTTCCATTTTTTTATTTTTCAATATAAAATATTGAAATCCTTGTTAAAGTGAACTTTTGTATTTAAGATGATGAAAATCTGTGAAATTTAAGGATTTTTTTTTTTTTGAAAAAAAAGGGGAAAAAAGATTTGTTTTTCTAATGCGCATCAATAAACTAACGCGCGCGGGAGCTTTGAGACAAACAATTAATTTAATTTGGCCTTAGGTTGTTAATGAGATAGACCAAGGAAGTATGTGCTGCCACTTCCAGCACCTATAGTTCATCCAACATCAGATGAAAGGTGACATTTACATAGGGTAAATTGGAAAGGTTCTCCAATATTGATGAATAATGTAGTTTCCTCATCGAGTCATTCCTCACATACTGAAAACCGTGTATCGGACGATGATACATACCCGACAATTGAACTCTGACACCAGCACTAGGACTAATTCCTTCAGTCTCCACATGCGCACTAACGCGAAGCTGTGCTGTGTTGGAGACCAAAAAAAAAGGGTTCGAACGATGCCGAGTTTCTTGCGGCATGCGCGTGATCGCTTTACACTGCGCCATCATGTTAACGCGCGGGTCATTTAAGAGATGTGCTACACGCACAGCCGCCATCGCGTCGCATTGCGTATCAAATTACTGTGACTCTCATGAATAAAATTAGCGCAAAAAGCGATGAAGAAGTCTGGCACATTAAAAGCATAGAAGCGGACCAGTCCCCTCAACAAGGCCAACGCAAGTGCACCACAGCCAACGTTGCAGGGGATGATGGAACGGTGGAACCAAGTCTATACGAATACTAGGACTGACTACGTTTTGGGGGACATTCATTACTACACATGGGGAGCATAAAACCAGAGCTCTCGTATTATTAAATGTGTTTCTTTTAATTATAATACTTTGTGTTCTCTGATTGGCTTTCTTATTAATTGCATGTCTAACCTCACTGAGTGATATAAGGATAAATATATGATATTTTTGTCTCTTGAGTTAACTGTTTAGCAGGTGAAAATCATAACAAAGCTTGTCAGACACTGCACAAATATTTGCGATCGCTACATTTTGGAAAAACATATTTGTTCACCAAGCAAATGTAATGTGATTGAAATTGTCAGAATCGGTTAAATCGTGGCTGAGTGATGACCGAATAACTGTAAAAAGCCAATATTAATATTTTCACGTTCAGAATTATTTAAGGATTAAACCGTTGAGAAATTTGCAAACGTTGGTGAATTCTACATGTAAGAACTAGTCTTGGAATTCTATTGAATCTGAATGTTCACACTTTTTATTGCCGACTTAATTCTAATGCATGGATATAAAACAATCTGCAAAAATGTCAACCTTTTGAGAATGAGTTATTCTACAGATGTTTTGTTAAATGAAATATTGATAAAAAGGTATCTATCTGATTACACAAAATACCAGAAATCATATAGCAATTTCACAGTTTTCACTGGGTAAAATTATTCAGGGTGAAAACCAAAACGGTGGCCCTAATTTTGCTAGCAGCAGTGAGTTAGCACAGTGTTTTAGGCAGTGAAACAATGGAATTCACCCTCAAGTAAAATTGTCAAGGGTGAAAAACCAAAACGGTGGCCCAAAATTGCGCTAGCAGCAGTTAGCAGTGTTTTAGGCAGTGAAACAATGGAATTCACCCTCAAGTAAAGTTACGAGGGTGAAAATTAAAAGTGAAGGGTATTTCACCCGTAGTATGGATGGGTAGAGTGAAATTGCTGTTATTACCCAATTTTCTATGAAAAATTCTCAATTCTCCATTATTTTCCAGAACATTCAGACTTGCAATATATATTTTTGTAGTCATGATGATAAAGTGGTTTGCAAAAATAGTCTGTATTCATGTATGAATTTCATAATTACATATATTATTTGGTGATGAATAGAGTGATTTTGAATTTCCAGGTTTGCATATATCCTTACCAGTTTTATATATGAGTGACTCCCCCTGGGGTTCTGTAGTCATGAGGATAATATGGTTTGACAAGATAGTATGTATTGAAGAGACATGTCATAATTACATAGACTCATCATCTGTTGATGAATAGTGAGATGAGTAGGTTGAAATTATCAAGTCACATTATTTCCAGGTTTGCAGACTTTTATATGAGTGGCACCCCTGGGGTTCTGTAGTCATGAGGATAATATGGTTTGACAAGATAGTATGTATCGAGGCATGTCATAATTACATAGTCTCATCATCTGTTGATGAATAGTGAGATGAGTAGGTTGAAATTATCACGTCACATTATTTCCAGGTTTGCAGACTTTTATAAATATGAGTGGCACCCCTGGGGTTCTGTAGTCATGAGGATGATATGGTTTGACAAGATACACTGAGCCAAAAAAGAAACTTATAAAAAAAAAGAAACTTATAACATTTTAACAGATCACCAAATAAAATTCTGTGCATGAAAATGTACCAAATTTGGATACAATATTAATAGTAATATTAGTAATATTGTATCCAAATTTGGTACATTTTCATGCACAGAATTTTATTTGGTGATCTGTTAACATTTTATAAGTTTCTTTTTTTTTATAAGTTTCTTTTTTGGCTCAGTGTAGTATGTATTGAAGAGGCATGTCATAATTACATAGACTCATCATATATTGATGAATAGTGAGATGAGTAGTGATGGGTTGAAATGATAAATTCACATGATTCCATCATCTTCAACCTAGCTAATATAAATATTTGTTTCCACTTGAACCTAAGGGATAAACCCATATTTTTGGAATTTATTTACTATTGTCTACATTTGTGAACATTTTTCATGTTTTTTTTCATGTTTTTTTAAAAAAGTGAACATGTATTGAAACATTTCAAATTTTTGCGAATGTTCTTATATTTTTCAAGAAAATTAAAAAATAAACAACAATAATCAAAACAAATACAAACAACAATAATCAAAACAAATACAAACAACCGTACACTATCTGTCCGTAGAACAGTGAATGTTTTGGTCAGTTTATTATCAGAATCATAAACTAGCGTTCATTTAAATTGTTCCCTCGAAGTCACAGTTCGCATTGCCTATTTTTATGAACATCGCAATCAATTTTGTACAATACTGCATCAACAATACTTCAATTTGATCATAATGTATTTTATTGGCGGCCAGCTTTTGCCGTTTCACACTCCATAATTTGTCCATCAATAATTCCAATTTGTCTATTCAGAATTGTATTGGTTATGATTTATTCATCAGAAATAGAAATGTGAATGAAAAATAATAAATAATCTAAATTACTCTAATAGCTGATATTTTCACATTAAGATATTTGCATGATTTCAAGTTTCATTGTCAATTTCATGGGATGTTGACTTCTCATTTTGAGATATATGTTAGATTAAATCACGTTAGCAATGGTTTCATTTGAACATTTTGTGGGATGTAATTTCACAAGAGTTGATTGATTCGCAAAACTCACGAAAATAAAACAATCATGAAAATGTCGGCCTATACCATCAACCTTATGTCACAGTTAGTTTGTGTGTACTTCAACAATGCCTATTCAACAATACCTATTGTTGTTACGCACATTTGATCAGCGGCGTTTTTCACACAACTTTTGACAATTTCAATTTCCAATTTGATTATCACATTATGTCGGCAATTTGCTATTTATTATCATTCAAATCAAGATATAAATTGAATGCTTCGTTTTGATTACTTAACTTTATATAACCAAATTTAGCGTCACAGTTAAAGTAATTATAAGAATATGAATGTCAGTTCCCTGTAAGAAATAAGTGAATAATGTAAATGATTTCATCAGGAGTTCATACAATTATTAATAATTGTTAAAATTTCAGGCATTGACTACTTCAACAAGATAATAATAATTACATAATAACAATAACCGTGCTTATATAGTGCCTATAAGATGTCCTGCAAAAAACTGTGTAGTTCGCAGACAAGTACCAATCTGCACACTACATGAGCACCCTGTTCTCCAGTGACATAGCTAGGTTGTTCATATTGGTGAGGGGGTGGGGTGGGGGCAAGAGCACAGGGGGGGGGGGGGGGGGGCAAGAGCACAGAGGGGGGTTGCCCTCCTCCCCTACATCACTGCAGTTCCGTCTGACATTTTTAGTGTTTAGGCGGCGAAAAAACTCAACCCTATTAAAGTATTATGAGGGCAAATGGACATCTCAGGTCTGACATTGTTGTTTTGTTTTTAGTTTTCATGAACATTTTAGTGCATTTTCTAAAAAGTTTAAAATCTTCACAAACAAAAAATCAACTTGTTATAACATAATAAAAAATGATTAAAAATAAATAAATAGAGGGGTAAATGGGTCGATTGTGCCCGTATAACTGTTTTTGTTGTTTTATCATCACCTTGCAATAAAAGCAATGAATTTTAACAACACACAAAATTAATCAATACTTAACAGAGCGGGATAAAATGATGCTCGCAAAAAATTCCGGTATACTATATCATGTATTTTAGTGGTTGGTGGTTCTACATCCAAAGCACACTTGTACTAGCCACAGCCAGTCAGTCAGTCAGGCAACTTGGCTTGATATGGCCAAAAAAACAATTGTTGTGTTGCCCTAGGCAACTGACCCTAAAATCTCAACAACAAAAAATTAAGATTAAATTTTACCCAAAACTATTATCACACTAAAAACACCCAACATTTATCAAATTGACATTTACCAATTTTGTCTCAACATGAACCACGGTGTGTGAGTAATATTTGTGGGTAGGGTATTCTAAAGCTTACCCTTTGTGGCCAACAAAAAAAGAAAAAGAAGAAAAATCGACCGACTGACACAAATTCATGAATTTTGGCACTTGAGGGCAACACAACAATCTTTTCTTTTTGGCCTAATTTAATACAGCTCAATTTGTCGACCCAGGTGAATTTGGAGCTCAAATCAAATTATGATTACTCTCTCGCTGGCTCTCAAACCACTGCCATGTTAGAAATAATCATTTTGGTTTCAGTAGCTAGCTACATTAAAATCATGAAACAGTGAACAGTCATGGCTAGAAATATCAGGGAGTTGGCGAAGGTGGGGATAGGAGAAATGATTCCTAATTCTAACAAGTCTCCAAATAAGCGGGCACCCAGGTGTTTTTACCCAATATTGCCACCTGGTGTTTCCCAAATTTTGCACAGTTAAGTATAGGACCAGGAGTTATTTTGTATAAAAAGTAGCTCCTAGCCCATGCACACTTATTTGGATTTGGAGGCTTGATTCCAAATTATATACGGCGATAAAAAACCCCAAACCATCCTGTTCTACAGGCAACCAGACCTCAGGATTGGTCAATCTGACATTGTCTCTTCTTCAAGCATGCCTCCAAATAAGTGTGCATGGGCCACTACTTTTTACTTTTTGGACAAAAATAGCTCCTGGTCCTACACTTTACTGTGCACAATTTGGATCCAAAACTTGGTAACCATTGAGTGAAATACACCTGGGTGCCCGCTTCGTTGGAGACTTGCCTTCAAAGCTTTGAAATGACACAAAATAGCACAAAAATCTGTAAAATAATACGGGTTGGTATTTATTTGCGCGTGAACATCCCCCCACCACCCCCCCCCCCCCACACCCCACACCCCCACCCCCAATGTTGGAAGAAAAATGTGTCTGTGAGCAGTGGGCACAGGTTTGTTTTTTGTCGCCCAATAATATCAGTGTTTTGTTATACCCTGGCCTATGAAGGCTTATGTGCATCAAGATTTACCATGAAAAAAAGAAAGAAGCTAAATATATTTCTTATGAGTACAAATATATGTAAAAATGGGTAAGCTTTAGAATACCCTACCATTTGTAGAACTCGCTGTGTAAGTGTATGGGTCGTTCTTTAAAAGCCCCCATTGAAGACATGCAGTGGTAGGGTATACTAAAGGAACTCCGTAATGTAGGGTGTAATTTACTTTAAATTACGATTTAAAAACCCCAAAACAGTTTAAAAATGGGCAAATATCACACAGAATATATACTGTTTTTACAGTTCCCTATTTCTAAAATCTTAAAAACTACACTGCAACCCTCTTCACTCGATAGTACTAATTTACTTTACTACTGTACAGTACATGTGTACCAGCAGTATTCAGTTATCATAGCCATTGTGTACTCCCTGATGTAAGACAGTCAATAGACTTGTATTGAGATATGTTGATCTAGTCATATAACTTTGAAACTGAACAAATCGGACCGAATCAACAAACACAGCATCTCAAGATAGCCAGGCTTTTGTGTAGTAATCCGTGATGAGGGACATTTTCGATGGGTTTTTATTTTCGCACTTTTCGATGTGAAGAACGTAAACTGTGGAATTTAAAAGTTTGCGAATAAAAATGATCTAAATACAGGGTTTGATGTACATGTCAAAACGGGAATAAAACAAACTGCAAAATTGCCAAAAACTTTGAAATCGCATAAAATGGTGAGCAAAATATAATACTGATATACAGAATGTAAGCCTTATCCTATAGTTCAGCTTTAATTATACCATGTTTACTGCATGGTCCAAAGTATGTATCTTATGTACATGTATTGTATGTATATATTCAAAAACTGCCTTGTTGTTATAATTCCAGATTTGTTTGAAATGAGACCCAGGGCAGACCTTCTATACAAAAAAAATTCAAAAACTGACTATGGACAATAGGTTTAGTATAGAAAAGCATAGGTTTGCTCACAAATCTGATTTTCAACTGACTACGAACAGTATCTAGTACTAGTAATACTAGTTCAGTATAGAAAATCATACATGTACATTTAGGCTTGCTACCAAAATCAGATTTCCGGTAAACTTATCAACACATAATGTGTTTTGATGGGGACATTTTAAATGCGGTACGGTTTACAGTCACACTCGCACAATAGGTCAGTAAATGCGTATGTGTTGTTTCAAGAAAAAAGTAATGCCCGTTCACTGATGGTGATTTGTGAACAATGGCACGAGTGCTATTATGAGCATTTCAACATTTGCGCAAGTGCATTGATTTTTTTCTAATTTTTCGAGAAACAAAACCTACGCATGTATTCTTTGACCTGATTCATGCACGATAATACAAATCAAAATTTTCAATGTTGGCATAAAAAATAAAAAGTGTATGAATCAAACATATCGCACCATGCAGTTGCTGACTTCTTATATTTTCTTCAAGAGTTTAATCTTGTTTAATAAATGTAAATACTAACTAACTACGGGGAAAAAATATCACTCAAAAATGTTAACTTTTTAAAAAAATATGGCACAAAATTGTGCAAATGCCAACTATGGAAAAAATGATTGTGCAAAAGTTAACTATGACAAAATATATTGCATATCATACTAACCAGGCAGATTGGGTCATATTCAAAGAAGATTTTAAAGACACCACCACAATGCATTGCGTTTTTGCTCTGAATCTGGTCTCCAATTCGTCTTGGTTCCCATAGACACGCACACAATCATGGCATCATACATGTAGTGCATTCATCGTTGGAGCTCTTAGGTTCTCGTGTACATTAGTTCTCAGTGTTCCTTTTTCTTATTTCTAAAACTTTGAGCTCCATCGTGTGAAAAAAGTCTTAGTTGGCTGGTGCTCCAACAATGCATTGTGGGATATCCTTCAAATCTTCTTTGGGTCATGTCATTTATTGTCACACAAATTATAAGCAATTAGTTATTCATTGCATTTACGTCAACAGGGTAATTAGGCTGTACTTGTGTGACATAAAGTGGCTGCTGGCTGATGCTGATATAAATTGGGAAATATAATTTTAGACAGGGAAAGGTAGCATATTATTTTAAAATAAAAACAAATTCCGAGTTGCATATTTTACAAAAATCCTCAATGAGTGTTTTCACACATCGTATACATACAAAGTGTGAAATACCGGTCTTTTTTAATTTTCACCCTTCAAAAATTAACTCGAAGAAGAGTGCAAATTGTGAAAATTGTGCCCTTGTTTCACATAGCATAGCAATAAAACTATCATAGGCTTTATAAATTGGGACATTTTATTTAATAGATAGGGAAAGGTAGCATATATTTAAAAATCAAAACAAATTTTGAGTTGCATATTTAAAAAAAATCCTCAATGAGTGTTTTCACACATAAACAGCAGGGGTAGAATTTCGTAACCAACTGCGAGAATCTGTTAAGATTCTCGCGGAAGGATTTTGCGAGAATCCAGATTCTCGCCAATTTTGAGAATCCATGGATTATTGCGAAATTAATGAAAATAATATCCAGAATAAGGCTATAAGCACAACTTCCAAATTCGGCATGTTTGTTGACTAAGGGTCAACTACCAGTCATCTAATGTCCTGTTTTGGACTTACAAAAAATAAAAGTAAAAAAATAAAAAAATAAAATAAAATAAAAAATTGCGGGAATCCAACTGGATTCGTGCGGTAGTGATTTGACAATCGATTCGCGGCGAAATTCTACCCCTGAACAGACGAAGTGTGAATTACCCTTTTTATTTTCACCTTTGAAAAATTAACTCACAGAGTGAAAATTTAGAAAATTGTGCCCTTGTTTCACATAGCATAGCAATAAAACTATCATAGGCTATACTGATTATTTATAATTTTTCCTAATCACTGTATACGTACGGTATACCTGTATGTTAACACTCTCCATGCGGCTATTGGTTTTACCAAATACAAAACAGATTATCAGAAACCTATCCCAACTTCTAAGATCCAACTCAAGGATTGCCAAGGCTTAAGATAAGCGGGGGCTGGGCGATTTTTACCCCTCGGTCCTTCTGCCAAAGCGCCCGAAAATGCTGAAAAATAAACAACCGAGCGCTGATATTTGTCCAAACCAGCGCCCAGGAAGCTTGCCCAAAACGTTGAATTTCGCTTAAGCTTATTTGATTGAATAAAAGGTTAGCTCCCGGTAGAGTAAAAGTAGCTCCCGGTTCTCAATAAATTCCCCTGATCCAGGCGCTACTTTTGAAGAAAAAAAGTATCTCCCAGTAAAAAAACCCTGTTATCTTGAGCCTTGAGGATTACTGAACCCAAAACTAGGAATATTTGTCTTATTTTAATGGATTTCTCATGATGATTCTTAATATGGTAATTACATTCAATATTTATGACACTTTTGAAACATTTTGTGACATTTTGTAATGTCGTCTGCGGACGCCTGCCACCGTGGAAAGTGTTAATCAAAACAGGTAATGACCAACCCCTCATATCCTGGTCTTAATTAATAAAATGAGTGAGTCCATGACTGATTGATTGATTGATGGATGAAAAGTGTTCATCATGTCTCTTAATCAATTGACTTAGTCCTGCTAATTGGTTGTCTGTTAACAGTTATACGCATAAACTATTGTCACGCTTTTATTTGGTTGTCAGTCATCAGGCCCAAGGTACAGTTTTATCTGGTAGTTAAATAATTTGAAATGACATAGCTATAGGGATCTTAGCAAAGATATTCTAGGCATTCTTAATTAGTCTATTAGTAATAATATTATATAAAATATAAAACTGACGTAACAAATCTGTGGGACTTTTGTCCAAAATTTACCTTTCGACCAATCTCTTTCAATTGTAACAATTTTATTAAAAAGTGAGGTTTGTTCTACAAGCTATCGTAACAAAAACCTGATTCATTACTAATTTTTCTTTCCTTCTTTGTGCATGTATTTTTGTGTGCTTCGCACATTTTAACAATTTTACACATGACAATCTTTAACCCTACCAAGCCAAACTCTAGCCCTTACCCCTTACCCTTGACCTAAACTCTAACCTTTGACCTAAACCCTTGACCTAAACCCTTGACCTAAACCCTAACCCTGATCATACGGTATGAGAAGTTTACAGAAAATCAGCTAACTCAATACCATCGGCCCAATGCATACTGCATTAGCGAGCTTGTGCTTCAGCAACATATATTTTAATTACGCTGTCAATGCTGCTATGTTTTTTTCACTGTCAATGCTACTATGTTTGATGGTATATTTTCTATCGATAATGAAGACAACAAGGAATTTTACACTCATTGTATTATAAAGGGTTCAACAAAAGAAAGTATACACTTTGTTTATGTCATTTTGAATAACATTCCATTTTTTGTTGACCAAACAGGCTAGATAGGCTAGATAGGCATTTAGATGAATCTTTTAAGCATAATTTGATACCAAATTTGCCCCTAACAACAAAGATAAACCATGATTAGCACCATTTAAAGAAAATTTGTCACTTTTCAAAAGTCACATTTTCAACGCTCGCAAGCCGCGAGAAAATGCTGTGCGTGGCACTTTGAATGGCAGGGAATGAAATGGATATTGATCACACAGTGGGGATGCGTTGGGTTGTGCCTGAACGAGCGGGCTATTTTATTATGGACAGGTAACATGTGGTCTTTTCTTTCCGCGTAGTGTATTGAAAATGTGACTTTTTTTTTGTGACTAATTTTCTTTAAATGGTGCTAATCATGGTATACTTTCTTTTGTTGAACCCTTTATTATATGACACTGAATGTTGGTACATCTTGGCTATGAATCCCCAACCACAATGCACACTGTCCTGATTCACCCATACTCATAGCTTCCTTGACTTAATGTCCCATCAACACCTTGAAATCTCGTCTAATATCTTGGCAACTATAAATCCCATCTCATTATGTTATCATCCTGTTTTGGTGGTATTACTATTAGAGTGAAAGTGATTATCTAGACTACAATAGGGTAATTGGTAATGGTATTTATGCAATGGGGTCATTAGATCCTCTCTATTGTTAGGCTTGTCATTGGTATAACAGTGGGAGGAGCTGGCAAGTACTTGGGATGAAGTTAGTCAAGGAGAGCAGATAGACTTGATACAAGTCTTTATTGTTTTTCATCGCTTTTGGTGGATGCAAAGCCATCGGTGGATGTTGTTAGGTAGTAGAACAAGTAATAGAGTGTTTGTAACAGGGTTAATCAAGAAGCGTAGGTAGACTTGAGTTAAGTCATAATAGTTCTGGACTGGATGTTGGATGAAAGAACTTTTGACAAGGCTACAGGGCTTGTAGTAAGGTCATGAGAGTAGAAAGACTTGAGTAAAGTCCTTTCATTTCAGCTGTGGGAGGAGTTGTCAAGTACTTGAGAGTCTGATAATTGGTAGGAGAGCTGTGTCATCATAACAAAAAGAAAGCCCCATAGATAGATAGATAGATAGTATTAATAATAATTATTATAGAGGCTAATACAAGTTTATAATATTAATAGTGTACCAGCATTTGCTAAATGTTGAATGTTATCACTGCTGCCATTTAACCCCGTGAGAACTACCGGCCGATTGGTTAAAAAGATGGATACATCATTTATTGCACCAATGAGAGACATTTATGATTGTATCCCTGATAAAGATGGGAGTGAAACATTTTACAAGCTGCATTTGAATTGGCTATTCATATGAGTACATCTTGTAATAAACCAATCAGAACCACTGTAAGATAGACAGGTAGACCCCAGGGGGTTAAAAATAACATGGCAAAGAATATTGCTTAATGAAGTTGGCTTTCAACAGAATATTGAACATACAGTCATCAAAAAAAGTAACTATACAGGTAATAAATGGGCTTCTAACGCTTAAAATATATATCCTACCTAAAAATATTAAATTATAAAGTTGTTGAAAAATTTGTCTTCTTTAGTATGAAATATTGCACGCTAGGATCGGGTGATTATCGAGGAAGTGGCACTCAAAAATGTAAGGAGAAGTCCGATTTTCATTTTCACATTTTTATTTTCTACACGCGGAACAATCTACGGGTACCTTATTGATTACCGGTAGCGCAATTGGGGGATGCATGCGCAGGTTGGACAGTCGGCCGCATTGTTCCGATGGATCAATACGCCACACACACGCTACCTGTCATTCTCTCCCCGTGTTGAAATGTATAATGTGAATTTGAAATTGTGACTTGACCTTACATTTTGGATTGTCGCTTCTTAAATATTCAACCGATCCTAGCGTGCAATATCTCATATTAAAGAAGATAAATTTCTCAACAACTTTATGTTTTATTAATTCTAGGTAGGATATATATTTTCAGAGTTAAACGTACATTTATTACCAGTATGGTTACATTTTTTGATGACTGTATTGAATGAAGTAAACTGGGTATCATACAATGTACAGAATACTGAATATTCTGCTAAGAAATGACTGACAGTTTGTATAACTTCCCCACATTTGTGATAAGATGTGCGTGACTGATGCCTAAATCTAGGATTAGGACAAGGGTGAGGGGGTGAGGAGGGGAGTCTATTTGGCACTGAGCAAAATATGGACCTATTGCCAGTGCTTCCTGAAAGCCAACAACCAAATATTGTAAAACCAGAAATGTTCACAAGTTTAACATTTCACAAAATCGGCAATACTGGCCTAATTCACGGCATGAACATTTTACGAATGTAAAGTTTGGAGTTACATTATCTAACTTGGAAATGCACTGCTACAATTACAAGGTAGATCGGAAATATTCACGGCATGAAATTTTCGCTAGTAAAGTGCTCCTCTCGAAATTAGCAAAGTTTTCAATACAAGCGAACATTTCTGGATTTACAGTAAACTGGGTAATGTTTTTAAAATCCTCTCACATTTTTCTCATGAATTCGCTCATTTGGCTCATGATCAAAACATCTTTTATAGATATTAGTTTCAGGAAATCCTATAAAAGCTTTCTTATTCCAGGTTGCAAAAAGATGTTCAAATGGAACCATCACCTTCTGTAAACATGAAGAAAAATTTAAATAAATACTTTCAAGTGACGCAGTGCAGTGACGACAATTCCAAAATGTCACAAAAGGTTTCAAAACTGTCACATTTATTGAATATTTATCAACATATTTAGAATCACCATGAAAAATGCAAGTACAAACATGCCTAGTATTGGTTCAGTAATCCTTGAAATAGAATTGAAATTTGGGAAAGGTGTCTCAAAAATCTGTTTTGTAATGGTAAAAGTAAAACTAGTAATAGCCGCTGCAAGTGGAATGTGTTAATCGTGACAATTCCAAAATGTCACAAAAGGTTTCAAAACGTGTCACATTTATTGAATATTTATCAACATATTTGGATCACCATGAAAAATGCATTAAAATAAGTACAATCATGCCTAGTATTGGTTCAGTAATCCTTGAAATAGAATTTGAAATTTGGGAAAGGTTTCTCAAAAATCTGTTTTGTAATGGTAAAACTAGTAATAGCCGCTGCATGTGGAAAGTGTTAATCGTGTATGTGCACAAGCCTGAAGAATACTGGTTCTGGATCATTTTAAACATAAAGTTCCTTCAAATGCATTTTTATTCAAACCCTTGCAAAATGATTTTCAATTGAAACCATGGCGCATCGCATGTTGGAAACACCTAAGATAAATTCATACCAAAATCATGTACACACATCCCTTATTACACGATAATGGATAGGCAGGCATAATTTGTATTACCTTGCATGCACGCAAGCATGCCCTCAAAACCTGTAATTCTTTTAATAATAGAATCCAAATGAGCAACTATTTATTAATGAATGGAAGAGACCTATGCAATTTTGTTTTTAGCCGGCTTGTGGCTACAATTTTGTGCAATTTCTAGTGTCTCCCTTCTGGGGATGTCTTCATGCTTTTGCATCATTAAAGTTTTGAGTATTAGTTGAATTCTAGAAGCGGGGTTGCCATCGATTTTAGTGAAGTATAATCAATAGCAAAATGTAGCGGTATCCACTTTTCTCTCCACTATTGGTTTCAGTTGGTTTCATAGGTGTGTGTGTTTGCATATTATTTTTATAGCATTTGTTTTTGGACCATTTAAAAAAGAAAATTGGTTTACAGTATAGGGAAAATAAAAGCGCACAAAAAACAGTTTTGCCAAAAAAACCTCTTTTTCATCCCACAGCATATTTTTTCAAAATTGGATATTTCCCCAAAATCCACAAACTGCATTACTGTGGATGTGTTTATTCTAGACCTTGTTTAGTTTGAATTGAGTTTTTAATGAAAAATGATGGTTTTGACAATTAATGTGTAATAACGAAAAGCACAACATAGCCACACATTTTGGTTGATTTTTAACACACGTATGGCATATTTTTGTGCAAAAAAGAAACCCTTTCCTTCAAAAAAAGCACCTTTTGCCCCCCAAAAGCACTTTTTCGAAAATCAGGCAGCATACTTGGTGTTTTAAAAAGCGCGTATTCCCTATCTCTAGTTTACAGTTTCCACTTCCATATTTTTTGTAGTCGCCCTGTTTATTTACCCGAAGCTTCTTCACAGAATTTTTTTGACCCAACTTTTTTTTACTTCAACTGTTTTTATTGTTGTTTATAAATGATGGCACATGTTCCATGTTCCATGTTCCCCATATGACATTGACAGTCAATATCAGTGTGATCTGTTAATACTTTTCATGTGGCAGTCGTCTGCAGACGACAGATCCAAAATTTAACAAAATGTTTCAAAAATGTTAAGATTGTTTAATTTCATCACCATATTATGAATCACCATGAGAAATGCATTAAAATAAGTACAAACATGCCTAGTTATTGGTTCAGTAATTCTTGGGATAGACTCTGAAAGTTGGGAAAGGTTTCTGAAAAATATGTGTGTATACTGTATGGTCAAACTTATATAGCCACATCCATGGAAAGGGCTAAGCCACCATTAACCAAAAATTAAGGGTTGATCACGTACACAATTCACAAGGGGTGTATTTGTGCGTGTGTGATGATAATATATGCGCCTTAAAATGTAATCAAAATGAATTTGATTAAATTGATTGCTTGATTAAAGTGATCTTAGATTGTACCATTGGTTTAATAATGAGATCTAGTCAATATATGTTTGCATGATAAGAAAATATTGTAAAGGAATTCTATGGATTTTGAGATTCCCGTCCACCCCCCAATTATTGATTGGATTTTGCTGTCTCTCATGTATACATTCAAAAGCATGTCATACTGGATTTACTGAGCTCCTGTCGAATCAAATCCTTGCGTCTGGTGAATTTTGGGTGTCGGAAAAAAATTCTGTTGCCGTGTGGTGAAATAGAGTTAGGGTTAATTAAGGAAATTGTGACCTATTAGGCAAGGCAATCTATTTTGTAGTATGTACAATGGTCATTCACACAGTAACAGTAGAGTAAACATGAATGCGCACACTAATTATGCCAATATCATGGTAATGAACCATCTACAGTGGGTTCGAGAACTTTTTTAATTTGCACAAAATATGTATGCATCTGATATGTGGATTATTTAGCTAGTATTGATTTGTGCCAGAATTAAATGGATTACCAAACTAATCTTTGCTATTGACTGATAAATTATTTTCTATGTTTATAATTATTGTAACGTATTGAAACGTAAACCATGTTATTTACTGGTCTATACATGTAAATCCCATTGTACAAACCAGTAAATGACATGGTTTACGCAAATTATGCTAGTTTTCTTATTTTTCATCGGATTGATCTCACATTTTCAGGATATCATAATAATTAATTGGGCTTTACATTGAGACTAAATTGGTCATGGTCCAATGATTATAACAAGTATTACACCGTCATGAAAAAGTGTCCTGATTTTTTTTGATACACCCTGTATATGACCTTTTAACTTGCATTCATACTAAGTCATTATTTGCTCTTTTTTGTTTTTTGATTTTTTTCTAAATTGCTAATATTAATCAATTCTTTATTTTTCTTTTGTTTATTTCTATTAAACAGCGAATCCCAGGCTGTTGTTTGCCAACCGGAGGGACATACGTATCATAGATGCCGGTGCGGGCACCAACGGCTCCACCGGCGGATCAGACGGGGGTCGTGGCGCCGCCTCCCAGGTTGTCATCGGCAACCTGGAGGATGCTGCGGCCGTAGACTACCTCCACTCTGGATGTATTATATTTTGGACGGATGTGAGCAACGAAATGATCAAATCCACGTATTGCAACGGCACACAAGAAGAGAAAGAGATAATCACAACAGGACTGATTGCGCCAGATGGGTTGGCGTGCGATTGGGTGGGGTTGAAGATTTATTGGACCGACTCGGAGACGAATCGAGTCGAGGTCAGCGAGCTGGACGGCAGCTCGAGAAAAGTTTTATTTTGGCAGGACTTGGATCAGCCAAGAGCAATAGCACTAGATCCAGAAAATGGGTAAGTGGAAGGAACAAAATTCAGCGTGTTATCGTTAGGCGACAAAAGAAAGAAACCCTGTTTACGGGCAAACGAAACTCGCAGGTTGGGTCAATCGGTCAAGCTTTTTTCTTTTCTTTTGTCTTAATTTCCCTTGAAAATGACCGTATAAATATAATTTTTTATTCTAACTCATGAAATTAATTAAAATCCCAAATAACCCCTGAATCTTTAGTTTTATGCATGTCTTCAGGAGTAGCCCTTCATACATGTATCTTTGGCTCTAGTTATATTGACCAATGATATTTTTTATCAAAATATTTGAATCGTATATGCTACTTTTGAGTTTAATTTATTAGTAATTTAAGTCTGAAGGGGCTACCTCGGGTTTATATTTTACTTCAAAAGATGAACCATTTTGTACATTAATTAACACTTTCCATGAGGCAGGCGGCTGCAGACGACATCCCAAATGTTAACAAAATGTTTCAAAAATGTTAGAATTATTGAATTTCATTACCATATTTGGAATCACCATGAGAAATGCATTGAAATAAGTACAAACATGCCTAGTATTGGTTCAGTAATCCTTGAGGTAGACCATGAAAGTTGGGAAAGGATTTTGAAAAATCTGTTTTGTATATGGTAAAACCAATAGCCGCATGGAAAGTATTAAGATGCAATCTAGAGAGAAGTTCAGTATGACTTCCAATAGTCAGTGAAGAAAAATCAATTCTAACCCAGTTGAATAGAAAGAACTAGTAAAGAAATCCCACTGCGCAATAATGGGATGTGACTGTGTATATCCTGGCACTGGCAGCCAATCTCACCAAGCACACTACTTACTATACTACGAGCCAACATGGGATTGCATTGCATTGCAGTGCACAGCATAGCTATTTGGGCTGGCTTGGAATAACATGACCTTTGACCTAATGGTCTATCAAGAATGCCTCGCTAGCTGTCCGTCATCACCTGTCAACCTGTCAGCTAAATTGACGAGTCTTTTATGACCTATTGTGTCACTTTACTCCCCTATTGTGCACCATTGTTCCAGCATTGTTTATTTACCACACCAGGCGCACACCTAAGCCAGGATTTTTACAAAGTGGCGTAGAATAGACACCATTATTCGCCCTGTTGTGAGAGTCTGCTGTTGGGAAGTTTTGGTAAAATTGGCAAAACAGTTTGGATAATGTGAAGATTATCGCACGATTGGTTGAATTTAGGCAGAAAGGGAAACGAAAACAGCCAATGGCGTTTGCCGCTTGACTTTGGTTAGAGTTTGAAATTTCTGGGTGTTTACTTGTTACAGACGTACTATAATTTTGTTTGCAACATTGATTTGATAAATAGTGAAATGAAGTCCATTATTTTATGTAGTACTTTGTAGTTATTTACAGTTACGTCTACCCCAAATATGGCATTAAATATTGGTTTTGTATTGTCCTATACTTCAGATTTCTTTTTTAAAGTGAGATAAAAAGAGACCCTCGCCCCCATTTCTGCTAAAATAGCCTACACAGATGAAAATGCAACCATTCTTAAAAGCCTACATGTATTTAGTAAAGGGTCTAATTCTTAATTGCCTTTTTTGTGCAGACAGTACTCAGTGGTTTCGCCAACTATAGTGTAACCACTATTTGGATTGTAGGCCAATATTGTTTTTGCAATGTCAAACATGAGCAAAAAGTGACTATAATAAGTCTGTGATATATGGCTTATACTAAGATCAGGGGTTATCAAATGCCTGCCCCCCCCCCCTCCCTCTGGTTACACCCCTGTCTGGGATTATTGATAACCAATTCAAAATCATTTTACTATTGACCGAACCCCCAGCCCCTGTCAAATAGTGGTTTTTGGCACATGATAAAAAGGGTAGTGGCCATATCATGTTTCATATTTATTTCAGCAATTTGCCAAATTGTGAAGCAGGCACAAAATAAAATTATGCAAAGTCATTTACGCCATGCAAAGTTATAATTGCTATAATTGTTATGCCACCATAAGACGAATATTTCTTTTAAAAGTGCACTCCGGGTCCGGGTTATGTGAATGACTTTTGCACTACTATACTATCCCATTTGCCACCTTTCAACAAAAAGACCGCTTTTACATGCAGAACAGAGGGTTCATCCATGCAGTGAACACCCTACAATGTTTCGAAGCAATATCGCACAGCCATCAATCAAAGTTATCTGAACTGTCACTGGTAATTGTGTAAATAACAAAAGTTGAAAACATTCTGTACACATACTTGTGTGTGGGAACACATTACTATTTATATCAGGGTACACAATGTGTCATTCATGTACTGTAAATGCGGATATTGTTTGTGGGATTAATTTTTTGCACTTTGCCAATTTAATTATAACTACATGTATTTAGATTGTTCAAAAGTTACCGATTTGTATGTTTTCAAATAGATTTATATTTAAAAGAGATATATTTATGTGCTTTTATTTTTTTTGGGTAGCTTCTTGAAGAGCAAACATAAGTTAAAAATTAATGTTGCACACATTTTGTTACAGTATGTACACGCTTTGTGTTATTTACACACGCACATGAAACATACATGCACGTATAAACCAGTTGAGGAACATGTATGTTGTTGTTGATACACACATTGCACGCACATGCCACAGTACAGTAGCTAGACTAAAACATATCCTTAAATTTAGGGTAAGGGGAGAAAAACGGGTCAAATTTGTTGGGAAATATCACTGTTCCATGGAAGGCGGACGCTTAACTAATTTTGCTAACGGGGGAGCTAACAGAAGTTAACTTTTTCGAGATCATTTAACAGCTCAACCGATCTTGCCACTAGATAGAATCGTGAAGCCCACGGTACATCAGCTATTTGCTGTGGCTATTTGTGGCTTCTGGTGATGTTAGGGTTCTTACTCGTATATTCAGCGTAGGCATTGTTATCATAGGTTAGTTTCAGAATTATCTTGAATAGACTGCACGCCATGATTAGGTAAAAGGAAATAGGTTCAAATTTTTTTCTCAGTCAATTGATAAAACCACACAAAACCTCTATTACCAAGAAACAAGACAGCTGTAGGAGTAGCACCATTTTGTGAAACGATAATTCATTTTTGTTTTGAAATTGTATCGTTACAAAGAACTTATCCATGTAATTTTCCATTCCGGTATAATGCAGTTATGTTATTTATTTACCCTTTTAGCAACCATGGCAACCAGCAAGCAATCAATCACTCTTAAATAATAATATGTCAAAGTGTTCTAATTTTTTTCTACCAATATTTTTTAAATAACTCTCATGATATGCACGGGTGAATTTGTTTGACGCATTAAGCTGTAACAATACATGTACAGGCTCATCAATCATTTTTCAGTCTGCTCCAAATTATTGTCTTTTTGCACCTTGTTGTTTGTTTTTAGTTCAAATATTTTTGCGAATTGCTGCAAAGTCAAGCAAGAACGATACTATAGTGACTGTTTTTAGCTAAATTAAAGGATGGTTAAAAGCCTTGGAAGGATGGGTAGAGATGGTATCATCATCAGTGATGCATGATGGGTAGATGGTGCTCATTATCAATAATGCATGGTGGGATACTCAGCTAGGTGTAATATAAACAAGTATCTAAATTAGTACATCTTTTCATGCATAACTTGTTGTTATTTTCCATCAAATTGGCTGCTATGTGTTAAATACCAGAATATTACATTATAGTGTGTTTAGAATCAAATATGCAAGCCTCACTATATATTACAAATATCTATCTATTATATTCTTGCCTGTGCTCTCTAGCCTCTCTGACTCACTCATTTTCAGCGAACTTAGATGGAAGTGTTTGTTGACTGGTGTTACAAATTCACTAATTTCTTCATATCTACTCAACCGAATTAAAGGCATATTTCACCAAAATTTAGCAAAATGGTTGCACTTTACGTTCCTATATTATATTTGGATGCTTCTTTTTAAAGTTATGATCACTTGTGGTTGTAATATTTTACTGAGACACCCTGTATTTACGACAGGAAAGGGTTTGTGATTGTCAAGTTCAGGTACAGAATGACACGAGATTTGAAGAAAAAAGATTTGAGATTTGAAGAAAAAAAACCTTCCAATGTACCAACCATTCTAATAAAAAGACTGGTGATCTTTCCATACACAATAGTTTGTCAAAAAAATAAACTTGTTAGTTGAGACTGTTGCTTGTCTGAAGAAAAATAAAAGGGAGGAATGAAAAAAAATGAAAGAATCCAAAGAATAGCTTGAATGATTGATTGCTGTCACGCTGTCAGTGCCATTATATTTTCTTGGTGAAATGACAAATTAAGTCTTGATCTTTGCCCTTTGATTGCGGGTGTTGGATAAATGGTAGAATAGACTAAAATGGTCTAAAAATGCAAATTCCATAAAGGTAGCCTTGCTTGAAATGTTTACCAGGGGAGGCTGGTACTCGTCCTGTTTGTTTGTTGTATATAGACCTCTAACACTTTCCACGCAGCTATTGGTTTACCATATACAATACAGATTTTTCAGAAACCTTTCTCCACTTTCAAGGTCTATCTCAAGGATTACAGAACCAATACTAGGCATGTTTGTATTTATTTCAATGCATTTCTCATGGTGATTCCAAATATGGTGATGAAATTCAATAATTTTGACATTTTTGAAACATTTTGTGAAATTTTAGAATGTCGTCTGCATACGCCTGCCGCGTGGAAAGTGTTAAGAAGCTCCGTTTCAGCTTTAAAAAGGATTCCGCATATATCTTGGCTGCCGTTTTTGTCAAAACCATTTTATCTCCATCTGGCCCTTCAACATGTATACAGTAATATATGCTCTGAACATGTATAAATCATCACTTCCTATGCTAACCATTGGATAGTTTTACTTTATACATTGTACATGCTGAATTTCTTTTTTTTTTGAGACGAACTTTTTACGGATTTAAAAAGAAGACTAGGCCAATAACTTACTACCAGAACTAATAAACAGGTACTGAACAACACATACAGATTTGACTCCAGGTATAGACCCTTTTTATCACACAATCTGTGGTGAAAAATACCTCCCCACTGATAAAATGCACCTAACATTTTAATTTTGAGAGCTAGAATTGTCCATTTGAACACAAATATCCGTTCAAAGAGCTTCCTGAATTTCTCATTTCCCCAAACCTACATACAATCCCCACCTCACCCCAATAGTGGCGTATTCAATGTATACATGTTCAACTGGTTGTGTATGGAGTTTAATATCAACCGATTTCTCTCCAGTATTTCAGTATGAACTGATCATCCAGCTTTTTGTACTACCCAGTCAAGTCCATGAACACAATGCACTTTTACCCATTGAATTATCACTAGTGACAAGTTCAAATTGTTTGTCACTGAGTCAAATGATGGATTGTGGCTGCACTTCTGTTAACAATTTATTAACACTTTTCATGCGGCACGCTTCTGCAGACGACATTCCAAAATTTCAAAAAATGTTTCAAAAATGTCAAAAGTGTTGAATGCCATTACCACTTTTGGAATCTCCATGAGAAATGCTTTGCAACAAGTACAAACATGCGTATAATTGGTTCAGTACTTCTTGAGATAAGACTTTGAAATTTGGGAAAGGTTCAAATTGTTTGTCACTGAGTCAAATGATGGATTGTAGCTGCTCTTCTGTTACCAATTTATTAAGTGCATTTCCAATCACCTTTTGAGTGCAGTTGCAGTATTAGGCAAAAAAGTAATTGTTGTGTTGCCCTCAAGTGCCAAAAATCTTGAAGTTGGGTCGTTGATTTTCCTTTTTCCCCTCCTTTCCCCCCTCTTTTTTGCTGACAAATATTACTGACAGACCGTGGTTCATGACAAGACAACATTGGTATGTTAATTTGACTAATGTTTCTAGTGTGATAATAGTTTAAAAGCAATCTATTCAAGCAAGTTTATTCATTTCAAGCAGAAAATAGTCATATTTTGACAAATTGGGGTAACATTTAAATCTTTAAAAAAATGTGACCCTGATTTTTGAGATTTTAGGGTCGGTCGCTGAGGGCAATTGGCCTTATCACACATGCGGGGCGGACTTTATGAGAAAGAAAGTTTTGTGTAACCGCTGATCAGTATAGACCTAATTTTCGTAAAAATAATCAATATTCCCTGTTTTCCCCAAATCACCTCCTTCCCTGCCTCTTAATCACCCCAATTAAAATGTGATGCAGCACATCAAATGGGGGGGGGGGGGGGGGGGGGGGGGGACTTTAAAAGGTTTTGTGTTAGCAGACATTTAGCAGACATTTTCACTTGTTAAATCAATTTTGATAAATTTTGTGACATTTTAAAGCTTAGATAATTACACATTTATAATAATTAAACTTACAATTGACTTTTACCTAAGAAGTCCCCCTTATGATGTACTGCATCACAAATGGTTAATCAGTAAAATCACACACATTGATGGTAAGAAGTCTATCACAATTAAAATGTGCTGTTTATATTTTAAGATAGTTTTGTTGGCAAATCAACAGATATGACTGTTAACTTTTAAATATTTGTTCTGTGCTACAATTGATTCCAATGTTCCAATCAAGTCACTCTATGGTGTCAATCATCATTCAAATTTAGACTTTGTTTATTTATCGACAATTGGCAGTATTTGTATATTTATCAACAATGACCTAAATTTCATTGTGCGGCGCAATTCTGGTTTTGTACAGGAAATGTGGAACGTGTGGATTGGTTTCTACGAGTACTTTACCTTTCGGTGCGGAAATATGGCTAGCTACGTTGTTTACATATCATCACATCTTTCTGTGTTTTTTTCTTTAAATACATATTAGAGATACAAATCGAGGGCTCAGAAACAAAAGGCCTTATCTCCATTTTGACCATTTTGAGAAAAAGACTATTGAAGATTTTTAAACGCATTGGGGAGATAGAGATGAGGCCTTGTGATATTGGCTATAACTTTGAAAGGGGTTGTGTTATGGAGATTAGGCTGTGTTACTGGAAAGAGAGTTTCTTTCTGAACATTTTGATACCATAATCTCATTTTTGAAAAAATGGAGATGAGGCCTTGCTGTTTAGGAGCTACCAAATATAAGAAAAAAGGTTTTTACTTTCCATGTTTTCGCACACTCCGCATGAGATGAGTGGAGGACAGGGCTCAAATTAATCGAAGGCATCAAAGGTTATTGCCTTCGATGCCCCACCTAGTTGCCTTGATGCCCTCAATTTCTGGCTGTTTTCATTCCATTCAAAAGTACATAAGTGCCTTGGAGAAAGCTGGTGCCCCTTTCAAATTGCCTTAAATTGCATGCCCTCCTTATTTCTTATTTTGAGGCCTGGTGGAGGACATCCAAACACTTTATCTTACGGCTTATGTGATAAATAGAATCCCAAAACATTAGAAACTTGGAAATGCGTTTTCGCAGTTGAAGTAATAGTTGAATGATTTTTAGAATGTGAATCGCAGAAATGTCTCCGGTACATTTGAATTGTTCAAATGACAATTGAATTTCAACAAAATTATCCATGACACTTAAATTGCAACTTTCCATCTTGGTTTAGCAAAGAGAATTGTCAAACCTGAGAATCAAGATCATGTGAAAGAAAGATCTGGCATTTACAGGAAATCAATGATGGTTAGAACTAGAATCAGTTGCTACATATGTTCATAACATTTAGCTCTGTTTCAAATGAAACGAGATGTGCAACCGTAGAAATATACTTGTAGCTGTAGACACTTTATAAATCATTGTTAAGTTACCTACAATACCCATACAATCCTTGATGCGCATTGTCAATAGAAACTTGAGGTGAAACTTAAAATGTATACTACACCGGGGGGGGGGGGGGGGGGGGGGGGGGGGGGGGGGGGGGGGTACTACTTAATGGATGTGAGGTCACAGGGATGTGCCACCAAATAGGGTCCCATTTTTTACCCCTCTGGTAAATGAATGACTCCTTTTCATAGACATTTTTGGTAAATTGATGGGTCTAAAATCCTTAAATTAGCTGATGTTTTAGTAAAATCTGTCACATTTTTAGGAAAATTATGGGTCTATGGAAAATACATGGGTCCATTTCATCCAAAAATTGGTAAATGTTTTGGTCAATTTTCAATTTGATGGCAGCACATCCCTACCAAAAAATTATCTGAGTTATTTGAATTATCTTACCACCCCCCCCCCCCCCCCCCCCCCAGGGACAACACATTGTTGCACAAGGTACACTTCCATCACGTAGAATGAACACAACACAACATTCAACAAGCATCTGAGACAGATAGACGAGAAAGAGCGGGGGAAACAAATTTGATATTCTGTGTAGGTTTCCTTGATTAAATCTGTCAGTGTTACTTTCACTAAAGATTGGATACTAGATCCAACATTGATCACTCTAATAAATGGAAGAGATGCTGCACTGTGCATACAAAGAAGATTTTACGTTCTTCCCACAATGCATTGCCAACTAAAGCTTTTTTCACACGATGCATTTGTCGAACTCTTAAAGTTTTAGAATTAAGGAAAAGGAACACTGATAACTTATTTATTCATTGATGTCAACTAGAACCTTAACCCTAACCCTAGAACGTGGCAGTGGGGATGGAACGAAGAACAGGGGGAGGGGGTTAAATAAAAAATGGGAAAAATTATGTCCGCCGGCCCGGGAATTGAACCCGGGTCGGCCACGTGACAGGCGAGATATACTACCACTCAGCCACGGTGGAGGGCTTCACAGGCTAAAAAATCGGAGACCATATATACCCGTAGTTAAGTGCTACAGGAGATAGAACTTGTGCGCGCGCAAGCCAAGTGGTGCTGGCTGTGAGGTGACTGTGAGACGTAGTAGGGTTAGGGTTATAGAGCTCCAATGATGAACGCTTTATGGAGCTATGATTGTGTACATGTCTATGAGAACCGAGACAAATTGAGACCAGAATTAGGGCATTTTGCAAAAAAAGGCAATGCATTGTGGTGGTGTCTTTAAAATCTTCTTTGGTGTGCATACATGTATGTATTGCTGTCTCTCTATCCGTTCGAGGGCTGAACGTGACTCACATCAATATACTCTTTTCAATATCAGAAGGTTTTTCAGTAGGATCATGGGGCGAATATCCGTGGCAGGGGAGGAGGATTGGGGATTGAAAATGGCTGGGGCAGATGTCGTTCAAAATCAAATGCTTGACCGTGACCGTAGATTCGTCAACCGACTCAAGCAACCCAGAGCAGAGCAGCTTATGGGGTAATCACCCGATGGTAGATCTGCCTCTGATCCCCTGGTCCTCATGTTGTACATAATAATGTGTTTATTTTTAAGAATTTTAATTTAATTTCAAAAGATCTTGCTACCAATACCTGTGTGATTATTGCTGAATACTGGAGGATGTTCTTAGTGTTTTTGAATAGGGATGGTTTAGAACTAAACGTTTATTTGACTATAAATGTGATTTGTTATCCATAAAAAAACCTGTAACTATCCAGCTCTAAATGATACCGATATTAATGAAGCCCTTTGTCTAATCAACGTTCATTTTTATGCTGATATGTGTATTTCATTGTCAACCAAATATTCTTTAAGCTTAATTAAGTTTATGTGGCAAATAACCATTCAAAAGTGTAAGACACCAACGGAGGTTTTGCAATATAAAATGTTGTAATCAATTTGTGCACAAGGGACTTAAATTTGAACAATTTGAATTGGAAGGTATAATATCAGAAAAAAATATATTTAGAAAGATTTGATTGAACACAACTATACAAGGGATTGAGGGAAATGTATGTACTGTCCTTTACGTACGCAGCATTTTCTTGTTTGGTGTAATTTTGTAAAGAAACATATCGTGATATTGATATTGCTCTTCGTCCACAGCGGACAATGTACTGTAAATTTGGTAATTTTTGCGCAATCTATTTTTCGTGATTTGCTGATTTTTGAACCATTACGCTTGATTCTAAATTTGTGATTTTAAAGTTAATTTCTTGAGTTTATATCCAAAAAGATTTTTTTTAGTGCATTTAAATTTGTTTGTACTTTTCTGGTATATTGTAGCTGCTTGAATGCGAAAAATCACCAAAATAATTGTCGCATGAAATTTACCGCATTTATAGTAATGATTTATTGACCTTAGACTGACCCAAACAAAAGACGGAAAAAATAAATAATTAACCAGTCCACCACTGAAACGCACGTCGTAACCTTGTACAGTGTTTGCGAAATTAATATAAAAAAAGGCAACGCAGTGTGCCGCTTCACTGACCAGGGGCAAGTTGGTATAATAAAAGGTTCATTCGCCCTTAGTTATTAGTGGATTGTCTGTTGCCATTTAAGGCCATGTTTAAAAATATCAGAGCATATCCTGAGACGTTTTTGACATTTTAAAGAGAAAAAGAGATATTTTCCCCATTTCAAAAAATAACTAATTTGAAATCATAAAAAGTTGGGGTTTTTCTCTTTCTATTTCAATTTTATTTGACTATAAATGTAGTTTTTTGTCTTTTTTGAGGAAGAATGTTTTTAAAAAAAAAAATCAAAATTTCACTCAGATAAAGTTGAATTTTGTGAAAAATTGCTAGACGTGACACAATACTTGCTTCATCTGAAGCCTCCTACATACACCCATGTGGAAAATTGTGCTGATGGGCACATGTGTAAAATACGAGACTAAAATCGATACAAAAGCTTTCTAAATTGGCTCAGATTTTTTTAACCTGCTCAGGCAGATAACGTCGTTGTTTTGATTGAAAGCGAGATGGCTGTGTTTAAAGCCAAAATATGCCTAAGTGGTGGACATTATTAATTCATTTGGGGCGAGTGAAGTGCGTTTATTACGATGACTGGCTGGCACGGCTGTACTGAGGTGCTTAGTTAAGTGCTTGCTTGGGGTTGAGGACTAATTAATAGTGGGATTCAGTGTAAGGCAAAGGGGAGGTAGGGCGTGTGTGGATGAATTCTGCCTTGTTTTTTAGGAAAGATACTGGGGCAATAGGATACCGGTGCACTGCTAATTGTATGATTGCTTAAGGAAATGGACTGGTGTGCATATTATTCCTTTGTGAACTTGTGCAAAGGGTAGAGTTATTTCTTATGTATTTTACACTACAGAAACACTGAACACCTCAAAAACCAGAACACCTGATGAAAATTATCTTGACAGCAAGGCTCAAGATAACAGTCTTTTACCGGGAGCTACCTTTTTTCAAAAGTAGCGCCCGGATCATATGATATATTGAGAACCAGGAGCTACTTTCAGTCCACTGGGAGCTAACTTTTTATTAAATCGTATTGTCAAATCGAAATTCGATGTCTTGGGCAAGCTTTCCGATCGTCAACGGGCGCTGGTTTGAACAAAATATCAGCGCTCGGTTGTTTATTTTTCAGCGTTACCGGGCGCTATGGCAGGAGGACCGAGGGGTAAAAATCTCCCAGCGCCCGCTTATCTTGAGCCTTGCTTGACAGTACAGGCTCGGAAACCTCGGGTCAATCTCCCCAGACAAAACTAGATGGGTTATAAATGAAGAGGTATTTTGCAAAAGGGCCTACATCCACTTTGGCTCTTATTGAGAAAAAGTCAAAAAACTGTTTCTAAATATTCAAGTTGAGCAATTGAAAAACTGAATGGATTATGAAAGAGGTACACTACATACTAATTGAAATTGAAATAAATTTTAAATGTGCTAGTTTTAATTTTTTTTTTAAATCATGTTTACATTTTTTGAAAATTTGGATGTAGGCCCTTTTGCAACAAAACTCCATCTGTTTGTACATAAAGAAAAAATACCACACACAAAAAATCATTTATTTTAATCATTTCAAATAAATAAGTTTGATATTGAAATGTATAGGTCACAATCATATGTTTCAAGGAAATAAAGTCATTGTTTTCAAAAATACCTACATCTCATTGTAAACAGCCATTGAAGTTGTTGTTTTGTTGCAAAAGGGCCTGTATCCCGATTTAATTCTGGATACAGGCCCTTTTGCAACAAAACAACAATTTCAATGGCTGTTTACAATGAGATGTAGGTCTTTTTGAAAAAAATGACTTTGTTTCCTTGAAACATATGATTTTTCCCTATACATTTCTATATCAAACTCATTTTTTGAAAAAATGCACCATAGCCCTTTTGCAAAATACCTCTTCAAATATGGATGGAAAAGTTGATTTAGGGAGCTTGTGATAGCGTGTCCTGTATTACTTGCTATTGAAGAGGTCCTACCTAGAATCTCAAACAATTTTATGAATTTTAGCCTGAGGTGAGGTGAGCATTAATATAGCCAGGTCATTTTGGTTTTGTAAGGACAGTGTAATATTTAGTAGCATTATATGGTTTATATGAAAAATTAATGAATGGTTTTAGCGAATAGCAATATAGAAAATATTTTCAGTCATGAAAAAACCTGTGAATAGTTTTCTGTATCACACATGCCAAGGATGTACAATGTATTTACATTAATTGGGCATCTATATGTTTACAAGGTTGGGATTAGGATCAAATAAGCTTAAAAGTCACATAAAATGTGCCCCTTTTGTTGCTAAATTTTATTACTCATTGTGCTAAATATGTTAGTTGTCCTGTCAATGCTATTAAACCAAATCATGATCTATCTTGGCACTTTCCACGCGGCTACTACTTAGTTTTACCATACATAACAGATTTGTCAGAATTCTTTCCTAATTTTCAATGTATATCTCAAGGATTATTGAACCAATACCAGGCATGTTTGTTGCATTTCTCATGGTGATTCAAAATATTGTAACTAAATTCAGTAATTTTGACATTTTTGCAACATTTTGTGCAATTTTTGAATGTCGTCTGCAGCCGCCTGCCGCGTGGAAAGTGTTAGTATACTGAACATGCTATACAACTGAATAGATAGACCATAAATACTGGAATGGAGTGGCCAATTCAGCCCTTTTTGGCAAAAGAATGTATCTTATATGTAGTTTTCTAACAGTATACTTACTACCTTTTAACATGATCAAAGTTAGTTTTTTTCTCCATAAAACATGTAGTGGTAAAAGGCAGTATATTACTTTTATTGTCTTTACAAGTTGCAACCTTTTCTTCAGTGAGAATTATTGAGCCAAGTTAACACAATCCATGTTAAAAGGAAGTATATCATTAAAAAGTACATATAAGATACATCCTTTTGCCATAAAAGGGCTGAATTGTCCATTGAGACATTATTTAGGGTCACCAAATTCTATGAATGAAGGCATTCTTGCAAGTGAATCATTTTTAGGAAATAATTTAAGACATATTATCAGTGTAAAATTGGTACAGCATTATTTTACAACAAGCAATTCAGCATGAATCAAGTTATTAATTAATTTGTAGGCCTAAATATGGCAACTATCATATCAAACAGTGTTTAAAATTGTGCTGGGTTAAAAAAAAAAGGCAGTCTTCACGTAGGCAAAAAGAAACGTGGATTGGTTACAAATGAAGATGCTGTTGAAAATTTGGGGTGATTACCTACATTTGTACCTATTCGCAAGAAAAAAAATGTTGCGGCAACAACTTGTTGTATGATTAAGCTGGTACAGCGGTCTACCTTTAGCCATAGACTGTAAAAGAACTTAATAATTCAAGTTGATGAGAAGAATACATTTCTGCAAAATATGTTGTTCAGATCAGAACTCAAAGTCAGAACTCAGCATGTAAACAGCCTTTTAGCCAGCTCCCATACTGTTCTCAGGCCAGTTCTATTGTTACATAGGGTCAGGGTCAAATGCAGTGTACTTACTTACTGCTGAAAATTGGCGAAAATAATATGTGATGCATGGGGTCATAAAGGCCCTATATCTTGCAGGGCAGGTTATTTCCGGATATTTTTTAAAGCAAAATAGTTTGTTAAAGAAATTGGCGCTTTTCCTAATATTTTCAATAGTCAGGCATGATACTTTGTAGATAAAAATCGGAAAGTAAATATTTATCACTCTCAAATGTAGATATTTTTGCATTCATTTAACCCAATTTTAGGCAATTTAGTACAAAAGTCTGCTGTTTTGTAATATTTCAGGGATTTTCTGATTTTCTCACCTGATATGAGTATCATGCCTGAATAGTATGTATACATTTTTCAAAAAATATGTACAATAAACCAAACTTGGTTCTGTCAGTAATTATCAGAATCTCTCTATTTTTTTCTCCAACATTTAAAACAAAAAATTAACCAAATCATGGTTAATGGTCAATTTTCTTTCAATTTTCTTTCAATTGTGGAAATATTGGCGCATGGAAAACTACACTAACACTGTCTACTTTTCAACACTCCCGACCGTCAGCTTTTCACCAGCAGTCTAGTGGTTAAAATGGGATCATTTAATCCCCAGCGTTCATTTTCATTTTTGACCATTGGTCATTTTGTTGGTCTGGCGGTCAATTAGTTTAGTGGATGAAATTAAAATAATTTGTGGCATAGTTAATTTTACAAACATGAACATAACACAGGCATGTTCAATGTGTATGGATTACATTACAATCAGGACTCAAAATAATTGACCCAGACCCAGACATCATAGTGTGAACACATATAATATATATGTGCATGTGTTCTGAATAACCAAACCGGTTGGTTTCTTTGTGATACATATAAATGCAAATTCGCAAACTGACAGAAGGCTTGTGTTCTGAGTTTAGCTTTTAAATAGGTGAAATTTGACATACGGGCTGCCGATAGGACATTATTCTTCGGGCATCCTTTTAATTTAGTACTTGTTCACTATTGGATTTGTCCTGGCTCTTCAGCCTATTGTTATAAATATAATATAAATATATTTGTAAGTTATGATGCGTAATTTGGTATAAAATTAAAGCATATATTTTTTATTTAGCCTCCCCTCTATAATGCTGTTCATATTGTCTTCACAGTTCTATTCTAAAACTTTTTCTTGGTTTAAATTACAGATATATATCCAAGGTCCTTTGTTATACCGAGTACCTAAATTCCATCATGAAGCATTATATTTATTCGCTGCATCTCAAATTTATGAGCAGCCAAAAGTAGGCGCTCTACACTTCACCTGGAGTGGGGGTACTTAGTGGATATGTGCCGCCAATTAGGGTCCCATTTTTCACCCGTCTGGTAAACGAATGACCCCTTTTCATAGCCATTTTTGGTAAATGTATGGGTCTAAAATCCTTAATATTGTTGTTTTTCACACAAATTTGAGCAAAATCTAACAATTATAATATAGGAAAATGATGGGTCTCTGGTAAACATATGGATCCATTTTCCGTCGAAAATTGGTAAATGTTTGGGTCAAATTTCATTTGGCTGGCGGCACACCTGTACCAAAAAAAATATCCAAGACCGCCCCCCCCCCCCTCACACTTCATTCACACAAGATTTCTAGGCCTATCTTTGAACAGCTTGATCGAAATATTTGCTGTACATCATAATCACAGCAAATTTGGTGCCAATCCAACAATCCTATCACCAGCTAATACCTTCCTTACACTTATTTACATTCCTACACCCAACTGACATGCTCATTAACAAAGACACAGTTCAGTAGCATACAAGGAAATCAACCCACTTTTACTATACCTGTGCATTGTGGGTGTCATGAACTCATACCTGAAGTATATTTTGTGTACACAAGGTATGTAGGTCAATGAACTGAGTCCTGGGCATTGGGATTGTACTTGGTGATAGAGTGGAAATCTATAAACATGACAATCATTGTAATAGACAGCCTGTCAATCAACAGTCTCTTTCACATACATTACCGTAATCACTCAAGCATTGCTTGAGAGTGGAATCAGGGAGAAAGATGTGATGTGGTAAATAGGTGTGGGGAAGAGGTTAGATAATCAGGTGATCTATTATGTTTACATGGCTTAAAAACAGCAGGGATCTGTTTTGAGTGACTTACTGAGAAGTGTTGCCAGGTTTACTATTTGGTAGCCCAAATAAGATGCTTTTGAATGATCTTTGTGTCATGGCGTTAGGGGTGTAATTAGAGGGATAGTTTTTGGTCCGGAGGATCCCCTATCGGAGAGTGGGGCGATCTATTCAGGTCATTAAGCTCTATATGTGCTTAGTATGCTACCTTTTCGTCAGTGCGCACCCATAATCATTGGGATGGTTGATATTCTGGCAACACAGCGAGTGAATGATAAGTAGACCGGGCAATTATCACAAAAAGTGACACCAATATGATCAAAAATCAAATATTGATTATGCGATTATTTACACACACTTATATTTTTGCAATCTGCCAAATTCAACAATTCTATGTTTTCTCACTGTCAAGAGAGAGATGTCTTTAATCCTTCAGTGAACTTGACGCCATACTGTAGACCTAGACAAAATTATTATTGAGATGCGCTACAAAATAGCCCTCCTCACAGGGCCACTATTTAAAAAACAAACAGCTGGTGTGGGGGGGGGGGGGGGGGGGGCGGGGGCGGGGGTTGGTGTCTCCAAAACGACCTGAAAAATCGAGCTCTCGATAACTGACAGTGCAAATCTCAACCGACACAACTCAAAAAAATTGGGGGTGGGGGCGATCGCCTCCTTCCCCCATCTGGCTACGACACTGCACCATAGTGTAGTGTCCTACGACACTGCACTTTGAGTACGACACTGCACCTTAGAGTGTGTTTCTGCTGGGGAAGAAACCGCTGATAAACGCTAAGTTTGCCCAGCAGAAACAGGCAAAACCCAGCAATAATCGGCAATAATCGGAGCAATAATATTTTTGCAGTGCCCCAGCAGAAACACGCTCATAGTGTAGTGTCATCATTTTTGTTGGATCGAACTAACCAACCCTTAACATCATAATATGCCGTGTGAATGAAACCAACCAAAAGTTTTCACCAGGTATATCACCATGCAAACAAGCATGCATGTCAGCTGGTCAGACTTGTGTGTGGCAGGTAGAGCTCCTCTTCCCAAGCCCTGAACCTGTAGTGTCTGGGCTACATTGCTTTGGTAAGAGCATACCAACCAACCCATCACCAAATATAATGTTGTGTTAACAAAATCAAATTTTCACCGGTATATCACCAGGTATGTCTACATGCAAGCAAGCATGCATTTATGTCTGAGGATCAGTCACTGTGTTCAGATAGAACTCCCCTTCCCCAGCCCTAAACATGCGATCACAATTTGCCTTCTCTGAACTGTAAACTGTTTTTGTCATACCGAAACAACCAACCTGCACCACTATGTTGTGTGAATGAAACCCAAGTTTTCAACGGGTATGTCACCAGGTATTTCTACATGCAAGCAAGCATGCATTTATGTCAGAGGATCAGTCATTGAGTTTAGATAGAGCTCCCATTCCCCAGCCCTGAACCTGTGGTCACAATTTGCCTTCTCTGAACTGTAAACTGTTTTTGTCATACCGAAACAACCAACCCACCACCATGTCGTGTGAACGAAACCCAAGTTTTCACCGGTATGTCACCAGGTATTTCTACATGCAAGCAAGCATGCATTTATGTCCGAGGATTAGTCATTGTGTTCAGAGAGAACTCCCCTTTCCCAACCCTAAACCTGAGGTCACAATTTGCCTTCTCTGAACTATAAACTGTTTTTGTCATACCGAAACAACCAACCCACCACCATGTCGTGTGAACGAAACCCAAGTTTTCACCGGTATGTCAACCGGTATTTCTACATGCAAGCAAGCATGCATTTATGTCTGAGGATCAGTCATTGAGTTTAGATAGAGCTCCCCTTCCCTAGCCCTAAACCTGTGGTCACAATTTGCCTTCTCTGAACTGTAAACTGTTTTTGTCATACCGAAACAACCAACCTGCACCGCTATGTTGTGTGAACGAAACCCAAGTTTTCAGCGGGTATGTCACCAGGTATTTCTACATGCAAGCAAGCATGCATTCATGTCCGAGGATCAGTCATTGAGTTCAGATAGAACTTCCCTTCCCCAGCCCTGAACCTGTGGTCACAATTTGCTTTTTCTGAGCTGTAAACGTCTTTGTAATTCCCAACCAACCCACCACCATGTTGTGTGAACGAAACCCAAGTTTTCACCAGGTATGTCACCAGGTATTTCTACATGCAATCAAGCATGCATTTATGTCAGAGGATCAGTCATTGAGTTCAGATAGAACTTCCCTTCCCCAGCCCTGAACCTGTGGTCACAATTGGCTTTTTCTGAGCTGTAAACGTCTTTATCATTCCCAACCAACCCACCACCATGTCGTGTGAACGAAACCCAAGTTTTCACCAGGTATGTCACCAGGTATATCATGTCAAGCGTCTGCATGCATGCATGTCAGCTGATCAGTCATGGATGAAATTGCCAGGAGTGTTAACTAGACACCTGTATGGGATCTGCCTACCTGTTTTGTCATTATCACTCCACTATGTGTTGTGTGTAAATGAATGGACAGGTGTTAGGTAAATTATTTATGCTAGGATTTAAATGGTGCGATGTTCCGTGTGACAGGGGATGTGAGTACTGTAAACATGGACATTTTCGCGCGTGAACTTTTAAGTAACGAATTGAAAAATAAGAGAAATGGCTTAAAATTGGCAAAGCGCGCTAATTTAACCGCTCAGAAATTACCACTTTACAGCAGTGTTTTGTGTGCGAATCTTGAGTTGAAATAGAGATAAAGCAAATCTGGACCAAAGAGCATGTTACTACAGAGGGGCGTAAGACGGAGGAACATTACAACTAATAGCCGCTAACAACAGCTCTGTAGAAACAGGTCCTCCCCACCCTTATATGGGTTATCCTTCTCGAGACCAAAAAATGGTTAGTATTAGTAAACATGTTTATCGTGCTTGAAACATTTTTGTGTTTGTGTTTTAAAAACTACAAACAATTAGTTACGCAGTCAGTAATTTAGTGTTTATCTTAATTATGAGATTACATGTATCAGCGGTGTTGCACTGACTTCATGGGTTTATTCGCATCTGAGTGGCAGGTTTAAAATTAGAAATTCAAAACATGACCAAAATGCAGAGGTTGCTTCAATGTAATCCCAGCATGCAGTAGAAGCGAACTGTGCAATTGTATAATTGAGCCAATTCAATTCATGTTTTGCATTGAAACGTACAGAAAAGAAATGGTTCATTAGAGGAACTAGTCAGTGAGACCTTTCAAATTTAACTAGTCAGTGAGACCTTTCAAATTTTAACTAGTCAGTGAGACTTTTCAAATTTGTATCAATATATGAATTTAGATTATATTTCTCAATACAATGATACCAACAAATGTGAAAAGTCTCGCTAATTAGTTCCTCTAATGAACCATTTCTTTTCTGTACACTTCAATGTAAAACACGGATTGAATTAGCTCCATTATACAATTGCACAGTGCGTTTCTACTGCATGCTGGGATTACATTGAAGCAACCTCTGACCAAAATGTAGCTTCCAAAAGGACAATAACATTGATTTGATAAAGAAAACAACCAGCCAAACAATGCAAGTGTCACATTTGAATGCATATGCCACACTTGAACTGATCCCAGGCTTACCTAGCTATGTTGTCACAAATATTTATCATATTCAAAGCAGAACAACAATGTTGTATTACAGAGTACAATGAACCTCACAACACTGTAGCTCCGCACAAAACGAAAGACCCAGTTTTTGTAGAGGTCGTAACTGTAATGGGCCTCACAAAACTGTAGCTCCGCACAAAACGAAAGACCCAGTTTTCTTAAAGGTCGTAACTGTAATGGGCCTCACAAAACTGTAGCTCCGCACAAAACGAAAGACCCAGTTTTCGTAGAGGTCGTAACTGTAATGGGCTATTCCGTTTGAAATCAATACACCCCTGTACGCGGCTATTAATTGGTTTTACCAAAACAAAACAACCGAGTGAATATAAAAACAAAATCAGCTTAAATTTGAAAGTTCAGGAAATAGGGGACACATTGCATTTTGAATATATGACAGTGATGAAACACGGAGAGGGCAGATCACAGGGTCAGAAATTTGAGGAGAATCCGAGAGTCCTTTCTCGCAAAGATCCAAGTTGATTCTCGTAGATAATATGTCTAACACACTATTTTAATGGAGGAGAATCCAGAGATTCTCGCCAAATCCATTGCAAGAATCTAAATGGATTCTCGCACCATTTGACAAACTTCTGACCCTGGATCACTTTTATTTACAAGTGTATGTTTACTTCTGGGTCATGAGAATTTAGCGTTAAAATTTATTGTGTTGCTGTTTCCACTGAACATTTAGTGAAAGTATTAAACATTGTTATCGGCGAACATGGTTATTGAAGTCATTCAGGTCCTCCCCCTCGTTGCATAATCGCTGTAGGCAAACTATAGTTTCATCAGTTCCAAATTTGGGAACGCACATGTCATGCAATCGATATTGCGCTTGTTGGGTTCATATACGTCTACACCATCTGTATTAATTCGCTGCTTTAATGAGGCTCGCCAATTTGGAACTGATCACACTATAGTCAAGTTCTTTCAGTTCTCTAGGATTTCAACACTTGAACTTGATGTGGCCATACATGATCGATTTCAGGAAGATGGTTGACAATTTAGCCAGGGTATTTTCTCATAAGTGGCGGTATTGATTTGGTGCTTGAGGATTCTTGCATTGTTCATTAAAGCCCTTGAGGATCTTTACCCTATTCACTATATAGCCCTTAAGGATCCTTGCCTCGTTCATTATATGACTAATTGGTGGTGGAGTAGATATGAAGAGGATGTTGGAATGATGAGCCGGCGGTTTTTGAAATAAAATCCTTGTCATTTTTTCCGGCAATTAAGTCGGAGCTTGTTTATGTGCCGTTTTCAAGAAAGTAATATTGAGGGTCGACTACAGTACAGAAAGACGTAACTCAAAAAAGATATGTGACGCGATCAAGAGGAATGAGTCGGATGTCGGGGAATCCCAAATTGAGATATGGCCTATTCAAAATGGCGGCTTACATAAGTTTTGATGGAAATTCATGTATACGATTTGACATAACTTTGTAACAAAACGTCGTATCAACATGGGGTTTTCAGTTTCTAAAAGCTCTAGGTGTCTTCTTTAAAACTGTATTAAAAACTCATTTTCGACCAGGGTCGACATCCGACTCATTCCTCTTGATCGCGTCACATATTATGATGAAAATTGGTTTTAGTACTTGGTGTTCCACTGAGTTGTGTGTAAAAAAATAAAAATTAATTTGGCTTACTCCAATATGGCTGTTTTTGAGGTGTTTTTTTTTGTTTGTCCTTCGAATCTTTGGGTAACAAGCAGGGAATTGTCACTACGCTGGTCGGTGCGGTGCCGGTCGGCCTCATCCGGCACTCGACAAAAAAACAACCGGCACGCAGACTATGTTTTTCAGCTTACCGACCGGCACTAAAGTTGGCCAAAGTCAGTGATTTCATACATAAAAACCAAGCTATACAGTGTTATTCTTCATTTAATACTTGTATGAAACAAAAAAATACTTAACAATTTGGAATTTTACCCCTAAAACATCAAAATCCATGACCCTGGTCCCCAGCCGTCACCCCCTGCATTGTGGTGACTCGCTCCTCTGCTTGCCATAATAAATTGTCCGGCACTACATTGCTAGTGACAACCCTGTTGACAATGATTTATTTTTGGTACCAATATCTCAAAATGACCGAAACAAAAAGGGAGTTGTGTCTTTCTGGTTGTCAACCCTCAACATTATGTCGAAGGTTGAGCGCCAGAAGGCCGTAACTCAATTTTTTGGCAAATTGATATTTTGGTTCAAAAATAATCCATATAACCTAGATTTCAGAACCATAAAGAGATAACTCATAACACTCTATATTTGACTAAAATTAGAGTTATAAGTTTGGTGCTACAGTGTATTGTATAGCGAGTCCCAAATAATTTGAAAGTCGATTAACTTAAAATAGCATTTCTTGAGATACAGCCTTCTGGCGCTCAACCCTTGATGTATATGATTCGTCTCAATATCAGTAGCACCCGCCCCCTTCCTTGATTAACTCATAGTAGACGAGATTCTCATATTGTTTGAAATCCGATACTTTTCAAAAAGAGTCTACGTACATTTCTTTCATAATTAGTTGTATAGGAGATGGGATAGCGGTATGTTCTTGGCAAAAACGGAGGAGATTTGTCCTATTTAACACTTTCCACGCGGCTATTGGTTTTACCAAATACGAAAACAGAATTTTCAGAAACCTTTCCCAGCGTTCAATGTCTATTTCAAGGATTACTGAGCCAATACTAAGCATGCTTGTACTTATTTTAATGCATTTCTCATTGTGATCCCAAATATGGTAATTAACTTCAATATTTTTGAAACATTTTGTGAAATTTTAGAATGCCGTCTGCAGACGCCTGCCGTGTAGAAAGTGTTAAATGTGGCAAACATTTTTGTCTTGTCTATAGATGAGAAAAGTGACCCGGAGTATGTGTCCATGAGAGGCTCATGTCCTGTATTGAATTTCAAATTACTGTGTACACAAAAGTGATTAAAAATAGATATAATGGACAATTATTCCAATGATGACACCATATTTGTCGTACTTGTCATCAAAAAGGTTCAAGCATGACGATCTAAGCGAACCAATATTTCAATGATTGGGGAAATCTAACCCTCGCTAATAAGTGATATATAATATACGGTGGCAGCTTGTTAACACAAAGTCGGATAACACAAAGTTCCTGATAACTCAAAGTTCCTGATAACTCAAAATTCCCAATAACACAAATTAAAACTGAAGGCCCCAGAAACTTTGTATTAACGAGTTTCCACTGTATGTTAATTTATTCAATTAGGCTAAATTAAAAAAATCTTTTGTCTCAAAGCTCTTCAGTTTTTCAAAACCTAATGCGAGGTTTTTTGTTTTATTGTTTTTTTATAAATATAAAATATTGAAATCCTTGTAAAAGTGAAATTTTGTATTTAAAATGATATGATCAATGAAAATCTGTGAAATGTTGGGATTTTTTTTTTTTTGGAAAAAAAAAAAAAATTGTTTAAAAGATTTTTTTTCTTCTAATGCGCATCAATAAACTAACGCGCGCGGGAGCTTTGAGACAAATGATTTGGTTTAATTTAGCCTTATTCCATAGCAAATTAACTTATGAATCCTTGTCAATGCAGTCTTAGAGATGCATGAATACCAAACAATGCAAGGGCATCAAAGTGAACTTGCACTTTCCTCGCTGACATTTTTCTCTCTCCACATGACCGACTGCAGTAAACATAACTCTTCATCAACTCAAGCCGTCTTTTGATATGATGGCCGCGCGACCTTAACGTGACCTCTCATTGGTAGAAAATGTGCACCGCTGTGAATCTTGCTGTGACTGGCCGTCTTGGCAGTGTTTCTAGAATGTTAACAGCTTTGCAAATTATATCATATCACCGTTCCAGTACATGTAGAGTTTAATTTCATTGTTATGATTAGCCAATATATTTTATATGGTTCACAGAGATTGCAGAGAATAAAATTGTTGGGAAATAATGATGATTCATTTACCTTAGTGATGTATTTCGGATTTATCGTTACAACATCGATTTGTTAAAATTCAAGCAAACATGAAGTACATATTATTTAAAATGGAATGATGGTTTTGTGCATTTAAATGCTTATTAAAACAAATACAGTATTTATATTTGTATGCATTTATACAAATGTATGTTTCCCCTAAATTTCACAACCCCCACTAAAGTTTGCGAAGCTCTCCATAGCACATGTGTGCAAGGTTAATTATGATTATGTATTATCCCTGTCCCCCTTAAATTGTCACCGTCCCCCGTTAATTCTGATGCTTTTGCTGCCACTGCCTTGAACTGACACACAGTTTAAACCATGTCATCATAAAGTGTTTAACACTTTCCACGCGGCTATTAGTTTTACCATATACAAAACAGATTTTTCAGAAAACTTTCCTAAATGGCAAGGTCTATCTGAAGTATTACTGAACCAATACTAGGCATGTTTGTACTTATGTCAATGCATTTCTCATGGTGGTTCCAAATATGGTAATGAAATTCAATAATTTTGACATTTTTTAAACATTTTGTGAAATTTTGGAATGTCGTCTGCAGCCGCCTGCCGCATGGAAAGCGTTAAGTATGAATTATTGTCAAGTTGCAAATGTTTATTCTTTTTCTTTTTCTTTTTCTTTCCACAGGTTTTTATACTGGACAGATTGGGGAGAAGTCCCAAAAATAGAGCGAGCCGGCATGGACGGCACTTATAGAACTACACTTATTGATGATAATATATTTTGGCCGAATGGCCTAACAATAGATTATGGTGCCTCGAAACTTTACTGGGCAGACGCCAAATATAGTTATATACACAGTGCTAATACGGACGGTACAAACAGACAGGTTGTTATACAGGGAATGTTACCGCATCCGTTCGCATTAACGTTATTTGAGAATTTAATATATTGGACGGATTGGGAAACAAAATCTATACATACGTGTGATAAAATCACAGGTGGCGAGATACGAGTCGTGCATGACGAGTTGTACTCGCCTATGGATATTCATGTTTACGATAAGAGGAGACAGCAGCAGCACGGGCCTAGCCCGTGCGGCGGTAACAATGGCGGATGTTCGCATTTGTGTTTGATGGCGCCAGAGTCGCCGCATTTTGCCTGCGCCTGCCCGACTGGTGTTAAATTGTTAGACGATGGATTTATGTGTGCGGACGGTAAGTTTGTTTACAATATCTTTTCACTTAGCTAAACTGTTGAAAAACCTTTGCTGAACAAATGTTGTTACGCTTTCAAGGTTCGTTCACACTTGGCGATATTTACCGAGCGATGTGGTGCGGCAGCCTTACTTCAGCCGCAGTGTACGGCAATTCATCGCAGGTCACCGTATGCGATGGCAGCCAGCGCTGTGTGGCAAGATAGGAGAACATCAACGTTAACACACACATCACAGCCTGCCGCAATAGCAGTTGAACACTTTTCAACTCCATTGCGATAACGTGCACCGCAATGCGCGATAAATAATGTGTGAACGGAGCTTAAGTTCTGTAATATCCATGGATTAATGCGTTGTCATATTCAACAGGAAGGAGTAAACTAATCCAGGATTTTTCAAAATGTTTCCTTTTCCCCCAAATCTTGGCGTTTAAAAAATATTTTGGGTTGCATTTAACTAATACTGTCTCATAAATATTAGCATTATCAAAAATTGAAAATCAAAGTAAAATGCAGACTATATGAAAGAATATCCCCATGACGATGATTAACAGACAGTCTCTTCATCAAGCTCCTCCCTTCACCAGATAGGTATCGAGGGTTATCCTATCCGTGTGTAAGAGTTTCAGAAGCAGGCTATGAAAGAATGAAAGATGGCAATTTATAGATCCCTCACTGTGCAAATATGTCATTTATATCCCAATGATGATGATTTACAGTCTCTTTATCAAATTCCCTGTCTGTGTTTGAGACTTTAAGTAGTAGACTACTAAAAATGAAAGAATGACATTCATAGGCCCTTCACTATGCAAATATGTCACCTGTATTCCCATGGCGATGATTTACAGACAGTCTCTTCATCAAACTCCCCCTTCACCAGATGGATATCAAGGGTTATTCTACCTGTGTGTAAGAGTTTCAGAAGCAGACTACAAAACAATGAAAAGAAGATGAAAAATTATAGATCCCTCACTATGCATATATATGTTATTTATATCTCCATGACAATGATTTACAAACTGGTCTCTTCCTCGTCCTCCCCCTTCACAATCTCCCCACCAGATATTGCCGGGTTAAGCTCTATATGTGTAAGAGTTTCATAACAGTACGTGTGAGACCTATAACATTTCATGTTTGGGTATTTGATGGAATGTGATATTTGAACTGACAAATTGTTGGCCGCAGATCAAACCCACAAGTAAATGGAGAAATGTTCGCAGGTTGGAAATGTTTATGGTGAATGTGAAATGGTCACATCGCAAATTCCTACACAGACAGATAAATGATTTGCCCAACTGGTGAATGCAGTTAGTACCAGTTACGTAACGAGGGTCTTTAATGTGGGTGGGGATCAGGCCTGGTGGGGATGGGGTGGGTTAACAGGCCCGAGACGGGGATGTGCTGCAAAAAATCCCTAAACATGGGGTATTATTTTGTGCTTGAAAATCCCTAATAATGGGGTCACTTTTTACAAATGGGTCTATTTTCGCGAAAATTTGGGACTATTTTTCTGATAATTTGCGAACACTCGGTCTATAATGAAGCAAAATCCTTAGAAATGGGTACTGTTTTTTCCAAAATTACCCTTAGAAATGGGTAGGTGGTTTGGATCTCCAGCCGCACACCCGACCAAACCAAACCAAATTCGGGGTGGGGGTAGGGGTATGACCAGGTGGAGGCATAAGTTTGTACTAAGTTTATACATGAGTTCTGTCTATTGTTTTAGAGGGTGAAGGCATAAGTTTGTACTAAGTTTGTACATGAGTTCTGTCTATTTTTTTAGAGGGTGAAGGCATAAGTTTGTACTAAGTTTGTACATGAGTTCTGTCTATTTTTAGAGGGTGGGGGGGGGGGCAGGGTGGGGAGCCTCTTACCTCTTACTTCTGATTTCACCTTTTGTTGAATGCAATGCACAGATGACATGTAGTCTGGACACAGCTTCTTGATTTTGATAGTTGTGTTATGCTGTATTGGCGATCTTAATACGCATTTAAAATTAAGCATCATTTCCGTGGGTGTGCATGTCTTGCATTCAGCAATCACCTTAATGTTCAAATTTCAATCATTTTCTGAAATCGTATGAGACAGACGAATGAAGCAGTTGATATGATATATGACAAATCCTTGAACATTTCTCGGTGTGAAAATATCTCCCATCCCTGTCAATCATGCTGTCATCTTTTGTGAAAAGTTCAGCATGTTAGATGTCTACATGCAGATATGTGGAACTTTGACCTCTGGTAAATGGGTCGGCATTGGATCCATGCAGCAGGCAGCAGTGAATTAGGGTTGAGCAATGTGACAGGCTTGTCAATATACCAGACATGTCTGTTTGATGGTTAATAACACTGATTGTAGGTGAATTTGTATTCACTCTGTACAGATTTTGTTGTGGGTCTGTTTACACAGTTCAGGAAAACATTTGCGCGGATGATATTATAAAATTGGATGATGTTTCGAAAAGTTGTAAAATCAAAATGGGGTAAAATTCACACTCTGTCAAATGAGTCAAAAAAAGGAATGATGGTATTATGAGCCAATCCTTCTTTTATCCCTTAAAAATAGGGCTTTTTGAAAGCCAATTTCAATGTAAGGCAAAAAAAGATGTTTGGTTGCCCTCAGAGGGCAAAATGTTGGAGAGTCGGTGGTAGGTCGATCCTTGTTTTAAAAGAATTTAGGGCGTGATGGCGTCTTTTAATTTGATTTTTTTAAATACAAATTTCATGTTGTTTATCGCCTCTGACATGTGGTGTTTATATTTTAACTGTAAAAGAAGATGTTGGGAGAAAATATTAACAGCAATTTTTCGAATTTTATGTGTTGAGAAAAATATTTTTTAAAAAAAATTAAAAAAAAGGAACCGGCGAATAACGCAATTTTTGGGTCGGTCACGGAGGGCAACCAAACATTTTTTTTGGCCTAATGACGTATTCCTGAGAACAAAACTGAAGAAAACAGAAAACATGAACTTGTTTTAACCCCCTGGGCACTACCTTACAGCGCGTCTTATTGGTTAATTACATGATATACTCATTTGAATAACCAATTACGATACAGCTTTTATACTATTTCACCCCAATCTTCATCAGGGATACAATTATTTTAACAATGTCTCTGATTGGTGCAATAAATGATGTATCCATCTTTCTAACCAATCGGCCGGTAGGTTAACCATATGATCCACTTCATTCTATGGAAGACTTGATACATGCCAAGGACCTTGTACACCATTTTCTGCACCCTTCCCTGCCTGATTGGGTCACAGGAATTTCCCATGAAGCAGCTTAACCCTTTGGAAACTTACTCACCTATTGGTCAGAAAGATGGATACATCATTTGTTGCACCAATCAGAGAGATTGGATGAATATTGTATCCTTGCAGCGAAAATGTTAGAAGCTCAATATTTTAATTGGATATTCAATTGAGTACATCTTGTAATTAACCAATAGTAAACACTGTTAGATAGATAGGTAGTGCTTATGGAGTTAACTATTTACCACATTTTGTCCTCGCTATGAGCCGTATTTACCGAGATATATCATCATCATGCATGGCACATACCACACATGAAATTTTTCATCCATGCAGTATATAGATGCGGTTTCATCGCTCTCCCATTTATTTTTACCGCATGGCTTCAACTTTACTGGGCATGGAAACGTTGATTGATGTATTTCGATGGTCTGGCCATTGACACATGTACTATAGACTATAGAGTTTATAGAGATGGATTATGGATGATATCACAGCTTCACTGCTAAATCTGGGTCATGATCGGGGAGGGGGAGGGGGCAACTCATGGATAAAAGTTGTACGCTCTTTCATTTTTACCGTGGCACTTTAACTTTGCTGGCGACGGAAATGTTGATTGATGTATCTAGATGGTCTGGCCATTGACACATGTACTTAAAATATCTATGTTATTAAAGTCTTTATAATGTAGATAGATTACAGGTGATATAAAGGCTTTTAAAGCTGGTTCATGAGGCTAAATTTAAAAAAATCATTTTTCTCAAAGCTCCCGCGCACGTTAGTTTATTGATGCGCATTAGAAAAACAAAAATCTGAAAAAAACTTTTTTTTTAACCTTTTTTTTTCTTTCTAAAATATAAACAAAAAAAATCCCAAAATTTCACCGATTTTTCAGATTTTCATTGATCACATCATTTTAAATACGAAAGGTCACTTTTACAATGATTTCAATATATTATATTTAAAAAACAAACAAAAAAACAAACAAAAAACGCATTCCACATTAAATTTTGAAAAACTGAAGAGCTTTGAGACAAAAGATTTTTTTTAATTTAGCCTGATCTGATGGGGGAGGGGGTGGGGTGGGGACCATATTGGCCATAGAAATAATGATTGAAGCATCTAGATGGATATACATTGAAACCTTATTTTTGACACTTTTTAAACCCCCTAGGTGCTGAAGAAATCTTACTACTCGCAAGACGTAGAGACATCAGAAGGATATCACTAGACACGGAAGACTACACGGACGTTGTACTGCCTCTCCCGGACATTCTTCATGCCATCGCTATTGACTACGATCCAATAGATGGTTTCATCTACTGGACCGATGACGATGTGAAGGCAATAAGAAGGGCAAAACCGGATGGAACTGGTAAGTACTGGATTCGTAACGATTTATGGCGCAAAATATTTTCCCGCAAAAATTATAACATGCGAAAATATTGTTCTCACCATTCATGAAGTGCATACAAAAGGTTGCCCGCGAAAAAAACCAATTCGCAAAATGAATATGATATCAAAATGCGCGAAAATATTGGCTTTTACAGTATTAGATTTGATGTTGAACAACTCCTTTGCACCACTTTGCACCACCCACTTCCGTTTCCCTCCTCTACTCTTCTCTCCCTCCTCCCCTCTCCCCACTCCTCTTTCCTACCCCTTCCCCTCCATCCATCTATTTACAGATTTACATTTTGAATTGTTATGTTTACCCTGGTAGTTCAATGACACATGCGTGGGTCCTATTGATTGAGCACAATGCTGCAATCAGACTGAAATTAGTCTACTTAAGTATGATGACTGTGTGAAACGAAAGGTGGTGACTGTGTGAAACGAAAGGTGGTGACTGTGTGAAACGAAAGGTGGTGACTGTGTGAAACGAAAGGTGGTGACTGTGTGAAACGAAAGGTGGTGACTGTGTGAAACGAAAGGTGATGACTGTGTGAAACGAAAGGTGGTGACTGTGTGAAACGAAAGGTGGTGACTGTGTGAAACGAAAGGTGGTGACTGTGTGAAACGAAAGGTGGTGACTGTGTGAAACGAAAGGTGGTGACTGTGTGAAACGAAAGGTGGTGACTGTGTGAAACGAAAGGTGGTGACTGTGAAACGAAAGGTGGTGACTGTGTGAAACGAAAGGTGGTGACTGTGTGAAACGAAAGGTGGTGACTGTGTGAAACGAAAGGTGGTGACTGTGTGAAACGAAAGGTGGTGACTGTGAAACAAAAGGGGTTGACTGTGTGAATCAAAAGGTGGTGACTGTATAAAATGAAAGGGAAAAAGATAAAGTAAAGTAGAGTGAAGTAAAAGAGCCAATCCCAACGAATCAAATGAATAATTGTAGGTCATGAGAAAAGACTAGCCTTTATCCACGTCTTGCATGTTTTTTGTGTTTTCAGGGAGTGAGTACATCGTGACCTCTGACATTGACCATCCTGACGGCGTGGCTGTGGACTGGATCGCCCGGAATGTCTACTGGACAGCGACAGGTACAGACCGGATTGAAGTGGCTAGACTCAACGGTACTTCACGGAAGATTCTCGTATCGGAATATCTGGACGAACCAAGAGCTATAGCTGTAGATCCAGCCGCGGGGTAAGTGGTTCATTACATCAACCATAGAAAAGTTGTTTGCTTCATTTTCAGTTAAAAAAGACTCCTAGAAATCACATGGATTTCTTCCAAAAACACTGAAATTGTGTACATTTTTAAGAAATATTAGTTGTATATTTCACCTTTTTTTTCAAAAATCCCCTCCCCTGAATATGCCCCAATAGCTCCACCTTGCATCGATTGATGCTTCCCAGAGTCCTATTTTCAGCAATGGATTGTCGAAAAATCACAATGCCACTCTATGAAATGTTATTTCCCCCCAAACCAACATTTATGAAATTGTTACTTTGCCATAAATTATACCAACCCTTGAAATGAATTACTGGTATTGACCTGCTTTGTAATGCCTACTGGTGTAATGAATACAGAACCCAAGATGCTCAAAACGAGATAATTTTGAATTTGGAAAGAGGTCATTGTTCCAATTATGCTAAATAAGCTTTAGTTGGTAATGCACTCAGAATAGATAATTTTTAATTTAGCATAAGGTCACATTCTCATCAATACTAAACAAATTATAGTTTTGTGATTAATTAGTATAGATAATTGCGAATTTGGATGGAGGTCATGTTTTAATTATGCGAAATAAGCTTATAGTTTGTATCTGCTTTGAATAAATATTCCATAAGTATTCTTAGGTTTCAGGAAAATACGCAGTTCGACAATATTCATATAAAATGAAATCTGCACTATATCGAATAGATAGATAGATAGAATAGATAAATCAAAATTTGGAATGGGGTTACGTTTCAAATGAAACCAAACATACTATAGTTTTGTATACATGTTTAGAATAGATAATTGTGAATTTGGATTGAGGATACGCTCCAATTCGTATTAAACAGCCTATAGTTTGGTATGTGCTTAGAATAGGTAATTGCAAATTGTCTGCACGGTTTTAGCTCTAGTAATGGTGTTTGTGAAGCCTGCTAGCAGTGTGGCTGGCTACAGTTTATTTAATGGGAAATAATTGAATGTCGGTGAATACGTGACTATGTTCAGACCTGACTTTGCCTCTTCTAAGTAAATTTATCCCATGGGCAATGGAAATACCACTAGTCCATATTAAGTGCATGGGTACACACTCTGTAACAACTATATTGATAGGTTACAAAATTGGCTATGTGAAATATTCAACCAATCAGAGACATTGTTAGTTTGGTGTTTGGGTATCCCATCAGCCTTAAATTTAGAGGTTTAATTTGATAGGTTAAGTATGATTGGAGATATGAATAAATATGTCTTGAGAAGATGATCATATGTAAGAGTAACTAAGCAAAACAAGCATTTTCCTATTTTAAAAAAGACTTCTTCATTTTTGATTGAATAATATTCGGAGTATGCATGATATCGCCTATCCCATCAGGCAACCACATTCGATTTTAATGCAATTTTGTCTGCCTATTTATTTTTCAGATACATGTACTGGACCGACTGGGGAGAACTTAATCCCAAGATAGAACGCGCCTACCTCGACGGCACCAATCGTCAAATCCTTGTAAACACCTCCCTCCAGTGGCCTAACGGACTCGCTCTAGATTTTGACCAACGGAAAATCTACTGGGGTGACGGTAAAGAGGATCGGATAGAAATGGCCGACATGGACGGACGTAATCGCAGGGTTCTTGTGTCGGACGGGATCCCACATATATTCGGGTTCACTTTACTTGGTAAGTACTTTTTTTCAATCAAAATCTACTTAGGCCAACAACAAAAAAAGTTTGTCTCAAATGACCCGCGCGCATTACCGAAACCGCCCGCGTTAGCTTTTTTTTTTAGTGGTTTTTTTTTTTAATTTTTAAAATTTTTGTCCCATTTTTTTTCTCAAAAAATCTTGCAAATTCCAACTTTTTGACTAAGCAAATAACGAACGATCAGGTCTTAATTGAAAAAAAAATCAAAAAAATCCGCAGACCGCATTAGATTTTCAGTCTCTCATGTCATTTGAGACAAACTTTTTGTTTTTTGGCCTTATCCAAATTGGAACTGTGGAATGCTTTCCTATATCATTTCCCTGTGTTTTGACCACACAGCCCTTTTATGGCAAAAGAATGTATCTGATATGTAGTTTTCTAACAGTATACTTCCTTTTAACATGATCAAAGTTAGCTTTTTTCTCCTTAAATCATGTTGTGGTAAAAGGCAGTATATTACTTTTATTGTCTTTACAAGTTGCAACCTTTTCCTAAGTGAGGATTATTGAACCAAGTTAACACAATCCATGTTAAAAGGAAGTATATCATTAGGAAAGTACATATAAGATACATCCTTTTGCCATAAAAGGGCTGCGGTGACACTGGTCAGCACTGATTGACAAGGACTAGGATTATGTTACTGAACATGCTACCAGTACTTGCTACCAGCACTCTTATGGGCGCACAACCCTAAATCACTCCTCGTTTTGTGTAATGGTAGTAAGTTCCGGCAAAAACAAAAAATGATTTTGTGGTTAATTGGGGTCCTTTTGGAATCAGTTTGGCGTGAGGGTAGCATTTTATAATTAAAATGAAAGATAATCTCTTGTACTTTAATCAGGATATTGCAAAATTTGGATATTTGATTTTACTGAAATTTTATCACGTGGATGAACACACATTTTGGAGGCAGTCAGAAGGCGAGCGTTTGAGCTGAACTTTTCTCTGTGGAAAAAAATCTGAAAAAAAGTGGCTACCTCAAGTTAAAATTTCACAAATCAACAATACTGGCCTAATTCACGGCATGAAATTTTCACGAATGGTGTTGCATTGTGTAACTTAGCAATGTGCAGATACAAGGTAGATTGGAAATATTCACGGCATTACATTTTAAGTCAACTACGCAACTAAGTCCTCCTCGCGAAATAAGCGAAATCTAAATGCACACAAACATTTCTGGATTTACAGTATATTTTAAAAAACTGATAATGTTCACCATTGATGAAGTTTACCAAAGTAATCACGATACATTTTTGTTTACTCTTGCACTCTTTGTATAGGTGACTATGTGTACTGGACAGATTGGCAAAGGCGGCGAATAGAGCGGGTGAACAAAAAGACTGGCTTGGAGAGGCAAATCATCAGGGAACAACTACCAGATTTGATGGGACTTAAAGCTGTCAATGTTAAGAACATCGTTGGTGAGTATATCCGATAATCAGGACTCGAGTGTGTCTTTTTCATGGAGTGACTGTGTAAACAAACAAACTCTAGTCGACACGAATATCTGGGGGTAATTCACACTTAGGTACTAAATTTGAAACGTCCATCATCAAGGAACAACTACTAGACTTGATGGGACTAAACTGTCTTTAACACTTTCCACGTGGCTATTAGTTTCACCATTATACAAAACAGACTTTTCAGAAACCTTTCCCAATTTTCAAAGTCTACCTCAAGGATTACTGAACCAATACTAGGCATATTTGTACTTAATTCAATGCATTTCTCATGGTGATTCCAAATATGGTAATGAAATTCAATAATTATGACATTTTTTAAACATTTTGTACAATTTTGGAATGTCGTTTGCAGCCGCCTGCTGCATGGAAAGTGTTAAGAACATTGTTGGTGATTATTTGATAAAACAGAGCCAACATTCTCATGCTTAGGTTTTGACCATTCAAATTTCAAAAGATTCAACAGCATTATTCACACTCAGTTGTAATTTTGTAAGTCTGGTTTTTAAGGTGAAATTATTTAGTTTTCAACATGCGATATTTTGAATTGTTTAATGGACATTTGTGATTACAAAATGTCGTCTGTACTCTCTTTTTATGCCGTTCCGATTGTTGTTCTCATGTATTGTAATGGTAGTTAGTGCAAGGTAAAAAGATACGAAATGAAAATGGATAAAAAGGAAAGAAACTTAAGTAACATTTGTTAAAAATCTTTTTTCCCCACAGGTGACAACCCTTGCAGGATAAACAATGGTGCCTGTAGCCATCTCTGTCTCTACCGCCCTCAAGGTCACATCTGCGCATGCCCTATGGGACACGAACTTCTCGCCGATCAACGCACATGTATCGTACCGGAGGCTTTTCTGCTGTTCTCGCTAGCCAGCGGGATATGGAGGATCTCCTTGGAGACGAGTCATAACAACAATGAGATTCCGTTGACAGGGGTGAAGGAGGCTGCTGCGCTGGATTTCAATGACGGGATGGTCTATTGGAGCGATACCAATCTGAAGGTGGGTTGGTTTAGGCCGAATAGGTTTTTTCTTAAGATATTGGCGATTTCTTCTAGATTGCATTTTGTTATTTAGAGCCATTCAGGACATTTACTCCAACCCAAGCTGACTGAGAGCATATTATTTTCCTGTAACTCCGGCTTTACCCAACCCAATAATGTTGGCTCTTCTAAGCAATCTGTATTAACCAAGACGAACAATATAACAGCTCATCCCAGACTGGGCTGATGAACGACCTTAAGATTTATGCACTCAGTAGCCAAATCAAATTGGCTATTTAATTATTTAAATGACTTGAATGCACTGATTACCTAATAACCAAAGCTCACAACCAGGTTTAAGTTGTATTTATCCGAGTTTGATATCTATTAACCCCGCGGGCAGTACCTGTCTTTTGTACAAGAATTCCCATTGGTCAATTACATGATATAATTATCTTGATAACCAATTACAGTTTTGTTTATAAATATTTCATGTTTGAACACTGTAACTATTCTAACAATGTCTCTAATTGGCACAATATTTGACACATCCTAAATTTCAACCAATCAGCAGGTAGTTCTCATGGGTTAATAAATCATTTCCACAATCCATATACTTTGCAGACTATCAGCCGAGCCTACATGAATGGCACAGGAGTGGAATACGTCATCGAGTTTGGCCTACAGTTTCCAGAAGGCATTGCAGTTGATTGGGTCGCCCATAATATCTACTTCACCGATACCGGAACCAACCGAATTGAGGTGGCCAGACTGGACGGGTCCGGAAGGCGTGCTATTGTCTGGCAGGATGTCATCAATCCCAGATCTATTGCAATTAACCCAGCTGAAGGGTAAGCAATGCAGTTGAGATTTTCTTTTTTTTTAATATGTTTTTGTGGTAGTTAGTTCGATTGTCTGCTTGTGTTTTTTTTTGTTGTGTTTTTTGGATAGTCTTTTACCAACAGGTACTTTACCACACAGCATTATTGTGGGGATTGCTGTAGTCTGCAGGCAATCATAATTTGTTTTAGGGTCTTATTCAGGATCCAAAAACTACCCATCTGGTCCTGTAATCGGACAACCAGAATATCAAAACATGTCACAATGGCGTCGGCACAGTAAATTGTGTTGTAGATCGTGTCGTAAATGCATTAGAAATTGTGTTTTTGTTGGTTTTAAAGGCTTTTTACTAAGATTTTGGATATTTTTATCAGAAATAGCACTATAATTTTTTATTTGTTTGTAAAATTGCCTGTCCATAAGATGGCTTGACATTTTTTGTACCCGTCCACTTTTTGATACTGCCCGTCCAAAAGATAAGTGGAGAGGTCACTGGCTAAGACCTTAATTTGTGTGATATCCTCACATTTCTTCGTTGTTGTCGTGTTTTTCGTTTTGTTTTAGGTATTTTTGTTGATGAAAATTTGGAGGCAAGATTGAATGTGGTATAGATAAAAAGTTGGTATGTTTCAATTTGAACACAACAGAACAAGCAATGCCATCCCTAATGTGTTTTATCTTAACACTATCCACACGGCAGGCAGCTGCAGACGATATTCCAAAATGTAACAAAATGTTTCAAATATGTCCAAATTATTGAATTTCATCACCATGTTTGGAATCACCTTGAGAAATGCATTGAAATAAGTACAAACATGCCTAGTATTGGTTCTATAATCCTTGACCTTGAAAGTTGGGAAAGTTTTCTGAAAAATCTGTTTTGTATGGCAAAACTAATAGCCGTGTGGAGAGTGTTAACACTTTCCATGGGGCAGTCGTCTGCAGACGATGATTTAAGTACAAACATGCCTAGTATTGGTTCAGTAATCCTTGAGATAGATTTTGAAAATTGGGAAAGAATTCTGCAAAATCAGTTTTGTATATGGTAAAACTAATAGCCGTGGGGAAAGTGTCAAATATTGTTTTATTCAGATCCTATACCTAAAATCTATTTCTTGTGTTTTTAATGACAGATTTATGTACTTCTCTGATTGGGGAGGCCAGACCAGCATAGAGCGAGCCTACATGGATGGATCCCATAGGAAAGTTATAGTGGATATGCCGGGACGTGCTAATGGATTGACCATTGACTACGGAGAAAAGAGACTGTACTGGACTGCTATTGAAACCAAAAGTATTGAATCATCGGATTTGTTTGGTAAGTTGATATGTGACATTAACCCCTGAGAACTACCGCCGATTGGTTGAAATTTAGAATGTGTCAAATATTGTGCCAATCAGAGACATCGTTAGAATAATTACAATTTTCAAAAATGTTAGCATAAAATATTTATAAGCAAAACTGTAATTGGTTGTGAAGATGGTTATATCCTGTAATTGACCAATAGGAATTATTGTATGAAAGATAGTGCCCAGGGGGTTAAACCTATCTTGTTTTCAGGCGAGTCTGGAAAAAGGCTAATTTTCTTTACAATTTGGCAACTATTTTCATCCAAATCAGAGACAATTCCTCCAAATTGTTATGAATTTCTTTATTGTGAGAATTAAAATTTCCCTCCTAGCACTGAATTCCTTATTTGTCTGTCAAGTGGGGGGGGGGGGGGGGGGGGGGGGGGGTCAGTCAAGTATGAAATTAAAACAGTTTAAGGCTGGCACAGTGGCACTTTCGAGTTGGGTAACTAAGATTAAATGTTCATAAATATTGGGTCTTTGGGTGACATTTTTAAAAGCTATAGGGTTTTGATGAGATCAAACCTGAAGTTGGGTATTAACAACCTTAGATATGAATACCCCAAAATATAGGAGTGCCCCCCCCCCCCCTCCCAGGTCGGTTCTGTACATTAATAGATTGATGGTCAGCAAACCTATTGCTATGTATCAATTAATTTAATTGATATATATTGATTAAAATTAATTGATTATCATTTATTGATCCTTACAGGCACAAACAAGCGTCAAATCATAGCCAATGAATTAGAGCATCCGTTCAGCATGACTCAGTATGGCGACTATCTCTACTTTGCCGATTGGGAAACTCAATCGATTGACCGTGTGAATAAGACCAGTGGAGAGAATAGGTCTCGTATACAAAACGATGTGGAGTTTGTTATGGACATACTCGTTATGCATTCATCAAGGCAGGAAGGTAAGAATATTTTGCAATTTAGGCCCCCCCCCCCCCAAAAAAAAAAAAATTGTCTCAAATGACTTGCGCGCATTCCTGAAACCGCCCTTGTTAGCTTTCTTTTTAGTGGGGGGTTTTTGTCCCAATTTTTGTCCCAATTTTTTTTTCTTTTTCAATTTTCTCAAAAAATCTTGCAAAATCCAACTTTTTGGCCAAACAAATGACGATCAGGTCTAAATTGAAAAGAAGAAAAAAATCAGCAGACCGCATTAGATTTTCAGTCTCTTATGTCATTTGAGACAAACAATTTTGTTTTGGCCTATAAAAAGATTTTTTTTTTAATGAAGCACACTAGGCAACAAAAAAAAAAGTTGACTTGCCCTTTCCGACCGACCCGAATTTTCAGAAATCTAGGGTCGCTATTTATTTTATTTTTTTCCAAAGTAAAAAAAAAAAAAAATTGAAAGAAGCACATAACAATAAAGAAAGATGAAAACGTGTTTTTGAGTAGTATCTGATTGTTTAAAAATAAAAATAAATTAATTTTTTTATTTTAAAAAAAAAAAAAAAAATCTTTAAAACGTGTTTTTGTGTAGTATCTCCCTGTTTAAATTAAAATTTAAAAAAATCTGACCGTCCGACCCAGACTCCCAACTTCTTTTTTTTTGCCCTATGATAAATTCCTATGACACAAATGTCTGCTCGAATCTGCTTCGCAATCTTACTGTTGAAGCGAATAGGGGGATGGACGATTGGAGCTCGGATTAAAATTAAAATTTACCCGATAAAGTGGAAAGATAAGGTCATGTTTGAATTTCGATGTGATAAAAATATTTCACACGTCATATAAATATGCAATCAATCACATCGATGTGACATAAAGAATTGGTTTTTTTCTTAAGGGTTTCTCTATATTATTATGTGCAATTGATTAATAATCAATTAAGTGTAATAATCATATTTACTGAGATACATGTTTCAGTGCTATCTTCATAAATTTACCTTGAATAATTACACACAAAAATGAAACTAAAATTGTAAAAAATGTAAAATCTTGCTGCTATCTGCTCCTCTTAACAAGACATTAACAAGATTAAATCTATGTTAATACTCAGCCTCGTCTGGGTCACTGCCACATAGAGCATTAGAAAAAAGTGATTATATATTTGTAGGGTCACATTTTTCACATCATGCTGATTCTAAACAATTAACTGTTAGGCCATAAGTGAAACTCTGTTGTATGGGCTTCACCAATCTATAATTTTCCAATTTGAGATTTTTTTTTAATTTTTAAAATTTTAAAAATTTTAATTTTAATTTTTCAAATTTTAAAAATTTTAATTTTAATTTTTCAAATTGACAATTTGTTTAAAAATTCTCCTCACCCATAACAAAACATGCCTGAATGACCGACCCTACTTGAGTGGTCCACCGTGTCCTACAGCAGGATCTTTTTCACGCGGCAGGCAGCTGCAGACGTCCATTCCAAAATTACATAAAGTGTTTCAAAAATGTCACATTGTTAAATTTCATAACCATATTTGGAATCACCATGTGAAATGCATTGAAATAAGTACAAACATGCCTAGTATTGGTTCAGTAATCCTTGAGATAGACTTTGAAAATTGGGAAAGGTTTCTGAAAAATCTTTTTTTTGTATATATGGTAAAACCAATAGCCGTGTGGAAAGTGTTAACATTGACATGGCAAACTATCTTGTCTCCTTGACTCCTCCTCCATCTCCCAAAATAGGATCCTTGAATTGTGGAGGAAAATAATCCTGTGATCTGCAGTTTATCAAAATATGAGCCAATAACCCTCTCTGCAATTATTTGTTTTGACTATTTAGTGATAATTTTGTTAGATTTCAGCCTCTCTCAAAATACACTTTAGTCTTGAACCTTTAAAAAAAAAAATTCAGCACAGGTTATGTTGAGGAATTAAATCCCAAATGTGATTTATTTGGCAGAATAGTAATATGGCACATACAGTTATTTATTGTTAAGAAATATGTTGATCTTTTTTTGAAAATGTCAATAAATAAAAAATAAAATTGTTGAAAATTGTTAAAAATTAGTATTCTTTGTTCAATCTTGTTACCCCCTGAGAACTACCGGCCGATTGGTCAGAGAGATAGATACATCATTTATTGCACCAATCAGAGCCATTTTTACAATAATTGTATCCCTGATAAAGACTGGAGTGAAATATTTTACAAGCTGCATTTTAATTGGCTATTCAAATGAGTATATCTTGCAATAAACCAATCAGAACCACTGTAAGATAAGCCGGTAGTGCCCAGGGGGTTAAAGACTCATCAACCTACCCTACCTGATAGATCTATTCCCCTGTACAACGTAAAGATTTTATTTGGCCGCCTTAATTCACTAATTGGATTATCAACGCGCGACTGACTAGACTTACTAATTTTCATGAATCAAAGAACGCTTCATTTACTGCATACTGTAAAAGTCAATATTTTCGCGAGAAGATATTTTCAAGAAGATGGTCATAACAGGCATTTCGTGATTTTTATTTTTCGCGATTTTCAACATTTGTGAATAAAACAGTTAATAATAATAATTGTTCGCGAGTATATATTTTCACGGTTGAGGATTGATTTGCGAAGTTCGCAAAATAAAAACCTCGCAAACATTTCTACTTTTTCAGTACATGGAGATGTTCAGAAGATTTAATTTTCAATAGTCATGCTTTTCGACATTTTTACATTTTGTGAACCATATTGATGGCACAGATAAAAAGGAATACAGTGCCATGATATTTGATATTATTTTACAGACAAATATGCCCAACTTAAAATCAGTGGTAAATAACAACATAACAACTATTTATAAAAAAATAGACATAAAAGCACAGGCCAACAAACTATCTATATTTCCTGGGAAAATCAGCAATAAATTCCTATTTCCTGCTATTTTGGAGAATTCTTTTGGGGCAATCAAGTGGTGAATTATGCCAAAATAATTTTTTTGGTATCATTAGACCCATTGGAGTTATTTCATTTTACTCAAATTTATGGTGGATATTTGGAAACTCCTTACAGGGAAATTATGAGGCTCATCCAGAAGAAGTAATTGGACGTAGCAACCGTTTCAACTGATGTCTGCATATTTTATCAACATATAATGTGTATATGAAATTATGAGGTGTTTTCGTAGCATAATTATTTCAAATATATTTAAGAAATTATGGCGTGTAGCCAGATACCATAATTGGACGTAACAAGCATTATGGGTGATGTCTGCGGATTTTATCAACATTTATGAAATTACGAGGTGATAATTTTATAAAATGTTGAAATTTGAGATGCAACATAAGTCAATTAAGGAGGGGTTGTGCACTTACTGGGGTGTTAGTGTTAGATAGATGATGTCCCACATTTCTCCATGTGGGGCTATCGTTCATACAATTAAATCTAGGTATTACAAAGTCATCGGGTGGATGTATAAATGTTTGTTTGTGGCATTGACCAACAAACCTGAAAAACACAAATTCTCTCAAAACAGTAAAGAATTATTCAAATAATGGGGATTCTTTTCTTTTGACAGAGTTTTTTGGTGAGTAATAGAATAGTAATGGTTTCAGGAGTGAGGCACTCAACTTTTTTAGGGTCTCAAAAAGGGGGGCTACAGAACTGAACTGAGTGGATTTTAAGACGAAAAATAGGGTCTTAGGAACTGATTTTTTCAAAAAAAAGTAGGTCTTGAGAACTGGCCTATAGTTCAATTTTGATTAGCAAGAACGCAAAATTTCATGATTTTTGAATTTTCAATCAAATTGGGGTCTTAAGAACTGATGCAGGCTCAAAAAAAAGGGGGGGGTCATAAGAGCTAGCAGCAGAGGGTGAAAAAGGGGGTCTTCAGCGCGGCACATACCTATACCCTTTTCCAATGTCAGTGCCCCCCACCCGGAATGTATCCTCAGGATTTTTTAGTGATACTAACTGGCTGACATCCATACATTTTCATATCTCTTTCTCCTACAGATTGGAACCAATGTGCAGTCAATAATGTCTAACACATCCTATTAATACTACAGGAGAATAAGTTACTTGCCCAAATTTACACATTTTGGGGAATTTCCCACCATTTTCAAAATTCAGTGGTACTAACTAGCATCTCTGCGTTCTCATTCTCTTCCCTTCTTACAGGTTGGAACCTATGTGCAGTCAATAATGGCGGTTGTGAACATCTATGTCTATCGCATCCTAACAGTACTACAGGTGAATGGGGTTATGTGTGCGGATGTCCAACTCACTATACCCTCAATCCAGATGGCAAGACATGCACAGGTATGTACAAACAAAAAAAGTTGTTTGACAGATCTGGCAACTCAGATTTAGCAATTTGACATTTTACTGTTTTTGGTGTTGTTTTTTGTTGTAGTTTTGCAACTTTTTGAAACATTTTACCGAATACATTTCCCCTGTGTGATCTTAAAATACTATAATACCATTTGATGGTATATATGTGATGCAACACATCAAAAGGGGACTTTGCGGCTGTGTGTTTTTCAAGATATAGATGAAAACGGACAGAAAAAAATAAAGACAATAATAAGAATTTAGGAGTCATTTTCACTTGTAAAATCTGAAGTTCTTTATCAATTTTGATAAATTTGGTGTCATTTTAAAGCTTAAAAAATGCTCTGAACGCACACATAATAAACCTTAAAATTGACTGCTGCATCACATTTTTGGATGCCTCCAAACTCCTGACCCTATTTGAAGTTGGAGCAGGCAATGTCGAGACAGTGTTGGTATTTCAATAGTCTAAGCTTTAGTGCAATTTCGGCTAATAAACCAACATACATCAGAATTTTGCCGTATATATTCTTATTATATAACCATATCATAAATTGTCAATATTGATTTTTCAGCTCCTGAAAGCTTCCTCATATACGGTCGACGTAATAACGTGAATCGTATGATGTTTGATATCAACGAGAGCCCCGACATCATGCTCCCAATCCACACAGTACGCAACATCAAGGCGATTGAGTTTGATCCGGTAGACAAACAGCTGTATTGGATTGACAACAGAGCCAAGAATGTACGCAGGGTCAATGAAAGCGGAATCGAGGTCAGTTTTTCCTCTTTCTTTTGTTTTAGTTTCAGTTTTATTCACCATTAACCCCTGAGCACTACCTGCCTATATATCGGTATTTAAGTACAATTTTGATTGGTTACAAAGACTGTTGTACCATATATTTAGCCAATCAGAGATACAGTAAGAATGTTTGTATTGTTGATAAAGAGTAATAAAAGAACTTTTTTGATTGATTTGAGAAGGAGTATTTTAATTGGTTATTCAAATGAGTATATCTTATAATCAACCAATCAGAAACACTGTAAGATAGGTTTGTTGTGCTCAGGTGACTGGGTTACCAACACAAACAAAACACAAATGAGTTATCATATCTAACCATGCAATATATCATTCTTGTTTCCACAGCCTCGCCCATTTATCCGTAACCCCGGCGAATCCCGAGCCATAAGTCCCTACGACATTGCCATCGAACCCTACAGTCGTCTGTTGTTCTGGACTTGCTCTGAGACCAATGTGATCAACGTGACCCGATTAGACGGCAAACATATTGGTGTAGTTATCAGTGGGGATGATGAAAAACCACGCGCTCTTACGCTCATTCCAGAGAGAGGGTAAGCATGCCATTTTTGCTGCCATTTTTTTCACCTGAATTCAAGGTTTCTCTTAGTCAAAAGTTTTATATTTAAATTTATTTTCAGCAGTTTTAAATATTTTCCACCAAAATAAATGCATCTTTTTTGTCATGTTATTCTACCAGTTTCACATGTTTTCAAATGTTTCATGTGCTCTTTTGCACTTATGTGAATTCTATTTTAATGCTCAGCCAAAAAAACTTTTCAGTATGTCCAATAAGTGGGTTGTTATTTATAAAGTTATAATAGTGTCAAAATGTAAACTTGTTTACTTTCAAAATCAGGCTCATGGGTATTTTGGTGTCTTGAGGGAACAAAACATTCTGTCGATATATTGAATATTACAGCGACATGTCGGAATATGCTTTGTGCGTGTCGACCACAGCCTTAGTATATGAAGAGAAGAAAATTGACAGAAAACATTTTAAAACAAATAATGGTTTATCCATTTTGCCACTTATCTTCACACAGACTCATGTTCTGGACAAATTTGATCCGCAACCATCCCAAGATAGAACGAGCCAATCTAGACGGCACAGATCACAAAGTTCTGTTCAGCACGGGGCTCGGCGATCTTGGTGCTCTGGCAGCAGACTACAGAAGCAACAAATTGTATTGGGTGGACAACTATCTCAAGCGGATTGAAACAGCCGACATCTCAGGTTAGTTGGTTCAGGGTTTGTCTAATCCACCTTTTTTATAGGTTGATCAACTCTAAATCAGCTAACAGCATCAATTTAATATAGGAGGGTTTCTGCAACCCATGAACCCAACTTTCACACTCTGCATACATGATGTGTGCCAGCCAACATTGTGTGTGCGATGAGTGGCCAACATTGCGCATGTAAGCTTTAATTACATTGGAATCAAAACTTTATATTTCTCACCGATTTGGATCCAAAATATTTTGTAATTTTGTTTAATTATATATGCTGTATTCGATTAGATTCAAGAAATATGTTTTTATTATGTTACTTTAGGTGTATTATGTAACATGTTGTATCACATTTATCACGGCCTCTGTTCAAAACAGCTATTTTATGTTGATCGTGAATAAGGCCAAACAAAGAATAAAGTCTGTCTCAGAAACATTTTGCAATTAAGCTAAGTGCTGTGCGATTTTTTATTTTATTTTTAGAAAATAGGCTGAGGTATGCGATTTTATTTATTTTTTCGATTTTGTTGTTGTTGCTAACCCAAGCTTACAGAGAACTTTTTTAAACTTTTAAAAAAAAATCAAAACAAAAAAAATATTTAAAAAAAATGTAAAAAAGAAGTTTTTTAGCCCTCAGCGCATAGGCCTATGCGGCGTAGCTCATTTCACATACCAATGCGGGCGGGCTTCTGAGACAGACCTTCATCTTTGTTTGGCCTAAATAAAGATTATGTATGAATGTATGTATGACTAAACTAATAATTTGATTACTGATAATGTTGTTATTAAATGTGTAGCAAGTATGAGAATATGTCTTGATAAACAAGAATTGTAGTATGTATTCATCTGCTTTGTATGTATCGTCCCCCCCCCCCCCCCCCCCCAATTTTGGTCATATTTACCCAATTTCATGCATATTTACAATTTTTTACTCATAGATTTTAAAACAAAAATTAAATTGAATTAAAAAAATAAGTGGAGTTTGGCTCAACACTTCAATTTGTTAACACACCCTAAATTGTTAGTTTTGTACCCGTATACAACAGAAATCTTAAACTTTGTTACGTTAATCTTGATTTAAATAGGAGCCAACCGCAAAGTCCTGATCACTGAAAAGATCGGGACCCCTGTGGGATTGGGCGTGTTCGGTGAATTCCTCTACTGGGCTGACCGACAAGCTCAAATCATTGCCAGGGCGGACAAACTTAATGGTCAAGGATGGACAAAGCTGATAGGCGATGTCACTCTACTCAGTGATATAGTTATGGTCAATGGAAACTTACAAGGTGAGTAAATAGAACTTAGAACTTCAGACATTTCCAGAATGCTGAAACAGGGTCAGAATTTCGTTAAAGGTTGCAAGAATCCATATAGATTCCTGCGGAGGATTTTGCTAGCATCTATGGATTCTCCTCCATTCAAATTATGTGTAGACAGAATATCACCAACAATATCACAATCACCAAAGTTAAAACTTAAAGGCAAAGGTCCACTCTGGCTAGTTCACCAATGGTGTTAAAGGCAAAGGTCCACTCTGGCTAGTTCACCAATGGTGAACTGGCTTACACCTGTTCATTTGGTGACAGATGAAATAGAGTTAAGATGGAGAAATCTTAATTTTGAGATATTCCCAAAGGATCTGGCTGGTAAGGGTTTTAAAGTAGCTTCAGATCAGCAAGTTAAGTTCCACACCCCTGATATGATCCTTTATATTCTATTATTAGATAACCATCCTTGCATGGACAATCTGCCAGGCTGCTCTCATCTGTGTATACCTATGGAGGATGGTCGTCCAAGATGTTCCTGTCCAATTGATCTCGTCTTACAAGATGATTACGTAACATGTGGAGGTAAGGAGGCTATAGTTTAATCAGGTGCAAATTGGCTAGAAATATTTGGTTTTTATCTCTCCGTGCGCTAAAGTAATCCAAGCGTTCTCGCACGATTATGGCCACCACACGCATGCGATTTGGTCACACGAACACATTTTTTTGTACCTGTACACCAAGGCAGGTCAAAAATAGACCAGGTAGACCAGCTGTTCATTAAGTCAAAATGTACAAAACATAAGAATATAAAAAGAAATCAAAATGAAATGCCCAATCTAAGCTCTAAGTATGAGGAAAATAAAAAGGTAGATACCATATTGGCTTGCATTACCTATTGTATTTATTACATTATAATTATTCCAAACCCCATCAGTTTACATTTAGCAATAATCTCGTAAGTAGATTCCCTAACCAAGCAAAGTCTAACAGATCACAAATTGGCCCCACCCTTATATTATAAACCATAGTACTGTTCCAATACTCCCATCTAGGCTACCACTCGCGGAGTTTGGCAACTCTGATGTATACCTGCAAAACAGGCAACCCGTCCTAAATCTTGCAAAACAGGCAACCCGTCCTAAATCTTGCAAAACAGGCAACCCGTCCTAAATCTTGCAAAACAGGCAACCCGTCCTAAATCTTGCATAACCTATTATATTACTATGTGTTGGTTTTACAGAGCCTCCAACCTGTACTCCGGATCAGTTTGCTTGTGAGTCTGGCACTATAGGATGTGTCCCGTTGTCATGGTTATGCGATGAGCAATCTGATTGTGATGATGGCAGCGATGAATCAATGTGTCGTAAGTATTATCGTTTGTAAAAAAGAAATCAAAAGTCTGAGACCCTGTACAATTTCCTTTTCCCATAAAAATTGAAAAATATGTACCAGAAGAAAAATATTGCGAACCCAAGCAAAATGTTAAACCTGAGTGATCTTTCTTTTAGATGCATGAAGTGCAAGAAGTAGATCCATTAATTAGAAAGGATCCCATAACAAGTAAACAGATTGAAACAAGTATACTGGTCAAGCTTTCATAAGAAATGACTTGTGTACAACTTTTGAATTTTTTTTGAACATTTGATTGAAATATGTTTTTGTAAAAATTCAAAAAAAAAAGAACAACACCAGGGGAGGTTACCTTTAACTTAACACTTTCCACACAGCAGGCGTCTGCAGACGACATTTCAAAGTTTTCACAAAATGTTCTCAAAATGTCAATATTATTGAATTTCATTACCATATTTGGACTCAACCATGAGAAATGCATTGAAATAAGTACAAACATGCCTAGTATTGGTTCAGTAATCCTTGAGATAGACTTTGAAAATTGGGAAAGGTTTCTGAAAAATCTGTTTGTATACAGCAAAACTATTAGCAAGCAGCGTGGAAAGTGTTATTTCCATCAAAAATAGCTTACTGTGAAGGAGACAATTGATTCAAGTGTTCTGACGGACAGTGCATCCTCGGTAGCCAACGTTGTAAATTAAGTTAATGACTCGGCTACAGCATTATTCCAAGAACTATTTCAGAATGTTCCTGGTTTAGATTCAATTTAAAAACAAAACTATAAGGAAGTAGCGCTGTTTAAAACAAAACTATAAGGAAGTAGTGTGGTTGATTTAATGGCATTATCTATGTTAAACAATTTGACTAAAGTGTTGTAAATCAAGTTAATGGCTCGGCTACAGCATTATTCCAAGAACTATTCAGAATGTTCCTGGTTTCGATTGACTTTTTATTTAAATTCAATTTCATTGCGGCCACTGGTTGAAATAGTTGAAAGATAGGACCCATGTAGAATTTAAATTAAATCCTTTGCTACCTAAAAATGATTTTGATTCAATCCAAATTCATTCAATGCATCAAAATAGCACTAATGTAATTTTGATTCAGATTTGATTCAATTCAGATCTGGCAAATGTTAACCAAGAACCGTCTTGAGTATCAAATTTTGAAGTTATATCCCCGTAAATAAAGCATATTCTGACAATGTCCCAGATCTCCTCATATTTAAAGGAGTGTCATCTGGAGGGGACTGGGCCTATGATGAGAAAATGAGTGGGAAAAGGAAGCAAAATAGATTAGAACTTTTGTAACTTTCATGGGTTTCATCACATTGCTGGAGAAAAAGATTGCGGGATCGAGTCTAGGGGTGGAGCCTCTAGGCAGCGATGAAGGGCAAGAGTCACTTAATGTTGTATGGTGAAGGGATGAGGATTGGTCAATCTGAGTACATTTCATCGGTGAAATGTCTTCACAAGTTTTTGTCCAATGGAAAAAAGCAATGACATTTATTTGATTAAAAATGTGCGATTAAAGTTTAGGTGATCAATATAACTGTGTGCTTGATTAACACATCCAGCATTTTGAATGCAAAAAAAACCCTGTAGACAACTCAATATGTTTAGTCCACATGTGTACAAAATCAGCCTAAACTGACAATTTGTTTTCCTTTCCATCAAAAATAGCGTACTGTGAAGGAGACAGTGAATTCAAGTGTTTAGACGGACAGTGCATCCTCGCCAGCCAACGTTGCGACAACCATACCGACTGCCAAAACGACGAACATTTTTGCTATGGTAACTGTCAACCCGATCAGTACCGATGCGCCAATTATCAGTGTCTAGACAAGGGTGACGCGCTGTGTGACGGCATCCCACAATGTAGGGACGCCAGTGACGAATACGGATGTGGTAGTAAGTAACACTAACAAATTTTCAAATTGTTAATTTGATTTTTTTATTTTATTTTAAATTTATTCATGGTATACAAATGCCAGCAAAACAGCACAGCTGATAACACTGGCTTACAAATTACATATCATACATAGTAAAAATATAGAAAAAAAATATATATACATACATAATATTATAAACAGTTAACATTGATTTAAAAGACGAATGACATATGGGATAGTCGAGTTGTAATATCTGTCAGTTCTTGTTTTTGGCTCCTGGTATTTTTTCTGGCTCCTGAGGGAATACTTTGTTTTTCGCAGGGAGCAGATGTTGGTGGCGCTCCGAATTGAGGATGACAGCAACCAGGGATTTTTCAGTATGGCAACACTGTGTACGAGCCTACAATCTCGGCCAATATTGTTGGAACACTTTTATACGTGTGTTTAAAAACTCCCCCTCTCCCCCTGGATCAATGTTGAAACATGATTTTTGGGTTACGGGATACTGGGAAGGGCCAACATTGCCCAGTGGGGAGGGGGGAGTTATTAATGTTTAGGAAAGGCTTTAAGCCTTCCGTCAAAGACAGCGATGTTTTGATAGTGTACATTTTGCGCAAACGGGAATGCACGAAAGGGTAATTATTACATGGATGTTCCAACTAATTATGGCCGCGATTGTAGTTTTCCTACAATTTGAAAATATATGTATTTATTGATCACCACCAAAAAAAGTAGTATTTACAATGGGGTTGGTTTTCCAAAATGCAAGGACCAAATGGAGTGTATACTGCAAAAGTTGAAATGTTCGCTCTACCTTTAATTTCTTGCTTTTCGCATTCAAATCAGCAAGCTCAAAAATGAAAATTCACAAATGTATTCATTCTGTATGTAGGTCTTAGCTTTGTAAGGAAGCTCAAATTGCGAAAATCAAAACAAGCAAAATTGTTCAAAATGGGCAAAGCGTGAAAAAATTACTTGCGCGAAAATATCCACTTTACAGTAGTCTATTTAACCTTACTCTGGTGAGTGAAGTAACCTAGCGCAGCATTTATGCACAAATATTTATTTCCCATCTTTTTACGCATGTGTGTATATGTCAGCGCCTCAAGATGGCAGCGCGCGTTTATTCATTGAATAACGCATTGATGTCATTGTCTCGGGGAGGGGAAACGGACTATACCATTTTCAGTCATAGAATTGTGATTTATTTTGCCGATTGCTTTTGCTCACAAAATGTTTCCATCCCTGTCATTTGTACCTTAGGTGGTAATGAACCCGACGTGTACAAGAAAGGTAAAGAAATGCCAAGCGCCCTCGTCGGAGCACTCGTCGCCGGTGGATTCCTGGCCATGATGTTGTTCGGTATACTGATGATCTGGAAGCGATGTCGAATACATACCCAGGGTGCCGAGGGGCAGTATGACGCGGCGGGTCCCAACAGCCAGGAGTATCCCACCTCCACGGTGCTCATGTTAAATCACCTCAGTAAGAATAGCCATTATTCGCATAAGTACTTGTCGGGTGAGTGCTTAACATAGGGGAAAGATCCTGTCCATATTGTTCTTCTTATTAGACCCAAGGCATTATTTACTTGTGTAACCCATCACACCACTTTGGAGTAAGCTTAACACTTTCCATGCGGCTATTAGTTTTACTATATACAAAACAGATGTTTTAAAATAATTTCCCAACTTTTCCAAGTCTATCTCAATAATTACTGAACCAATACTAGACATGTCTTTACTTATTGTAATGCATTTCTCATGGTGATTCCAAATTAGGTGATGGAATTCAATATTATTGACATTTTTGAAACATTTTGTTCAATTTTGGAACTGTCGTCTGCCGCGTGGAAAGTGTTAAGCTTATTCCAGTTGGGAAGTAGATATTGCCGCTTTTAAATCAATACATATTATAAAAATCTAAATACCTGGTTAATGCCACATGCTTCATAAATAGCCATGTCAATATCTTATCTCTACCAAATATCAACCACCTCATTGGTTTCTTTTCTTAAATGGCAAATATCTAAAAAATTGCCTTTAAAAAGGATGGTTGAATACTTCTTCTCTTTTTCCTGCATCTTCATGCAAGCCCTTGCAGCCAATTTCTTCCAAAAGTTCCAAATTTAAGATTTCTTTTTCTTTTTCAAAGCCATCTGCAACCTTTGTATTCCCTTTTCCTGCATTACCCATTGGGACATCTTTCTCATGTGACAGAATAGCAAATCTTTAGCAAACACCTACCTGAGTTGATTTCTTCTTACTTCAGTTTTGCACTGAAGACAACAACAATAGCACATGTAACATGTCAAGTCTTAATCACAGGCATTGTTGAATGGAGAGTGGATGAACCCCCTCCCCCCCAAAAAAAAAGCTTGCTAGGAGACCAAAACCCAAGCCATTCATCATATTAGCTGAGCCTGAATTTTGTTTTAACTCTGCACACATCTTTTCAAGCTTTTACTCCAAGCCAAATCATTGATCATTGCAATTGCTTCTAATTAGTTGCCATAAAATCAAGCAAGAAATAGTAAAAATTGAACATTTCACGACGTCTAGTATTATAGGTTTATCAGAACAATATGGATATTTCTCCTAATGCACACATTCTTTACTAACCAATATCATTCATACATTCAGCCTAACAATAGAATTTAGATATCTTGCCATTCAAACATAACCATACATGTATATAACCAATATCATTCATACATTCAGCCTAACAATAGAATTTAGATATCTTGCCATTCAAACATAGCCATACATGTATACTCCTCACAAAAAGTATCGAGACACTTAACAAATGAGCCAATGATTAACGGCTGAAAGGGTATGAATTAATCGAAGCAAATAACTCAGTGCATAATTTTGTTCTGCATACTTTGGTACCTCGATTATTGAGATGTGATGTTGCGGAGTGTAGTTATTGTCATTTCAATGGTCGTAGGTCCTGTTTCAAAAGTGACAATCATTCCTATAGAAGCATTTTTGTACACGTGTGTGTCAAGCATAAACCTGATCATTCTCTATAGGAATGATTGTCATTTTTGAAACTGGACCTACGACAATTGAAATGACAATAACTACACTCCGCAACATCACATCTCAATAATCGAGGTGTCAAAATATGCTGAACAAAATTATGCACTGAGTTATTTGCTTCGATTAATCCATACCCTTTTATCCATAAAATTATTGGCTCATTTTTAAGTGTTTCGATACTTTTTGTGAGGAGTTTATATCATGCTATTCCTATAAAACCAATTCATTCATATAGCCTTAGAATAGAGTTTAGAATTCTGGTGTTTGAACCTTACCATATATGTATCATAACAAAGTTGTATCCAAACATTTCAGTCTAGAAATAATCATCTTTGTCTTGAAAATCTGTTGTATCAGGCTAAATTTAAAAAAATCATTTGTCTCAAAGCTCCCTCGCGTTAGTTTATTGATGCGCATTAGAAAAACAAAAATCTTTAATTTAAAAAAAATAATTAAAAAAAATCCCAACAAATCCCAAAAAATTCCCAAAATGTCACCGATTTTTCAGATTTTCATCAAGGATTTCAATATTTTATATTTAAAAAAACCAAAAACTTAAAAAAACCTGTATTCCGCATCAGGTTTTGAAAAACTGAAGAGCTTTGAGACAAAAGGTTTTTTTAAATTTAGCCTAACTTAATCTCAACATTTAGCCTCACACATTGTGAGTCTGAGTATTTACTACGCAAAGTAGATTTTGGGACCGGTAATGAATGACTAGCGAGCCTGATATTTGATTGATCTTAGCAGTTTTTAGGCCCCAAAAAGTGTTGTTTGTCCATAGATAGAAGGGTAGTGTCGGAGGTCAAAAAAAAAAAAATATATAAATCACATTCAATATGTATAATAGTTGGTAAATAAGATGTGAATGTGAATATGTTTTAAAACAGTTTAGAAGAGTAAAGAAGCAGTTTAATAGTGTATTTCCAGAAAGCAAAATTATTACCCCCCTCCCCACTTTTTCTGGACAATCCAAAATCTCATTTGTACAGTAAACACTTTTTTGTCAGATATCAAAATGATGGTAGGTCAGAAATGGACGAACAAACAATAATTTTGTACCTTATCAAAGGCAGATTGGTCATTAATCTTTGTTAAAGATTCAGCTAGGATGTCAATGAATTCCCCCTCGCTAGATTGAGGTGATATAGAGAATAGCATAGTTTAGTACTCATACATAATATTCATCTTTCAGCCTAACTCTAGGATTTTAATCTGACTTATTGTATTGCAAAGTTTGCTTCCACAATAGCTGCTATAAGGCAATTTGTTGTTTTTTGCTTGCCCATAGATGCTCTCCAAAAAGTAGGGTCGGGCGGTTGGATTTTTTTCTTTTGCAAATTAGGTACTTCAATACCAGAAATAAATGAAAAAATAAAAATTTAAGCGTTCAATCTTTTTACTTTTTTTTCTTCATTTTCCAAGTCCAAAACAGGACCTTAGATGATCCCTATGGGGTCACATAGGGATCAATTAAGGTCATATACGTGACTTGAAAAATATTGATTTGTTTTGGAAACAATTTATCCTCCAGAATAAGACATGCATGGACGGAGTACAATACCAATCACTTTGATGCATGGATCAGTTTGACAGGTGATTGTTATTGTACTTCATGCATTTAGTAAGTCTTCTGGAGGATGATTTGAACTGATGACCTTCTTCTTCCAAGTTGTACAAGTGCCTAGAGTAGGGTCCTTATACTTGATTTTGCTCCATTTGTTTGTTCAAATCAAATATGTGTATACAGTGTATTAATATGGATTATGGTTCAGAATAATAAAGGTTGTGTTTTTTGGGACACGGGGGAGTGTCCCACTGATTTCAAAATGGTTAAGACATACAGGGATCAGAATTGATATTACGATTGGTCTCAAACTAAGTAATCTGATTCTAAGGTCAGTCTTGATCACTAAGTTTTTAAAAACCCTTATTTTGCCCTATATTCTATATATGTGACCTGTCACATCAAAATGGACATGTTGGAGGCGCGAGTCAAATATTTGTTATTGGTATGAATTGAAAGAGCACATTTTAAGCTTTGAAATGATACCTTGTTGAAGGTAATCAGTTGTAATCACAAAATATGATTTAACCCTAACCCCCGAGGCTCCTTTTCCAAAGAATTTTTTTTCGCGGCCAAAAAGCGAGGGGACAAGTGCCCCCACTCCCCCGGGGCTTGAACCCCGGACCTCTGGGTTCAGAGGCAGACAATCTACCGCTAGGCCACGGGGGGAATCCATACATGGGGGAGTTTATTCCCTCCTGTATGGATTCCCCTGTGGCCATTATTTCATCGAAAAACTGCCGAGCCGGGTGACACAAGCACACCGCATCGTAGTAATTCGTAGTACTCAAGAGTGTTAGGGTTAAAGAAGCATATTTCTGTCTATTATTTTCTTTATTTTTCACCAAATATATTGGCCTCTATCTCCAAACTGTGTTTGCTGACAACATGTCATTTTTGATGTGACTGGTAGGCATATTATGCGATATTTTCCAGGGGAAGCGCTCTATCCTTGATTTTTCTTGCAGATTTTCTTGCAGATTTACATTTCTGATCATAAGGTAGATACGATTCCTAATTAGTTCAAAATCATGGTTTTAGAGTGAATTTAAAATGAAATTATTTTCATCCTTTAAACCATGATTTTAAAGTAATTAGGAATTGTATCGCTTTGTAAGTTACCACTGGGAAGCCTGCCCAAAACTCTGTGGGAAATTGATCAAAAATATTAGGGTTGAATATTATAGACACGATGTACCTTTTGTCACAATGACTTAATTGTGCAAATACACAGTTCAACAAAAATAAGTTCCCCTTTAGATTATGCCTGATATTTTTTAAATGAGTTACTCCATCGAAACCGATTTTTGGTACACATAATGTACGTGTTCACAGCAACACTAGGACGGAGCTATAATTACGCAGGTGTTGTAATGCTTGAATGAGCACACATTGAATGGAGGAATACCTCAATTCAAAAATTGCTAAATGATGTATTGAAGGATGATGGTTAAGCAGCTTGAACCAGGGTCTTTGCTTGAACACCGCACAGGTGTTGTACTGCTTGAATGAACTTAAAGCAACTATTGAAATGAGGTATTCCTCCAGTCAATGTGTGCTCATTCAAGCATTACAACACCTGCATAGTTATGCTCTAGTGTTGCTGTGAACAGGTACATTATGTGTGCCAAAATCATTTCGATGGTGTAACTCATTTAAAAAATATCAGGCATAATCTAAAGGGGAACTTATTTTTGTTGAACTGTGTATTACCACTATTACAGTACGTCTTAAATCTAACCAATCGCTTCAACCCTCTCCCTCTCCGTGCAGGTCCTGGACGAACCAACCCAAAGGAGACAAATCTTCACAAAGCCGGTCCCAAGAGCCAGTCGAGCAGCAGTAACGGTCTCTTCGAGCGAAATCATCCCACGGGGGCGTCATCCTGTAGCTCGGAGATGATGAGCTCGTCGGGGAATAGCTGTTATCCAAAAGAAACCTTGAATCCTCCACCGAGTCCTGTCACGATACGTTCTCAGTGCACGGCGGAGTTATATTACACACCACAGAGTCCAGGGACAAATAGATCTTATAGGTGAGTGATTTTAATGCTTTCGACGTGGCTATTAGTTTACCATATACAAAACATATTTTTCAGAAACCTTTCGCAATTTTCGCTAAGTCTATCTCAAGGATTTCTGAACCAATAATAGGCATGTTTGTATTTATTTCGATGCATTTCTCACGGTGATTCGAAATATGGTAATAAAATTCAGTAATTTTGACATTTGTTAAACATTTTGTGAAATTTGTCAATGTCGTCTGCAGACGTTTGCCGCGTAGAAAGGGTTAAAGCTAGGGGAAGGCTGTGTCTTCCCATTATACCCTTAGGTTAGGCAATAAAAAATCTCAATTTTGAAATGAATTTCATTGGATCACTTACCTTAATTTTCATTTGATGTCACATTGGTAAAACATGTAAAAATAAATTTGGATTTGCATGATGCTAACAATACTGCCTGTAAATTATGTCCTGCTTTTAACAAAATATTCTTTTTTCTCTCTCTTTTTCATTCCTCTTTCATACAGACATTACAAAATGCGTAATATCCCTCCACCTCCTACGCCATGCAGTACGGACGTGTGTGAGGACTCAGAACCCTATGCAAACCCATGTGGGGCACAAATACTTCATCAGAAACACTTACACGGTGGCGGGGCTCATCATTTTGGGCGTGGCCGGGGTCACCACCTCGGTCATCACCATCATCACCAAAAACATATGAGGCGGAAGAAAGGAAAATATTACACAAACGTTTCCAATCTGGACCTCAATTATGACTCGGAACCGTACCCTCCACCTCCGACGCCGCGGAGCCAGCTGTCAGACAATAACGAGAGCTGTCCGCCGTCACCGTCGACGGAGAGAAGCTTTTTTAATCCTTACCCCCCTCCCCCGTCACCGGCGACCGATTCAACGTGATGATGTTGATTATATTTGATATGTTTATTATATTTGTATTTGTGGATATATTGGTTGGTGCTTCTTCCTCAGTATGCAGTCTGGGATTTATCTCATGGATGCACCATGCAGTTTTATGATGCTGTTACATGGTCATCACATGGTTATTACATGGTCATCACATGGTTATCACATGGGTCATCACATTGATACCACATGATCAACACATGGATATCACTTGGTCATCACATGGATACCACATGGTCAACACATTGTCATCACATGGATACCACATGGTCAACACATGGATATCACATGGTCATCACAATGATATCACATGGGCTTCATATTCACATAATGCAATCCTGTGGGTCTACAGAGGGCACCCCTCACGTCCCACAATGCAATGTTTTGATGGATCCCAAGTTTTCCTTATATAGCTTGGTATTTTCAACAGCTGTAGCAATCGGCATTGTATCATTGTGTTATCACATGGATATCACATGATGAACACATGGTCACCACATGGATATCGCATGGTTGGGTATATACTTGCAAAACTAGTCGTTCAAAAGTTAAGTCTTCTCATAGAGTAGTCATGTTCTTCCAGTAGTCAACCTCTTTAGAATTTGAGTTCAATTTATAATTCAATCAGTTATGATATTTACTATATTCAGTGTTGAAGTATAATTCAGTCCTTCAAGGTTAGCAATCATCTTTGCTAGTATTTTGTGGTCCAAACAAGATTTAACCGAATTGAAAAACTTAATGGAGTTCACACATTTCCCAAATTCCGTGTCCCCAAATAGCAACATTTTTAAAAGTCAAAAGACCCTGGAAACACTGGAATGCTACCCTTGAAGTCACCATTTCTATACCTTTTTCTGTTAAAGACTAAGCTATAATCTGTGTGAATACCACTGATATCACATGGTAATCACATGATCAACACATTGGTATCACATGGTAACCTACGATGTGATATCAGCGCAAATTCTCAAGATAGAGAAATCATTTTGCACCAAAACTATCACATTGTACTTTCGAGTGCGACATCATGATGCAATCTCTACAATACGCACCTCCTAACTGATACAAATTATAGTACCCATTGTATCCCAAGCAATTGCCAAACATGTAGTTTTCCAATTTTTAATACAAATCTTCCTAACGTTAACAAAAAATGTTATTGTTGCTGTTGCAGAAGTTTAAAAAAAGCAATCTCTCCTTTTGTGATAAATCTACAATTTTCTTATAATATTTGTGTCCACTTCCATATTTTTTAGATTTTAATTTTTAGACACAACATTTTACTATTCATGATTTAACAATATCCAACTACACGGCCAGTTTCTTAAGCCCAGCATCATAGCTATTCTACTGACAGTACTTATTGTATGTATGCTAAGTACCTGTATGGGAGCAGCTGTTACAGTACCTGTGTGGTACAACCAAAGTAGCTGTACAGTAGCAGCGTTACTGGTATTGTGCAACTACTTTAGTGGTACTTTACTGTTACTGTCACAGTACCCATACAGGTACTCGTACAGTACCGACGTACAGTACCTATACAGGTACTGGACGTACAGTACCTATACAGGTACACAGGAAGCAAGTTAACCATGATACCAGGCATAAGAAACTGGCTGTGTATAATTCCACCATATGTGCCTGAAGAAAACAGTGTTTGGATTTTGTTTTTAAGTATACCCTTGGCTGCATGGTGATGAATTTTGATCCATTTATTATTCTATATCCACCATATTTTGTATACTGTGTATGTTAATGGCTTTTAATAGTCAAAGATTTGTGTTAAAATAATACTATCAATTTGTAATATAGATTTTTGAACAGAGTAAAAAAAAGAAGATATTAAATATATTTAAAAATGTAAACCAATTTTTGAGTTTACTATGAATGTGAATATCATATAATATGTACGTGTGTATGTGAAATTGGTTTCGATGTGTTAGGGCGGTGTACTGTAAACCAAATATTCTCTTAAGGTCAAAGTTTAAAGAAAATTGTTTCCGTAGCACAAGTTTTCTCAATATGTTTACTTCAAGGCTTAGGTATGCATCAACACATAGAATAATGTGCATCACATAATACTTACAGAGGTACTTTGTGATGAAATAGTGCACAGGTTTTTAACACTTTCCATGTGGCTATTAGTTTAACCATGTTTTACAAAACAGATTTCTCAGAAACCTTTCCCATCTTTCAAAGTCTATCAAGGATTACTGAACCAATACTAGGCATGTTTGTACTTATTTCAATGCATTTCTAATTGCGATTCCAAATATGGTAATGAAATTCAACAATTTTGACGTTTTTGAAACATTGTGTGACATTTTTAAATGTCGTCTGCAGATGCCTGTCGGGTAAAAAGTGTTAATAGAAAATTAACAAAATTTAAGATAGGACAAATTTGCGGATCTTTACAAATGGCATATTTAGCAAAATATTGACACACTTGGGAAAATGTTTAAGCTTTACAGTATAGTCGGTTTATATAATGTATTCAACAGGGTCAGGCAAGACCCACTGTCAAACAATATTGTGGTTTTGTTACAACACTATCAACATTTTAAAGAGATATGTATTTACTGTGTATTGAAAAATACTACTTGAACTGCGTTTATTTCAGAGTTTTTGAAGATTTGTTAGAAATTATGTTGAAGTATTTACCTCAAGTTATTAAAACACATGTTCTAATCGAAGTAATTGCTGAGACATGTTCAAAATTTTGATTCATTATTTTAACAGTACTCCCATACACATAAAGTATGACTTTTGGCCCTGGACACATTTACTTGCATAGGATTTGCATATTAATGAGTAGTCTCTAACACAGTTATGGATTGACAGTCACATAATATTGTATCCACAGTGTTGAAAAGTAGTAGTGCCATCATGGAGTTAGAGATTTTGGGTGTAATTCTCATGAATATTAAATAAGAAGACTCTTGCACAGACATCGATGTATTGTACTTACAGTATTGAAAAGCAGCAGAGTTAAGATTGTTGTATTTTATGTTGCACCCTCTTCAGCATAATTTAAAACACATTTGATCAGAAGGGAGATATTTATCTATCTATAACCTATAACCTGAAAATGGGCCGTTGGGGCAGCACATTGATGGATCTAGAGACCAAGGAACCATGGAAAAAATGTTTTAAACTAGGTCACTGAATTCCACAACAAAATGAAAAATATAAATCACTTTGTTCATCTTTATTAAAGTAAATGTCAATTTACAAGTAAACAAGAGACATCCTCGACTACAAAAGAGTCAAATGTAATGACACCGCAAGAAGGTGTGCTCTAACCTTTGCCCTGAATACTGCCTGCCTATTTAACAGGACTATATGATTGGTTACTTACAAGATATATTCATTTGAATAACCAATCAGAATACTGCTTCTAAAATATTTTACTCCAATCTTTATCAGGGATACAATTATTCTAACAATGTCTCTGATTGGTGCCACAAATGATGTATTCCTCTTTCTGACCAATCGGCAGGTAGTTCTCAGGGGGTTAACAAAAGTATATTTTTAATTTTGCTGTGGTGGATTTTAGTTAGGAAGTGTTCCCTGAAAATCAATAAGTTTCTTTTCATTTCCAGACAAGATCAAATAATGAGAAAGCCTAATCTCATTTGTTTAAATCAGTAGAAACCTCTGCAGTGGTTTAGAGAGTTGTGTAAAGCAATAATTTCATATTTCACATTTTATTGAACAGGGTATAAGCCTATGATATATTCAAATTTCTGGGTAAAATTACTGATTATAGAAATAAAATAGAGAGATCAATCGTTGTTGTTATTGCAGCATATAAAGGGTGGTTGCGTGAAAGGTCATAAGTTCAAATCGTCCCCAAGAAGATGGATGGAGTATAATTTTTACTAACCACTTTGATCAAAAATGGGTGCAATAAGTAATTGTATTGTACGCAATACATTGGCATATTTTCTGGTGGACAATTTGAACTAACGACCCTTCACTTCTTGATCATGTAAGTGTCCTATAGGAGCATTGATAGTGTACTGTAAAAGTGGTAATTTTTGTGTGATCAAATTTTCGCGCTTTGCCGATTCTCAGCAATTTCGCTTGTTTTTAAATTCGCGATTTAAAGGTTCATACATAGACCTACATACAAAAATGAATATATTAGCGCGTTTGTATTTTCGTGCTTGCTGATTTTGGCGCGAAAATTTCCACTTTTACAGTATGCTCGACACCCTGTATATCTGCTGAATCGTGCAAAATCGTGGTCTATCATCATTACTGTAAAAACGTAATTACAAGGATGTGGAAAGTCTTACCTACCTACCTCATATTGATATCATTTTAAGAATGAATAGTTTGTGATTGTAAGATAAGAAAATTAAGTGATAAAGTTGTTTACAGTTCCCCATACTAATAATACTAGGAAAACACTGCAAAACAATTCCATTTTTATTTTTTTGCTGCATTTATTATGTCTAGCAATATACAGTCACTATATGCAGTGGACAACTTCAAGTGGGCTTTATGTTTTATTGCAAAAGCAACCATCATATCCACTGCACCACAACTAGGCATGTTGATACTTTTTTTACATTTATGTTACTCGCATGTGACATACATGGTATCAATTAGTGACATACATTTGACAGGGTCATCTCAAGCACCATCAAAATGATTACTAGGTATGTTGGTGTTTATGTAAATGCATTTTAGCACAGTACCAATCAAATCATGTGCGATTACGGTCCAGGGGTGCAAGTCTGCATAATGAAGTAAATTTGTTAAACGGTGTTTATGATTGGTCAATTACAAGATATACTCATTTGAATAACCAATTAAAATACAGTTTCTAAAATATTGCACTCCAATCTTTATCAGGGATGATAAATTCTTCCTAACAATGCCTCTGATTGGTCAAATAAATGATGTAACCATCTTTCTGACCAATTGGCAGGCAGTTCTCAAGGGAGAAAATAATTTGTGTGCAAAGTGTTGAGTCCCTGATAAAGGATATGTGAGGAATTGCTACTTTTGTTGTTTTGCCAAAATGAACAGTTAATTGTTACCATATTATTTATTACAGTTCCCAATTATATTTTTGTATATCTTTTATACAAGCACAATATGGATTTTGCCAAATTGAAACATTCTGCAAATGACTATACTACACCCCACGCGAAGCTCAAAGTGACATCGGAGATTATTTCAATGTTATACCCATCATTTATGCGTTAGTTACAGGGTTCTAGCTAGGACGGGCGGCGCCGGACGGGCCTGCCCACCACTCTGCTAGCCCGCCCGGCGCTGGGCCCGGAATTGGGCTGGCCGCCCGGCTCTCTAAAAAAAAGAATTAAAAAAAACCCTTTTTTTAATTTTTTTTTTTTACAATTTGTGGATAAAATCATTAAACTGCCTCATAAAACAAGAAATTATGTGGCAGGAACCCTCAAAGTGCATTAAAAAACCCTAAAAAGACATTAAGAAGGCCTCTGGATCCATGCCATGATCCATTGCACTTCGTTCGCTACATTTTCTCCGTTCGCCGTCAGTAAATTTACCCAGTTCTAAAATGGTCCTGGCTAGAACCCTGGTTAGTTAATATCGTGATTTGTCATTGATAGCGTTAATAACACGCAAATCATCACAATTATGCGCCCTGATGTCACATTAGGTTGAAGTATAGTGATTGGTACAGTATGGTATTTACAAAAATATTACCCATGATTCACTGGGGTGTAATAATTAGTAATTTGGCAAGGCTTTGTGGGTTACTTAAATTTACTTGTACAATTAATTTCCACTATAATCATGTAAAACAAATTCAAAATATAATGGTGGCAAATCATAGAGTAATTATGTATACTAAAACGAAATTAAGACAGTATTGTCCTATTTCTAATGGTTGTTTTTCGAAATCATGTGATAAAGTAATTTATTGAAACCTGTACGATTGGGAGATTATGGATGCAAATTGTAAAATGAAAAAGAAAGATTTCTAAACTGTAAAAAGACTGATACGACATTTTTATTGAACACTGATAAATGTCTGTAACATGAGCATACTCATTGCAATCACATCACAGCCCTTTTATGGCAAAAGAATGTATCTTATATGTAGTTTTCTAACAGTATACTTCCTTTTGACATGATCAAAGTTAGCTTTTTTTCTCCATAAATCTTGTAGTGGTAAAAGGCAGTATATTACTTTTATTGTCTTTACAAGTTGCAACCTTTTCCTAAGTGAGGATTATTGAACCAAGTTAACACAATTCATGTTAAAATGAAGTATACCATTAGAAAAGTACATATAAGATACATCCTTTTGCCATAAAAGGGCTGATCATCCCTTGACACACAGTTTAGTGAATCTGCATGATAGATTTTGAATGTAAGCCATGTACTCTATATTTATCATACCTAGAAACCAATAGATCAATATCAAAGTACACTTATGTATAGGGGTCAGTGAACTGTGTCCATGGCATTGAGGGTATCTTAATGGGAGAGGAGCATGGTGCAGTTATTTAAGCTTATTTATTCCTGTATTAAGAGGTTAATGTATTCAAAGTAGAGGTCTGCTCCAGAAGGGGCAGGTCGTCAAATAAACAGTAACTAAATAGAATGAGTTGCCAAATAAAAATAAAATTCTGGGTATTGTCAACATTAAAACAAAATATGAGTATACTATTTATATCATTGTGATTGATTTCAGAAGGGGAGGGGCCACTGGTTTGAAACATTGAATTAAGAGTCAGTTTAAAATAGTATATATTTGATTTTGCTTGAGTTCATTTTGTAAACAAATTAATAAAGATGCACTGTAAAAGGTAGGGTTTTCGTAAGTGAGGTTTATATTTTTGCCCATGGATATGCCCCACAAAATCAATTCATGAATTGTTATTCAATGTACACTGTCAATGGGAGTTAACCTGTGGAAGAGCCAAAATAACTACACATCGATTTTCTTACACTCAGATTCATGTTACTCTGCTGTTACGACCTGTATAAGTGCTGTATGCCCAGTATCATGTATGGGTACAGTATGCCCAGTACATGTATGGTACTGTATGCCCAGTACATGCATGGGTACTGTATGCCCAGTACATGTATGGTACTGTATGCCCAGTACATGCATGGGTACTGTATGCCCAGTATCATGTATGGGTACAGTATGCCCAGTACATGCATGGGTACTGTATGCCCAGTATCATGTATGGGTACAGTATGCCCAGTACATGCATGGGTACTGTATGCCCAGTACATGCATGGGTACTGTATGCCCAGTACATGTATGGTACTGTATGCCCAGTACATGCATGGGTACTGTATGCCCAGTACATGCATGGGTACTGTATGCCCAGTACATGTATGGTACTGTATGCCCAGTACATGTATGGGTACTGTATGCCCAGTACGTGTATGATACTGTTAAAGTACCAGTGAAGTACTTCTAAAATAGCTACACAGTACCAGTAATTGTGCTACTATGCAGCTACTTTGGTGGAACCGCATTGGCACTGTACAGTTCCCATACAGTAACCATGATGACAGGCATCAGAAAATAGCTGTGTATTCATGTATTGTATCATTTGCATACATGCATGGACATATTTGGCAATATCTTTTTTGTACAACCCTTACAGAATAAACTTGGTAGAATTCTGTATTTAGCACAGATTTTTCCGTAAAAGGGTTACCAAACAAGATTGTGCATACGTACTTATTAAAAGATTAACTCACAATGTTCTCAGGATTTTGCTAGATTAAGTACCTAAATAATGGAAAAGTACTTTTAAAAGATACAAAAGGCCAGTATTGGTAATGAACAGCACTTGGTGGAAAAAGAACAAACTAAACCGTATTAGGAAATTGACAAGTGTATATTAGGAAATTAAATTCTATATTATTTGTGCTGGAGGAAGATGTGGTATGTACTTGGGGGTGGGGGGGGGGGGGGGGGTTAGGGAGGGGTGTATGCAATTTGTTATTTGGTAATGATGATGAAAAGGAAAAAAATTATGAGAACAAAATTTGAATACTATCAAACAGTAAAACAGTTCAAATAATTGTCCTGACAAATTAATTAATAATTTAGGCATTTGTGTAAATCCTAATGTTTTTGGACTGAAATGTTACAGTAAGTTTTATTTTACCAGTTATGTTTTTTAATTTGGTTGATTTTTTAATTCAGTTTTGAATCTCAAATTGCAAGAGAACCCATTTTATTGTGTGAGTCATAATGAAAATGTGTCAATTTGGGGGTTAGAGAACACAACAAATCCTGTTCTATAAGTGGAGGACTCTCAGGGTAGGGTCAGCCAGTCAGTTGAGATTTTTATTTATTTATTTCAAAATTGTTGTGAAAAGTTTGATAAATGTTGAGAAAAAAATTGTGACAAGTTTGTTACGTTTTCAACATTTCAACCAATTGACAAACAAAATAATAAAAATTATTTAAAATTTGTTATTACAGTTTTTGAAAATTAATATTAAAAGACTGAAATATTAACGAATATGAGTTAGGGGGCTCGTAGAACAGGATTATTTTGTGTTTTTCCTGTGGTTTTAGTTGAACAATTTATATGAAGAATGAATGTGTGATAGAGCAATATGTGACAAATATTAGGAATATGTTTTATTGTTTAACAAATCCTGTTTTGTAGAGAGACGTAAAACAAGAGTCAATTTGGGTTTTATCTCAGGTATCTCTATAACCCAATTGATCGCCAGTTATGTTCTGATCTCAATTGTGTGGAGCAAAGTTCATAACTTAGTATGATGATATGAACCATGCATCTGGGATGAGAGTACAGCTACTTATAATATTCTTATCTCAATTGTGTGGTGCAAAGTTCATAACTTGATACGATGATATGAACCATGCATCTGGGATGAGAGTACAGCTATAACATTCTAATCTCAATTGCGTGGTGCAAAGTTCATAACTTGATACGATGATATGAACCATGCATCTGGGATGAGAGTACAGCTATAACATTCTAATCTCAATTGTGTGGTGCAAAGTTCATAATTTGATACGACGATATGAACCATGCAATTGTGATGAGAGTACAGCTACTGTGTGATGGAAAAGGATTAATGTGACACAGGATGTCAAAATCAATTTTAAATAATACACTATACTTTGCAGTGACATCAGAGTGTATTCTAGTGATTGACACAGCATTTATAGGCAAGTTACAGGTTTCATCTTTGATTCCTTGATCTATAAGGCCAAAAAAACACCAGACAAGTTTGTTTCCAGTAGCAAGCCTGAAAAAGTCAAATGCGAAATTCACTTTTTTATTGTTATTTTTGTGCTCAAATTCATTGGAGATTCACTTGGAATGGTTTGATTTAGTCAAATCTGTGCATTTTTGTTACTCTTATGCTCAATAAAATGTGATATTCGCTGCAATGTTTTCACTTTTGTGTTTGCCATATGTGGCCAATTGCCATTCTAAAACTTGTTGGACACAACTTCGATAAAAGATGGCGCCCTAACAATATTTGCCCCCATTTTTTCTATATATTTTTTTAAATGCGCAAGAATCGATGGTCTCAGTGAAATGTGCGCGCACTACTGGAAACAAACTTGTTTTTTTTTGTTTGACCTTATAGGTTGATATCAGTAGAATATGTCACTGGCGAAGAACAAAGCTGAACTTCTAGATGCACAGAATCTGATGGTTCACCTATACAGAACTTATTATGTTCTTATGTCGTTGCACAAAGTTAGGTGAAAAAAGTTTATTTGGTAAGGGTCAACCAGATTCAAAAGTCTGTATCTATTAAATATTATTTCATATTTTAAAAGATCTTCCATTACTTTATAAGACAAAGATATTTCACTGAAGATCATTATCTTGATGGTCAATTTGACGTCTGACCTTTGACATAACAGTGACCCCTGTTTCTTATGATTTTGACAGCCTATGTCACATACACTGGTTTCTTATTCACCATTTTTGTATATTTTACAAATTGTATTCATTGCAACCTAGTCTCATCCTTAATCAGTCCGTACTGCATGCTCTAAGATGGGCAAGTCATTTGGAAGGACGTAACTCAAAAAATGCTATTCTGAGATAATCAACTTTCAAATATTCGGGACTCATTACAATACACTGTAGCACCCAACTTGTAACTCAAGTTTTAGTGAAATTAAGAGTGTTTATGAGTTATCTCTTAATGGTTCTGTAAATCTAGGTTATATGGATTATTTTGGTACCAAAATCTCATTTGGCCCAAAAGTTGAGTTACAGCCTTTTGGCGCTCATCCCTTGATATCTGATTCAAATGAATGTTGGAAACATCACCGTTCCATGCATAAATGAATGAAAATTTAAATTAAATAATTGACATCATTATTTTTCTGACCCATTCTAAGGTAAAGTAATTTTCAATTTAGATATAATTTCCTGAATTTTGCAATGACTATAAAGCCGTCTTATTCAGTATTGACCATTTTATTTCTTAAGTAGAATTTTTGATGCAGTAGTGTGTCTCAAATAATCTTACAAGTCAAGTGAGGAATGTGGCTAGTAGTTTTACTATGTACAAAACAGATTTTTCAGAAACCTTTCCCAATTTTGAAAGTTTTATCTCACAGATTACTGAACCAATACTAGGCATGTTTGTACTTATTTCTATGCATTTCTCATGGTGATTCTAAATATGCTAATGAATTTCAATAATTTTGACATTTTTGAAACATTTTGTGAAATTTTGTAGACGCCTGCCGCATGGAAAGTGTTACATTTGTTGGGACACCTCGTATAGATCTAATTAGGGGAGAGAATGCAGAGACTAGGTTGTTGTTTTTTGTTTGAGATTATTAATTAATGGCTGCCAAATTATTACTGTGAAATATAAAAAACATACACTTGTGTATATGTATGTCATGTACTTGTGATTAAAAATTTATACATTTTGTACAAACAGTAGATATTGTGTCATGTTGTGCTTCTATTGTTGTTATTCTATTTTTCTGAGCTCATGGTGATTTTGAAGAAAAAAACTCACCAGGATATCACAAGGTTTCTGCTCTGCATCAATACAAATCTATGTAAACAAGTTAAAAATAATAATTGTCTACAACTTAGCAACAACAAATAATTGAAGAAAACAAATTGGTCGGTCAGGCCCGTACGTCAGCCTGCTTCGATAATTGCCTGACTCATTTTTTCTAGTTTTAGAATAAACAACAAAAATATGAAAAGTGAGTTAGGCAATTATCGAAGCAGGCTGATGATATGTTGAATAGCACCATGAATAGTGCAGGTGAATTCAAACAGGAGCAGTAACTATTGGATAGAATTAGGTAGGAGGTATACTTAAAGTGAAATGTGGCTTGTTATAGGCCTAATATGAGTTAATATGACCCATTTTAAACATTTTACATCATTATTACAATCTGCGTAACTCACAAGGCTGACTTGGGCAGAATTGAAATTGTGCATTTATCAACACTTTTGATTGGTCAATGACTTGGGCATTATTACAGCATGTGCATAATGTAATGAAGTCATGATTTATGCAAAAAGCTCAATTTCGCTGAAAAGTGAGTTAGGCAATTATCGAAGCAGGCTGAAGATATATTATTATGCAAGGAAAATTACTTTCAGGATCACCCAGCATATGCTTGTCTATTTGAAAAAATTTCAAAAGGATTATGATGGCGAAAGTTTGGTAACAAATAAAATAAAAATTGTAAAAAGATGAATCCAACGGACGCAGGAACCAAAACACACCAAGGATTAGAAAACTGACAAGAGGATATCTCGAAAATGTGAAATGCAAAGAATAAAAAGCAAGATATAGATGAGGTGACATTTGTTGACTTTAGGATGCCCTCTGTTGGTTTGAGACAAAACACACCAGGCAAGAGTTCCTATAGTTTACATAGGCCAGATCAGGTTTTCTAACTAGATTGTGGTGTCACAGCAAATTGTTATCAAAACTGTCTTTAAACTTTCTTAGGAATGCTATAAGCTATCGCATTTCACAAAAAAAACTAAAACTAAATGAGTTTTACAATTCATTATAAAGAAATTTCATGTTGTCTTCATTAACTTTACTGTATATTCTGCCTGGAGGGAAACAACAGAGGGTGTCCCATTTGTAAATACATGACATCATAGGTCACCTCATCTATACTTGGTGTGGGGAAACGAGCAATAACAAGGTATAATAAAGCGATAAGATGGAGAAGAGTACTAAGGCAAGCAATCGGAATTGCTATGCACTAAAAACAAATGCCAATAAGACACTGATATGCGCTGGGACAATCAATAAAAATTGCTTTGCAATAAAACAACAAAAATAACATAACAAAAAAGACCAAATTCAACGAAAACACAACACCTTTCTTTGGGCCATTCATATCTGTCAATTTTTTGCACAATTAGGGCCCAAAATTGTACATATGAATGTTCATGATTGTGTTCAAGAGATGTTCATAGTTGTGTTGAAGAGATCTTTTTCAAGGATCCAAGACCTAGCCAAATTTGCACATTGAGAGATAAGACAATCCCTACTTTGGAGTACTGCCCATGCTTTGAGAAGTGGAGGATGAGGATGCAATGGTGTATGTCAAGGGAAGCTTCTTCAACGGAATGTGACTGTAGTTTTTGAAATTCTATGGCCATCTTCAGAAATATGGGCCAAGTGACACAATTTGATCCGCCCTTGAAGCTTATCTAAACTAATACCAAATACTGAAAATTTGGATGAGAATAATGATGTGGAACATGTGAATCATTTTTTATGGGACACCCTGTATATTTCTATGGCCTCACAGACAGGGGTGTACCTTCATTTTTTCTCCAACCAGCCAGCCGGGCTGGTTGCATGTAAAAATTACCAGCCCGACTGTAAACTTACCAGCCAAACAAGTAATCTTCATTTACCAACAGCAAAATTCTTACCGGCCAGCCGGGCGTGTATATTTGAAAAGTAACTCGCCCGACGCAAAAGTTACCCGCCACGGGCGTGCAGGCGGGTACTAAGTACAGCCCTGCTCACAGACAATGTTGGGTTTCTTTCAGAGGATAAGATGACATTGTATAGTGCCTTCGAGGAATTTCTGTTAGCAACACTGCTAGCACCACATCCGTTATAAAGGGTTCAACAAAAGAAAGTATACCACTTTGTTTATGTCATTTTGAGTAACATTCAAATTTGTTTTGACCAAACAGGCTAGATAGGCATTTAGATGAATCTTTTAGGCATAATTTGATACCAAATTTGCCCCCTAACAACAAAGATAAACCATGATTAGCACCATTTAAAGAAAAAAAATCCTATTTTCAAAAGTCTCATTTCCAATAGGCCTACACAGCACGAGAAAAAAAGACCAATTGTTAACACACACATGTCAGAATTAAATATCTCGTACGACCCAACACATTTGCACTGTGCAATCGATAGCCCCGTCAATCCTGGCTATACACACACACAGAGAGACCCCAATTGGTCCTTTCTTCTCGTGCTGTGTATTGGAAATGAGACTTTTGAAAATCAGAAAATTTTCTTGAAATGGTGCTAATCATGGTTTATATTTGTTGTTAGGGGGAAAATTTGGTATCAAATTATGCCTAAAAGATTCATCTAAATGCCTATCTAGCCTGTTTGGTCAAAACAAATTGACTATTACTCAAAATGACATAAACAAAGTGGTATACTTTCTTTTGTTGAACCCTTTATTTTAACTCTTTCCACACGGCTGTTAGTTGTACCATACAAAACAGATTTTTCAGAAACCTTTCCAAACTTTCAAGTTCTATCTCAAGGTTCACTGAACCAATACTAGGCATGTTTGTACTTATTTTAATGCATTTCTCATAGTGATTCCAAATAGGGTAATTGAATAGAATAATGTTGACATTTTTGAAACATTTTGTGACATTTTAGAATGTCGTCTGCCGCATGGAAAGTGTTAAAGGGACAGGTGTTGAGATCCCATCACGTACAACACGTAATAACTATACCAGAACAGACCTTTACATGTTTTTTATCTGATAAAATTAAAAATAACCACTTTAGTTATCAGTTTTGATAAACAATCAATTTGTGGCTACATTTTCCCAATATTATCATTGAGAGAGGATTTTTTTTAAAGAGAAGAGGATATAGGAGCAGCTGCACGGCATCTTTCTCCATTAATTAAAGAAGGAGGCATATAAAACACCTGGAACCTATAATACTCACAGGTAAGAAGTAGACTGAATCCATCAGTCTCCTAACATGGCGCACAGAGAAGCTGTGCTGCGCACAAATGATAATGAGGCCGACGTTGGGGGACTGGTGGAGATAGTCTAGGTAAGAAGTATGCATGCAAGATATTTGGCCCTTTTTCATTGTTTATGGTTCAGTTTGACCTAGGCCTAAGTTTTTTAGGAAATTATATTTGATCATTTTTTGAAAGATTATATGGCAACCTTTGATGAGTGATGATAATTTTTTGCATCCAAAATCAAAAGGGATTTTTCAGCTATTAAGCTAGAAAATCACTGTGCACAGTATCTGTCCATTCCAAATGAACCATTTTGCCACACATAACCCCCACCTCCCCCTTAAGTTTTTTTTGGAAATTATATTTTGATCACTTTTTGAAAGATTATAGGGCAACCTTTGAGTTCCTTGAATAAAACACACATAATTGAATATGATTATACAGGGTGTATCAAAAAAAACGCAACACTTTTTGTCGCGAGCTCTCCGATTACGGCAAATCACAAATCACTCTGAAATTTATATATTCTGTTAGGTGTACTTATTGGCTATCACAAAGTCAAATTACAGCGATATCGATTATTGATTCGCTGAGATATCAACGATACACGTAGACAAGTGCAAAACACGTTTTACATCGTTTATCCTGTATGCCTGATTTTCTTGTCAGGTGAATATTAGCAAGACACTTTAATAACTCATTGTACTTAAATAAATGGAATCAAACTCATCATTCTGAGAAGAAAATGTCATGTTAAAGGTATCAAATGCCTGGCTATTACAGTATCATATCAATATTATTTAAATCTAGCAATAAATTAGTTGATAGTTAATGACACAACATGAAAATCCAGATTACAAAGTCTGTTTGCAAATCCTCTCTCTTTTTCTCTCGTTAATGTCATAAATAAAACAGTATGGCACATTATTCAAAAGATAAACAAATGGAATAGTCCAGTGAAGGTACATGTAGTAATTGTCTTGTACAAATCAGTCATTGTTAGTCTGTTGTGAATGGGAATGGGACATTATGGTGCTGTTCGACCCTCAAAATGCTGTCCTTGTTTTAAGATGCCACGATTATGAACTTTAATTTATGAAAGAACGTACCATAGACATTATGTGGCGATCATAGCAATCGGTGGTTCAGAACTTAAAAAGAGTGATTGACGTATTCAAATGGTCGAATGATTATCAGATTACACGATTCAATGATTTTATGTACTCAAACAAAGGAAATTAAGATAAACCATTCCAGACATTAAGGTTACATAGTTATTGAACTGTTAACCCATAACACTAATCGGTTTTTAGAACGAACGATGTAAAACGTGTTTTGCACTTCTCTACTTATACCTTTAATATCTCAACGAATAAATAATCGATATCGTTGTAATTTAACTATGTGATAGCCAATAAGTAGACCTAACAAAATATATAAGTTTTAGAGTGATTTGTCTTTTACTGTGACCGTACAGCTCTCGACAAAAAGTGTTGCGTTCTTTTTGATACACGCTGTATAGTGATACAACGCCATTTCTAGTCCCTTCATTCGATTGTCCCTGTTTACACATGCTGGTTGGTTCATTCTTACGTACAATATATTATTATATAATTTTGTTCATTCACTTTTTAATTTATTCATCATAAGAGACGAGATGCCATTTGCTCTTAATTATTTGAATCAAGAACAAATTTAGCATAATGCTGTTTAGAGTGAAATGTTGTCCGAGCCGGGGATAGAATCTTTTGAATCAATGTATTACTGTAAAAAGTGATATTTTTGTGCGATTAATTTTTCACGTTTTGCCGACTTTCAGCCATTTCGCTTGTTTTTAAATTCGCGATTTGAAAGTTCATTACATAGACTTATACACAAAATAAATATGTTTGCATGTTTTTTATTTTTCGCGGTAGCTACTTGGAGTGCGAAAAGCGTGAACATTTCTACTTTTACAGTATTGCACAAAGAGGGCTGATTTTTCTTAATCCTTACAGCTGTAAGTTTATACATGTAATACAATTGTAATGGGGCCCTCACATGTATCCGTGTGAGCTGGGCGGCCCCTTACCGTCTTATAGAAAAACAACAGAGTCCAACACGGTGACCCATCAGCAAAAAATGTCAACGGCCGCATTCTTATTTTTTTTGTCACCGGGTTCATACTGTTCTATACCGGGTCCTTATCGGCCTGGAACCGGGCTCATACCACCTCCTCACCAGGTCCTCACCGGCCGAAACGCTTGGGTACCGACCGAACCGCCTTGATAACGTCATCAAACTACCCTGTATAAGCTGAGCGCTCAAGCTCGCCGCTTCGCTCTCATTCCGGGAATCTCTGTAAAATACATTTGCCCTCACATGTATCCGTGTGAGCTGGCCGGCCCATTACCGTGTGACAAATTAGTGCAGACGGCGGCACACGGTGATGTCACACGGTGGGCCGTTTCCCGTCCGTTGAACACGTTGCCGGGGACATTGACGGCCATCCGCGCCCGGCAGGACCCGGCAGGAGTTTTGAGCATGTTCAAAATTCCTGCCGGGTCCTGCCGGGTGAGCAAAAGCGGCGGCAAACGGTGAGAGCCCGGTTTGAGGACGGTATAAAGACGGCATACTCGTTTCGCGCCCGTTCGCAGGGCGGTAATGGTAGGCGGCCACCTTACCGTATAATAGAAAAACAACAGAGTCCAAACAATCACTAAAAATGTCAACGGTCGCATTAATTTTTTGTTGTGGCCACCGGGTCCATAACGTTATATACAGGGTCTTTACCGGGTCCTCACCGGCCGTGTACCGGGCTCACCGTCCTCATACATTTCTAGTTTACCGTTCTCACCGGGTGCATAACACCTCCTCACCGGGTCCTCGGTCCATACCGTTCTACACCGGGTCTGTCCCGGGTTGTCACCGGCCTTGTCCCGGGATCACCGGCCTCATACAGTTCTAGCTTACCGTTCTCACCGTGTCCTCACCGTGTGCATACCACCTCCATACCGGTTCCTAACCGGTCGAAACGCCTGGGTACCGGCCGAAACGTCTTGATTACATCATCAAACCGCCCTTTTCAAGCTAAGCGCTCAAGCTCGCCGCTTCATTTGCATTCCGGAATTCGTACGACCAACATCTATAATACTCTCTAAATGTAAAAGTGCTAAATCATCTCACTCTTTCGAGAGCTTTAGGAGGGACGGCTCTTCTAAGAAGTGAAGTTTACTCTTTTCAGAGTGATTTGTCACTCTTTTAAGAGTGATTTCCACTCTTTTCAGAGTGATTTCCACTTTTTTCAGATTGAGTTTAACTCTTTTTAGAGTGAAAATGGCTCTTTTTTTAAGAGTGAACTTCACTCCAAAAAAAGAGCTGTTCCTCCTAGAGCTCTCAAAAGAGTGAGTTTTAGCTCTTTTACATTTAGAGAGTTGTAACATGCCTGCTGAGAGTCCGTTCCGCGAACGGTTACTAGGCTGCATGCGGCCATTCGCAGCCCGTCGCTAAGATGGTCGACGTTCACCACTGTCCATCACCGCCCTGCGAATGGGCGCGAAACGGGTGCGAAACGGGTGCGAAACGAGTGCGCCGTCCTTATACCGTCTTCATACCGGGCTCTCATCGTTCGCCGCCGCTTTTACTCACCCGCCAGGAGTTTTGAGCATGTTCAAAACTCCGGTGGCCGGCGAAGTCCCCTGAACGTGTTCAACGGACGGGAAACGGCCCACCGTGTGTGCCGCCGTCCGCACCCATTTTTCACACGGTAAGGGGCCGCTCAGCTCACACGGATACATGTGAGGGCCCCATAAAATGTACAAATCCCAGTTTTTATCCTAATTGACTAGGCACAGCCTCTATCACATCTCTGCATGCCCCTTAAACCCTAACCACCCCCAGTGCTACAAATGTCCATGGTAAAGTCTGTCTGTGTCAGCGCCGCCACCGGGGCTTGAACCCACAACCTCTCGCTTGCGAGACGGACGCGCAACCAGTGCGCCACGGGGGCCAACCATAATTGGGCGAGTAGTATATTCGCCCAACTTTTTTCAACGATAAAAACGTGGACAAAAAGAGTGGCGCCGCCACCGGGGCTTGAACCCACAACCTCTCGCTTGCGAGATGGACGCTCAACCAGTGCGCCAACCATACTTTGGCGAGTATATTCGCCCAACTATGTAGCCTGGGGCCATTATTTCATCGAAAAAGTGCCACGCCAGTGCGCACAGACAGACTTTACCGTGGACATTTGTAGCACTGGGGGTGGTTAGGGTTAAGCTAGAAAGTCACTCAAGCAGTTGTGCACAGTGTCTGTCCATGAACCATTCTGCCACACATACTCAACCAAGGGGTTTTGTAATTCGAACTACTACAAGTGTATCATTTATCTATCTCTTTGCAGTGACGTCAAAGAGTGTATTCTAGGGAAACACAGAGCATATTGCACATGTGCCGGAATTTGTCTTTCTTTTTTTGCATAGGTACTTTCCACTTTCTACGCGGCAGGCGTCTGCAGACGACATTCCAAAAATTCACAAAATGTTTAAAAAATGACATTGTATTGAATTTCAATACCCTATTTTGAATCACAATGAGAAATGCATTGAAAGAAGTACAAACATGCCTAGTCTTAGTTATCGAACAATACTGGACGATACTAGGCTAGTACAGTCCAGAATTTGGGACCTCAAGTACACTTTTCCCCAAATATTCAGTTATAACCTGCCTAACCTCTCATATTCAAGGTATATTATGTGATCTTTTCCATGGGACGACCTCAATCCTCAAAAAAGAAAATTGGTAGCCGATTTTCTTGCAGATTTACTTTTCTGATCATAAATCATAACTATATTCCAAGTTGCAGAGTTTTAAAGAGTGAATTTAGAGTAAAACTTGAAAAATAGATTGTACCGCTCGGTACAATCTATTTTTCAAACCATGATTTTGAAGTAATTAGGAATCGTATCGATCTGTAACTTAGAAGATCTTCATGATTTATAATCAAAAATGCAAATCTGCAAGAAAATCTGCTTTCATAGTAAAAATCAATGATAGAGGGCGCTACTTGGAAAAGATCACATAATATGCCTTTCACTTGCAACATAATTTGTTCTGTCCTACATTCCTTCATCCCAGGAATTAATCATCATTTCTAATGATGAGGTGTGTGTTAGTGGTGTTGTGTTTGTTAGCTACGGTGGCGTATGCTGTAAGACTTGACAAGGCATCAACACGAATCCCGAACAGTTACATCATCAAACTTGAGGTAAGGCACAAAAAAAAGTTTGTCTCAGAAGAATCCGGCAAAAAGGCTATGCAAAATGCAATTTTATTTAAAAGTAAAAAAGGTTATGCGAAATGCGGTATCTTTTAATATATACATGAGACCTCTTACTGTGAAATGGGGAACACATCCCCTACACTTTTTGAAGAGTGGGGGACACTATATCAAATGCCCTCAGGTTTTTCAAAGGGCAATCATGGAATTTTTGGAATTATGAAGTTCAAATAAGTACAAAGATAGCATTTTTTTCCTTGCTACGCGCGCACGTGCCCAAAACATTCATTTCAGTTTTTAAATGCTCGTTTTAAGCCAAAATATACCTCACTCATAAGAAGCTGAATAATCCAATTTCGTTCATGCGAGTTAAAGGTATATTATGTGATCTTTTTCAAGTAGCGCCCTCTATCATTGATTTTTACTATGAAAGCAGATTTTCTTTTTTGATCATAAATCATTAAGATCTTCTAAGTTACAGATCGATACGATTCCTAATTACTTCAAAATCATGGTTTGAAAAATAGATTGTACCGAGCGGTACAATCTATTTGTCAAGATTTACTCTAAATTCACTCTTTTAAACCATGATTTTGAGGTTATTAGGAATTGTATCGCTCTGTAACTTGGAATATATTTATGATTTATGATCAGAAAAGTAAATCTGCAAGAAAATCTGCTTCCAATTTTTTTTCGAGGATTGAGGGCGTCCCATGGAAAAGATCACATAATAACATCACTTTCAAAAATCCTGCGTCAATTAAAAGAATAGGTACACTGAATGGACTTTAATACCCCATGATTCCGGTGAATGACGCATGTTGATTCTTTTCTGTAATGCAGATCAATGACAACGTGTGTGCCTTTATTGTTTGGTCTCATCACCATGGTTATTCATCCTGTTACATACTACAGAAAAAGTGTATTTTAGGTCCCAGATCCTGGACTGTATTAATCATCCGATACTGGAACACCCAGTATCGTTTGATACTGGTACAAAGTCAGTGGTCCAGTATCGGCCGATACTTGCACATATGAATGTTCCAGTATCGGGCGATACTGGAACATAATTATGTACCAGTATCATTCAATACTGGGACAAATCTCACCGGTATCATGTGAACCAGTATTGCCAGATACTGGAACATCAAAACGTTTAGTTTAGTGTTCCAGTATCGCTCCATACTGGAACATAGTTTAGTGTTCCAGTGTTCTAGTATAGACCGATACCGGAACAGTAAAATCGTACCAGTATCGATCGTTACTGGCACATTTTATGTTCCAATATTGCACGATACTGTGTACCAGTATCTGGGACCTATAAAGTACACTTTTCCCATACTACTTCTAAGGTGAATAGTGCCTCTCTTTTATATTTGGTTTGTTTCTAGGATGGCAAATCTTTGGACGGATTTGTCCAAACATTTCAAGGGAATTTCTTGGAAGGACGCGTCACACACAGGTGGGGTAACATCAACAGCATAGCAGTAAATCTACCCGATGAATTACTGGATCATGTAAGTAAATTCCCCCTTTGAATTAATAGGATTGATCTATTTGCCAGGGGAGGGTGGATAAGAGGTTGCGGGATGTACCACAATTTAGGGTCCTTTTCCTGGGGGAGGGGGCACTGACATTGGAAAAGGGTAAAGGCATGTGCCGCGCTGAAGACCCCCTTTTTAACCCTCTGCTGCTTGCTCTTATGACCCCCCTTTTGAGCCTGCATCAGTTCTTAAGACCCCAATTTTATTGAAAATTCAAAAATCGCGAAAGCCCCATTTCTTGCTAATCAAAATTGAACTAAAGGCCTGTTCTCAAGACCTACTTTTTTGAAAAAATCAGTTCCTAAGACCCTATATTCGTCATAAAATCCACTCAGTTCAGTTCTGTAGCCCCCCTTTTTGAGACCCTGGGCGGCACACCCCTACACAAAAGAAAGTTGAGTGCCACTCCCCCACTGGGGCTTTTTCACCATTTGGAAACAGATAGCCATTTAATTAAAAAAATCTTATTGGTTGTGTTGGTTTAGCATCATCATACAAAAATTGCTTAATTTGGTAAATGATGTTGCTATCATTTTCAGGAAATTGCTATTTAGACCCAAATGCCTGAATTTTCTTTTGCCAAATCAATTGATCATTGGGAAAAAACCAATTGATTTAATCATTATTATTATTATCGAATATGTGGCACAATTCTCCCATATTATTACAATACACTTTATTCTGTAATATGTCAAGTGTTTAGGGTACAATGTGAAGGTATTACATAATTAATCTGATAACGTGAAGTACATATGTGACTAGACGCGTCAAAAAGGACATGTTGTCGGCAATACGGTTTTGAGATAGAGGCCCATATATTTGGTGAAATATAAAGAAAAAAAATAGAAACATGCTTCTTCAATAATATCTTGGGATTACAAAGTCTAATTACCTTCAACATGGTGTCATTTCAAAGCTTAAAATTTGCTCTTTTAAGTTATACCAAGAACTCTCGATTTGATTCGGGCCTCCAACATGTCCATTTTGATGTGACGGGTAACATATTGTCCAAAATGAAATAAAACCCCCAATTTTTTCACATGGTTTTTAGGCCTCATACTAGAAACATTTTTTCCACTTTTTTTCCTGATTTAAATTTTGTAAAGGTATAGGGTAAAGTCGCCTATTTTCGGTCAGCGCCTATTTTCGGTCAGCGCCTATTTTCGGTCAGCGTCTATTTTCGGTCACTTCGCCCAAATCGTGTAATGAATATGACCTCGTCGTTATAAACTGACAGCTAAAAAGCCCCCGCACAGTTGATGCCGGTATTGGTTTTAAAATGGCGACGACCGATGGTATTACTTTATTTTTGCCATGTGACCGAAAATAGGCGCTGACCGAAAATAGGCGACTTTACCCTAGGCCCTATAGTAGTTTTTGGAACATAATGTATGTAATATAAGTTAAGAATTTTAACGGGTTCGCATTTTTAACTTGTCCGCCGGCGAACCCGTTAAAATTCTTAACTTATATTATGAATACCCGTCGTAAAAGCCTATCTCACAATAATGTATGTAATTTACTATCTTATTTCTTATTTCCTATCTAGCTGCTAAAATTAGATGGTATTGATTATGTGGAAGAAGATAGCGTCTTCTATTCTCAAGCTGTTGGATCTTGGGGATTAGATCGTGTTGATCAGAGGAACCTCCCACTGGACAACAATTACAATGCTCCACGTAAGTGAGACATTAATGCCATAGACAATCAGAGCACAAAAACTCCTCTAAAAAGTTTGGGGAATTGTTTTTCAGCTGATGAGTTTACATCGAGAGTGCTCATCTTAAAAAGGGTGAAATTAAGGCTCCGAAGATGACTGCACTGGTAATCTACCAATGAAATATTCTGTGAAAAGTGATTGCGCCCATCAGAGGGGAGGGATTTGAGACGAATACCTGAAGGGATATTTGTCTCAGGGAGGGATGAGGGAGCTGTTATATATATGAAAATCATTTTTTTAGGAAAATTTGGCAAGTGTCTTGTCACCCAATGACCCCCTATTTTGGAGTATTTTGACATGCTCTTACCCAAAAAAACCTACTTTTTGCACATTGTTTTGGTCACAAAATGCCCTCTATCGGTTTGAAAGTGTAATTAGCCTTACACCTGTTGGAGTGACCCACCCCCACCCCCGGATGTTATAGTGTAAAACCAGAATTGTTTGTGTGTTTAAAATTTCATGAATCAGCAATACTGGCCTAATTCACGGCATGAACATTTCGTGAATGCAAACTTTGGAGTTATTTATACATTGTGTAACTTTCCTGCAGTGCACTGCTATAAGGTAGATTGGAAATATTCGCGGCATGAGATTTTTGCAAGTATAAGTGCTCCTCGCAAAATTAGCGAAATTTAAATGCACCCAAACATTTCTGGTTTTACAGTATATAAGTGCTCCCCATCCCTCCCCTTGATGGAAGTAGTTCAAAAACTGACAAATGCCTTTCTTCTTTTTCAGGTACTGGTTCTGGTCAGACTGTATACATCATTGACAGTGGTCTGAAGTACACACACAATGATTACGGAGGCAGAGCATCGTTTCTGTATGACTTCAAGGATGGCGTAAGTCACATTTACACCCTGGGGAGGTGTGGGGGTCTAAAAAAAATCTCCCCACCCCCATTTTTTAAAATTTAGTTAAAATAAGAAAAAAATAAACAATTTAAGCATAAAAAGGCATTTTTCCCCTCGCTGTGCGCACATTTTCTTACTAAGTTAGGTTTAATTAGACCAAATGTTGACAATTTTAGCATAAACAGCTAAATTTTGCATGTAAGCGCGCATCTTCATACCAAATTAGTTAGTATTAGACCAAATTTGACCACTTAAGCGTAAAATGCCCCCCCCCCCAAAAAAAAAAAAAATTATGAGGCTGGTGTTGCCACTGTAAACATGTATTTTTCCTGAGGCCGAAAATACACTCTAAACAAAGATTTTATGTGTTGAACAAGTAGGCCTATTTGCGCCATAAGTGTTGGAAATTAGTATACTGTAAAGCAACAACATTTTGTTGGCATTTTAATTTTGCTTATTTCGCTAGGACCTCTATTCGCTAAATTAAAATGCCGCTAATTCAGATTTTATACATAGGTTAACATAACAAGATGATTCAAATTAGTTAAATTAAAATGCCACTAAAAGTTTTGCAAATTCGCTAAATTGTCATGCCATGAAATGTAAGTGTTTGACAGTATATCACAGAGTTTCAAGTGTGATCAGGTATCATAATGTACATGAAAACTTCTGAATTCCGAGGGTATCACACTTTTATTGATACTGATATGATTTTGGAAAAAGTACCCCTTTTCTTGCAGTGACCCCCCTTCATTTGAAACCAGAATAATTTTGATGTCCTCATCTGACGCCCTACAAAAGGTGTATAATGTAAGCCAAAACTCTTGCATATTTTGCCATTTTTGTATGATTTTCTTGTCCGTTTTGGCAATGAAGAATACATACATAACAAGATGACAAGAATATGGTGTCCTATTTTATGATTTAGCATATTTCAATGTTTTGGCAAGATTTTCAACCTAATTTTAGCAAAAGATTCAATTGTGTGACCTCCAGAAGACATTGACAGCTCCCCTTAAATAAAAAAAAATACAGTTTAAACTACTTAAGTGCCATTGTCCCTAAAAATCAAGTTTTTGTTGGCAGACACAAAAATATGAATTTCCATTATACTTTGGTCATTGATAGACCTTTGGTCAATAAACACTCAAATGGATTTTTTTTTTTTTTTTGGCTTTCGTTGCCATGACAACGACACATATTAGAATTTTCATGGTTTTTAACAAAATTTTCAATTTTTCAGAAATTCAAAACTGCTAATTTATACATATCATTTTGAACAAACAATACAACCAGGATTTTATTTTCATTCAACAATATAACCATACATGTCTCAACTTTCTTTCCGTCCAACAAAAAAACTTGTACAAATTGTATTGTGGGCTATACCATTATTTGAAAAAGGGGTGTTTTTCATAATAAATCGTGTGAAAAAAATACACCTTCGTAAATTAATCACAACTAGCAAAGTGGTGTTTTTTTTGCATTCACCTTCTACAAATTAAAGCTTGAGGGATGTCTGAATAGTAATATGTAAAAATATCCATGGGTAATTCATACCTGTTGAAACAGTGTTGCCAGAAAGTGTTGACTTTTTCCAAAAAAAATCGGTATTACATGGTGTGAAAATACACGTTTAATTTCAGCAAACTATTTAATAAATCATCCTGTTATGTCTAAAATAGAGAACAAGTATTTTGGATCAGGGATAATGTTGCTCATGTTTCAAAGTGCATATTAAAAAAAAGTGTTGCCAGGTAGGTTGAGTTTTAACTTTATTCATGGCAGAACAGACTCGTATTAAACAAACAGAATTCTTCTTAAATCTGCTTTTGACAGCTACATCCATTTACTGTATCACTATAAGTGAAGTTTATTTACATTCATGTGTGAACAACAAAAGGTCAAGACAGTGTTGCCATGTTAGTGGAACGTGTTAATAGCCCTTAAATGTGTCATAATAATGATGTGAACGCATATGATCATCAGCAATATAAGTAGGAGTGGGCTATAATAATAGAGGGTCATTTTTAGGTCATAGTTTCAGATCACGCTTGCTACATGATTTTTTGATGACTTTATGCCTACTGACAACATTTTCAACAAAGCAATTGAAAGAAATGCGAAATCCAGAGTGCCCCGGCCAAAAAAACACACAAAGTCGGCCATTTTGGAAAAAACAGACTTTTTATCATAACTCAGTCATTTTTGGTCTAATTTATTTGATTTTGGTGGCAATACCCATGTTTAAAGGTACAATATGTCATTCTATGCTGGTTTCGTCTCATATAACCCCTTCTAGACAATGGGCCATGCATGTTTTATTCCTTCAGAAAACCAATCTAGCACTCCCCATGTAGGTCACAGATGAAATGTGGCTTAAAATGAAGCTAATATATGCCTGATCAATATTTTACCTTATCCCACGTTCGTAGGTTGCACGTTATGACCCTAGACCTCGATTTAGGGTCAAAGGTCACATGTGCTTCAATGGGAAGTCAAAAACTAAATATAACATGGTAAAAAAACTAAAAAATGAGCCCTCACAGTCCAAATTTGACCAAAATCAGCTATTACAAGAAAACGAATAGACTATGGGACGATGGTCTGTATCTTTCACTCTTGTAGTCCACCTCTGGGCACAACATGAAATATTACCAAAAGGTGGCATATATATCCCTAAACACAAATTCACCTTATCCCACGTTCGTAGGTTGCACGTTATGACCCTAGACCTCGATTTAGGGTCAAAGGTCACATGTGTTTCAATGGGAAGTCAAAAACTAAATTTAACATGGTAAAAAAACTAAAAAATGAGCTATTGACTATAAAAAGAATGGCAAACAGCTTTAATATCCTTCAAATTCATCGAAAATTGGTAAAATCTGAGTCAAATTTAAAGGATTTGAAGGATATTAAAGCTGGTTGCCATGGCATCAGCATACCATTGACTTTTGAAATGTGTTGTAATGTAAGATACATCTATATACCAACATTATAACATGGTTTATCAATTCATAATGAGTCAAAATAATTTTTTAATGATGATAACATGTCATTTTTGTGCCAATTTTGCGAAAATATGACCAAAATAGTCTATTTTGGCCAACTTGTAATTTTCAAAAGGTCACAGTTCAAAAACTATTGATCTACAATCAAAGTTGTGTTTGACCTTTTTGTTTAAAACACTTATCCCAACAATATAACATACTTTTTATAGTCAATAGCTCATTTTTTAGTTTTTTTTACCATGTTAAATTTAGTTTTTGACTTCCCATTGAAACACATGTGACCTTTGACCCTAAATCGAGGTCTAGGGTCATAATGTGAATTTGTGTTTAGGGATATATTTGCCACCTTTTGGTAATAATTTCATGTTGTGCCCAGAGGTGGACTACAAGAGTGAAAGATACAGACCATCGTCCCATAGTCTATTCATTTTCTTGTCATCATCATCGGTCGTCCTTGGACGGAATATTGGAAGCAGCAGTTACAAATTTCCTCCAAGCAAGTTTATCCAACATAAGCTGTTGAACTTCATTGGGTTCAAGATCAAGGTCCTTTGAGATGCTGTCAGGATAGGTGGTGGATCTCCTGCCACGGGATGAATGGCCTTCACTTGGAGTCCAGAAAAGCACTCGGGAGACAGGTTGATCGGATGCTCGTAGGCAGTGTCCAGCAAACTGGAGCCGTCGCTTCCTTACTGAGTTAGCCAGCGGAGGAATTTCACCATACACCTCTTCATTAGTTTTGTGGTCTCTCCAACTGATGTTAAGGACTCTCCTCAGCAACTGTGTGTAGCATCCATTTATTCTGTCCTCAAAAGTCTTTGTAACTGTCCATGTCTCTGAACCATATAGTAGAATACTTTCCACGCAAGCTCGGAAAAACTTGATTTTAGTTGGCCTATCAAGTTTAGATTTCCATATCTTCTCCAGCTTGTTGCATGCAACCCAGGCTTGAGCTTTCCGGCACTTGAAGTCATGGAAAGAGTCTGGCATTGACGATCCTAGGTACTTAAACTCCTTGATGTTGTCAAGTTTGGCACCACTCAGAGATGTGACATTTGTGGAGGATGGGATGCCGACTAGCAGAGTCTTGGTTTTTCCAACATTAAGGTGCAGGCCAACACAGTTTGAAGCTTCTTCGATATGCTGTAGCAGAATTTCAGCTGACTCAATGGATGAAGACAAGAGTGCTATGTCATCAGCGAAGTCCAAATCATGAAGGCGTAGCTCTGGATGACGCCTACTCTTCCTTCTCTCAAGAACGATCCCGGTGGATTGGTTGATGTCCTTCAAGGCATGCCGCATGATGTAATCTACTACCACTATGAAGAGGAATGGAGCAAGGGTGTCTCCTTGTAGAACTCCAGCCAGAATCTCGAAAGGTTCGGTATCACCGTCTGCAGATATCACTAAGGCAGATGAATCTGTGTAGATAGCCTTGATTGCATCAATGATGACTCCTGGAATACCATACGCATGTAGGATTTGGAACATCCGTTCACGATGGATCGAATCGAAAGCTTTTGAGTAATCTATGAATACTACTGCCAGAGGAAGATTCTTTGTCTTCATGCCTTCAATGATACGTCTCAGAGCCAGTATTTGAGAGACGGTTGATCTATGCTGTCTGAAGCCATTCTGGTTCCAACGCAGCAAGGGGTCAAAAAATGGTCTTATCCTGTTTAATACCATCCTGTTGAAGAGCTTGGCTGCAATACTGGTAAGGGTGATGCCCCTGTAGTTGGTTGGTTTTGATAGGTCCCCTTTCTTTGGGATGGGAATGATTCCACCTGTTGACCATTGCTTAGGTTTCTCTTGGTGTAGCAGAAGATTGTTGCACAGATGAAGAAGGTGGGGTTTAAAGGTGTCCGACTTCCAGAGCTCAAGTGGAATGCTGTCCAGTCCTAAGGCACCTCCTTGTTTTGACTGTGAAAGCGCTTCTTCCAGATCAGCTAACGTAAACTCTGAGGTTGAGATTGGTAATTTCTTGTAATAGCTGATTTTGGTCAAATTTGGACTGTGAGGGCGCTTTGCAAAAAAGTAGCTATCGCAATTATAAAAATGAATTTGAATAAATGAAATGTGTTAAGAGTGTGTCGAGAAACATCGTCTGAAGATGTGAGCATGTTACCTCTTTTCGTTTTACCGTGGCATCCACTTTAAAATCACAAGAACGCGTTAAAAGCACTTCCATTGGATAGTAGGCTACAGGGGTCAACGAACTTTCACTAGTGTGTTTCGAAGGAGACAATTCAAAGATGTTCAAAATGGTGTAGCTTCAAAACAACCATGGTATTTTACTCAGATTTTCAGGAAATGCCTAAAATGTAACTCCTATCATATTTCAACATTAGAATTTGAGATGCTACGATGCTAAAGGTATCTTTTTTAAACAGCGCCCTCACAGGGCTATTTTCACTAAAAATGCCATTTTCAGGAAAACGAAACATCGTCATGCGATAAAAGTTGTGTAAGATTATTCTATGTCCCAACAAACATGGGTATTGCCACCAAAATTAAATTGATTGGACCAAAATGATTGATTTATGAATTATGATCAAAATACTGTTTTTCCAAAATGGCCGACTTTTTGTGGTTTTTTGGCCGGGGCACCCTGGATTTTGCAATTTTTTTCATTTTTTGTTGTTGAAAATGTTGTCAGTACGTATAAAGTCATCACAAAATCATGTAGCAAGCATGATCTGAAACTATGACCCTCTATTAGCTAGATTAAGCATAATAAATATAACAAAACATCAAGAGATTGATTTAATTAAACATGGAATATACCATGTTTCAAAATAGGGGTGTTTAAGGGATATTTAATCAAACTGAGCCTTAAAAAGGCTGTTTGTGGAAATATTGACTCTAAAGTTAGCAGCATGTAGACTTATATTTATAAACTGATATAAACTCAGAAGTTATCACACAAACGGTTTGCGCATATATGTTAATACTATACTCAACATGGCATATGTTGCAATATTGCTAATTTGAGGTAAAAAAGAGAACTCTGGCAACTTTAACAAGTACATTTCATATTATTTTATTGCAAACATTCACAAACAAAGTAATATCTTCAATATATCTCCTAATCAACGCTTATATATATGTAATTCACTGTTTAATTGTCCGTTTTTCGATAATAGGCATTTTAAGATTTTTCAAAAATACCTATCTTTCTGGAAACACTGCTGCCATGTTTAAAGATTACCCACACTTTTCTCGTTGGAATTCAATTGAGCAACATTGTTACTCTCTACATGCAAAATATCTTTGAAAAAAAAGTGCCACTTTCAGGGTTAACGGTGATTAGATTTGGCTAATAATTGATAGTTTGTAAAAGGGACGAAACACCCCTATTTGGAAACATGGTATAGTCCAATTGCAAATTCCAAGATTTTTTTTAAAATATGGATTAGTTTGACTGTGGACTGCCCTTTCATATATAAAAACAAGAATTTGTTAAAATTATTTTGTATGCTACAAATGTGAGATCCAAGTTGAGCTAAAATTAGCATTTAAAACAGCAAAAAATGAGAAAAATCATCAAATTAATGGAATTGCCCGTTACCATGGTAACATACATGTGACACCAATTTTTTTCCCATATTTGTTGACTTTGACCATAGGTCCATCCATGCACAAGGTATGAAGAAAATTCATATTTTTCAGTCTGCCACATTTTTCAACATTTCCTTGATTCTTACTGAATATGGTTCTTAATAATCATATTTTCTTTTCAAACAGAATGGCGGTAATGACTTGAACGGACACGGTACTCACTGCGCAGGGATCGCCGGGGGCGCTACATACGGCATATGTAAATCCTGTAATCTGAAATCTGTTCGAGTGCTCAATAGTCAGGGATCAGGATCAATAACCACAATTGTTGACGGTATGTCATTATGTTTCCATCCCTTAACACTTTTGGACCGGTGATTTGACATTTCGCCAGTAATAAATCATCTAACATTTTGTCAACTGCTGACTATGTGGTCCATTTTCTTGGTTATGAAGGTTATTTTATGCCCTTGGGGCATAATTATGTTCTTTGCAGTCTTTTAATTGGACCACATAGTGGGAAATAGACACATCCTTAGATGATTTATTACCGTCGAAATGTCAAATCACCGGTCCAAAAGTGTTAAGGGCTAGGAACATAATGGTTGTTTCAGATACAAACAAATTCACAATTCTAAAAGCTGAGAGAAGCAGAAATAATAGTGCGATGCGACCCAACAAAATTGTGTTGATTGTGAGCTAATAATTGTGTTAAAGGTATATTATGTCATCTTTTCCAAATCCTCTAAAACAAAAATTGAAAGAAGATTTTCTTGCAGATTTACATTTCTGATCATAAATCGTACATACATTCCAAGTTACAGGGCGATACGATTCTTAATTACTTCAAAATCATGGGTTTAGAGTGAAAATAAACTGTCGGAGTCTGCGCCGACAACTTATTTTTACTCTAAATTCACTCTGCTTGCTTAATTTGGGTCGTGTACCCGATCTACAATGGCTCTCCACACTCTTCTGTCGTTCATTGCTGTCTTTATGTTACCCGTCTCCAGTCCAGTATCTTGCTTGAGTAGATCGATAAATTTCAGAGCAGGTCGTCCCGGCTTTCTTTTGCCATGTTTGGGATCCAGTGCACTAGTTAAATTAGTTAAAAGTCACTCTAAAACCATGATTTTGAGGTAATTAGGAATCGTATCACTCTGTAACTTGGAATACAGGGTGTATCAAAAAAAACGCAACACTTTTTGTCGCGAGCTTTCCGATTACGGCAAATCACAAATCACTCTAAAATTTATATATTTTGTTAGGTGTACTTTACACCTACAGCGATATCGATTATTGATTCGCTGAGATATCAACGATACACGTAGACAAGTGCAAAACACGTTTTACATCGTTTATCCTGTATGCCTGGTTTTCTTGTCAGGTGAATATTAGCAAGACACTTTCTTAACTCATTGTACTTAAATAATTGGAATCAAACTCATCATTCTGAAAAGAAAATGACATGTTAAAGGTATCAAATGTCTGGCTATTACAGTATCATATCAATATTAATTAAATCTGGCAATAAATTAGTAGATAGTTAATGACACAATTTGAAAATCCAGATTACAAAGTCTGTTTGCAAATCCTCTCTCTTTTTCTCTCGTTAATGTCATAAATAAAACAGCATGGCACATTATTCAAAAGATAAACAAATGAAATAGTCCAGTGAACATGGTGAAGGTAGTATTTGTCTTGTATGAATCAGTCATTGTTAGTCTGTTGTGAATGGGAATGGGACATTATGGTGCTGCTCGACCCTCAAAATGCTGTCCTTGTTTTAAGATGCATCGATTATGAACTTTAATTTATGAAAAAGGGTGATTGACGTATTCAAATGCTGGAATGATTATCAGATTACACGATTCAATGGTTTTATGTACCACCTTACTCAAACAAAGGAAATTAAGATAAACCATTCCAGACATTAAAGTTTTATAGTTATTAAACTGTTAACCCATAACACTAATCGAACAGGAATCCAAGTTTTCAGAACGAACGATGTAAAACATGTTTTGCACTTCTCTACTTATACCTTTAATATCTCTGCGAATAAATTATCGATATCGTTGTAATTTGACTATGTGATAGCCAATAAGTAGACCTAACAGAATATATAAGTTTTAGAGTGATTTGTCTTTTACTGTGACCGTACAGCTCTCGACAAAAAGTGTTGCGTTCTTTTTGATACACGCTGTATATTCATGATTTATGATCCAAAATGTGAATCTGCAAGAAAATCTACTTTCTAAAAAAATAATGAATAGAGGGCGCTCCCTGGAAAAGATCACATAATATGCCTTTAAGTAGTGAGAATTTGTTAAAAAAAAATTCTGCCAGTAGCACAGCCCTTTTATGGCAAAAGGATGTATCTTATATGTACTTTCCTAATGATATACTTCCCTTTAACATGGATTGTGTTAACTTGATTCAATAATCCTCACTTAGGAAAAGGTTGCAACTTTTAAAGACAATAAAAGTAATATACTGCCTTTTACCACTACATGATTTATGGAGAAAAAAGCTAACTTTGATCATGTTAAAAGGAAGTATACTGTTAGATAACTACATATAAGATACATTCTTTTGCCATAAAAGGGCCAAGCAGTGTTGTGGTGGTTCAAGTCAATGACTTGAATCGGACTTACAGGGGCAGTAATTCTCTTTAGTAGGCGGGTCCCAAATGTCACCCCCCCCCCCCCCCCCATTTTCTGTGTAAGCAAAATGACCTCCAGGATATTTGGGATAAATCGCAATCAATTCTGCAACCTTGCGTAAGGTTAAATTTGGAAAAATACAACCTTGCGCAACCAGTTTGGTTCTTCTGAGAAGGTTGTGCAACCTTACAGCAATCATCCACAACCTTGCGACAAACTTGTGCAACCTTGTGACAACCTGGTACCACCTTGCTGTAACCACATTTTGGTGATTGCATTTTCGTAAGGATACCAAAGAAAATGACAGCTCCTTCAGTTACCATTTTTGATAACTTGACTTGACTCGAGTCACTGAGAACAATGACTTGGTGTCTAACTTGGTTTCAAAACTTGTTTAAAGATTTGATTGGACTTGCGTCACATATTCAAGATTTTAGTTGACTCAAGTCACTTTTCCCAATATGCACACATTATAAGAGAACTAGTTAGCTTGTTGGTTGGGCTTTTGTTTTTTATTGTTTGGTTTTAAATTTTCAAAATGTTTCAAACATTTGTTAAAAGTTTGACTAATTTTCAAATTTCAGCTATAAATTTTAATTTCCAAACTGGTTGTCAAGTATCAAGACAGGGTTAAATGTCTGTTTGTGATAACAGTCTTGACTTCATATGTACTAGATCAAATTATTTCTGGTGCCTTTAAAACAATTTAATACTCCTCCCATGTATCTGTTAACCATGATAACTATTCAGTTCAAAACATGTTCCGACATTTGTTTAAATAAGTGAGTGATCACTATTTACGGCGGTGCAGGGGGGGGGGGGGGGGGGGGGATGGGAGATTTTTTTGGGGGGGGGGGGTGGAGGATATTTTATTTTTTTGGTGCAATTTTTTCATCACCCCCCTTCTTGAACACAGAACAATTTCATGTCACCCCCTCAAGTATTAAACAAAATATCATGTCCCCCCCCCTTTTTTATTTAATGATTGTACAAATTATGGTATTTTAAATGTGTGAAGTCACAATGTCACCATAAAATATAGAGTGTATGGTATAAAGAAGTGAACATTATTATTAGAAGAACATCAACATGAATCTTCATGATAACACCTTGCTCTTGTTATAGTAGGCCTAAAGTAACATCTCAGTGCCATCCTACTTGACGACATCGTCGGTATGCACAAAACAACTTAAACTTGCAGGTCTATGAAGAATGCAGGGTGCAACAGTGGCGTAGCTAGGTTTTTCATATTAGGGGGCAAGAAATGAAAACGAGCCGACAAGATTGTTGTGACTAATAAATGCGCGCATAGCGTTCCCCCCCCCCCAAAAAAAAATAAAATTGAATTTTCACTTATTTTTGCTATGATTGATGTACATTTTGGCACTGAAGAAGCTTGTCCAATAAAAAGATTTAATTTTTGGAAGATATGCGCGCGTAGCGCGCGAAATCTTTTGACCATCAAAATTTCATGTCCCCCTCTTTGCCAGAATAAAATTTTGTGTCCCCCCTTCATGTTTAACAAACATTTTGTGTCCCCCCCTGATTTCCTCCACCACCCCCTGGCGTAAATAGTGATCGCTCCCTAACCAACACTTTCGAATATCTAAGGATATGTTCATATTGTTATGTTGCATATCAATGGAAAGCTGATGTGTTCATCTTTCGAATGATACCACATTTGTAGCTCAGCCATTGTGCTTGAAAATATGGGGATGTCTCAATCTAAATCAGCAAATTTCCAACATTTTTCGAGCAGTTTATTTTTAATACCATGTGTGTGTTTTTGCTGGTTCCCTGCAGGTGTAAACAGTATACCTAATAATGGTGGAGTAGGTTCCATGTCACTCGGAGGTGGTGCATCAACAACGCTTGATAATGCTGTAATAAATGCTGTTAGCAGGGGGATTGTTATGGTGGTTGCCGCAGGGAATGATAACGCTAATGCATGTTACTATTCACCTTGTAGAGTATCAGCGGTAAGTTTCTGTAGGAAGGGAGGGGGGAGCGGGAGGGCACTCAATTTAATTTTTGGGTATGGGGTGTGCCATCCAGGGTCTCAAAAATAGGGGCTTTTTGACGAAATATGGGGTGTTAAGAACTGATTTTCTCCAAAAAGTAGGGTATTAAGAACTGTTTTTTAGTAAGAACGCCAATTTTCCAATAAATGGGCGATTGAAAAGGATAGGAGGGTGGGGGACAGGTTGATGGAGGGGTGTAGGGGTGGGGCAATCTGGTAATAATAAATCCTTGTATGTTCTTTGAACAGGCTATTACTGTAGGATCTACACAGAGTGACGACAGTCGTTCACCCTTCTCCAACTATGGCAGTTGTCTTAATATCTTTGCTCCTGGAACAGACATCACCAGCACATGGTTTACCAGTAATACAGCCATCAGTACTATGAGTGGGACATCTATGGCATGCCCTCATGCATCAGGTAAAGAGGGGGAGGGGGTGCTCAGTGGATGAGAGCAGTGCGAGGGGGAGGGGGGGGGGGGGGGGTTGCATAGTAGATGTCATATATCTTTGCTCCTGGAACAGACATCACCAGCACATGGTTTACCAGTAATACAGCCACCAATACTATGAGTGGGACATCTATGGCATGCCCTCATGCATCAGGTAAAGAGGGGAGGAGGGGTGCTCAGTGGATGAGAGCAGTGCGAGGGGGAGGGGGGGTTGGGTTGGCATAGTAGATGTCATATATCTTTGCTCCTGGAAACAGACATCACCAGCACATGGTTTACCAGTAATACAGCCACCAGTACTATGAGTGGGACATCTATGGCATGCCCTCATGCATCAGGTAAGAGGGGAGGGGGGTGCTCAGTGGATAAGAGTGATTGGGGGGGGGGGGTTGCATAGTAGATGTCATATATCTTTGCTCCTGGAACAGACATCACCAGCACATGGTTTACCAGTAATACAGCCATCAGTACTATGAGTGGGACATCTATGGCATGTCCTCATGCATCAGGTAAAGAGGGGAGGGGGGGTGCTCAGTGGATAAGAGTGATTGGGGGGGGGGGGGTTGCATAGTAGATGTCATATATCTTTGCTCCTGGAACAGACATCACCAGCACATGGTTTACCAGTAATACAGCCATCAGTACTATGAGTGGGACATCTATGGCATGCCCTCATGCATCAGGTAAAGATGGGAGGGGGTGCTCAGTGGATAAGAGTGATTGGGGGAGGGGGGGGGTGCATAGTAGATGTCATATATCTTTGCTCCAGGAACAGACATCACCAGCACATGGTTTACCAGTAATACAGCCACCAGTACTATGAGTGGGACATCTATGGCATGTCCTCATGCATCAGGTAAATAAATAGGGGAGGGGGGTGCTCAGTGGATGAAAGCAGTGCGAGGGGAAGGGGGGGGGGGGAGGGGTTGACATAGTAGATGTATTATTATATTATTATTTTATATATGGTGCTCCTAAAACAGACCAATGCATGGGTTTACCAGTGACTCAGCTACCGATACTATGGGTGGTTCTTCAGTGGATGAGACCAGGGCCAGGGGGAAGGGATGGGGGGGGGGGTGGGGGGGTTGGGTTGGCACAGTAGATGTCATTATATATTTTGCTCCTGAAAAGACATCACATGACACATACTTTACTAGTGACTCAGCCACCGATACTATGAGTTGGACGTGTATGGCATGTCCCCATGCTTCAGGTACTGTTTGTGTGCATTTAAATTTTGCGAGGAGCATTTTCGAAAATGTCATACCCTGAATATTTTCGATTTACCTTGTAACAGTGCATTGCAAAGTTACACAATGTAACTCCAAAATGTACATTTGCGAAACTTTCATGTCGTGAATTAGGCCAGTATTGCTGATTTGTGAAATGTACTCAGAGGATACAAGCAGTGCTGGTGGTGGTGCCCGGGGGGGGGGGGGGGGGGGGGGGGGTCTCACGTATATTGGCCATATGGGTATATGCGGGGACCAAGACCCCCTTTTCACGGCCTGTCAGTCGCATCTCATTTACTGATAAATCGTTCCACAAGCTATACAATCCAAACTCTCCCATTCAGGCGTTGTCATCCCCCGTTCATTAGCCCGGAAATCCTGTAGACCCGTTCTCTAAGCATATCCTTTTCAAGTTTCGAGATGGTCTGCTTGCAATAGCTAATACACACGAGGATCCCCAATTTCAACATTGGGCAGTTCGCCAAGACCCCCATTTCAAAGATGCCATCAGTTCCATAAGACCCCCAATTCAGGTTGTGTCAGTTCGGTAAGCCCCTGTTTTCAGACTGCCCAGTCACACACCCCTACCCTCTTCAAATTCAAGTATCCCCCTCCCCGGGTGTAGATGATAATTTTGCTCCTGGAATGGACTGACATCCTGCACAATAGATTTACTCTTCCTATCAATTGACCCTTAACCTTTCGACCTTCGATCTATTCCAGGTGCAGCAGCTCTGTTGTTGTCTCGGGGTGTATCGGCAAACAGTGTGCTTAACACAATGGTGAATGAAGGAACAACTGGTATCGTTAAGAACAAGGGATTGGATAGCCCTAACAAATTTCTATACATATCGTAAACTTGACCAAGGAGTGACTCTTTAAACAGTAACACTTAAATTAGAGAATAAAGGTATTGTTTTTAGACCGTACCCGTGTTATATTGTCTGACATAAATGCGGACGATAGTATTATTTTAAGTAGAACAACGACGCCGCAGGCGGAGTTATTCTCATTCTTAAACAATCATACTTTAGACATTTTATCAAAGAAATAAGTACATTTTATTGTCCACATTTGACAACTTTTACCCCTGCCAGGATCGAATAACCCACAAACATTCCATCCAATCACATGCGATGAGTAAACCATGCGTAAGCGTCGCAGCGCCGGCATAAACGCAGGAAAAGCGCTAAAGACGCACTGCAGAAGTGCGCGTTATGGAGCAAACCACGCATTGTGAAGGTTGGACGCACAGTTAAATGTAAGCCCCACCTCCCCGTGTTAAGTTGTCTCATCTAGATGTCACCGATTTCTCTGAGAACCAATGAGATTGCTTAAACTTTCTTAGCTGTTTAAGAAGCATCATTGGATAAATGTAAAATTTGTAAAGTCAGATGGATGGAGTTGAGTTCAAGAGAAAGTATATTCAATCAACATACAAAGAAAAAAATCTGTTTTACCCATAATTTGCTAGATTAAGGTTTAGTTAATATTTTATTTTATTTTTGAAACTTTTAGGTTATAAATATGAAACAATTTGAAAGTTTCAGAAAAATGTGTACATTTTTGGAAATTCAGGAAACATTTTTTTGAACATTTTCAGAAAATTCACACAATTTTGTTGAGGCTTTGTTTAAATAAACACCCTGAAATAAACAGAAACCAACACCAAGCCGACAACCTGACTTAGAAAGATTTGTGTTACCTTCATGTACAACGACAGTCAGGGTTAGTCTAGGGTAAAGAATACATTGAGGGATCACACAGAATAAAGCTTATAATCCTTGAATGAAGTTTTCAAGCTACAATCTTAGAAAATATTGTTCGAACACTTTATAGTAAAGTTATCCCCCTTCCCCCTGATCAGTGTTGAGTCACCCAACTTGCCAACCATCAGCCTGTGCCCTAGCAACATTTATTGGTGTGGGAGGTGAGGGTGTGTGTGGAAGGGGAACTTTCATGCTATAATAAAATTGGTATTTTCACATGTCTCTAATAACGTGTGCTATAGGGTAATTGGGGGGGTGCACACAAGGGCCAGTGTTCGAACACATTTTTTCTATGATTGTAAACTATTACTGTAAACGTTGACATTTTCGCGCTACTTTAATTTTCACACTCCAAGCAGCTACAGCGAAAATAAAACGTGCAAACATATTTATTTTGTGTATAAGTCTATGTAATGAACTTTCAAATCACGAATTTAAAAACAAGCGAAATGGATGAAAATTGGCAAAGCGTTGAAAATGTAATCACGCGGAAAATTACAACTTTTACAGTATTGTGAACGCTTACATGAAGGGATGAACCGAAAGAGTCACTTGAAGAACAGATTTTGATTTGCGTTGCCTAGTAACAGTTAAATGATGGCGATATCTTTATCGTATTTGATTCTGTACACAAATTACAATTACACTCTAGAATACTTTCAACATTCATTAAATTTATTATTTTGCATGATATTAAATTTGTCCTATCATTTTCGTACACAATTCTTAAAACACACTCAGTATACATATACACTAAGTTGAATGTTTGAGTTGATAAGATTACAATATTGTGTCATTCACTGTTATAATTTATCACTTATGTGCCTCATGCACAGAATTAGAAAATGATATGTTCATGATATATTACACTATAGTTCAATCAGTTCCAAATTGGCGAGAAATATTTGTTTTTTATCAATCCGCCCGCAAAGGTAATCCAAGCGTTATTTAAGCATAAGCAAGCGTCACGCATACAATGACACTGCACCATATTGTGCCATGCCAGAGTGATGTGCGCGATGCTCTTCTGAATTCATTCACTGCTGTAAACAGGTTTCGCCAATTTGGAACTGACAGAACTATAGTAAAAACATTTTAAAAAAGAGCATAAATTTTGCCAAACAAATGTTGGATTTGTTGAGAATTGAGAGGTTGGGTACCTCCTTCAGATCTCTTGACTATTACGCAAGCTGTTCCAGAATGGTTTACTGTAAAATCACTAAATTTCGTGAGGGATTTACTTTCAGGTATTTCGCGAGGGATGTGGTTTCGCAAAATTAAATACCCGTGAAACTGACAATTTTGCATTGAAAGTAAAAGTAAAATATCCAGATTCGCAAAATTAAATGCCCGCTAAAATAGCAGCAATTTTAAATTCATGAAATAAAGTATGACCGAAATTATAGCGTTTTACAGTATTCTTTGATAAAAATATAGAAATATAAAAACAAATGTGGATTTAAATCTTAATCTTGACATAAACTGGTGAACATTTCCCCTACTTATTCTGTTAATTTCTTCAATATATCTCTTTTCATTCAGGTGTGGCATAACATTCCTAACAATCAAGTACAACCTGTTTTTCAATTTTAGAGCATTTCAAATGATTAAAAGTAGGACAAGGATAAGTGATAGGTTCGATTATAAAGATAATAATGAACTCAAATTTTGGAATATGACTGTAAATAGATGATGTCACCTGTAACGCCACAGCAGTCAAGCAAATAATAGCTTGCCTGTCAGTATGCGTGCATTGTCTGCCAAACAAAGGCTTGCCTGCTGGTAGGGGTGGGCATTCGAAGGAGGAGGTGTCCATTATAAACCATTCACAAAACCAAACCAGTCATCTGTATATGACAGCAGACAATGCAATAGCCCCACCATGCATGGAATGGAACCGGGCACTTAACATTGGCATAGCATTAACATAGACATGGTCTATATGTGACCTGCTCCCACAAAATGAGCGTAAAGTTGAGGCGAAGATGTTGCTGAATTGAGGCAGCATAGCATATTATTGACTTGCCGTTTAAATTGTTGTTGGTATGGACCCATGGTCCCTTCTATTATAGGGGAATTCTAAAATAGCAGTATGTATTGTTATTTTAAGAGTATTACCAGCCATGCCAGGCTATTTATTTTATAATCCCGCTATAATAAAAGGGCTTGGTCCATACTAACAACAATAAGCAAAAATCAATAACATGCTATCCCAGCTCAATTCAGCAATATCTTCGCCACGAGTTTACACTCATTTTGTGGGAGCAGGTCACATATGACGTGATAATAAGTGAGATAATTTCGGTTAAACTTGGAATCTACCACTTTTACAACAACAATTTCAAGGTTCACTGCACACATCATGGTCAAAGGGCTGTTTCAAAAAGTGCACAATATTTGTTTGATTCACCCTGTACAGTCATATTTCAAAATTTGAAATAAAATGCTCAAAAGTAGTTTATATAATAAAAGCAAAAATACTTTAAATTTGCCCATTGAAAACTACTGAACAGTGCACAAACTTTTTAGACAGTATGTCACTTTTGGAGGTCCAACATCGGTTATCTGATCCTCTTTTATCCGGATAACTCTGTTATCCAGCTGAATGATCCCAACAGAAAATAAGTTTTTTACAACCTAATCAACTTATTTTCACACATTTGAAGGGCATCTTTTGATGTTGGTAGTGCTCTTTAGTACTTCAATATTACATTGCCACTGTAATTACCCCTCATAGGAACCTTCTATTATCCCAATTTGAGCACTTCAGGACAGTCGATGCAGAATTACACACAATTTGCTTATCCATATTTTTCACTTATTCGGCCATTGCTTGGTCACATCATGTCCGGATAACCGAGGTTGGACTGTAATCACATCTGGTATCTAAAGGAAACATTTCTCCTGCCTAAAATTTTGTAGGGATAAGGCCAACAAAAAAAAGTTGACTTGCCCTTTCAGGGCCAGAGTTAGGGTCGGACGGTCGGATTTGTTTTATTTTTAAAATTTAAACAGGGAGATACTACACACAAACATGATTTTGTTGTTGTTGATTTTTTTAAAC